>CM056058.1:149287894-150000394 GCA_029574335.1 Rana kukunoris | reverse complement strand
ATCTGGACAACCCTATAAATTATTATATAACAGCCTGCATCTCTCCCCAAAATAGTCTGCGTAGGTCCTTGCATGTATGTCCCTATATATCAGAAATGTACGCCACAGAGACCAACATCAAGCAGTTGAAGGTAAAGAAAGGATCTCCATGACTTGACTTTCCTCCACTCCAAATTTCAAAATCAGGATTTATTGCCCTTTTAACTCCATGTACTCCATGTCTCCATGTCTCCAAGATAAAAAAATGCAGCCTTGAAATTTTATTCAACAGCTGCTTTTTAACAGTTGCTATGGCAACCATCATTTATTGAGGCCCGTCTCTGGTGCACAAAGTTGTACAGACACAAAAGCACAGAAGTGCCGCTGAACCACGGCGAATCCTGCGCCGCAAGAGCAAAAATAGCCAATTTATTCAATGCAAAGATATCTGTAGAATCGGACAAATGCTTCCATTACTTATCCCACCCATCCCAAAAAATAAAAAGGACTATCCTTGCAAGTACAGAAGATAATGTATTTTATAATAATCAGGACATTGTTCTTTGTGAGCTTCTGTTGGAAACAAGACAGACGAAGAGACACTTGTCACTTCATTGCTGGTCAGAAAATCAGCTGTGTGTTGGAAAACGTTCATTCCTGTGATAAAACGGCCATTTTAACCCTTTCGGTGACTAAACATTTTTTTCTCAAAAGATCAAAGAAAAATTTTAGGCCTGAAGATTAGATAAACCCCCACAAAAAGTATAGATTTTCTGAAAGCAGAGACCCTGGAAAATAAAATGGTGGTAGTTGCAATTTTTTTTTTTTTTTTTTTACATTCGATTAGCTCAATGGTTTATCGAGCCCAAATTTTCTGTAAAAAAAAAAAAAAAGAATACACTAATGGCACAAAACTAAAATATTTCCTTTTTTTTGGTACAACATAAAAGATGAGGTAGTGCAGAGTGAATAGATACCAAACAATGTCAGGACCAATCGGTGCACCCGTAAAAATTATGGATTTTGGTACCCACATTTTCCATAAGCCCTAGAATCAGTCATCTCACTCTGGTGTGCATGTCAACATTAAAGGGTCACTAAAGAATTTTTTTTTTTTAGCTAAATAGCTTCCTTTACCTTACTGCAGTGCCGTTTTCATGTCCTCATTGTTCATTTTTGCTTTGATGTTGCTGTAATCCTGCTCTGTTCTCCACACTTCCTGGTTGTCGGTTTTCTAATAACCACAGTGCTGGGAGCTTTCTAACTGTGGTCACTAATCAAGGAGGTGCGATTATGGTGTGTAAACTGAAACTAGATGGGGCTGAGGGGTTTTAGGTTCAATAAAGGTTTATTGAGGGTTTTTTTAAGACGGTAAAAACAGAAGAGTAACATTTTTCAACCGAGAGTCCAACAAAGGGCGACCCGGGCAGTTTGACATGGAACATACACAAACTGTATTACTAAAATTAAGGAAGCACAAACAGTTACTGCTACGAGGGTTGGGTATAGGGAGTTGCTATGGTTACAGGGTTCGTCCATAAACTAGAAGGTCCTCCCCTGGCCCGGACGCCCCAATGGGATCCAGCTGCGCCCAAGACACAGGGGAGGAACGGAGGTCAAACTGCCTCAGGCAGGCATGTAATGTGGACAGCCATTCTTATTCATTTCTCGCGTAATGAATTTACAAGAGCCATAATAATAAAACAGAGGTCATGTAAAATGGTCAGATTGTGCAGAAATAAAACCTGAGACCGGCTGGAGAGAGCCAGCCGGAAGGAAAAAACGGAAAGTGGAAAGTAGAGAAGAAAGGTGATATGAGACTGAAAATGAGGGGGAAAGAACAGGAGGGGGAGGGGAGGGTGGGGAGCAGGGTAAAGGGAGCGGTGCGCTCATTCCTCAGCAGGAGCACATCATTTCGTCTGGGGCTGAGGGGTTTTAGACAAACCATCACTGCCCTCTATTGGCTCTCTGGCTCTGTACATCAGAGAGACAGGAAACAGCAGGAAAAACAAAACTATAACTGTAGGTTGATTATATGTTTGATTTTTATCTATTTGTAATCATTTTGAAAAGGAATCAGTTAACTATTATGTCTCTATACCCTGTAAACAGTCATTTCAGCACAATTTTTTTTTCCCTTTAGTGACCCTTTAAGGCTCAATTTACACTGGAACCGGCTGCGGATCGCACAGGAATGAGATCAGCTTCAGACCACCAGGGATGCCACCCATGGCCACCAGGGATTCTAATCGTTTCCCAAAATCGATACCAATCAGTGTCCAGTATTAAAGCCTGCCAGTGTCGCCCCCACCAGTGCCGCCCCCACCAGTGTCGAAAAAAATATATATTTACAAAAAGGTTATACATTTTAAAAAACGGAAACAAAGAAAACTTTTTCAAATCAAAATTTCTGGTCTTTTTGTTGCGCAAAAAATAAAAACCCTAGCAGTGATTAAATACCACCAAAAGAAAGCTCTATTTGTGGGAACAAAATGATAAAAAATGTGTTTGGGTAGAGTGTAGCATGACCGCGCAATTGTCATGCAAAGTGCGACAGTGCTGAAAGATGGCCTGGGCAGGGAAGAGGGGGTGTCCGGTACTAAAGTGGTTAAAGAAAAAATGCTTTAAATGCACGCAATGATTATACCAGTGTTTAGCTTAAATCTTCAAACCAGTTATTATGGCTACATTCCGAGGATAGCAGAAGGATTTCAACAAGAGTTGCATAAAAAAAAAACGGTTTAAGAAAGTAGCACAGAAGTCCTGCAATAGGGACTGGCTGGTACATTTGGTACTGAATAGAAAACAAAAGCAGAATTATTGTAACCAATGAACAAAATAATTGGCTGTTCTAAGGATCGCCTGTAGCAATTTAGTCATCTTCCTTCCGATTGCAAACATTTGTGATGCTACTGATGTACAACGAAAGGATCGGTCCATTTTTTCTTAACCACTTAAGGACCGCCGCACGCCGATATACGTCATCAAAATGGCATGGCCCGATCCAAAGCTCCATGACCGCGGTACCCGGTTGCCGCCGGTGTCCCTCGATCGGTCATATGAGCTGAAGAACAGGGAGAGGCGAGTGTAAACACAGCTTCCCCGCTCTTCACAGTGGCACTGTCAGTGATCGTCTGTTCCCTGATATAGGGAAAGACGATCAACGATGTCACATGTCCAGCCCCTCCCCCTACAGTTAGAAAACACATGAGGTCACAAATAACCCCTACAGCGCCCCCTAGTGGTTAACTCCTTCACTGCATTGTCATTTTCACAGTAACCAGTGCATTTTTATAGCACTTTTCGCTGTGAAAATGACAATGATCGCAAAAATGTGTCAAAATTGTGCGATGCGTCCGCCATAATGACGCAGTCACGAAAAAAAAAAAAAGCTGATCGCCATTAATAGTAAAACCATCCCCTATTTTGTAAACGCAATACATTTTGCGCAAACCAAATCGATAAACGCTTATTGTGTTTTTTTTTTTACCAAAAATAGGTAGAAGAATACAGAACGGCCCAAACTTTTTTTTTTTGGGGGGGGGGGGATATTACAGCAAAAAGTAAAAAATATTGAATTTTTTCCAAATTGTCGCTCTATTTTTGTTTATATCACAAAAAATAAACCGCAGAGGTGATCAAATACCACCAAAAGAGCTCTATTTGTGGAAAAAAAAAAAGACGACGCCAATTTTGTTTGAAAGCCACGTCGCACTACTGCGCAATTGTCAGTTTTGGGCCGAATCACTAAAAGGGGCCTGGTCCTTTACCTGCATAATGGTCCGGGGCTTAAGTGGTTAAAAAATATCTACACAAGACTTGTGTTTGGTTTAGGAAAGAACAGCGAAAAGAAAAATTGGAACCCGCGTCATGTTTTTGTTTCCGTGTTGGGTACATTCACCCCATTTGTACTGGTGAGATTAAAGTGATAGGAAATAAACAGTTACAGTTGTTGCCGAAAGGGGAGCCGAGAGGCAATTCCATTGTAATGACCCGTACACACGATTCGAAAATCAGATACAAATAGCGCTTTTGAAGCGCTTGTGTACAATAATTGGATCGTTGGTACAGAGCCGATCACGACACTTCATCCGATATTATCCGATCGAACAAACACAAAAAATGCTCTTGTATGACACCAGATCGTATGATTTTCATTTGATCAGTACAATTGTTGAATGAAAATACAATAGAAATACACAACATATGACATCACTTCCAAATTTTCATAACCTTTCCATTTTCGATATGTGACTAGCATGCAAAAAAAAAAAAAATGACGATCTGTCGTCCGATTTTCAGATTGTGTAAATGGACCATAAGGCTCCACTGCAGTTTATTGGCGTTTTGGCTTTTTTTTTTTTAAAGCCCATAAACCGAACTCTATGTTAGCCTATGTGCTCATGCACACCTGGGCATTTTTCAGTGTTAATGAGCTTTGGAGTTTATTGGCTTTTTTCTGAACGCCCGAAATTTGCGTTCACAGTGCCGGTTTTTGGCGGGGGGGAAAAAAGCTAAAAAACGGCGCCAGCGTTTTTTCTTCATTGAAAAAAAAAAAAAGCTGATAAAAGCTACACTGAAAAACGCTGATTAAAGCTATTGCAAAAACGCTAAAAAACGTTGCAAGGCTCCCTGCAAAGCTACTGGCATTTTTTTTATAGCTTTTATCAGCTTTAGTGTGCATGGAGCCCAAGTCTTTGGAGGGATTTCCTGTTGCGTCTCTAGGACAGTGTGTAAAGGAAAAATGTCCCCAACAGGGCACTATATATATATATATATATATATATATATATATATATATATATATATATATATATATATATAAAAAATTTGGTTCTAAAGTCCAATCATTATTGAGCATAATTCCCTGCATTAAAGTGTTACTAAAGCCACAACAGTAAAATCAGTCTGTATGCAGTAGAGCAGGCTTGTTTTAATCCTCTGCATTGTGTAAAAAGGCCGTTTGATCCTGTCTTCTCTGATCCTCCCCTACTTCCACTGTCTCCAAACCATCTTCTGATAGTACAGAGCCTTGGGGGCAAGCTGCACATGCTCAGTTTGGTGTGTATTGGAGAGTTTTTGTTCCCCCTTGGTAAGATGCATGTGATCAGCACAGGGCCAATCAGCTCTGTACAGACAGAGGGTCAGGGGTACTGCAGGCTCATAAGACAATCAGGGGAGAATGAAAACTCCTCCTACAAGCTTTAACCAGACACTGATAGAAGTCACAAGACTGCTAATAAAAAAATGTATTTAGCAGTTTATATTTACTAAAACTATTGCATTTCCATGTTCTGTGTATGACCAGATATAGTGAATGCAGAGTCCTGGGTCCAGTAACACTTTAAAGTGGTTATAAACCCCCCTGAGGTAATATTTACATATAGGCAAGTCTATAAGGCTTACCTAAATGTACTGAAAATAGCTCCTAAAACGTTCACCGTTTAGAAGAGATTTACCCTGTGGTGCGCCAATGTCATAGGCGCATGCGCAGTGAAGAAACATCCCTTTGTGTGCTGCAACTGGTGGCGCATGCGCGGGAGTGGCGTCACATGGCACCAGATAGTCACAGTGGCGGAGTTCGCGACCCTGGAAGGAAGATGGGTGAAGATGGATGCTTTCACCAGTGGGGAAGTTTGCAGGTAAGTGCCACATAATGGACAAGTATGGATGGACTAGCCCAATTATTGCATTACGTTGCATGGGGTTTAAAGAGGATAAAATTAATGAAGGGGTTTAAGAGAAATAGGTTATGGGTTTTTTCCTCTTTAAAGGTAAAAAAAATATCCCGCCACTTGTTTTACACCCCTCCCCCAAACACTTACCTGGGTCTGCTCTCAATCCAGCGCAGGACAGACCGAGAGGCTCCCTCTGCTGTCAAATCCAGCGAGGAGGGAGCAAGGGGCGTGGCTGAGACGCACTGAGTCTATGGATGCATACAGCTCGGCTCTGGAGCACATCTGCACAGGTACCGTTCTATACAATGTTGTTGCACAGAACACGCAAGTAAAAACAATTTTATTTTAATATAAAAAAAAAAAACTTTAGTATTATTTTAACCATTCTCTGTCATAAACGGGCAACCCAAGTTTCCCAGTTACTCATCGTCACTCATGATACGGGATGTCGGGTGCTTCTACTTTTCACTTTGAAAAGGTGTTTCTTTTGTATCTACGTATGCTTTACGGTTGTTGCATTTTTTTCTTAAAGTGGATGTAAAGCCACTCTCATCCTTTCTAAACTACTGTCATAGTGCTGATCTATAAGGATATAGATGTCTCCTGCATGTATCCTTACTTGTCACATGTCTCCCCTCTGTCTGTTATGAGACCCAAAAAACTGCAGATTCTGTGGGTGGATCTGTTGTCTGGAGCTCACTGGGTGGGGTCGTGAGGTCAGTAGACTCCCCGCCCTCCTCTACACTCCCCTTGTCAACATGCATTTCCTCTTGTGTATTCCTTACACTGCTATGATCACTAACATCCAGTCATAATCCAGAAAAGTAACCACATGACTTCAGAAAACGGAGTGGGGGTGGGAATTAAAAAAAAATAATGCCTGAAGCCAGGGATGTATTTAGGTTTTGTGCTGCCCTAGGCCTGACTAATCTCGTGCACCCCCTAATTTAAATATGACCCACCGCTCCCTGTCAAGGCCACACCCCTTGCGGTTTAAGACCCATCCTGACATTTTCAAGTGGGGACACTGGTTCTGATTGCCTGGGGGGGGGGGCGAGGGTCGGGAATGTAATTAGGTCAAGCTATCTTCCTCTAACTTCCAGTTGGGGGCTATGGGCGGGAAGTGTTGGGGAAATCTCTGCAATGTAACAGGGATGGTAAAAAAAAATTAAAGCGACGCCCCCCCACAGTTGCAGAACGCCCACATACTGGAAGCAGTGTGGCCGATTTATGGGGGCGCTAAACTAATTTACCTAACAGTGTAGCGCAAGCCGGCGGGAACACTGTCCGTGCTGCCCCCCTGCAAAGTGCTGCCCTAGGCCTGGGCCTTGTTGGCCTAGGCCAGGATACAGCATTGCCTGAAGCTAGTGCATGAGATATGTACAGTGCAGAAAATAAGTATTTGAACACCCTGCCATTTTGCAAGTTCTCCCACTTGGAAATCATGGAGGGGTCTGAAATTGTCATTGTAGGTGCATGTCCACTGCGAGAGACATAATCAAAAAAAAAAATTCCAGAAATCACAATGTATGATTTTTTTAACTATTTATTTGTATGATACAGCTGCAAAGAAGTATTTGAACACATGTCTATCAGCTAGAATTCTGACCCTCAAAGACCTGTTAGTCTGCCTTTAAAATGTCCACCTCCACTCCATTTATTATCCTAAATGAGATGCACCTGTTTGAGGTCATTAGCTGCATAAAGACACACACTGTCCCACCCCATACAATCAGTAAGAATCCAACTACTAACATGGCCAAGACCAAAGAGCTGTCCAAAGACACTAGAGACAAAATTGAACACCTCCACAAGGCTGGAAAGGGCTACTAGGGGGAAATTGCCAAGCAGCTTGGTGAAAAAAGGTCCACTGTTGGAGCAATCATTAGAAAATGGAAGAAGCTAAACATGACTGTCAACTCCCTCGGAACTGCTCTGGGGCTCCATGCAAAATCTCACCTCGTGGGGTCTCAATGATCCTAGAGAAAGGTGAGAAATCAGCCCAGGACTACACGGGAGGAGCTGGTCAATGACCTGAAAAGAGCTGGGACCACTGTTTCCAAGGTTACTGTTGGTAATACACTAAGACGTCATGGTTTGAAATCATGCATGGCACGGAAGGTTCCCCTGCTTAAACCAGCACATGTCAAGGCCCGTCTTAAGTTTGCCAATGACCATTTTGATGATCCAGAGGAGTCATGGGAGAAAGTCATGTGGTCAGATGAGACCAAAATAGAACTTTTTGGTCATAATTCCACTAACCGTGTTTGAAGGAAGAAGAATGATGAGTACCATCCCAAGAACACCATCCCTACTGTGAAGCATGGGGGTGGTAGCATCATGCTTTGGGGGTGTTTTTCTGCACATGGGACAGGGCAACTGCACTGTATTAAGGAGAGGATGACCGGGGCCATGTAATTGCGAGATTTTGGGCAACACCCTCCTCCCCCCCTCACCCTCTAGAGCTTTGATCAGATGGGTCGAGGTGGGTCTTCATATGGACAATGAACCCGAAGCACACTAAGCCAGTTAAACCAAGGAGGTGGCTCTGAAAAGAAGCATATCCAAGGTTCTGGCGTGGCCTAGCCTAGTCTCCAGACTCTAAACCCAATAGAGAATCATTGGAGGGAGCTCAAACTCCGTGTTTCTCAGGACAGCCAGAAACACTAACTGATCTAGAGAAGATCTAGTGTGGAGGAGTGGGCCAAAATCCATCCTCCGTGTGTGCAAACCTGTGTGAAAAACTACAAGAAAGAAACGTTTGACTCTGTAATTGCAAACAAAGGCTACTGTACCTAAATATTAAACATTGATTTTCTCAGGTGTTCAAATACTTCTTTGCAGCTGTATCATACAAATAAATAGTTAAAAAAATCATACATTGTGATTTCTGGAATTTTTTTTTTGATTATGTCTCTCACAGTGGACATGCACCTACGATGACAATTTCAGACCCCTCCATGATTTCCAAGTGGGAGAACTTGCAAAATAGCAGGGTGTTCAAATACTTATTTTCTGCACTGTAAATAACCCGTCACTCACAGCAAGGGGGTGGAACGGACTAAGGTTTTTCCTCTTTAAGTCCATTTTATTTCACTGAACAAAAGAGGATTGCTCAGAGCTGAATTAACTGTGTGGCAAGACTGGGCAAAATCTTATACTGTACATTGTGACATCAAAATAAAAAAATTCAAGTTTACATCCACTTTAAGGCTGCTTTCACATTGTAGCGTTGAGCCGCTAGCGGTGCAGTTTTAACCCCCGCTAGCGGCCGAAAAAAGGTTAATACCGCCCGCAATGCACCTCTGTAGAGGCACATTGCGGGCGGTATTACTGCGGTTTCCCAATAATTTCAATGGGAAGGAGCGGTATAGGAGCGGTAAACACACCGCTCCTATACCGCAGCAAAGATGCGGCTAGCAGGAGTTTTGGAGCGATTCAGTGTGAAAGCGTTCGGGCTTTCACATTGAAGAGTACAGGGCAGATTTTTTTCATGCGGTATAGCAGCGCTATTTTAGCGCTGTACCGCGTGAAAAACGCCTCAATGTGAAAGGGGCCCAAGTCTGTATTGTGATATTGTTTTACTCATAAAAGTCATATCCCCCCCCCCCCCCCCCCCCCCCACAACAGGCTGTGCTTTTCTAAAGCTATAAGAGGGATGCCCACTGTGTATAGAGCCTGTGCTCAGTGCAGTTCACTGGTGCTTGTGTCCTGAAATAACACATACAGCTCCCGCCCGACACCCATTCCAGGTGATTTCTGCGTATGTCGCCTCATCTATAACACCATGTGAGCACATGAAGCCGAGCACCAAGTTTAGTAATAGAAGCTGCAGTCAGTAAGGTAAACAGAACAGTTTGTCCCGGCAGGAGGCAGAGATGCGTTCGTCTCGTGGCCGTGTTTTTCCAGCACGCCAACAGCTGTGCAAGCCGAGACACTGGATGGCTCAGACCTTCACGTGCTTGTAGTGACGTGAACTAATTGCAGGTTAGAATTTTTGTTTATCCTTCTCTGCAGTGTACTGCGTAATCTGGCGCAGATTACAGTAGGCTTGTAAATACACAAGTCAGTTAGAAAGAAAAAAAAAAATTAGGACCTGTGCACACCACAGTGTTTGTATAAAGCCCTATACACGATCAGTACATCGGACGAATGATCGTTTTTTTTTTGTATCTTGGTCTCATAGAAAATGAAGGTCACTGAAAATACCTCAAACAACAAAATACAACTTCAGAAGTGATGTTATGTGTTGTACTGCAATATATTCTTCCTTTTCCGAGCATGCGTGGACTTCCTGATCTTTTTATTCAGACGAATACTGTACCGATTAAAAACGAGCATCACTCACTCTGCAATTGCCCGGAAAAAAAAAAATTGTACTTGTCCCTTTGGATATTTTTGCATGAATGGGCGCAAACAGCTTTCAAAAACTTGGCACTAAAGATCAGATTATAATGTACACTCTTGACACTCTGATTTATACATTGCTGTAAGCCCTGTCGCTTATTTGTACTGTAATGCTGATTTGTCTAGTAAAACTTTTCTCTGTTAAAAAAAAAAAGATCAGATTATCACACGATCACTCCCAAAGCAAATTCAGTCATCTGATTTCAGGGTGGATTTGATTTAAATCACTTGTAAAAAAAAAAAAATCTCGATTTAAAAGGAGTTGTAAATTAAAGTTTTTTTTCACCTTACTGCAATCTATGCATTAAGGTGAAAAAACATTGCATACTGCTGCCCCCCCCCCCCCCCCCAGCTCCCGTTATACTTACCTAACCCATCGAAAGTCCCGTGCGGTCCCGAGATCCTCTTCACCGCTCAGCCTGGCCGCTGATTGGCTAGAGTGGATGGGATTGAGAGCAGCGCAGACATTGGCTGGCGCTGCTGTCAATCACATCCAGTGACGCGCCGAGGGGCGGGGCCGAGTGAGACAGTGAGCAGCTATGGCCGCTCGCTGTATCATGGGAGCGCGCCCGCAATTAGTGACCACCATGCGAGCTCTCGCATGACTGTGGTTACTAATTGCGGAGAGGACCAGCAACAGCCGCCGAGGGACCCCAGAAGACGTGAATCGGGGCCACTCTGTGCAAAACGAACTGCACAGTGGAGGTAAGTATGACATGTTTGTTATTTTAAAAACAAAATCCTATAGCGACGCTTTAAATCATCAAAAGAAAATTCTATTTGTGGGGGAAAATAAAGGACGTCAATTTTGTTTGGGTGCCATTGTCAGTTCAAGTGTTGCAGTGGCGAATCGCAAAAAGTGCTCTGGTCAGGAAGGTGGTACGTTTTTCCGGGGCTGAAGTGGTTAAAGAGCAGCTGTCATCTCTGTCCCACAGCAGCTCCTTTTCTGACCCGCTGTCGACTCACCGACAGTCCCATTCACTTTAATGGGACAGCTGGTGATGGGGCAGTGACAAGGTGAGGGACGTGGCGGCAGCAGGTGAGTGGATGCCCGCTAACAGGCGCTGTCATGATGGATCTGAAATGACAGGTGCTCTTTAAATGTAAGGAACTCATTCTTTCTGGTAGTTAGAATCTTTAATATTTGCAAACAAAACAAAGGTTTCCTATTTAGAATATTAACCACTTAACCCCCGGACCATATTGCTGCCCAATGACCAGAGAACTTTTTGCGATTCGGCACTGCGTCGCTTTAACTGACTAATTGCGCGGTTGTGTGACGTGGCTCCCAAACAAAATTGGCGTCCCTTTTTTCCCCACAAATAGAGCTTTCTTTTGGTGGTATTTGATCATCTCTGCGGTTTTTATTTTTTGCGCTATAAACAAAAATAGAGTGACTATTTAGAAAAAAATACAATATTTTTTACTTTATTTTCTGTAATAAATATCCCCCAAAAATATATAAAAAAAAAAAGTTTTCTTCCACAGTTTAGCCCGATACGTATTCTTCTACATATTTTTGGTAAAAACAATAAAAACAAAAAAAAAAAAAAATCGCAATTAGCGTTGATTGGTTTGCGCAAAAGTTTTTTTAATAGTAATGGCGGCGATCAGCGTTTTTTGCAGTACTGCGACCTTATGGCGGACACTTCGGACACATTTTTGGGACCATTGGCATTTTTTTTAGTGATCAGTGCTATAAAAATGCCATTGGCAGTGAAGGGGTTAACACTAGGGGGCGGGGAAGGGGTTAAGTGTGTTCCTGGGTGTGTTCTAACTGTATGGGGGGGGGGGGGGTGGACTCACTGAGGGAAATCACTGATCTTCTCTTCATACATTGTATGAAGAGAAGATCAGCGTTTTCCCCCGCTGACAGGACCGGGAGCTATGTGTTTACACACATAGCTCCCAGTCCCCGCTCTGTAACGAGCGACCACGTGTGCCCGGCGGCGATCGTGCCTGCCGGGCACAGGACTCGGGGGCGAGCGGGGTTTGTTTAAAAATCGTTGCGGTACATACCATTTTCTATATAGATGTTCACCGCGGCTTCCAGGTATGATCTTCGGGGCTGGGTGTTCCTAATTGATTGACAAGCATCCTGACCAACGCATACAGCGCGTCACAAGTTGCCAAAAGAAGGTGCGCAGGCGCCGTATAGAGCCGCACCGACGTTCGGAATCTTTCGGCAACTCGTGACGCGCTGTATGCGTCGGTCAGGATGCTTGTCAATCAATTAGGAACGCCCAGCCCCGACCATCATACGCGGAAGCCGCGGGGGAACATCTATATAGAAAACGATATGTACCGCAACGATTTTTAAACAAACAGCCGATTGTCATAGTAAAAACTTGCCTGAATGCAATGTTAGGAAAAAAAATTGGGGTGAACCTCCACTTTAAGCTGTCAGGTTAGAAAAACAGCGATATCAGAACTAGGGTTGAAACCAACGATTGTTTTCATAATTGATTAGTTGGCCGATTATTGTTTAGATTATTCTAATAGCCTTAAAAAAAAAAATTAGGGCCAATTTGTTGTTGGGCAGATTACAAAACACAAATTGCCGCAAAAAAACATTACATACTTTTCTGCAGCTTCTCCGTTGAAGTATATTAAAACAAACATCAACAAAAAAAAATAGCACGGTTTTGCGTTAAAAACTCCTTGCCCTTTCCAAATACGCAGCAGCTGAAAAACAATAATGGATGTGAACGTGTCCCATAGGAAAACAAGTAAATGAACTGTAGTGTGTTTCTGCAAAAAGTACCAAAAAACACACAAGAGGTGTGACCCCGGCCTGAGATGTTAAAGAGGTGGTTCACCCTAAATAGAATGCTCTCCCATGTGATCCAGCATACTGGCGTCAGCATGCTGTTTTTTTTTTTTTAAATCCCCCACTTACTGTATTATGTTAAATTTTAATTTCTTACCCCCGTGGTGGACGGCGCCAGTATAGCGCGTCACATCTTACGAAAATACCCGATAAGGACTCGGGTAATCTCGGCGAAAATGCGGCGCCTGCGCACAGACCTAGGAGCCTACTGCGCAGGCGCCGTATTTCTCCGAGTCCTACGGCTATGGCGCGTCACGTCCTCCGAAAACGCCGGAATAGGACTCGGAGAAATACGGCGCCTGCGCAGTCAGCTCCTAGGTCTGTGCGCAGGCGCCGCATTTTCGTCGAGATTACCCGAGTCCTTATCGGGTATTTTCGTAAGATGTGACGCGCTATACTAGAGCCGTCCACCGCGGGGGAAAGAAATTAAAATTCAACATAATACAGTAAGTGGGGGATTTAAAAAAAAAAAAAAACGAATACTGGCGCTGACGCCAGTATGCTGGATCACATGGGAGAGCTTAGGGTGAACCTCCGCTTTAAGTAACATAATGGGGTTAAAAAATTAATAAAAAATAAGTACAAAAAGAGCAAATAATCGCTACCGTAAAGGGCTCATTTTTTTACTGGGGGACAGTGAAAGTAATATTTACAGGAGTGATTTGCTTTTTTGTACTATAAAAGGGCCATTTTTTTTTTTTTAACCCCATTATGTTACTGGCCGATTAATCCATTATGAAAATTGTAATCGATTAATTTCATAATCGTTTAGTTGTCGAGTAATTGATTAGTTTCGGCCCTAATCAGAACCGATTCAATCATACAGTTTGTAGTGTACAAAGATTTGCAAAACAATGGGATAAAGGATTATTCCTGAACTTTGTTTTCTCTCATGGTTACTGTGAAATTGTGTGAATACATCAATGCAGTGCATGTGATCTCATTTACCAAAAATGTTAAATGTTTGCAGAATATACAGCCTCATGCTACATAACTAAGGTCCATTCCATGCTGAATAAACTCAATTATTAAAAAAGCATCTCAACCACTTAAGGACCCCTTCACGCCAATATACGTCAGCAGAATGGCACGGCTGGGCACATCCACGTACAGGTATGTTGCCCCTTAAGCCCAGCCATGGGGTCGCCGGCACGTGCACGCGACCCGGTCCGAAGCACCATGACTGCAGTCACGGGACCCGATCGCCGCTGTAGTCCAGCGATTGGTCCCCGGAGCTGAAGAACGAGGAGAGCAGTGTGTAAACACAGCTTCCCTGTTCTTCACTGTGGCGGCGTCATTGATCGTGTGTTTCCTTTTATAGGGAAACACAATCAATGACGTCACACCTACAGCCACACCCCCTACAGTTAGAAACATAGATGAGGTCAAAACTTAACCCATTCAGCACCCCTAGTGGTTAACTCCCAAACTGCAATTGTAATTTTCACAGTAAACAATGCATTTTTAATGCATTTTTTGCTGTGAAAATGACAATGGTCCCAAAAATGTATCAAAATTGTCCGAAGTGTCCGCCATGTCGCAGTCACGAAAAAAAAAAAAAAAAAAAAAGATCGCTGATCGCCGCCATTAGTAGTTAAAAAAATATATAAAAATGCAATAAAACTATTCCCTATTTTGTAGACGCAAATACATTTTGCGCAAACCAATCAATAAACGCTTATTGCGATTTTTTTTTACCAAAAATAGGTAGAATACCTAAACGGCCTAAACTGAGGAAAAAAAAATGTATATCTTTTTTTGGGGATATTTAATTATAGCAAAAAGAAAAAAAAATTTAATTTTTTCAAAATTGTTGCTCTATTTTTTGCGCGATAAACAAAAATAAAAACCGCAGAGGTGATCAAATACCACCAAATGAAAGCTCCATTAGTGGGGAAAAAAGGACACCAATTTTGTTTGGGAGCCACGTCGCACGACTGCGCAATTGTCGGTTAAAGCGACACAGTGCCGAATCGCAAAAACTGGCCAGGTCCTTTAGCTGCCTAAAAGGTACGGGTCTTAAGTAGTTAAATGGAAAACAATCTTTAGATTTTCTACTCCAAAAGCATTTTATTAAAATAAATTTGAAAAAAAAAAGTAGATTAACTTTTTTTTTTTAATCGATTTTTATCCTCGCTGCCCAATTTCTGATCGTGTGTACTGGGTGTGCAAAGTAAATGTGTGTTGACATGCATCAGTGTGCTTTTCTGATTACTTCTTTTGCCTATCATATGGAGGCGTTGTGTTGCAACACATTGCAACATGTTCTATTTATTTCCAGCACACACTGGAATGTGTGAACTGAAATGAAAAAACAAGACCAGGATAAGTTCAACGGGATAAGAATACGTTCACCATTCCAGAAAAAAGATCTGGGGTGCAATGTCAGCCTTCTGCAGACAAGCCCGGCAGCTTTTTTGCCTGTACCTCCACACAGGCTGTCTGTTTTAAAGTTTCAGAGCTCATTAATAAACTATGAGCGCTCATTAGCACCCTCGCACTTCATTCAGAACTACAAGCCACCAGCCTCGGTGGCTAATGGCAATTGTAGTTTTTTTTCTCATCTACAAGTCGTCCAGAACACAGTGGCATTTTATTGGGATTTTATGCGATATGTGCCACTTTGTTTTGGTCTAATTGTGAAGTGGAAAAAAAAAACACCTTAGACTTACCTGTAGCTACCCTGGATTTCTCCTAAACCTGCACGTTTAGGAGATATCCTCTGTATCTGCATGTGCCGACGTCATCGACGCATGCACACTGAAGCAACTGCATGTGCACTTCAGTTTGTGTACCGTAACCGGCAGTTCCGGCACGCATGCTCGTGAGTGACGTCATCGCACTCCCGCCAGTCACAGCACAGGAGCCCGCGATACTTGGAAATAACTCCGGGGGGGCCGTCGTCGGCTGGAGCAGAGTACGAGGACTGCTGCGGAGGCTTCAACCTAAGGCAAGTCATTTATAATGAGCTAGTATGCGTTGCTTTGTAAACACACAGCTCCCGATCCTGCTGATCTTCTGTTCATACAATGTATGAACAGAAGATTAGTGATTTCCCTTAGTCAGTCCACCCGCCCCCTATAGTTAGAACACACCCACGAACATAAATAACCCCTTCCCTGCCCCCTAGTGTTAACCCCTTTACTGCCAGTGGAATTTTTATAGTAATCAATGCATTTTTATAGCACCGATCGCTATAAAAATGCCAATGGTCCCAAAAATGTGTCAAAAGTGTCCGCCATAATGTCGCAGTACCGAAGAAGAAGAAGAAAAAAAAAAAGCTGATCGCCGCCATTACTAGTATAAAAAAAAAAAATGCCATAAAACTACCCCCTATTTTGTAAACGCTTTAACTTTTGCGCAAACCAATCAAACACTTATTGTGATTTGTTTTATGAAAAAATATGTAGAAGAATACGTCTTGGCCTAAACTGAGGGGAAAAAAATAAATGTTCTATATATTTTTGGGGGATATTATAGCAAAAAGTAAAAAAAAAATATTAATTTTTTTCAAAATTGACACTATTTTTGTTTATAGCGCAAAAACTAAAAACCACAGAGGTGATCAAATACCACCAAAATAAAGCTCTAATGGTGGGGGAAAAAAAGACGCCAATTTTGTTGGGGAGCCACGTCGCACGACCGCGCAATTGTCAGTTAAAGCGACGCAGTGCCGAATCGCAAAAAGCGCTCTGGTCTTTGACCAGCAATATGGTCCGGGGGTTAAGTGGTTAATTGTGCAGTGGGCTCACAAAGTGCATCTGATGTGATGAATGGTAAAAGGTACATAGTATGGCTGGACGCCTGGTACTGGTTTTGGATATTGGTTATATTTAATCAAAAGAAATGGAGGTACATTTTTAACTGGTTAAGCGCCACATAATCCTGAAAAAAAAAACAAAAGAACAAAACCCTTCAAACGTAATAAAACCATAAAAAAAAAAAAAAAAAAAAAAAAATGGTGTAAATGTTGGCTCTGTTGGTGAAAACAAAAGCAAGTCCCAGCCTTGTACTAAGAATAACTAGCGATTACAGAGTCAGACCTGTCTGGTGACTCAGCGTTTTCCCCGCACAAATCCAAAGGAATGACATCTGGGCTATTTTAACCATTTAAGGATCGCCGCATGACGATATACGTTGACAAAATTGCACGGCTGGGCACAAGTGCGTACATGTACGTCCCCCTTTAAGAACCCAGCAGTGGGTCGCGAGCGCGCCGTCAGCAGCGCATTCGCAGCTCGATCCAAAGCTCCGTGAGCGCCCGTGGGATCCGATCGCCGCCGCTCTCCCGCGATCGGGTCACAGGAGCTGAAGAACGGGGAGAGGCCAGTGTAAACAAACCTACCCCATTGTTCTATGTGGCTTGTCACTGATCGTCTGTTCTCGGTCATAGGGAACGACGATCATTGACATCACACATCCAGTCAAGCCCCCCAACAGTAAGAAACACACAATAGGACACACTTAACCCCTTAGCGCCCCCTAGTGGTTAACTCCTTCACTGCCATAGTCATTTTCACAGTAACAATGCATTTTTATAGCACTGTGAAAATGACAATGGTCCCAAAAATGTGTCAAAAGCGTCCGATGGGTACGCCATAATGTCAGTCACAAAAAAATTTAAAAGATCGCTGTACGTCGCCATTAGTCGTAAAAAAAATAAAAAAATTAAAATGCCATAAAACTATCCCCTATTTTGTAAACGCTATACATTTTGCACAAATCAAACGATGAACGCTTATTGCAATTTTTTTTACCAAAAATACGTAGAAGAATACGTATCGGCCTAAACTGAAGAAAAACCTTTTTTTTATATTTTTGAGGGATATTATAGCAAAAAGTAAAAAATATTGCATTGTTTTCAAAATAGTCGCTCTATTTTTGTTTATAGCGCAAAAAATAAAAACCGCAGAGATGATCAAATACCACCAAAAGAAAGCTCTATTTGTGGGGGGAAAAAAAAGGACGCCAATTTTGTTTGGGAGCCACGTCGCACGACCGCGCAATTGTCAGTTAAAGCGACGCAGTGCCGAATCGCAAAAAGGGGCAAGGTCTTTTACCTGTATAACGGTCCGGGTCTTAAGTGGTTAAAGGATTAATCTCCACCGATTCTTTTATAATTCAAGAAATTCAGCTCAAAAAATACACAGGGGAAAGCCAAAAATCTCCTTCAGCTTTTTACTGCCATTTATATTCCCAGGCATTTTTTCTTCATTCCAGTGACAATTGTTGCCACCAGGACAGGAAGTGGGTGAAAAATGTCTCCAAAAAAGGACGACTGACCGCAATGACTTTTGCACTTTCTATAATCAACCTAGACACCACTACTACAGTGATCACCGCTAGCTGAATGACAGATAAAAAGCTAAATTACCAGCTGAAAGACAAATGTAAAAGGTCTTATCTGCAAAAGTGTTCTTAAAGTTGTTGTAAATCTCAGGACATGAAATATAAACAAAGCAAATCCCTTTATAATGTGTACTCGTCTCAGTCTAGCGCACCAAGTGTCATTTCTGTCTGCTGCTTCGTTCTTCTGCTATCAGCATGAATCACTTCAAGCAAGTTTTCCTGACACCAAGAGAAAAAACAGTGACAGGGGAGGGACCTCCAGCTGATTGACAGCCTCAGCTCTCTTCCTCTGTGCTCTGCTTTCTAAAAAGCTCAGACAAGCTGTATAAAATTCTGCACTTTGACCAGATGAAGAAAAGACAAACGGGTACAACTTATGTAGGAGGATTCATTTCATCTCTGTATCACTTGACTATATGTGAGGGTTTACAAACATTATGCCATGTTCCAAGAACCCCTGCCACACTCCTCTAAGCATAATTAGAGTCCAACCCTCATTTCTAGGATGCAAGAATCAAATGCCCGATTCTCTGTAAATGCAACCACAGTAGACCACTACTTAGTGTTCAAACCACTCTGGGGATATTCAGTTCATATCAGAGGTCCCGAAGAGAGAACTGGAAAAGAGAGTTAGCCATGCTACAGTGTTTCCCCGAAAATAAGCCCGGGTCTTATATTAATTTTGGCAACAAAAGACACGGTAGGGCTTATTTTCAGGGTAGGTCTTGCCATGTAATGTGTTGTCTTCTCTCCCCCTCTGTTTCTCTGCTAGACAGGAATCCTCAGTGAGACCCGAGTTAAAATGCTTGTAAAATCCTATAATCCACTCTATTACAGTAGTCTATAATGTACAATGTGTGTGTTTCTGTAATATAATTGTGCCAAATACATTTGTTATAGTGCCGCTCTGCGCTTCTGTGACCCGCCGGACCTCTCTTCCCCGCAATTATATTACAGAAACACACACATTGTACATTATATAGTACTGTAATACAGTGGATTATAGGATTTTACAAGCATTTTGAACTCGAGATTATTTTTGGGGTAGGGGTTCTATTGCAGCCCTCCTGGAAAATAACGCTAGGTAGGTCTTATTGGCTATGGCAGGGCTATGCAATTAGCGGGCCTCCAGCTGTTGCAGAACTACAAGTCCCATGAGGCATTGCAAGACTCTGACAGCCACAAAGCATGACACCCAGAGACAGAGGCATGATGGGACTTGTAGTTTTGCAACAGCTGGAGGTCCACCAATTGCAAATACCTGGGCTATGGTCATACCCTCTTATGCTTTGACTGTTATAGCCCCATGTACAGTATTCTCTATTATGTCTTCAAGCTATAAATTATATATTTCATATCAGCTACCAGTATATTGAACAGACATTTTGAACCAACGTTGCTCGTCACTTCTGGATGAGCATTGTTTATTTGCGTTTGTACCATTTCTGTCTCTGTTGCCCCATTAGTGTAGTAGCAGCCAGAGGGAGGAACCACCGTGGGGTCCAAGAATCAGATACAAATACGTTTATTAAAATAATTAGGGTTGTCCCGATACCACTTTAGAACCGAGTACAAGTACCGATACTTTTTTCATGTACTCGCCCATACCGAATACCGATGTTTTTTTTTTAAAAATGTGTCCCCAAATGCAGCCATGTGCCCCCAAATGCAGCCATGTGCCCCCAAATGCAGCCATGTGCCCCCAAATGCAGCCATGTGCCCCCAGTGGCCTACCTGTGTAGGCAAAGAGAAAGCCCCCGCTGTCTAGTTAATCAGCACACGGGGAACAGAACAGCATTAATTTCAATAGGTGTGTTACCCGCTGCACGTCGTCCTATATAGACTCTCCCCGTTGTCTGGGCACTTTGATATAGACAGATCACGCGTCCAATTGAAATAAAAGCTGTCCTGCTCTCCGCCACCTCTCAGCCCGCTCTCCGCCCCCTCTCAGGCCGCAAAAAAAAAAAGCATCGGGAGCATTTGTGCGAGTACAAGTACTCGAGCAAATGCTCAGTATCGGTCCCGATACCAACACTAGTATCGGGACAACCCTAAAAATAAGCATCAATAAAATTACATGGTCAACGGTTTTTACAAGGAATCCCCAAAAAAATATGGAAGACAAACATCAGAGCTCCCAAAATAGATCACTGACATGTCAGGAACAAGGTGCACCGAGTTTCTCTGTCAGTCACTCACCTGGCCCTCCGATAGGTGAGGTAGCTGGGGTTATGCCCTGAACATTTAAGCCGAGCTGGTGAGAGGAGACAGGGGCTTGTGCTGCTGCTGGTGGTCCAGGGGGATTCTCTCTCTGCGGAGAAGTAAGCGGCGTTGTGGGCTGTGAGGACGGCCCACCAGCAAGCCGAGCCAGGCGCCTACGTCTGATCTGTAAGAAAATATAAAAAGAAAAATCCATGAACACAAGCAGCACAAATGTACACAGTCATAGGAACTTGAGCAAAGTTGGGCATACAAGGTGAATACGGCTCTGCAGGGATAACAAATGAGTCAGAACATGGCAGACATTCAAGTCTCAGTAGAATGTGGTACCTCAAGAGTTAAAAAAACACAGACTTCTGTAGATCTCTGAGAAAACCTGTCAAAGTGGAAATATAGGAGCCTTCACTGCCGACTTGTTTTTAACCCCTTCTGACCAGAGCACGTTTTACAATTTGACACTGTCGCTTTAACTTGAAAACTGCGCCGTCATGCAATGCTGTGCCCAAAATAAATTTGCGTCCTTTTGTTTTCCCCACAAATAGAGCTTTTTTTGGAGTGTTTTTTGTGCTTAAAAAAAAAGAAGAAGAGGGAGCGACAATTTTGAAAAAATAAATATTTTGCTATAACACACACACACACACACACACACACACACGGCTTGGTTTTCACAAAAGATATAGCATCTACAGACTGTAGGAAAGATTTATGGCATTTTTATTTTTTTACTGGCAATGGCGATAATGTGCGATTTTTAGCAGTACTGCGACATTGTGATGGACAGATTGGACACTTGACTCTTTTTTGGGATCATTGACAATTATACAGAAATCAGTGCTATAAAAATACAACTTTTCTTTACAGTAGGGGTCTCTAAACTTTCTAAAGAAAGGGCCAGTTTACGGTCTTTTAAACTTGAAGGGGTCCGGACTGTACCCAATGGGAGCAAACAATGTCTGACCTTTGGTATTGGGGGAGAAATAGTTGGCATCAGTGGGAGGAATAGTGCCCTATTTTTGATGGCAGTGGAAGGAATTATGCTCCATTTATGGTGTTGGTGACAGGAATTATGCCTCAAGAGCCAGTAAAAATGCAAGCAAAGAGTCGTATCTGGCAACATTCGAGACCACAGCATCACAGGGTAGTAGAATAGGCTTAGGATGGGGGGGTGGGAGCAGATTTAACCACTTAAGCCCCAGGACCATGCCGCTGGCCAAAGACCAGAGCACTTTTCGCGATTCAGCACTGCGTCCCTTTAACCGACAATTGCACGGTTGTGCAACGTGGCTCCCAAGCTAAATTGACGTCCCTCTTTTCCCTACAAATGGTGCTTTCTTTTGGTCGTTTTTGATCACCTCTTTGGTTTTTATTTTTTGCGCTATAAACAAAAATAGGACAATTTTGAAAAAATGCAATATTTTTAACTTTTTGCAATAAATATCCCCCACCCACAAAAAAAAAAAAAAGGATACGTATTCTTCTACGTTTATTTTTTTTACTAAAACTATCGCAATAAGCGTATATTGATTGGTTTGCGCAAACGTTATAGCGGCTACAAAATAGGGGATAAAATTCTAAAAAAAATTTTTATTATTATTTTTATTTTACTAGTAATGGCGGCGATCTGTGATTTTTATCATGACTGCGATATTATGGCGGATACAGCAGACACTTGACACATTTTTTGGACCATTCACATTTATACAGCGAACTATAAATATGTACTGAGAACTGTATAAATATGACTGGCAGGGAAGGGGTTACAACTAGGGGGAAAAGGAAGGGGTTAAATGTGTACCCTACATAGTGTTTCTAACTGTGGGGGGAGGGGACTGACAAAGAGGTGACCAATCTGTGTCCCTATGTACAAGAGACACAGCATCGTCGCCTCTCCCTGACAGGACGCGGAGCTCCGTTTACACACACAGATCCACATCCCTTCTCTGTCACTGCCGATAGCGGGTACCTTGGAGGACATCGTGGCCGACAGGCACGCGCATCGTCATCTCAGTGAAGCGCCGGCGGCGTGCACACGCCCCCTCAGTGGCCGGAGGACCCGATGCCGTAAAAAGACAACCTCTCGGACCTGTAGAGCCACCTTGTGGCCATCTTTTTACTATGGCCCGGGTCTGAAGAAGTTAATCACCACGTCACATTGGAAAGCCCTTCTCTGGTGAGAACATCCCAGCTCACTTTGGAGGACACAGCATGGAGTGAGAACACTTACCGACTGCATGTGTTGCCACCTTGCCGGCTGGAGGAGCAAGGAACACTCTCTTGCTGGTGACCTAGATTTTTCTAGCGTTTCCGACAGCGAGGGATCAATAAAACAAATCAGGTATGTATCTTTCCTTAATTTTCTAGCAATCCTGTTGCTGCCAAATTAGAAACAGGATCACGAGTGACACGGGCATAAGAGAGGATGCCTCTCGCAGACAAAATGCTGCAAAACATTGATATACAAGAAAAAAAAAAACTCTGATGCTAAAATAAACAGTTTAAAAAGGTAGTGAATTGCCCAAAGAAGTCTGTTGCTTTGCCCCGTATTGGCAAAGCACAGGTTTGTTTGAGGTTTTTTTTTTATTTTATTTTTTCCCCTCAATTCATTGCCAGAAAGGTACCTATTTACAGAAAAATACACGTGACTCGGCAATGCAGACATCTGCACTCCTGGCTTATGTAAGAATTGGTCTTTAATGACAGGTCCCCTTGAATTCTCTGTCCTATAGTGACCTCTAGAACAGTCGTCAGTTTACAGCACACTACAAAAGATATCCAGCAAACAAGCTCCATGCCGTGTTCCCCGGGGACCATGTGACAGCAGCTATAGAATAACACACCCTATGCGTTTTACAGTTAATGCGTACGTGCCGACACCACGCGCAAATTAAATGATCACCAGCAAATGAAAAGCAGAAAAACAAAAGGCAAACAGACGACAAAAATAACGTGGTGTCAGGTAATTCCACGGGGGCATTCTGCTGACCTTTCACCTCTTTTCGAAATAGACATCCGAAGGGATTTTGCTTTACAAGTTTGTTTCATTTTTATTTCAGAGCCCAATAAATTGATAAATGACAGAAAGTGAGATTTTGGGAACTGTCAGCAACTACTACATTCTAACGAATGCTTTGTAATTGGCAAGAATGAATTATAAACAGGCAAAACCAACCAGTTAAGTTTCCTAGAGATATCTACAGAGAGAAAAAAAAAAAGGAGATATCTACAGAGGAAAAAAAAAAAAAAAAAGGAGATATCTACAGAGAAAAAAAAAAAAAAGGAGATATCTACAGAGAAAAAAAGAGAACGATGATATCTACAGAGAAAAAGTGAACGATGATATCTACAGAGAAAAAGAGAACGATGATATCTACAGAGAATCTACAGAGAAAAAGAGAACGATGATATCTACAGAGAAAAAGAGAACGATGATATCTACAGAGAAAAAGAGAACGATGATATCTACAGAGAAAAAGTGAACGATGATATCTACAGAGAAAAAGAGAACGATGATATCTACAGAGAAAAAGAGAACGATGATATCTACAGAGAAAAAGAGAACGATGATATCTACAGAGAAAAAGAGAACGATGATATCTACAGAGAGAAAAAGAGACGATGATATCTACAGAGAAAAAGAGAACGATGATATCTACAGAGAAAAAGAGAACGATGATATCTACAGAGAAAAAGAGAACGATGATATCTACAGAGAAAAAGAGAACGATGATATCTACAGAGAAAAAGAGAACGATGATATCTACAGAGAAAAAGAGAACGATGATATCTACAGAGAAAAAAGAACGATGATATCTACAGAGAAAAGAGAACGATGATATCTACAGAGAAAAAGAGAACGATGATATCTACAGAGAAAAAGTGAACGATGATATCTACAGAGAAAAAGAGAACGATGATATCTACAGAGAAAAAGAGAACGATGATATCTACAGAGAAAAAGTGAACGATGATATCTACAGAGAAAAAGAGAACGATGATATCTACAGAGAAAAAGAGAACGATGATATCTACAGAGAAAAAGAGAACGATGATATCTACAGAGAAAAAGTGAACGATGATATCTACAGAGAAAAAGAGAACGATGATATCTACAGAGAAAAAGAGAACGATGATATCTACAGAGAATCTACAGAGAAAAAGAGAACGATGATATCTACAGAGAAAAAGAGAACGATGATATCTACAGAGAAAAAGAGAACGATGATATCTACAGAGAAAAAGTGAACGATGATATCTACAGAGAAAAAGAGAACGATGATATCTACAGAGAAAAAGAGAACGATGATATCTACAGAGAAAAAGTGAACGATGATATCTACAGAGAAAAAGAGAACGATGATATCTACAGAGAAAAAGAGAACGATGATATCTACAGAGAAAAAGAGAACGATGATATCTACAGAGAAAAAGTAGATGATATCTACAGAGAATCTACAGAGAAAAAGAGAACGAGGATATCTACAGAGAAAAAGAGAACGATGATATCTACAGAGAAAAAGTAGATGATATCTACAGAGAATCTACAGAGAAAAAGAGAACGATGATATCTACAGAGAATCTACAGAGAAAAAGAGAACGATGATATCTACAGAGAAAAAGAGAACGAGGATATCTACAGAGAAAAAGAGAACGAGGATATCTACAGAGAAAAAGAGAACGATGATATCTACAGAGAAAAAGAGAACGATGATATCTACAGAGAAAAAGAGAACGAGGATATCTACAGAGAAAAAGAGAACGATGATATCTACAGAGAAAAAGTAGATGATATCTACAGAGAATCTACAGAGAAAAAGAGAACGATGATATCTACAGAGAATCTACAGAGAAAAAGAGAACGATGATATCTACAGAGAAAAAGAAAACGATGATATCTACAGAGAAAAAGAAAACGATGATATCTACAGAGAAAAAGAAAACGATGATATCTACAGAGAAAAAGTAGATGATATCTACAGAGAATCTACAGAGAAAAAGAGAACGATGATATCTACAGAGAATCTACAGAGAAAAAGAGAACGATGATATCTACAGAGAAAAAGAGAACGATGATATCTACAGAGAAAAAGAGAACGATGATATCTACAGAGAAAAAGAGAACGATGATATCTACAGAGAAAAAGAGAACGATGATATCTACAGAGAAAAAGAGAACGATGATATCTACAGAGAAAAAGAGAACGATGATATCTACAGAGAAAAAGAGAACGATGATATCTACAGAGAAAAAGAGAACGATGATATCTACAGAGAAAAAGAGAACGATGATATCTACAGAGAAAAAGAGAACGATGATATCTACAGAGAAAAAGAGAACGATGATATCTACAGAGAAAAGAGAATAATGATATCTACAGAGAAAAGAGAATGATGATATCTACAGAGAAAAGAGAATGATGATATCTACAGAGAAAAGAGAATGATGATATCTACAGAGATAAGAGAATGATACTGTGTTTCTCCAAAAATAAGCCCGTGGCTTATATTAATTTTGGCAACAAAAGACATGGTAGGGCTTATTTTCGGGGTAGGTCTGCTGTGTTGTCTTCTCTCCCTCCCTGCCTGTCAGGAATCCCCAGTGTGAACCGAGCTAAAAATGCTTGTAAAATCCTATAGTCCACTCTATTACCGTATATTATGTACAATGTGTGCGTTTCTGTAATATAATTGTGCCAAATACCTTAGTTATAGCGCCGCTCTGTACTTGCTCCCGGTGCATTTTTTAAGCGATTTGCGTAAGGGTTATGTCCGGCGTAAAGTTATTTCTCATATAGGAGGCGCAACCCATTTAAAAAAGGTATGGGCCAGGAAACGGACGCAGTCGACTTTTACGTCAATTACGCCGTTTACATAGTACGTGAATAGGGCTGTGCGTAGGTTATGTTCACGTCGTAGGCAGTGTTTTGACGTATCTTAGGCAGTTATTTCGAGGTGACTGAGCATGCGCACTGGGATGCGTCCAAGATACGACGCATGCGCAGTTCGTTTTTGAAGCTCAGCCCATCATTTGCATGGGGTCACGCTTCATTTAAATATATCGCGCCCACTTCCACCTACTTTGACTTACATCGGCTTATGCCGATATATACGTCACGCCGGCGCAACGTTGAAAGCATTTGCTTTGCGAATTCCATGCTTGCCTCTCAACGTTGCGCCGACGTAGCGTAAAGAAGACACGCTACGCCGGCAGAAAGATGCACCCAGGTATGTGAATCCGGACCTATAACTTTTGCGCCAACGAATCAATATACGCTTATTGGGGAAAATTACCAACAATATGTAGCAGAATACATATTGGGCTAAAATTATGAAGAAATGGCATTTACATTTTTTTTTATTACATATGTTTTATAGCAGAAACTAAAAAAAAAATTATTCTTTTCTGGGGGGAAATTGTCTTTTTTTTTTTGTTTGTTTAAAGTGCAAACAATAAAACATTCGAGGTGATTGAATACCACCAAAAGAAGGCTTTATTTGTTGGGGGGGGGGGGGGGGGGTGACACATTTTTGGTCAGGTAAAGAAACAGTGCAGAGTAGAAAAAAATTGGCTGGGTCAAGGGGGGTGTAATGGGCGTAATAAAAATAATCAAATACATACATGAAAAGAAAAAAAAAGGATTTAACAAAATATTATTCTCTATTGGTTAAAAAATAAATAAAAAATCAACTGTCAAAGCTTAAAAGCACTTTAAAAACGCTGTAGAAAAACGCTCAAACGCCTGAAAAAACTCAGAAAACTCAACGCAGCCTTAGGGCCTTTTCACACTGGTGCGTTTTTGCCGTGTTTTCGCGGTAAAAATAGCGATATTAAAACGCCCTCATGCCCCTCTCCATTGAAATGAATTAAACGCTGTAAAAACGCAGTAAAATCGCGGTAAAAACGGAGCGTTAAAATCGCGGTAAAACACCGCGATTTTACCGCGTTTTCATTCATTTCAATGGATAGGAGCATGGGGAGCGTTTTAATAGCGCTGTTTTTACCGCGAAAAAGCGGCAAAAACGCACCAGTGTGAAAGGGCCCTTAGAGAAATACTTTGATTTACTGACATGAACTGCCGGGGCCAACACCTCTACACCACCAGTGCAATACTTGAGGATAACCTTTATGCTAAGGGCCTATGCCATGTCCCAAGAAGGGAAATAAAATATGTATAGCTTCTATAAAGAAGCGTGTTAGTGCATGCTAATGAATTCCTCTGAAATGCTGGAATACACACCATTTATTATCCCCCCCCCCTTTTTTGGCACAAAACAAAATAGAGAACCCTGAATCTGATGGAACGCTGGAAGCGGCTTGGCTTTGGGCTACACAGCGATGCCGCCGACTCACGGGACTGAAGGTCTAATGAATATTAAAGTGGATCTGTTATTACAATGCAACAGCTGAATCGTGTCAGAGATCCCTGTACACATTGTTATTATTGGGAGTTACAAAGTCTCTACTACTCTCGACATCTGTAAAATAAGATTCCGAAAGTTTGTTTAAAGGACACCTTCAAAAAAAAAAAAAAAAAAAAAAATGGAAGGTCACCTCGATAAAGCCACACCAGCCCCCCCCCCCCCCCCTCGGCCCAGATCCAGCTAAAATGCATTCCGGCCCATTGGGGCACATTTTAATGTGTTAGCTTTAACCCTGGTTCACATTGGGGGCCGACGCCATTCCTCCCACGACGCCAACAAGGGGGCCGACGCCAACAAGGGGGCCGACGCCATTCCTCCCGCCGACACCAACGAGGGGGCCGACACCATTCCTCCCACCGACACCAACATGGAGGCCGACACCAACATGGAGGCCGACACCAACATGGAGGCCGACACCAACATGGAGGCCGACACCAACATGGAGGCCGACACCAACATGGAGGCCGACACCAACATGGAGGCCGACACCAACATGGAGGCCGACACCAACATGGAGGCCGACACCATTCCTCCCACCGACACCAACATGGAGGCCGACACCATTCCTCCCACCGACACCAACATGGAGGCCGACACCATTCCTCCCACCGACACCAACAAGGAGGCCGACACCATTCCTCCCACCGACACCAACAAGGAGGCCGACACCATTCCTCCCACTGACATCAACAAGGAGGCCGACACCATTCCTCCCACTGACACCAACAAGAGGGCCGAAACCATTCCTCCCACTGACACCAACAAGGGGGCCGAAACCATTCCTCCCACTGACACCAACAGTGGAGCATGTTTCCTTCCACTGACGCCAATGATGGAAAACTATTCCTCGCAATATTATCAGCAATGACGCACTACTGATAAACAATAAGACACTATCCCTTCCCACCGACACCAATTATGGGGCACTATGCCTTCTACTGATACCATCGATGGGCCATTATTCCCCCACACTGATGGGGCACTATTCCTCCCACTGATACAAATGATGGCACATTATTCCTCCCAATAGCTACATGCACTATGCAATTTATTTTTGATTTTAGACTTATGCTGCTGCTGCTGCATTTTCTACTGGCCACTCTGGCCCCCCTGAAGTCGGAAGGACAATAAACTGTCTCTTTGTTTAGAAAGTTTGGAGACCCCTGCACAAGATTATATTTAGCTTCTACCCAGTTACATACACTATATTACCAAAAAGTATTGCGACACCTGCCTTTACATGTACAGGAACTTTAACGGCATTAGTCCGTAGGGTTCAATATTGAGTTGGCGCGCCTTTTGCAGCTATAACAGCTTCAACTCTTCTGGGAAGATCATCCACAAGGTTTAGGAGGGTGTCTTAGTTTAGTTTAGCATGCACTGGTGCGCGGTCATGTTGGAACAGGAAGGGGTAAATCCCCAAACTGTTCTCACAAAGTTGGGAGCATGAAATTGTCAACAATGTCTATGCTGACAACATGTGTAGCTGCCGACTTAATAAACAAACAGACACTCACCCGTCCCACAGTCCAGCAATACAGCCACCCAAAGCCTCACTCCTCTCCGGCATTGTAAGTGTGTGGGTGCCCGGCTGTGACAGCTTGCGGCTTAACAGCCGGGCACTCACTTTGCCTGCACGAGTTGCGCTGCGCTCTGTCAGTTGCCAGGCCAACTCCTGGGACCTGTGACGTGTCCCAGAAGATTACAGGAAGGGAAAGAAGTCACTGCCTAGGCAGCCAGAAGACAGAGGGAGGAAGTGGGACAGGAAGTATCCACTCCCCAATTGTGACATGTCAGGGGGCGAGGAGTACCTAAAGCGGAAGTTCCAATATTGGGTGGAACTCCGCTTTAATGACTTGGAGAGGATCTGGAAAAAGGAGTGGGACTAAATCCCTATTGAGATGTGTGCAAACCTGGTGGCCAACTACAAGAAACGTCTGGCCTCTGATTGCCAACAGGGGTTTTCCCACCAAGTCATGTTTTGTGAAGGAGTCAAATACTTAAAATTAGGGTTGCACCGATACTAGTATTGGCATCAGTGCCGATACCGAGTATTTGCACAAGTATCGGTACTAGTGCAAATGCACCAATACCTGAAACTGATACTTTTAGGCTCAGGTGTTTGAGCTGTCAGTGGGTCTCCCGTGTTGACAGCTGAAGTGTAAAGTCTGGTAATCGGAGCGGTTTTAAAAAAAAAAAAAAGAAGAAGAAAAAAAGGGCAGCCGGCAAGGTTTATTACCAACATTGCTAAGCCGCTGAAACACTGAGATAAAAAGAAACCTTGTTTCTTTTTGTATCTTTCGGTTTCTTCATCTGCAGACCAAAATGGTCCATTTTATAAACAAAGCGTTTTTTTTTATTTGTTTGCTTTGTTAAAAAAAAAAAAAAAATCATAAAATATCAAATTTCATTTGTAAGTGACTTTCCAATGCTTTGTAACATTGCTCACAGCGGAAGTGAAAAAAAATTAAAAAAGTTGCGGTAGGTATTGCAGAGTACAAAAAAATAAAAAATAAAAAAATAAAAACACGGTATCTGTGCATTTCTAATTAAAATGCTAATCAATTTATAACTTTTCTAGATATTTGTGTTATTCTGTGGGCCAACTCAATATTGAAGCCTAATGCAAGCGTACACACGATCATTTGTTCGGCATGTAAAAAACGACATTTTTCAGCATCTAGAAAAAAAAAAAAAAAAAACTTTGTTTTTCCAACTTCATCATTAAAATGACGTTGCCCACACACGATCGTTTTTAAAAACTGCTCTAGCAAAGGGCGGCGACGTACAACACACCACCCTTGGGGCTGCTTTAGCCGATTCCGTGTTAGTAAAAGACGATTTGCGCTTTTCTGTCAGGGCTCAGACAGGCAGATGGACGTAAATTTACGTCCCTGCCTACTAGCGGTTCAGGGGTCCAAACGGGACCCCCTCCGCTGCGTGCAGCGGGCGGCTTACCTCCAGGAGCGATCCGACTCGAGGGGGCGGTGGTTCGTTTCTGCCCGCCCCCTCGTGATCGCTCCCAGCCAATCCTGTGCGCTGCCGCCGTGTCACTTCCTCTACCTGTAAAATGTAAACACAGGCAGAGGAAGTGATGCAGCGCTCATCTCGGTGGTATTTTCAAACCGCCGAGATGAGAGAAGAGGCACAGTAAGTCTGCACCAACACTACACGGACACCAGGACACACAGGCACATTTAACCCCTTGCGATCACCCCCCCCCCCACCCCCTGTCACTGAATGCAGTGATCATATATGTATGATCACCGCAAGTAGTGTCAGTGTGACAGGCAATTAGTGTTAGGTTCAGGGTAGCCACCGTACCCCCCCCCCCCTAATAAAGTTTTAACCCCTTGATCACCGCCCTAGTTAACCCTTTCACTCCCTATTGCCAGTGTCACTAAGCGATCATTTTTCTGATCGCTGTATTAGTGTCACTGTTGCCGCTAGGTAGCTAATTTTTTTTTTTTATTGCGATTTTTTTTTTTTTACTAAAGACATGTGGCTGAATAAATTGTTGTCCTAAATGTTTGACTAAAATTTAGTTTATTCAATTTTTCTTATAACAAAAATTAAAAAATATTGTTTTTTTTCAAAAATGTTGCTCTATTTTTGTTCATAGCGCAAAAAATAAAAATCGCAGAGGCAATCAAATACCATCAAAAGAAAGCTCTATTTGTAGGAAGAAAAGGACGCAAATTTTGTTTGGGAGCCACGTCACACGACCGCGCAATTGTCGGTTAAAGCAACACAGTGCCGAATTGTAAAAACGCCTCTGGGCATTTAGCAGCATATTGGTCCGGGGCTTAAGTGGTTAAATGACTTTTTTAAAACGTTGTTTTTTTCATGCCGAAAAATGATCGTGTGTACGCGGCATTAGGACTAAAGACCCTATTAAAGTTCATGCGAGTGTAAAGGCAGGTGTCCCAATACTTTTGGTAACAGTGTATAATGTTACAGATGCTCTCCTAGCACTGAAAGCACTTGCCGTGTTAAAAAATAAAAAAAATTATAGGGCTGTGAAAATTGAATGGAATTGGCACGAGAAGCACTTTGTGGTTTATTTTTATCACAAAACGTCTGCTATTTTCAGGTGACAGATTCGGTTTGGTAGGAAACTAGGTCAAGTTTTTAACCAGTCATCGCTTAATAATGATCATATAAGCGTCACGCTCAGATAATTTTGTTGAAACTAAAAATACAGTGCATGTGGCTGGCAGACATTCCTCCAGACACATACTGTACACTCACCCCAGTGATTAGCACCATGGTATTTACTATACATGTGGATGGATGACAAAACAAAACAGCATTTGCAATAAAAAAAAAAAAAAAAAAAAAAAGGAAAAAAAAGGGACGGTGCAATTACTAATCACATTATCGTGCAGCCGCGGCATTCAGCACATGATGGCTCTATGGCAGGGGTCCTCAAATTACGGCCCTCCAGTTCAGGAACTACAATTCCCATCATGCTCCGTCATGTCTGAATGTCAGAGTTTTACAATGCCTCATGGGAATTGTAGTTCCCCTACAGCTGGAGGGCCGTAGTTTGAAGACCCCTGCTCCAAAGCAACACAGAATAAGTGACGCCTGTGTTATCTGGAAATGTATGGACTAAAGGTTGCTTAAGGTCAGTTCAATGCAAACTGAAAGTGTAAGCCCGTCTACACAGCGAATGCCATGGACGGGGTTTTACATGAACCCATATAGTCATTGTTGGTAAGTCCCTAGGAGGAAATATTCTGCTATATAGAGCATTTCTGAACAGTACAAGGATTTTACACACTTGTAAGCAGGTGACACTTTAAGCTTTTAAAACAGATGCACAAAGACTGAGAATCTACTGGCGGGATTAAAAGGGACACACAAGAGAAGTATGGAGAATTCCACTGCTGAACTCTTCCTGAAAATCTTCCCGTGTCTCTGGCTTGAATACTACAGAGCCACTTAACCACTTAAGACCCGGACCTTTAGGCAGCTAAAAGGTCCTGGCCCCTTTTTGCGATTCGACACTGCGTCGCTTTAACTGACAATTGCGCGGTCGTGCGACGTGGCTCCCAAACAACATTGGCGTCCTTTTTTCCCCCGCAAATAGAGCTTTCTTTTGGTGGTATTTGATCACCTCTGCGGTTTTTATTTTTTGCGCTATAAACAAAAATAGAGCGACAATTTAAAAAAAAAAAAAAATCAATATTTTTTACTTTTTGCTATAATAAATATCTCCAAAAATATATAAAACAACATTTTTTTTCCTCAGTTTAGGCCGATACGTATTTTTGGTAAAAAAAAAAAAAAAAAAAAAAATCGCAATAAGAGTTTATCGATTGGTTTGCGCAAAATTTATCACATTTACAAAATAGGGGATAGTTTTATTGCATTTTTTTTTTTTTTTACTACTACTAATGGCGGCGATCAGCGATTTTTTTCGTGACTGCGACATTATGGCGGACATTTTTGGGACCATTGTCATTTTCACAGCAAAATAATGCATTAAAAATGCATTGTTTATTGTGAAAATGACAATTACAGTTTGGGAGTTAGGAGGCGCTGAACGGGTCAAGTGTGACCTCATTTTTGTTCCTAACTGTAGCTGTAGGTGAGACGTCATTGACTGTGCTTCCCTATAAAAGGCAACACGATCAATGATGGCGCCACAGTGAAGAACGGAGAAGCTGTTTACACACCGCTCTGCCCATTCCTCAGCTCTGGGGACCGATCGCGGGACTCCAGCGCCGATCGGGTCCGCGGGTCCCGCAGTCACGGTGCTTCGGACCGGGTCACGGGCGCGCGCCCCATGGCTGGGCACTTAAAGACTTACCTGTACGTGCATGTGCTCCTTAAGTGGTTAAAGAGTAAAGTATGCATGTTCTCCCTGTGTCTGCATGGGTTTCCTCCGGGTACTCCAGTTTCCTTCAGCACCCCAAAGACGTGTGCTGGTAGGTAAATTAGATCTTGTCCAAATCGGCCTCTGGTATATGAATGTGAGTTAGGGACCTTAGGTTGCAAGCTCCTTGAGGGCAGGGATTGATGTGAATGTACAATGTATATGTAAAGCACTGTGTAAATTGACGGCGCTATATAAATACCTGAGATAAATATACCTGAGGTAAAAAGATGACCGCTTGGCGGCTTCAGACTGTAGGCTTAGTGTGGCTGAGTGCGGGGTGTACCAAGATGGCCACTACTGAACATCACTTCCGTTACAAAATCTGACAGGTCGCCTAACCTGACGGAACACTGGTAAAACTGTGCAAGACTAAAAGAAAGTCCAGATTTATTATCCTTTTCTGCTTGAGCTGTTCTTTTGCAATGTATTGTAATTGCATGGTACAGTCACCTCACCACCATTTCCCCCTGAAATCATGCAGCATCACACTTAAGGGTTAATGCACATAACTGATTAGCCTTGTACTAGAAAACAGCAGCTTGAGAATAAACAGTTCAACTGACTCTGCTATCAATCAGCAGCAAACTTGCAGCTGGAATGTGAACAGCTTCAGTCTGATTGGCAAATATAAGCAACAAGGACAATCCTTTTTTTTCCCCAGCACGAGGCCCTACTAGATCCAATGTTAAAAATACCAGGCGTGTGTAAAGTAAAACAATAGAATCCTTATTGTGTTCTTTCTTGTGGTGTCGGTTGAGTCGGGCGGACGCAGACCGCATTCAACAACTGCTCAGCAGACACATGCACAAAGACTTCCTTCCCAAACAAAGGAATGGTGGTTGCTCATAGTAATTGGATAATATACATTATTATACAGGATTTATATTGCGCCAACAGTTTGCGCAGTGCTTTACAAACATGAGGGCAGATAGTACAGTTACAATCAGTGTCGGTGAGTCCATAGAGAGCGCCACCCACTCTCGCTCCTGCATGGCCACTGAAAAACAATATATAGATTCATGCATTGCATGAATCTATGTACTGTTGCCGCTGCCGCCCACTATTCAGACGGCCGGCCCCCTGGTGAGCGCCGGCCATTTGAATAACAGCAGCTGGTTGGCTGTTGAAGTGTCTATCAGGGCCAGAGGCTCCGATAGGCTTTCCGATTACAGCCTAAGGGGTGTAATCGGCTTCCAAATAGTTAACCAGGGGACGCACGGGTGTGCGTTCCTTGGTTAACACTGACAGGCATCTCAGCCAATCAGGTTCACTGGATCTGGTTACCGGTAACCTGATTGGCTGTAGCAACATCAAGGGCGGGACTACATCGATGGATGGTGGAGGAGGATCCGAGGGTGGCTGATCGAGAAAGGCAAGTGCCAGGCGGGGGGGGGGGGGGGGGTGGGGACAGTGGCTACAATGGCACGGCACAGCTAAGCAGCGCTTGATGGGCACAGCGAGGCTGCGCTTGATGGGCACAGCGAGGCTGCGCTTGATGGGCACAGCGAGGCTGCGCTTGATGGGCACAGCGAGGCTGCGCTTGATGGGCACAGCGAGGCTGCGCTTGATGGGCACAGCGAGGCTGCGCTTGATGGGCACAGCGAGGCTGCGCTTGATTTTTTTTTTTCGTTTATTTGCGCCCCCCTCAAAATAAATTGAGCACCAGCCGCCACTGGTTACAATACAATTCAATACTGGAGGAATCAGAGGGCCCTGCTCATCTCCAGATTTATTTCATGATAGCACATAATAGAGGGATTGTGGAGGAGGATCCGAGGATGGCTGACCGAGAAAGGCAAGTGCCAGGCGGGGGGGGGGGGCGCAAACTGGCTGCGTCCGATTGGGCACAGCAAGGCTGCGTCCGATGGGCACAGCAAGGCTGCGTCCGATGGGCACAGCAAGGCTGCGTCCGATGGGCACAGCAAGGCTGCGTCCGATGGGCACAGCAAGGCTGCGTCCGATGGGCACAGCAAGGCTGCGTCCGATGGGCACAGCAAGGCTGCGTCCGATGGGCACAGCAAGGCTGCGTCCGATGGGCACAGCAAGGCTGCGTCCGATGGGCACAGCAAGGCTGCAATTGATTTTTTTTTCCGTTTGTTTGCGCCCTCCTCAAAATAAATTGCGCACCAGCTGTCACTGGTTACAATACAATTCAATACTGGAGGAATCAGAGGACCCTGCTCAGCTCCAGATTTATTTCATGATAGCACATAATAGAGGGAGAGAAGTGAAATATGACCGGCTACTGAAGGCGTTTGGAAATCATTAACTAGTTTAGAGCAGCGTCTGCAGGACTGATAATGCTAAATAAAAGAAATCCACAAACATACATGATACACCCGGTATGTAATTGAGGTTATTTACTGAGCTGGGATTGTATGTAAATTGTTCACATGCCTGTTTATTTAGGCAGCCCAGAGATGACTCAATTTTCTTTCACTCCACCACAAGTGGAACCGAAGGTAAGAAAATTGCTCAATTCCCCCATTAACAGACAGGGAGCCTTCCCGGCTGAAGGCTCCCCCTATCGAAAAGTGACCCCCATCGAATAGTGCCCGCACATGCACGGGACGGAGCCGCACTCCAGCTGAGTTACCGATCAGCTGGAGTGATGTGACCAGGGCGCAAGCGCACATCGTAGGAGGTATCTCTCGATGGGAGATACAATTTCACGGGCACAATTGAAACCTATACTAACGGGGGGGGGGGGGGGTTGGGGGTGGATTGACCATAGTTCTCACATTGTGCATCGCTGCTGCTGAAGGGCGGCCAATCTGAGACCTACAGTCTCCCCCGTAGTTTAAATTGTGCCTTTAAAATTGTATCTCCCGTCAAGGAGATACTTCCTACAATGTGCGCATGCGTCATGGTTACATCAGCTGCTGTGCGATAACGTACAGCGCATGCGCCGATCTTCACGGGCACTTTGACAGAACACCAGCAGTAATCAAATGTTTAAAAAAAAAAAAAAAAACACACACACACACACAACAGGCTGGTTGTGTCCACGTCGATCATTGTGGGTACATTCAGCCTGCCCATATATCAGGGGTGGGGAACCCATTATTGGTATTAGTAGGAGGAATAGTATCCCATCATTGGTATCAGTGGAATACCTAGTGCCCCACTGCTGGTGTCAGTGGGAGGAATAGTGCCCCAAGGGCCAGATAAAAGCTAGCAAAGGGTCACATCTGGCCCTCGGGCCGCAGTTTGGAGATCCCTGCCTAGAGGATGGCTAAAACCGTATTAACCACTTCACATGCCCAGGCCAATTCTGGCACTTCGCTCCTACATGTAAAAATCACCATTGTTTTGCTAGAAAATTTCATAGAACCACCCCTACTATATATGTTTTTTTTTTTAGCAGAGACCCGAGAGAATACAATGGCGGTCATTGCAACTTTATCTCGCACGGTATTTGCGCAGCAATTTTTCAAAGGCGTTTTTTTTAAATCAGTAAAGTTAGCCCAATTGTTTTGCATAATGTGAAAGATGCAGTTACGCCGACTAGATAGATACCCAACATGTCACGTTTCAAAATAACACACGCTCGTGGAATGGTCGCCAAACTTCGCTAGTTAAAAATACCTATAGGCAACGTTTTTAAAAAAAAATACTGGTTGCATGTTTTGAGTTACAGAGGAGGTCTAGGGCTAAAATTATTGCTCTTGCGCCAACATTCGCGACGACACCTCACGTGTGTGGTTTGAACACTGTTTTCATATGTGGGCGGGACTTACATATGCCTTTGCATCTGCGTGTGAGCACACGGGGACAAGGACACTTAAAAAAGAAAAAAATGTATTGTTAATTTTACTCACATTTTTTTTATTTTGACAAGTTAGGAATAAAAGTGATCAATTTTTTTTTTTTATTACAAGGAGTAACCACTAGGAGAGTGCAGCAGCATGCGCCTGGCCGTGAAGCTGCAATCTGTCACGGCCGGGTTCCCACAGTTGTGTCGCGGAAGGGGAGGGGGAGAGAGCAAGGCCTCGGGTGGTCGCATCGCTGGACCGTTGGACAGGCGAGTGTCTTAATTAAAAGTCAGCAGCTACACCGAAAAACAGTGGAACTCCGCTTTAATGTGGAATTCCAGCTAACACCTAGCTAGCTTTAAAACTGTTCCCTCCTCACTCTTAATACCAACGCTGTAAGAAAGATGTATATACTTATCTATTTTCATGGGATATCCCGTGTCACCCAGCAGCTGCAGGGGAGAAGAGAGCACGCTCCCACAATGACTACTAAAGCCTAGAGTGGTGACGTCAACCACAGGCTCCTACCTGTTGCTGTGGCTTCAGGCAAGAAGGGGGGGGGCACCGATTGCCAACACAGAGGAGATCACGTGACCAGAGCAGGCTGAAAATATGTAAATCTTTCCTTAAAAATAAAATTAAAAAAGTGGTTCTAAAGGCTCAAGGATTTTTAGATTCATACATTCTATGCATGAAGGTTTAACATCTGTTCTGTGCAGAAGCCCCCCCCAATACTTATCTAAGCCCCATCACGATCCAGCGATGTGCATGACAGCCTTGGCTGTACCGCCTCATTGGCTGAGACAGCCGTAAAAGCTACTGGCTCCCACTATCAATTCCAGCCAGTAAGCCAAAGAGGAGTGAGGGGTGGGGCCGAGCCAGTGGCTTCGTGTGTGAATGGACATGCAGAGCAGGGGCTTGACAGAAAGGAGGGAGGAGCCATGACCTCCGATGGGGGAACCAAAAAAAAACGGATGATCCAGTCTGCTCTGTGCAAAATCACTGCACAGAGCGGGCAAGTATAACATGCCATTTAACCACTTGCCCACGGCGTCATGTCTAAAAAAGACGTCATGACTTTAAAGATGGATATCTCGGTAACGGCAGCAGCTGCTGCCACAACCGAGATATCCATCTTTACCGTGGGCAGTCCTGTACATGATAATGGCGGTCTCCGCGAGATCGCCGTTAATCGGTGGCGGGAGAGGGCCCCCCCCCCTCCGCCGCTTACCGGAGCCGTCGGTAGCGGCGGAGGCGATCGGGTCCTGTCGGCAGCTGTGTTGGGATACGAGTGAGGGAAAAATCGCCCCCACCCGTTCCCCACAGCTCTGCTGGGCGGAAGCGACATCAAAACGTCAGTCCCGGCCAGCGTTTTAAAGAAACTTTTTTCTAAAATTTGAAAAAATTACATTTTTTTTTTTTTTTTGCATTTAAGCCTAAATATGAGATCTGAGGTCTTTTTGACCCCAGATCTCATATTTAAGAGGACCTGTCATGCTTTTTTCTATTACAAGGGATGTTTACATTCCTTGTAATAAAAAAAAAAAATGTATCACTTTTATTCCTATTTATTTCGGTGTATAAATTTATAAACTAATTTAAAATAACTAAGAAAACAAAAAAAATAAAAATTTAAAACGCCCCGTCCCGACGAGCTTGCGCACAGAAGCGAACGCATACGCGAGTAGCGCCCGCATATGAAAACGGTGTTCAAACCACACAAGTGAGGTATCGCTGCGATTGTTAGAGCGAGAGCAATAATTCTAGCCCAAGACCTCCTCTGTATCTCAAAAAATGCAACCTGTAGAATTTTTTAAACGTCGCCTATCGAGATTTTTAAGGGTAAAAGTTTGACGCCATGCCACGAGCGGGCGCAGTTTTTAAGCGTGACATGTTGGGTATCATTTTACTCGGCGTAACATTATCTTTCACAATATATAAAAAAATTGGGCCAAATTTATTGTTGTCTTATTTTTTTATTCAAAAAAAGTGAATTTTTTTTTCAAAAAAAGTGCGCTTGTAAGACCGCTGCGCAAATACGGTGTGACAAAAAGTATTGCAATGACTGCCATTTTATTCTCTAGGGTGTTAGAAAAAATATTTATATAATGTTTGGGGGGTTTAAGTAATTTTCTATAAAAAAAAAGTGTTTTATTCTCGTAAACACCGAATCTGAAAAACAGGCCCGGTGGGCAAGTGGTTAAAGAAAAGTGCATTATTTTTTATATAGTGCAGCCTTTAACCACTTGCAAAGATAAAGCGATATTTTTTTTAAAAAAATGCAATATTGTGCTATAATAAATATCACCAAAAAACACATTTTTTCCCTCAGTTTAGGCCGATATGTATTCTTCTACCCATTTTAGGTAAAAAAAAAAACGCAATAAGCGTTTATCGGTTGGTTTGCACAAAATGTATAGGGTTTACAAAATAGGGGATAGTTTTATGGCATTTTTTGATAACCATTTTTTTTTACTAGTAATGGCGGCGATCAGCGTTATTTTTTGTGACTGCGACATTATGGCGGACAAATCGGACAATTTTGACACATTTTTGGGAACATTGTCATTTTTACAGCAAAAAATGCTATAAAAATGCACTGATTACCGTGAAAATGCCAACTGCCGTGTTAACCACTAGGGGGCGCTGTAGGAGTTGTGTGACCTCATATGTGTTTCTAACTGTAGGGGGGGCATGGCTGGACTTGTGACGTCATTGATCGTCTTTCCCTATAACAGGGAACAGACGATCGGTGCCGCTGTGAAGAATAGGGAAGGTGTGTTTATACTCACCTTTCCCCATTCTTCCGCTCCGGTGACCGATCGGGGGACACCAGCGGCGATCGGGTGCGCGGGTCGCGGGCACGCGATCCACGGCTGGGCACTTAAAGGGGTTCTACCTGTACGTGCCAGTGCCCAGCCGTGCCATTCTGCCGACGTATATCGGCGTTAGGCGGGCCTTAAGTGGTAAAAAAAGGGGGTGGGATATTTTTAAGGCTAGTTAGGTGTAAGCTGCAATTCCACTTTAATCATTGACTGCATGTTACTTACCTATTGGAGCGATAACATCAAATATTAGCTGGTGGATTAGAGTTACATTGTGTTTGCAGGAAGATTTACGGCATTAAATACTATACAGTTTGCCTATACGACTGCTGTATGTCTATAAAGGCTCAGTATAATCCTGCATAGTAATTCCCATTCATGCACTGTGAAGGCCGATCACACAATCACAGTATCAGGTCATCTCTCTATAGCCTTGATAATTTAGTTACACATTAGTGATAGAGTTTAAGGCTGCTTTCACACTTTGCAGGCGCTATTGCGCTAAAAATAGCTCCTGCAACGCGCCCTGAAAGAGACACTCATTTATATCCAGTGTGAAAGCCTGAGGGTTTTCACACTAGAGTGTTGCGTTGGCGGGACGCAAAAAAAAAAAAAAAATACCTACCAGCCGCATCTATGAGACGTGGTAAAAATACCGCTCCTATAGCGCCCCTGCCTATTGAAATCAATAGGGGAGCACCTCCATACCAGGGCTGCAACTAACGATTATTTTCATAATCGATTAGATGGCCGATTATTGTTTCGATTAATCGGATAATAGCCTTAAAAAAAAAAAAATAGAATTTTTTTTTTTGGGCCAATTTGTTGTTGGGCAGATTACAAAACACAAATTGCCACAAAAACACATTGCGTGCTTTTCTGCAGCTTCTCCATTGAAGTATATTGAACAAAAAAAAAATAGCACCATTTTGCGTTAAAAACTCCTTGCTCTTTCCAAATACGCAGCAGCTGAAAAAAAATCATGGATGTGAACGTGTCCCATAGGAAAACATGTAAATGATCTGTAGTGTGTTTCTGCAAAAAGCACCAAAAAAACCCCGGTGTGACCCCGGCCTGAGATGTTTAGTAACATAATGGGCTTAAAAAAACAAAAATAAGTACAAAAAGAGCAAATAATCGCTACTGTAAGGGGTTCATTTTTTTTACTGTGGGACAGTGACTAATATTAAGGTGTCCTTTTATGAAAGTGCGGTAAAATACCGCTATTCAGTTCTCAGGCATTCTCAGGGGAGATCGCTCTCCTCTGAGTGCCTTTTTATGAAACTTTGTAGATCGCTTCTCATGTTGAGATGAGGAGCGATCTACAAACGGCTGAAAACTCCTGAGAATTGCTTCTCTCACTGTAATCTCGCGTGATTTAGCGGGATTACAGTATAAGGAAGTGAAAAATACACGTTGAACACGAATCAGCACACATTACACACCACATATTAATAAAGTTGCATTCCCACCAAACAATATACATTAACCTAATTATTAAAACATTGTTTTTATCAATATTAAAGGCTCATACATGTGCCTATTTAAATGTGAATGGTGTATAGTAAATGAATGGAATCCCACATATGTAATGCACCATGCATATGCTATACACCATTCATATAAATGAAAAATACATTTAGAATTTTTTTTTTTTTTTTTTTTAAAGTATACAAATATAAACCCTGTATAACTGCAATAGAACAGTCCATGGGTAAAACCATATTTTAGGGTTTACATTTTTTTTTTTTAACTAATAAATTAAAAATGATATAAAAATTACTTTAATAATAGCATTTTAATGCAAATAGAATTATTTATATATATATATATATATATATATATATATATCTGTGTGTGTGTATATATATATATATATATATATATATATATATATATATATATATATATATATATATATATATATATATATATATATATGTTAATAAACATAGAAGTAAACACAAACACATATATATGCTATATGATTTATATATATATATGATATATTATATATATACACACACACTATAAATCTCTAACCTGCTCATTTTGGGGTGTGTAATGGTGGGGAAAATGTGTTCTGACTCTATGGCTGCTTGTGTGTGAAGCATGGAAGTCAAAAGACTTCCTTCTTCCTCCACAATACTCAGCCAGCTTCGTGCTTCTCTCTCTGATTCTCCACCTCTGAGATGGTGAATCAGAAAGTGAGAATTCTGTCACAGATCGCCAGTGAGGTGCTGAGATCGCACCTTCATAAACTGGCCGTTTCTGTGACAGTGGTTACAGATTCTCACTGTGCTGATATAATCAGTGGAGAACATGTTCTCATCTGATTACCTCAGTTTCATAAACTGTTTATGACCTGAGAACAGCGGTGAGAGTCAGGATCGCCGCTGATCTCACTTTCATAAAAGGACACCTTACAGTAGCGATTTGCTTTTTTGTACTACAAAGGGCTATTTTTTTTTTTAACCCCATTATGTTACTGGCCGATTAATTATGAAAATTGTAATCTATTAATTTCATAATCGATTGGTTGTTTCAGCCCTACTCCATACCGCCCACAAAATGCTGCGAATCAGTGTTTTTTGCAGCCGGGTTTAAAGGGACACTAAAGTCAGGACTTTAAAAAAAAAAAAAATAACAAACATGTTATACTTACCTCCACTGTGCAGTTTGTTTTTTTATCTTTACAACCCCTTTAACTTTTTTTCGCCCGCTAGCGGGGGTTAAAATCTCCCCGCTACCGCCCAAAAATCGCGACAAACGCGGCGGTAAAATGCCGCCCAAGAGCCTCAGTGTGAAAGTAGCCCAATAATAAAAACGTTTCATATGACAGAATTCCTTTGGAAGTGATGTAATGTGTTGAATAGTTTTGTATGTATTCTTTCGTTTGAGCTTCCGCTTATGATTTTTTTTGTACGACGTACTACCCCGTTTCCCCGAAAATAAGACCGTGTCTTATATTAATTTTGGTTCCTAAAGATGCGCTAGGCCAGTGATGGCGAACCTTGGCACCCCAGATGTTTTGGAACTACATTTCCCAATGATTCTCATGCACTCTGCAGTGTAGTTTGAGCATCATGGGAAATGTAGTTCCAAAACATCTGGGGTGCCAAGTTTCGCCATCACTGCGACAGGTCTTATTTTCAGGGGACGTATTATTTTTCAGAGGGGGGATTACCATTTCAGTAACCCCTTCTGATCCTCCTGTGTCATTTTGTCCCCCCCCCCCCACTTCTGAGCCTCCCGTGTCATTTTAAGTGATCCCCCTCCCCTGTGCCAGTGGACACCTTCACCAGACATCCCCCTCACCCCTTTATCAGACATTTCCACACATTGCCGACTCCTGCTCCGCGCTACCGTACTCACTGTCTAGGGTAATTGTACGGCCAGACTCAGTCAGGGCACAGTGAGCAGCAGGTGGCAGCTTGTCCTGGCGGCAGCGCAGGCTTTCTGATGAAAAGACCACGCACTTCCTGTCTGCGCTGCAGCCAATAGTGAACTGCGTGACGGCGTCTACCGGTCCATGGTACAGAGCGTTACAGTACCTTCGGGGGACCTTACGGTATCATCAGGATGCCTTAGGTTCGGGGGAGGTCTTATATTTCTGCGAGAGGAAAAACTGAAAGGTGGTCTTATTTTTGGGGGATGTCTTACTGTCTGGGAAACGCGGTAATAAAACGAAAATCGGACATTGAGTTCACGTCAGACAAAAACATTTTAGTCTGCACAAAAGCGAAATCAGCTGTCGAAATCTCCGCCGTACAAATTTTTCCCATCAGATTTTTGGATCGTGTGAACCTTAAATGTAATTTCTGTCTGCTGCCTTCTTCCTCTGCCATCAGCACAAATCACTTCTGAGTTTACCTGACACCAAGAAAACAATGGTGACAGGATAGGGATCTCTAGCTGATCAACAGCCTTAGCTCTATTTTTGTATACTGTGTGAAGGGGGGGGGGTGTCTCGTCCCTCCAATCAGGTCTCAGAGCTCTCCCTTACTGAGCTCTGCAGAGTGTAACTTCAGCTCCCTGCACCCCTTTTTCTGAACTCTCAGACAAACGTTATAAATTCAGCACTCTGAACAGATGTACAGAAAAGAAGACTGTAGATAAACAGGAACAACTTCTATGGAAGCATTTGTTTTATCTCTGTGCATCACCTGAGGATAGTCCCTTCACTGGCTATAAGTAAAGACTAAGACTGGCTTCACACCAGTGTGAATTGGATGCAAGTTTCTCCACATCTAATTTGCACGTCAGGAGATTGTAATCGGATGGAGCCGGTGTTCTGTCGATTTGTGCCCTCCATCGAAAAGTGACCATGCAATAATGGAGGACTCCAGCTGAGTGACTTCACCGTAGCGCATGCGCACATCGCAGGAGGCTTTTTTGGACGGGAGATACCAATTGAGGCGCACAACTAAATCCTATGTAAACAGTGGAGGGACAAGGGATTTGTCAGATTGAGCCTCGCTGTTGTAGGGTGGATTGTGGGTGACAAATATGCTGTCCCTCCACTGTTTGCAAAGGATTTAATTGTGCCCGTCAAATGGTATCTCCCATCTAAAAAAGGCTTCCTACGATGTGCACGTGTGCTATGGTGAAGTCATGCCAGCTGATTGGGAAATCGGCTGGAGTGCCCTTCCGGTCTGTGCATGCACTTTTCGACGGAGGGCACTTATTGACAGAAAACCGGCTCCATAGAGTGCCGGTCACAAACTCCTGACATGCGAATTGGATGCGAGAAACTCGCATCCAATTCACACTGGTGTAAACACAGCCTTAAAAGGGGTTGAAAAGGTTTGTTTTTTATTTTTTAAACAGGTTCCTTTAAGCTAGTGCTTTGTTGGTTCACTTCCTTTTTCCTTCGATTTCCCTTCTAAATATTTTCTTTTCTTTGTCTGAATTTTTCACTTCCTGTTCCTCCTCCGTAAGCTTGCCCCCATCATCCGAGCCGTTCTGGCTGGGGATTAGTCAGTGTGCTCGCCCCCTCCCATTGGACCACATCCCTGCAGGGAGACGCTGTGTTCTGGCTGGGGGTTAGTCAGCGTGCTCGCCCCCTCCCTTGGGACTACATCCCTGCGGAGTGACGCTGTGAACGTAGCCAGTGAAGGGACGATCCTCAGGTGATACAAAGGTTAAACAAATACTTCCTTAAAGTGCCCTTCCGTTCTGCCCATACGCTGTGTTCTGGCTGGGGGTTTGTCAGCGTGCTCGCCCCCCTCCCTTGGGACTACATCCCTGCGGGGAGACACTGTGTTCTGGCTGGGGGTTGGTCAGCGTGCTTGCCCCCTCCCTTGAGACTACATCCCTGCGGGGAGATGCTGTATTCTGGCTGGGGGTTAGTCAGCGTGCTCGCCCCCTCCCTTGGGACTACATCTCTGCGGGGAGACGCTGTGTTCTGGCTGGGGGTTAGTCAGCGTGCTTGCCCCCTCCCTTGAGACTACATCCCTGTGGGGAGACGCTGTGTTCTGGCTGGGGGTTAGTCAGCGTGCTTGCCCCCTCCCTTGAGACTACATCCCTGTGGGGAGACGCTGTGTTCTGGCTGGGGGTTAGTCAGCGTGCTTGCCCCCTCCCTTGAGACTACATCCCTGCGGGGAGACGCTGTGTTCTGGGTGGGGGTTAGTCAGCGTGCTCACCCCCTCCCTTGGGAGTACATCCCTGCGGGGAGACGCTATTTTCTGGCTGGGGGTTAGTCAGCGTGTTTGCCCCCTTCCTTGGGACTACATCTCTGCGGGGAGACGCTGTGTTCTGGCTGGGGGTTAGTCAGCGTGCTTGCCCCCTCCCTTGAGACTACATCCCTGCGGGGAGACGCTGTGTTCTGGGTGGGGGTTAGTCAGCGTGCTCACCCCCTCCCTTGGGAGTACATCCCTGCGGGGAGACGCTATTTTCTGGCTGGGGGTTAGTCAGCGTGTTTGCCCCCTTCCTTGGGACTACATCTCTGCGGGGAGACGCTGTGTTCTGGCTGGGGGTTAGTCAGCGTGCTCGCCCCCTCCCTTGGGACTACATCCCTGCGGAGAGACGCTGTGAACGTAGCCAGTGAAGGGACGATCCTCAGGTGATACAAAGGTTAAACAAATCCTTCTTTGAAGTGCCCTTCCGTTCTGCCCATACACGGGCACTTTTCGACAGAGGGCACAAATCGGTAGAACACCGTTTCTCACATCTCTGGAGCAGCTCCGGTGTCTTGTGCGTCTTCTGGTCGGTTTTAGGTCTGAATTCAGCCAAAAATTTCGGGCTGAAATGGGACCTGAAACGGTAAATGGAGACGCACCAGACCCCTGCTGTGAGCAGCTCCAATTCTCAGGGTGAACCCAGCCTGAAAAAAAAAAAAACACTTTAAACATTGACTGTTATTTACCTACTGGGGTGAGGACGTCACATACAGGCCAAGAGAGCAACAAAATAAACAACGTGAGCGCAGGACTGTTTACAGGCTCTGGGTTGGAGAGATTTGGTCTATAGGAATATCATTGTAGCCGTATATCTATGACAGATTAGGGTCTATTTACACATTCTCTGCGGGTGAATCTTCCTGGTGTGTGTGAGATTTAAAGTAGAAGTAAAGTCAAAACCCAACTAACTCAAAACCTACTTTTAGCCACATTCTAAACCTAATGTATCTAGCCCTGTAAAGCAAAAATCGCAATACTTGCCTGTTCTGCAGTCACGCAGGTCCATTCTCCAGTGGCGTCCTCCCTGTGTAGGAGAAAACAGACAATGGCTGGGAAATGCCTGGGATGCAACGTTACCCATAGAGTTACTATGGGGCTGAAGCCGCCGCTGACGCTGGGACTGCAGTATAGACGAGTATAGCGATTTTTGCTTTACATGGCTAGATAGTCTTAGAATGTGGTAGTAGCGAGAGTAGATTTAGGCCCCTTTCACACAAGCAGACCGTTCAGGTCCACCTGTCAGTTTTTTCTGAGGACCTGAACAGGCGCTCTACGCAAGTCTATGGAGAGTCGGATGTCAGCGGTGACCATGTCCGCCGACATGCGATTGGCTGAAAATCAGACATATGGCGAGACGTCGCCATCCGTCCTGGCGGATCGGATTGGGTGAGATCTGATGAATAACGGACATGCTGTCCGTTTTCGTCCGATCGCTCCATAGCAAACAGCGGTGCTCGACAAGCCCCTCCCCGCTCAGTGAACAGAGAGGGACCTGTCATCCGCCAGCTCAGTGGATATCAACAGAGAGATCTCCCGCTGAGCTGGCTGACCGCTGCAACGGCTCTGTCCCTGTGTGGAAGGGACTTTAGAGTTCGTTTTTGAGTTTGCTTCCACTTTCAATGTCTTTCCTGTTCCCACTTGCTAGCGCCTCAGGCGCGGGAATTTATGTCACCGCTTGGGGCTCCCTTCTCCTTCCCCAGCCGCCGAGCCAGGAGCGGAGCCTCGTGAATGCGCAGTAGGGTTCCCAGCATGAAGCCGTGAGTCTTCACTGACCGGTTCCCTTACCCGCAATGGAGGCGGCAGCACCCGACAGCTGAAACATCAGCTGCTGTACCGACATTGCTGGACTCCTGGACAGGTAAGTGTCCGATTATTAAAAGTCTGAAGCTGCAGTATGCGCAGAATCTGGCTTTTATATTTTTTGAGCGGTGGACGGACCTCCGCTTTAATGCATAAGATGCATTAAAGGGGTTGTAAAGGTACACATTTTTTTTTCCTAAATGGCTTCCTTTACCTTAGTGCAGTCCTCCTTCACTTACCTCATCCTTCCATTTTGCTTTTAAATGTCCTTATTTCTTCTGAGAAATCCTCACTTCCTGTTCTTCTGTCTAACTCCACACAGTAATGTGAGGCTTTCTCCCTGGTGTGGAGTGTCGTGCTCGCCCCCTCCCTTGGGCTACAGGAGAGTCATGACGCTCTCTACGTTGCAGATAGAGAAAGAAGATGTGTGTTAGTGGGCGTCCCGACTCTCCCGTAGTCCAAGGGAGGGGGGCGAGCAAGACACTTCACACCAGGGAGAAAGCCTTGCATTACTGTGTGGAGTTACAGACAGAAGAACAGGAAGTGAGGATTTCTCAGAAGAAATAAGGACATTTAAAACCAAAATGGAAGAATGAGGTAAGTGAAGGAGGACTGCACTAAGGTAAAGGAAACTATTTAGGGGGGGGGGGGGACTGTACCTTTACAACCCATTTAAGGTGGAAAAACATGAGGGTTTACAACGCCTTTAAGCGCAGGTTCACAGTGACCTGCAGGATTGAAGCCATGTGAGGTCAACTGAACTCGCACAATTTCGCTCCCGCCTGTCAGTCTCGATTTCGGACGCAATTACAGAGACATCTATGCAGATGTCAATATAAATCGCAGACTCAAATTCGCAAAAAGTAGTAACGAAACTGCCTTTTGAAATCGGTGCATCGCGGCACATGCAACATCGCTCCGATGAGGACGGTGCCATTGCTGGCAAATGCCGCCGATTTGACATGTCAAATCGCACCAGTGTGTACCAGGGCCAAGACTGGGGTGCCATTAAAGTTCACGTACGAGTAGAAAAGCGTCACAATACTTTTGACAATATAGCGTACGTACAGAACGTATATAAAGTCATAATCTTATTTTCTAGCAGAACTTAGGAAGGTCGGTGTGGTCAGTCTCACCTCGTCAGCGCTCAGCTCCTCCATGTTTCTCCTCTTAATGGTGGCAGAGTCTGCGGGGTCACAGTAAGTGTCGGGGGTGGGGGGGGGCACAGAGTCCAGGTGCCTGATGGGAGGTCTTGAGGGACCTCAGGAGAAGGGGAGGAGGGCGGGTGTAGAGAAAGGTTAAGGGGGCTCAGAGAATGGAGTGACAGAGTCCAGGGGCCCCCGATGAAAAATCTCCTCTCGTTAAAGGGGCCCCGGTCTAAGGGATAAGCAAAAAAAAAGGCCTGATAGAATCGGGCAGAAAACAGGGGCTCTTGTGGAACTTACAATCTAGGGGCCTGTTAACAAAACACAACGGGGCCCCTAATAAGCGGTGATGTCTAAGGGCCCAGGGGAAGAGGCGTAGTGTCTGTAAGGGCCCAGAGGGTGTACAGGAAGAGTCCAGGGGCCTAACAATGAAGAGACAGGCTAGGGGCCCACCAGGGGGGGGATGCAGATTCCAGGGGCCCAGAAAACAAAAGGGTAGAATATAGGGGGGCCACAAATCTGAGGGGCAAAGTCTAGGGGTGCACAGAACAAAGGGGCCCTCAAATCAAAGTGTAGGGGCCCAAAGAGGGAAGCAGCCGTATATAAAGGGTGGAGGGGCACAAGAAATGAAGAAGCTGTCTAAGGGCCCAGAGGGTAGAGGGGCAGAGTTCTAGGGGCCCCAGAGAAAGGCCAGGCAGGGTGTAGGGGCCCTCGGAGGTGTACAGAGTCCAGCGCCCCGGGACTGTAAGGGAACCCAGTCGGCCTCAGCTCGTCATGATCAGCGGACAGGCCTTCAGGCACACCGGTCTCTCTCTCTCCTCCCACACAGGCACCGGAAGAGATGACAGCCTCCGCCGCCGCTTCACACAGGATTATTCATCAAAACAACCGGGCGGCCATCTTGCCAGCGCGCTCACGTCACCTCAGAGCCCCGTCCTCCGTGCGCGCGACCTCGGCCAATCGGCGCGTACTGGGGGCGGGCATGCGAGGCAGGCGGGGCGGAGCCGGGACGGAGCAGAGAGAAGGAGGGGCCCGCCTGGCAACAGGGGGAAGAGTCCGGTGTCCATGGCAACCCTCCCAGCTCGGGCCTTCTTGCCTGCCAGAAGCCTAGGGAGGGTGCCATTTCCTGGAAGGAGGCTGACATTGTTCAGTGACTTCCAGGAGTCAGGGCAGGGACACACCAATCACTTTCTAACCATACTGACTGTATTTACTACACATGATCAATCAGTGCTCTGCTATTGTATGTGCCTGGGAAGGCAAAGTCCATTGCCTGACACCCTCTCAAAATAGATGTCCCTGCACAAATCAGATTAGCCAGAAAGTAATAGACATGTGCATTTGTTTTCGTTAGAATGCATTTTCGTCCGAAAATCGGGTATTTTCGTTATCGTTTTAACGAACGAAAACAAAAGCGCAAGAAACGAAAACCGAAAGATCCAACATAAAAAATGCTTTATTTTCGTTCAGATCCGACGATTTTCAATGCTTTGTCGAATTTTCATCGTTCAATTCGACAAAGCGCCGAAAATCGTCGTTCTGAATACAGTGAATAGGTAGAAATTGAACGACGAAAATTCGACGATTTTCGACGCTTTGTCGAATTTTCGTCGTTCAATTCCTACCTATTCACTGTAGAATACAGTGAATATAGGTAGGAATTGAACGACAGTTTATTGTCCCCCTATGTACAGATACTCCAGTCTCTTCTGTGGAACTCTGCAGCTCCTCAAGGGTTACCTTAGGTCTCTGTGCTGCCTCTCTGATTAATGCCCTCCTTGCCCGGTCCGTGAGTTTTGGTGTGCGGCTGTATCTTGGCAGGTTTGCTGTTGTACCATGTTCTTTCCATTTGGTTATGATAGATTTGATGGTGCTCCTAGGGTAAGGTGACCAGATTTTTAAAATGAAATCCGGGGACATATTTTTTCTTTACTAGCAATGGCAACAATCAGCGACTCTCTGCCCGTCGCTGCCCACCTCACAGCCTCTCAAGTCTTACTCTCTGGGCCCCGGCTACTACTGGGTGGGGAGTGGAGGAAGATCACTCCGCCAGGGAAGGCAAGGAGATAAAACAGGCGGCTGGCCAGGATTTGAGCCAAGGCAGAAGAACATGCGAGCGAAGCTGAATGGGCATGCGCCCGAAACTGAAGAAATATTCCCTCCACTCCGACCAGCACATGATCATCAGAAAGGGGCACAGATAATGGGAAAAATACAACCCCCCTATGCTAGTAGGCACGGCGGAGCGGGGGGGTGTAATTCAATTTTTTTTATTTTAATTCTGCACTGATTGTCTTTGAAATTGCCCATGCCCCCTATTAAATCCAATCTGGGGACAAAACCGGGGACAAACTTGGTCCGGGGACAGTGTCTTCAATCAGGGGACTGTCCCCTGAAACTGGGGATGTCTGGTCACCCTATCCTAGGGATCATCAAAGATTTGGATATTTTTTTATAACCTAACCCTGACTTGTTTGGAGAGTTTCTTGGTCTTCATGGCAGTGTTTGGTTATTGGTGCCTCTTGCTTAGGTGTTGTAGCCTCTGGGGCCTTTCAAAAAGGTGTGTATATGTAATGACAGATCATGTGACACTTAGATTGCACACAGGTGGACGTCATTTTACCAATTAGGTGACTTCTGAAGGTAATTGGTTGCACCAGAGCTTTTTATGGGCTTCATAACAAAGGGGGTGAATACATACGCACATGCCAAGTATTCAGTTTTTATTTCTGAAAAATAGTTTTATGTATATATTTTTCTAATTTTACTTAGACTATTGTGTTCTGATCCATCACATACAATTCAGATAAAAAAAAACATTGAACAAAAGGCTGTAATGTAACAAAATAGGTAAAAAGCCAAGGGGGTGAATACTTTGGCAAGGCACTGTGTATATATATATATATATATATATATATATATATATATATATATATATATATATATATATACACACAGTGCAGAAAATAAGTATTTGAACACCCTGCTATTTTGCAAGTTCTCCCACTTGGAAATCATGGAGGGGTCTGAAATTGTCATCGTAGGTGCATGTCCACTGTGAGAGACATAATCCAAAAAAAAAATTCCAGAAATCACAATGTATTTTAAACTTTTTTTTAACTATTTATTTGTATGATACAGCTGCAAAGAAGTATTTGAACACCTGAGAAAATCAATGTTAATATTTGGTACAGTAGCCCTTGTTTGCAATTACAGAGGTCAAACGTTTCTTGTAGTTTTTCACCAGGTTTGCACACACTGGAGGAGGGATTTTGGCCCACTCCTCCACACAGATCTTCTCTAGATCAGTCAGGTTTCTGGGCTGTCGCTGAGAAACATGGAGTTTGAGCTCCATCCAAAGATTCTCTATTGGGTTTAGGACTGGAGACTGGCTAGGCCACGCCAGAACCTTGATATGCTTCTTACAGAGCCACTCCTTGGTTATCCTGGCTGTGTGCTTCGGGTCATTGTCATGTTGGAAGACCCAGCCTCGACCCATCTTCAAAGCTCTAACTGAGGGAAGGAGGTTGTTGCCCAAAATCTTAGGATCATTGAGACCCCACGAGGTGAGATTTTGCATGGAGCCCCAGTCCGAGGGAGATTGACAGTCATGTTTAGCTTCTTCCATTTTCTAATGATTGCTCCAACAGTGGACCTTTTTTCACCAAGCTGCTTGGCAAATTCCCCGTAGCCCTTTCCAGCCTTGTGGAGGTGTACAATTTTGTCTCTAGTGTCTTTGGACAGCTCTTTGGTCTTGGCCATGTTAGTAGTTGGATTCTTACTGATTGTATGGGGTGGACAGGTGTCTTTATGCAGCTAATGACCTCAAACAGGTGCATCTAATTTAGGATAATAAATGGAGTGGAGGTGGACATTTTAAAGGCAGACTAACAGGTCTTTGAGGGTCAGAATTCTAGCTGATAGACAGGTGTTCAAATACTTCTTTGCAGCTGTATCATACAAATAAATAGTTAAAAATTCATAAATTGCGATTTCTGGAATTTTTTTTTTTGATTATGTCTCTCACAGTGGACATGCACCTACGATGACAATTTCAGACCCCTCCATGATTTCCAAGTGGGAGAACTTGCAAAATACCAGGGTGTTCAAATACTTATTTTCCGCACTGTATATATATATATAATTTTGTGTAGCACTACCCCCGAAGGAGCTGCTGGTTTAGATTTGGGCCTGCCGTTACCTTACTGTTCCATACCCTCGCTTCAGGGGTTGTCCTTGAAGAGTTGTCCATAAGAATTTACGCACCAACACAAAGTCTCTTTCAATTTTTTTTTTAACAAAGTTCTCCAACAGAGGGGTAGAGGGACAGGGAAATTAACTTGGCTCCACAATGGATTTTAGCAACCACCAGATAGGCCCACTCTCACCAGCCTAGCAGCTGATGCAAAGCTCGACAAAGTCTCTGCCACAGACTTAATGAGTGTTGTCAGGCCGCCCCACGATCTTCTGCCACAAGATCGTGTAACCGACACTCAATATAGTTCCAACAAAAGTTACATGACTCACGGTGCCGAGAATCTTTCAGCCGGACCAGCAGCACAGTGAGGAAAAATCTGCCAGGGTACGTCCATCAATTGAATCCCACTGGTTCAGCTTCCTTCAATTGATAAGGTAGCGAAGGACCATCCCTGGATCAGTAGGCCCCAGAAACTCTTGGGCCTACTGTCAGTTGCTAGGTCTCGGGCCAGCCAGCCCAGAGGCTACAAAACAGCTCAACATCTCTGAGGCCAGGAGGGCCCTCAGGTCGAGATTGGAAGACGAACCCCGCTAAACGGCGTCTGTCCCTTAAGTACCCCTCCCCAGAATTCACAGTGGGTTGACCACGCCCCCCGAGCCTCTTCTGAGAGAGAAATACCCAATACGTTCAGCCTGTTGCCTTTCCAACCATGACCTGCGGCAACAGTGACAGCCGAACTGAACAGAGCCAACAATTTAGAATAATCATTCTGACTCAAAACTACTGATCAGGCAACTATAATTTAACACATAGCGCCCACTGAATGGGAGCAGGGCGCTACATTTGTATAATCTTTAAGACAAAAGAACACATTTCAGCGAACATTTCCAGTAGTATATAACCAGAGGCTTAAAAGGGACATGTATAAAAATGTAGAAACATATGAAGTAAAGATAATAAACAAGGAAATAATAAAGGAACAACAGTTGTGTAATAGGGTACCAGAGCTCCCCCCAACAAGAAGTGGGGTAACCTCTATGCCCAGTAGCTAGCACTAGAGCAGTATATATTTACCAAGTGCTAAAATAACTAAAGGGTTGCTCGACCGGCTGAAGTGCCAGGGCGGGGACAAAAAGTGGCCACCAACTAAACCCCCCCAGGACGCCACCGACGCCGGCGTCACCCTGGAGGTGTAGTATGCATACCAGGTGGCCCTCCCCACAGTGTCAAATTGCTAGATTTGCCTATCAGGCTACCACATTATTTATTACAAAAACCAAATTCCACATGTAAGAATGCTTAGCTGCCTGATGTCCACCCAGAAGGGCCTTATTACCGGGCATTCCCACCACAGATATAAAAGTGTACCAAGATGACAACAGCCCCTCCAGCATTGCTCAGAGGTAGAGGGGTAAATTTGTGCCAAATCAGCGGGCATCCGATACCAGTGTGACAAAATCTTATGGTTTGTTTCCTGTGTTTTGGAATCAATCGAACTTGAGTGAGTAAACTGGTATAGGTGGGTCAGCTGAGCTGAAGTAAATTCAAGCCCTAAGTCCCTTTCCCAGACCCGTATATATGTGGGCTTATTTTCAGAAGTGGCAGAGGATATAGTTTGGAGACCATATGTGGTACCGGTTCTTCCTCTATAAAGAGTCATTCAAAGGGCGTAAGGAAGGTAATGGCTCTTATGGAATGGCCATTAACCTCAAAGAGTTGCCTATACCTCCAGAAATCCATATGGTAACCTCCATGTCGGGCTTTCAAAAGTCAGCAGTTTACCGTTCCTCAGGAGCTTACCATAACTGGTATTACCATCCTCCACCCAAGGCCCAAAGCAGGCCATTTATTCTCCAGGAGGAAACCGCAGAAACCCTCCCAGCAGGGCCAATGGGGTGCCAAGTTCATTATCAGATTAATGCGATCCCAGCAAGAGCATGAGTCGTCAATGGGGACGTAGTACCCCAAAACCCAGTGTGTTACCAAGACAGCCACGGGGCATAGGATAAATTCCTGCCTGCCATGTATTTCTCCAGGGAGACCCAAATCTTAGCGTGAGTGTGGAAGCGCCAATTTAGTATCCTCTGAAAGACACTAGCCCTATAGTACCTCTGTATGTCGGGAGTCCCAGGCCCCCACGCCTCAACACAATTTGTGGTTTTTTTTTGCGTATTCCAGACAACTACGGATAGCATGCTAGACAATTACGTAAAGAAGCCTCTGGGCTTCTTTACCTACCTGTGCCCTTGCCCAGAGGCTTCTTTACCTAATTGTCTAGCATGCTATACGGATTTGTCTGGAATACGCAAAAAACACAAATTGCGTTGAGGCGCCCCAAAATATGCAGGGGACCTGGGACTCCCAGACATACAGAGGTACTATAGGGATATTGTCCTTCAGAGGACAGGTATGCATATTTTTAATTTTAACATTGATTACATTTTTTTTCATTAAGATCAGTTTTTAAAATGGCAACAGATACTCAAAATACTTCTATTGAAAGAACATCTGTGGGAGGCCCCAACACAGGGAGTAAATCTTAGGCCTTGGCTACATAGACAGCTGGTCGTTCTATCAAGTTACTATAATTGCCCGTCAATTAATCACTAAACTGTCAATCACTAACAGATGTAAATCGCATAAGTAGCATACAATAGCGATTATTGCAGCCTTCCAACACCCTACGATATTAACGCTATTGTGTAGTTTCCACCATAGGGAGCCTTTTGTTCTCTCTGTTAACAACCTGATTTCTGTGGTTAGCAGTCAGGACTATTTGAGTCAATATACAAACATACTAGAATAAAAAATAAAAAAAAAGCCCAACCCCACACACACACACATGCAAGGCACACAGCTGCATAGGCTTAGCGCTAGTCAGAGGAGTGCAAAGATTGAACTTACAGTGGCAAGATCTTCGAAGGTCGCATAATGGCAAAAGACCACCTGTTTTTCATCTTTGGTGCCATGTGCTATAGAAGCATACCCCAAATTTGTGTTATTCATAACAACCAAACTCTTGGAAGGTTAGGAAATGACAATAGGTGACCTGTGTTTCGTCTTTGGCATTTTTTAAGGGTATGCTTCTGTAAAATGTCAGAAATAGTGCAGCGCATAAATTAAATTATTAATAATAATAAAAAGTCCATCAGGATAAGGTATAGGAATGCCACAAAAAATGGTAAATTATCCCAACACATCCAAGTTTAATGCTTCATGCATCAAGGATTTGAGGAGAAGATCCCAACTTAAAAACCTCTGGTGGCACGGCAAACAGACACTGAATACGGTGCAAAGACTCCCTCCACCACAGATATTACAGCTTCTCACCTCCTTTCATCGAACCTGAAACAGGTCTCAAGGCCATACCTCCCAACAATCCCTGATTTCGCGGGAATGTCCGGTAAATCCCGCGGTCCCGCAATCCCCCCCTTTTCACGGTAAATTCAGCGGTCCCGCGATCCCGATCGCACAACAACTCAGACGACCCGCGGAACCCCCCCGCTCAACAACTCTGATCCACGGAACCCGCCCGCTCAACAACTCCGATCCGCGGAACCCCCCCAGAAAACAACTCAGATCCCGCGGAACCCCCCCCCCTCGCCCAACAACTCCAATCCGCGGAACCCCCCCACTGCTCAACAACTCCGATCCGCGGAACCCCCCCCTCGCTCAACAACTCCGATCCGTGGAACCCCCCCGCTTAACAACTCAGATCCGAGGAACCCCCCCGCTCAACAACTCAGATCCGCGGAACCCCCCCCCCCCCCCCCCCCGCTCAACAACACATGGCATACTTTTGCTGATAGGTGTCCCTCATTCCCATCTCAAAAAGTTGGGAGGTATGCTCAAGGCCAAAAAGAACCACTTCAGGGTTGATGGTAACACAGTCAGCGATCATAGGAACTCCCCAGCATATGTCAAAAACATAAAACAGAAGCGATCTAGTGCTTTCTGAATGAATCCAGCTTTTATTGAGCCATAAAAAAGATTAAAATAGTCACAAATGGAGCACTCTCAAAACCGTGTGCAAGTATGCAAACGAACGAATGGGTTGATGACAACCAGTAAGATGGTCGCGGGTGACGTTAGACGTAGCCTCCTTACCCCCTATGCGTTACGTCCTATGGGCGGGGACTTCATCAGCGTGGGGACGGAGGAACGGTTCCTCCGTCCCCACGCTGATGAAGTCCCCGCCCATAATGAATGACATTATTTGAGGGTATTCTTCTATAAGACATGGGCTCAAACAGGGTAGTATATTTTCATCTCCTAACCGTCCAGGAGTTTAGCTGTTATACCCCCAAACTCTTGGATGGTTAGAAAATCGAAATATACTACCCTGTTTAATGCCATGTCTTAAAAAGGGATACCCTCAAATAATGGCATTAATAACAACCAAACTAAACTCTTGAAAGGTTAGGAACATAGAAACTCCTGTTTTCTCTAAGGCCGATTTAATTTAAAGTCCCACCTCCTGTGATAGACAGAACAGTTGTCCAATGGCAGTGCAGGAGACGGGACTTCCTTTTACACAGGTCGCCGTGTAAACAGGAAATACTCTCCTGTATGCATGGCACTCATCCCGTCCCCTCCAAGGCAGCCAGCATGCCTATCTTTTGTGGCCCCCCGGCGCTCGGAGATTCGTTGGGGGCCACAATATATATATGTCAAGATCACCATACAGGCCGTCCAAAAACCGGAACGCGGGCCGCGACTTTGGACATGCCTGATCTACATTGTATCTGCATCATTGATGATTCAGAGCACTCTATAAATATGGGACAATCTCTATCATTTACCATGTGGATGACTCCAATTATTTGCAGTGATTTTACTATTCAGCAGTTATAAAAATTCAAAAAGACAAAATACATTTTTCTTTAACTTTATATTTTTAATTGCAGGAGAGTATTCACAATTGTTTACCCCGATGACTGCCATACCAAGTTAAACAACAATACAAGAGTCTTATAAAAAATAAATATCAACGGGAAATAACAGTAATTGCATAGATAATTGTTCCAACATTTGTTTTGTCTTCAGGCAGCACCCTGACAGATTGAGGACACGTCATTTCAACAGGCATCCTGAACTCGCCGGTACAATTGTCGGCACACCTGGTCCTCACAGCTCAGCTCCTGTAGGGAGAGAATGTCAGAATAACACGGGTTAAGACATCATGTTAACTATTTTTTTTATTGGAAACAATAGTCACCTTCCATTGGTGAACTACTCATGCTAGGGCATTTAGATTGACAGCTGGAAAAATGCATCTAAACCTGACAGATCCAAAGACACACTGCAATTGGTTAACTGTTCTTTTAGTCTAGGGCAGGGGTGTCCAAAGTTTAACAAAGGGCCACTTTACTGTCCTTCAAAACTTTAGGGGGTGGGGGGTGAATAGTGACCGGTAGGATAGTAATGTGCCCTGGCGTCAGTGGGACTAGTGCCCCATTATCAGGAACTATGCCCCACTGATGCTGACAATGGTGGGGAGGGGGGGAATAATGCCTCAAGGGCCGGATAAAAGCAAGCAAAGGGCCACAGTCGGCCCCCCAGGTCAGTTTGGAGACTATGGTCTAGGAGTGTAAAAGTACTTTTACTTACCCGATCCTCCACTCTATCAGCAGGTGGAAATTTTCAATGCTCTGGCAGTCTACTGTCCCTCTGGGCCATCACATCTAGTTGAGGGCCCTGCATTGGTCTTGATGTCAGGACCCATAGGTGTGCGCAGCCTATTGCATTAGGGGGTGCACCCCAAAGTTTAAACACACGTGAATGCCACCCGCTGTCACAGGGAGGAGGGTCTGGGAGTGGGAGATAGTTGATTGGGACCATATTACGTTAAAACCTAAAAAAAGGTGTAATGTGTTCCTAAAGTTGAACCTAGACTTTAATATAATGGGGCCATTTACACTGGCCATTGGCACCCCCAACCACCCACCTGGTGCAACCCCTGGATAATGCTAATGCACATGGGATGATTAGGGTGTGCCCAGGCACACCCTGTGCGCATGTCTAGGTCAGGGCGGTAGGCTCATGGACGATGGGGGAGCAGATGATGTGGAGACCAGTCTGACAGCATAGAAGAACAGAGGATCAGGTAGATCCCTCTTGACCTAAACAAGCTGTTAACCCTTGCAGTGCGAGCACAACCCCAGTGTAAGAGAGAATTTTAATCAAGTGCAATGATGCCATACCTGCAAGCTACCAATGACAATTTTTTATATGTAAAATGTTCTACTTTTACAATTATAGCCAGAAAAATATATAAAGCGGAGGTCCACACAAAAATGGAACCTCCGCTGTCTAGATCCCCCCCTCCCCCTCTGATGTCACCTTTGGCACCTTTCAGGGGGGAGCAGATACCTGTCTAAGACAGGTATTTGCACCCCACTTCCGGGCATAGATCCCTGCATTATCTGCGGGAATCTATGCCACATCGGGGCCCCCCCCTCCGCTGTCTTCTGGGGGACACATGTCCCAGAAGACAGTAGGGACCAGTGGCATTGTGCAGCTTGAGACACGCATGCGCAGTAGGGAACCAGGCATTCAGGTGCCGACATCACAGGCGCGCTGGACAGGCAAGCGTCTTTTTTTTTTAGACGGAACTACGCTTTAACCACTTGAGGACCGCCTACTGAACATTTACGTCAGCAGAATGGCACGGCTGGGCACATCAACGTATATATACTTTGGTTCTAGTACCCAGCCGTGGGTCACGGGCGCGCGCCCGCGGCGTGCTCCCGTGACCCGGTCCGAAGCTCCGGGACCGTGACCGCGGGACTCGTGGACCCGATCGCCGCTGGAGTGCGGCGATCGGTCCCCGGAGCTGAAGAACGGGGAGAGCCGTGTGTAAACACGGCTTCACTGTGGCCGCAGCATCGATCACGTCATCCCTGTTATAGGGGGACGTGATCGATGACATCACACCTACAGCCACACCCCCTACAGTTGTAAACACACACAGGGAACACACAAATCCTACAGCGCCCCCCTGTGGTTAACTCCCAAACTGCAACTGTCATTTTCACAGTAAACAATGCAATTTAAATGCATTTTTTGCTGTGAAAATGACAATTGTCCCAAAAATGTGTCAAAATTGTCCGAAGTGTCCACCATAATGTCGCAGTTACGAAAAAAATCGCTGATCGCCGCTATTAGTAGTAAAAAAAAAAAAAATAATAAAAATGCAATAAAACTATCCCTTATTTTGTAAACGCTATAAATTTTGCGAAAACCAACCGATAAACGCTTATTGCGATTTTTTTTACCAAAAATAGGTAGAAGAATACGTATCGGCCTAAACTGAGGGAAAAAAAATATATATATATTTTTGGGGGATATTTATTATAGCAAAAAGTAAAAAATATTGAATTTTTTTCAAAATTGTCGCTCTATTTTTGTTTATAGCGCAAAAAATAAAAACCGCAGAGGTGATCAAATACCACCAAAAGAAAGCTCTATTTGTGGGGAAAAAAAGGACGCCAATTTTGTTTGGGAGCCACGTCGCACGACTGCGCAATTGTCAGTTAAAACGACGCAGTGCCGAATCGCAAAAAGGGGAAAGGCCCTTTATCTACATTTTGGTCCGGTCTTAAGTGGTTAAGCTATGCGCTCTTGCTTCAGTGCAGCTGATCAGCTCTCGCTGTGTATAGTCCGCTGTGCCCCCTACTTGGAAGTGCAGGATAACATAGTAGGTACATGATCCTGTGCAGCAGTGCCCCTTTGCCACCATATATGCAAGTTATATGGTTGGCAAGTGGTTAACATCACTGGCTTCCTATTGACTATTTGCAATGATGCCCTGGCAGCTCTACTCCTAAAATGTCCTGCCAATTAACATTTGTTTTGCATCTGGAGGGTGAAGATGACAGTAAGGTACTTAATAGTCACATGTGCTGTGTGGAGTGACAGTAAGGCATTTAATGGTCACATGTGCTGTGTGGAGTGACAGTTGCCTAGGTCAGTCGGGCAGATTCCATGCCATGTGATGGCGTTAACAGAGCTGAACAATAAATCCCAACAGCTGCAGCCACTCCTCTCCATATTCCAGCATGGCATTTTTGCTGGCATACCAACGACCTACTCACACATCTAACTGCACCCACACATTGGAATGGAACTCCAAGACTGGCATCCTAATAACAATGAATCAGCATAATCCAAGCCCCCCCCCCCCCCCAAATCTTGGACCATTTGAATGTTTATATTTAAAAGCAGAACCGTATTTAAAGAGACAATTAGTGGCCATTACGGAATTCCTTTCGAAAAAATGCTGCCGTTCATGCTCAGCCTTACAAGTGTGAGATTAGAAAGAAAAATGTCAGGGGGTGAGATCTCACCAAAAAAAAAAAAAAATCAGAAAAATCTTTCTCCGATGGTGGGAAGTGAACAGTAAAAGCTGAGAGTTTTAGCAACAAAGCAGGATGGGATGATGCAATTTCTGGGAGTTTTTCCCGTCAGGCTCTTTAGGAAGGACAGTATGTGAATGGCCTACACCTGTAGGCAGGGCATTATCTAACTTAAGTCAATGCTACACTTTTTTTTTTTTAATCTACAGACACCCCTTACCTGTATAGAAAGTCATTTGTTAAAAGGTTAACTGTGCCTTTAAAGCGGAGTTCCACCCAAAAGCGGAACTTCTGCTAATTTGCCTCCTCTCCCTCTCAGAAGCCACAATTGGCACCTTTCGGGGGGGGGGGGGTAGGATACCTGTCTTTGTTTCCACTTCTGGGAGTCCTTGCAGCAGCCCATGACATCACGCGGGGCTCCCTCCTCCTCCCCCTGCCGCCAGGCCAGTAGGAGAGAGGAGCGGTGCCTCGCACATGCGCAGTTAGGTTCCTGGTGTGAAGCTACACTGCCAGGTTCCCTCAACTGCAATGGTGGCGGCAGCACCCGATAGCTGATGGAAACATCAGTTGCGGTGCCGACATCGCTGGACTCCAGGACAGGTAAGTGTCCTATCATTAAAAGCCAGCAGCTGCAGTATGTGTAGCTGATGGCTTTTAATTTTTTTTTTTTTGGGCAGACCTCCACTTTAAGGCAGGGCCGTGGATAAGGGGGTACCACCAGCCCTCCTGTACAAGGCACAGGCAGCAGGGTAATGCACATGTGGGCAAGAGGGTGATTGGCATGGCAGCAACTTTTGGAACCGATCCCCCTGCATGGCTCTCTGCAGCAGCTAAAAGCTGGCTTCTCCTCCTCTCCCTCCTGCTTTCAGCTGCTGCAACGATCACCCTCCCTGTGAACCACACATTTCCCTCTGCTGTCCAGGCTTCCTGAGTGCGCCCCCCCCCCCCCCACAACCCTGCAGGGCTTCTGACTTGCCTGACATTTACTGGTACAGACAATAACGGCTGACATTCGGATCTTGTGTCTGTTGGTCTGTCCAACAGTAGCTTCTGATCCCGACTCCCAATCAGCGCTCTCAGCCAATGGCAGAGAGCGCTGATCGGAATGTTCTGGCAGGGTGTGCTTTGTGCACAGTCATGTTGGAACAGGATGGGACCATCCCCAAATTGGTCCCACAAAGTTGGAAGCATAAAATTTGTCCAAAATGCAGGGCTTTTTTTCTGGGGGAACTTGGGGGAACTCAGTTCCACCACCTTTGGCCCAGACCCTTTCTTGCCTGCTCACCACAATCACTTGTAAACACAGAAGTCTGGTTTCTGTGTTTACAAGTGACAGCTCTGCACTCTGTGTGTAACCCCCCTGAACTCTGCACTCTGTATGTAGTGCAATTCTGGTATTTAATGCCCCTTTAAGACCCTTCTACTGTTTGTGAAATCTGAACAGGGTCGTGGTTGAGTTCCTGCACCTATCTTCTGAGAAAAAAAGCTCTGCCAAAATGTCTTGGTATGCTGACGCCTTGTGATTGGATGCCGCCTATCAAGCGTCCAATAATAGTAGAGGACGGCAGAAGACATCGAGGAGGACCGTGACCCGCTGCCCCACCGAGACAGGCAAGTGCCAGGGATGCACACTGTCTGCATTCGATGTTTGCGCCTCCCCCAAAATATTTGAGCACCAGCCGCCACTGCTGGCATCCCAATACTTTTGGTAATATAGTGTACTTTCCCATCCATTTACTAATGCTAGCAGCAGAGGAATAAAAATAATGAATATTTGGGAGAGTGTCAAATATTTTAGATGTCTTTTCCTACACCCTCAGAATACTTGGCTAGCCAAAATTAACCAGCATCATATGGGAGGACAACTAATGTCCATCAATGAGAAGTTTAGGACAGAAGATAGCATGGACATACCAGATGTAGATCATCACCATCCAGCCAGTGGATCCAACCCCGGTTCTTCTTCTCTCCTTTCTGAACGCAGACTAGTCGTCCATTGTCCCAAGTGACCAGACTCTGCTCAGAAAATAAAATATGGAGTCCTATGTTATATGTGTGTGTGTACTTTATATCTACTCAGAATAGCCTGAAGAGAACCAATACCAAAATATATAAAATGCTAAGTAAAAAAAAAAAAAATCTTCAGAATCTAACCCAACAGTTTGGAGACCCAGTACTAAAAAAAACTCCAATAGAGGTGGTATAAATATAATACCTTGCTGTAAGCAGGATGTCCAAACTACGGCCCTCCCGCTGTTGTGGAACTACACATCCTATGAGGCAAATGTAAAACTCTGACATTCACAGACATGACGAGAATTGTAGTTCCTGAACAACTGGAGGGCCATAGTTTGGAGACAGGGCCGCTATCAGGGGGTACAGGTATAAGGGGCCCAAGGCCCGGCTTGCCCCCCTGTTGTTTATTTTTTTCATCTTTTTTTTTGCATTACACTTGTAAGGGGGCCGATGCCCCCCCCCCCTGCTTATCTCGCATCAGGAGAGAAGAGATTACACTTTTTTTTTGTCAGCGCCCCCCCCCCCCCCGGTCCTCTGCTCCAGGGGGGCCCTGCCTAAAGCTTTGTGATGGCTGCCCTGTTTGGAGACCCTGCAATGGATGAGTCTAGTACAAAGATCTTAGGAGTCGGTTCACACTACAGCGACACGACTTCGGGGGCGGCTCTGCAAGGCGTCCTGAGGACGCCTTCAGAGGCGATTTGCAAAATGACTTCTGTATAGAAGTCAATGTAAGTCGCCCCGAGCCGCCCCCGAAGTCGTGCAGGAACCTTTTTCTAAGTCGGAGTGACTTGCGTCGCTCCTATTAGAACGGTTCCATTGCATTGTATGGGACGCGACTCGTCAGTGTGAACCGTGTCTAAATGTTGTACTGGTGTTAGGCTGCCATCTGCTGGTAACTTGTGAACATTCCTACCAGCATCTGTGTTTTTCACCTAGCTATCGTCCATTAAAGCGGTTGTAAAGGTGTATTTTTTATTTATTTTTTAAATAACAAACATGTCATACTTACCTTCACTGGCACTGTGCAGTTAGTTTTGCACAGAGTGGCCCCGATTGTCCGGTTCTGGGGTCCCACGGAGGCTCCCGTGGCTCCTCCCCGCAATAGCTAACCCCCTCTGGGAAGCTCTATCCCGAGGGGGTCACCTTGCGGGCGTGCTCCCGTGTCATACACTCGGTGTCCATAGGCGTCGAGTGTATGACTCGGCCCCGCCCCCGGCGGCCGCGTCATTGGGAGCCTGCTATCAGTCTATCCAATCAACGCCGAGACTCCGTGGAGAAGAGGACGTGCAGAGCAGGTCAACTGGCTCAGGTAAGTAAAACAAGGGGGCTGGGGGGCCTGTGAAAGCCAGGTGGTTTTTCACCTTAATGCATAGGATGCATTAAGGTGAAAAAACACAAACCTTTACGACCCATTTAAGACCACGTTTTCACTATTACGACCCCAAAGTCGTGCGACTTTGATCCAAATTTACGGTCTCTGGATCAAAGTAGTGCAGGAACCTTTTCAAAGTCACTGCAACTTTAAAGGATCACTAAAATATTTTTTTTTTAGCTAAATAGCTTCCTTTAACTTACTGCAGTCCTGGTTTCATGTCCTCATTGTTTGTTTTTTGCTTTGAAGTTGCTGTAATTCTGCTCTGATCTCCACACTTCCTGCTTGTCTGGCTCCTTATGAAAAATCTCATGGCAGTTTTTCACAGTGGTCCAAGCTGTCATTACTGTGTGTCTAAAACCCCTCAGAACCAATCAGATTAATTTTTAAAACAAAACACTGCCCTGGATTTGTTTGTTTTTGTTCTGTGTGTCTCTCTTTACTTCACAGAAACATGAAACCAGTTTAAAAGTGAAACTAACCTGCAGGTACATTATATGATTGATTTTTATCTATTTTTAATCATTTTTAAAAGGAATCAGTTAACTATTATGTCTCTATACTATATAGATGGGAACGACTGCCATTTAAATCAATGGGCTGTGACTTGTCATGCGACTTTGTGTCCAAAGTCGCATGACAAGTTGCACTAGTGCAGTGTTTCTCAACTTCAGTCCTCAAGCCCCCCCAACAGGTCATGTTTTCAGGATTTCCCTCCGATGAAATGGCTGTGGTGATTACTAAGGCAGTGAAACTGATCAAATCGCCTGTGCAAAATAATGGAAAGCCTGAAAACCTGACCTGTTGGGGGGGCGTGAGGACTGGAGTTGAGAAACACTGCACTAGTGAAAACCTTACACCTGTTGCTCCACAGAGAAGAATGGAGGTTCCAATCGGGACGCCTGATTAACTGATAGGTGGACCCGATCGGAGCGTCTGTGTGAAAGGGGCCTGAGGCTGGATTCATTGTTCTGAGAGGGTAGGTGTGAACGGGTCCCATATAGTTTCCTTTTCAGAACACACTAAACTGCAGAACATAGAAAAAGGGATTTAGACTTGAAAATGTATTTTAGAAAGACTCAGACCTCTGGAGAGGTACAACACGCCCACTTATGGAGTCAGAGCTAGAGACTTCAAATAAGTAGATTGTGCAAACTGAGCTGGAGGTCTGACTCACCAAGAAATATATCGGACCTCTGCAGAGAGACCACTGCTTCCACACAGAGAAATGTGATCGTTCTCTTCAACATGCTTGCAGGAGGCTTTTCTAGTCTGCCTGTAGCTCAGGACGCCATTTTGTCGTACGTACCTTGCATTTTCGGTTATCTAGGCCCTTGGTGTCTTCATCGAACTCCTGTCCCAGTGTAAACTGGACCCGGTAATTGCGCAGAGTGCTGAGCGTCCGGATGACGAATAAGTCTCCATCTTGTTCTATGATCTTCTGAGGCTTAACAAATTTGGCCAAGTTCCTGGTGACAATGTCTATCCCTGAAATGAGGGGAGAACATTCATAGCTTAACACCAGTAATGCATCACATTGAGAAGTAGGTCCTATTGCCATCTTGTAACACGGAATCTTATTATTAGGAAGGTTTGGAAAATTCTAGTCTAACAAAATGAGCCACTTCTCCCTTTTCTGCACCACAAACATTTACAACATGGGTGCTCAACCTGGTGGCCCTCCAATGTTGCCGAACTACAATTCCCATCATGCCTCTGCTTTTGGGAGTCACGCTTGTAACTGTCAGCCTTGCAATGCCTCATGGGACTTGTAGTTCTGCAACCAATCGAGGGCCTCAGGATGAGCAACCAGAATTTACAAAGAGCCAAGATATTTCTTTAAGAAAAGTTTGCTACATTGCCCATAAATTGAGTGGAGAGGGGTTAGAACTCCTGTCAGTTTTTCTCATTCTCATTCAGGGGCAGGGGGCGTCATATGACGTCCAGCAGGATAACAGCCGCCGCGCGCCCGTGGGGGCATGCATTGCGGCGATTGGTGGTGCGGTGTGTAAGTCTGACACACCGCTACACCAATCTCGGTATAGAGACTCTGACAGAGGCTCTTTACCACATGATCAGCCGTGTCCAATCACGTCTGATCACGATGTAAACAGGAAGAAACTTTGATCGGCGTTTCCTCACTCGCCTCTAACATAACAGACGCAAATAGAGAAGAGAGTATTTATCAGCGCAGCCTGCCCCTCGCCCCTCGGATCCCGCCCAGGACCACCAGGATAGACATCCACACTGGACCACCAGGCATGCCCCCCTAGACCAACAGGGAAATGCAAATCTGTGCCCAGGCAGCTGCCAATTAATGCCCAGGCAGCTGCCAATCAGTGCCCACTCACAATGCCTACCAATACCAGTGCCACCAGGGATTCTCATCAGTGGCGCATATCAGTGCCACGTATCAATGCCCATCAGTGCAGCCTATCAGTGCCACCCATAAGTACCCATCTTTGCAGTCTTTCAGTGCCCAGTGTTGCCCATCAGTGCTCATTAGTGCCACCCAAAAAATGATTAACCCCTTCCTCGCCCCCTAGTGTTAACCCCTTTCCTGCCAGGGACATTTTTACAGTAATCAATGCATTTTTTTTTTTATAGCACTGATCGCTATAAAAATGCCAATGGTCCCAAAAATATGTCAAAATTGGCCGATGTGTCCGCCATAAGATCACAGTACCGATAAAAATCGCAGATTGCCGCCATTACTAGTAAAAAATTAAATATTAATAAAAATGCCATAAACTATCCCCTATTTTGTAGAGGCTATAACTTTTGCGCAAACCAATAAACGCTTATTGCGATTTTTTTTTAATGAGGAATACGTATCGGCCTAAACCAGAGGTCTCCAAGATGTGGCCCTTTGCTAGCCTCTGTCCGGCCCTTGGGGCACTATTCCTTCCTCTGATATGAGGCACTATTCCTCCAACGGACAGCAACAATGGGGCATTCTTTCTTCCACTGATACCAATTCCTCCTATTAATAGGGGCACTACCCCTCCTATTGACCACCAATCCTGAGGACAAATTTATTCTCAATGATGCCAACATTTTTATGCCCCTGCTGGCCACAATCCGGACAGTCTAAAGGACAATAAACTGGCCCTTTGTTTAAAAAGTTTGGAGAACTCTGGCCTAAACTGAGGAAAAAATTTGTTTTTTTTATATATATATTTTTGGGGGATATTTATTATAGCAAAAAGTAAAAAATATTTATTTTTATTCATTTTTTTCAAAATTGTGGCTCTATTTTTGTTTATGGCGCAAAAAATAAAAACCGCAGAGGTGATCAAATACCACCAAAAGAAAGCTCTATGGCCCGGCCATTGACCAGCAAAACGGTCTGGGGCTGAAGTGGTTAAAGTGGAGGTCCACCCTCCAAACAAATTTCAGGCATGCATTGGAGCCCACCCACCCGACCTCTCCGGCGATCGTGCGTGACTGGGCGTTTCCAATCACAGGCTGTGATTGACGTCCCTCAGCCCGGCGCAGACAGCGCGTCACGGGATGCCGAAGGAACCCGAACGTCGGTGCGGCCCTATACGGCGCCTGCGCACGGACGTTCGGGTTCCTTCGGCATCTCGTGACGCGATGTCTGCGCCGGGCTGAGGAAAGTCAATCACAGCCTGTGATTGTAAACGCCAAGTCCCGCGGGATCGCCGGAGGGGACTAGAGCCCCTTAAAAAGGTATGTATAGAAAAAAAAAACACCGGCATACTGTCGGTCGGGTGGGTGGGCTCCATGGCATGCCTGAAATTTGTTTGGAGGGTGAACCTCCACTTTAACATCACTTCCGTGACATTATCTGAGGGTTTCGCTGTTCCGTATTGTCGCAAAACGTTTGGAACGCATCACGCATGCGGAGTACGAAATTTCTCAGCGCAAAGTCACTTCCGTAGCCAAATGTGACGAAACACCGCCTTATCAGTGGCCATCAGTGAAGGAGAAAACGTACTTCCTTACAAAATGTTACAACAGAAAGTTTATTTTTTTTCAAATTTTTCAGTCTTTTTTTTATTTGTTTGGTGATCAAATACCAACAAAAGAAAGCTCTATTTGTGGGAACAAAATGATAAAAATTCTATTTGAGTACAGTGTAGCATGACCGCGCAATTGTCATTTAAACAGCGACAGTGCAGAAAGCTGAAAATTGGCCTGGGCAGGAAAGGGGGTAAGTGCCTGGTATTGAAGTGGTTAACATCATTTTAAATCTACAAAACGCAAATTCCCAGAGCCTTCTCCCCCAGTCATCAGCGCAGTTAGAAGATGCAGTTGGCTGAACACCAAATATTGTAATAAGGCAGATTTGTTCCCAGCTACACAGTGATTCATACCAGTTTATATCTAGACAGTCTCCAATCTCAAGCTGTAGGTTACAGTGATAGTACAGGCAAGCCTGGCCATAGAGTAGACCAGTCCGAGAAGGACGGCTGGGGACATCTTTCCCCCCTAGACCTCTAGAATTCTCCACTATCCCCCACAATGTACAACTTGTCCTTTCCATCCAGTCTACCTCTCCTCAGAGGAGATCAGGCTCTTTTCCAGCTTGTTGGACTTAGACACCTCAGCCACCCATAGGTTAGGGTGACCAGACATCCCTGGTTTCCGGGGACAGTCCCCGGATTGAGGACACTGTCCCTGGAGCCAGTCTGTCCCCAGATTTGTCCCCAGATTGCAGTGGCATAGAGGGGGGGAATCTGGTACTCTCAACCCGGGTGCAACATTTGGGGGTGCAAAATCATTACTGTGCCCCCCCCCACCCAAGAACACCCAAGAACTCCTGTAGTCTACCCTATTCCCCATGATCCCTCTGGTGCGGGCGGCCCATGTGTGTGTGAGAACGGCGGTGGGGAGGGGTGGTGCAGAGCGTATGGCGGCTACTGGAGAAGCTCTTGGCAGGGGATACTAAGGAGTGGCTGGGTGCTGCTCCGATGGATTATCATGGAGGCCATGGAAAGGTGAGCAAAATCAACCGATCTACACTGTTCATGTAGGGGGTGTGTGTATTGCAGGAATCAGGTAGGTCAGTGTAGTGGTCAGTATAGGAATCAGGTAGGTTAGTATAGTGGTCAGTGGTGTAGGAACAGGTAGGTCAGTGTAGGAATCGGGTAGGTCAGTGTAGTGGTCAGTGTAGGAATCAGGTAGGTTAGTGTAGTGGTCAGTGTAGGAATCAGATAGGTTAGTGTAGGAATCAGGTAGGTTAGTGTAGTGGTTAGTGTAGGAATCAGGTAGGTCAGTGTAGTGGTCAGGTAGGTCAGTGTAGGAATCAGGTAGGTCAGTGTAATGGTCAGTGTAGGAATCAGGTAGGTTAGTGTAGTGGTCAGTGTAAGAATCAGGTAGGTCAGTGTAGTGGTCAGTGTAGGAATCAGGTAGGTCAGTGTAGTGGTCAGTGTAGGAATCAGGTAGGTCGTTTGTAGTGGTCAGTGTAGGAATCAGGTAGGTCAGTGTAGTGGTCAGTGTAGGAATCAGGTAGGTCGGTCGAGTGGTCAGTGTAGGAATCAGGTAGGTCAGTGTAGGAATCAGGTAGGTCGGTGTAGTGGTCAGTGTAGGAATCAGGTAGGTCAGTGTAGTGGTCAGTGTAGGAATCAGGTAGGTTGGTGTAGTGTGGTCAGTGTAGGAATCAGGTAGGTCAGTGTAGTGTGGTCAGTGTAGGAATCAGGTAGGTCAGTGTAGTGGTCAGTGTAGGAATCAGGTAGGTCGTTGTAGTGGTCAGTGTAGGAATCAGGTAGGTTGGTGTAGTGGTCAGTGTAGGAATTAGGTAGGTCGGTGTAGTGGTCAGTGTAGGAATCAGGTAGGTTAGTGTAGTGGTCAGTGTAGGAATCAGGTAGGCCAGTGTAGTGGTCCTTGTGGGACACAGGTAGGTCAGTGTAGGAATCAGGTAGGTCAGTGTAGTGGTCAGTGTAGGAATCAGGTAGGTCGGTGTAGTGGTCAGTGTAGGAATCAGGTAGGTCAGTGTAGTGGTCAGTGTAGGAATCAGGTAGGTCGGTGTAGTGTGGTCAGTGTAGGAATCAGGTAGGTCAGTGTAGTGTGGTCAGTGTAGGAATCAGGTAGGTCAGTGTAGTGGTCAGTGTAGGAATCAGTTGGTCGTTGTAGTGGTCAGTGTAGGAATCAGGTAGGTTGGTGCAGTGGTCAGTGTAGGAATCAGGTAGGTCGGTGTAGTGTGGTCAGTGTAGGAATCAGGTAGGTCAGTGTAGTGTGGTCAGTGTAGGAATCAGGTAGGTCAGTGTAGTGGTCAGTGTAGGAATCAGTTGGTCGTTGTAGTGGTCAGTGTAGGAATCAGGTAGGTTGGTGCAGTGGTCAGTGTAGGAATCAGGTAGGTCGGTGTAGTGGTCAGTGTAGGAATCAGGTAGGTCAGTGTAGTGTGGTCAGTGTAGGAATCAGGTAGGTCAGTGTAGTGGTCAGTGTAGGAATCAGTTGGTCGTTGTAGTGGTCAGTGTAGGAATCAGGTAGGTTGGTGCAGTGGTCAGTGTAGGAATCAGGTAGGTCGGTGTAGTGGTCAGTGTAGGAATCAGGTAGGTTAGTGTAGTGGTCAGTGTAGGAATCAGGTAGGCCAGTGTAGTGGTCCTTGTGGGACACAGGTAGGTCAGTGTAGGAATCAGGTAGGTCAGTGTAGGAATCAGGTAGGTCAGTGTAGTGGTCAGTGTAGGAATCAGGTAGGTCAGTGTAGTGGTCAGTGTAGGAATCAGGCAGGTCAGTGTAAGGATGAGGTAGGTCAGTGTTGGAATCAAGTTGGTCAGTACTACTTTACTAGTGGAAGGGACTCAGGGAGTGTTAAAAGTCTGGCGGGGGGGGGGGGGGGGTGCAAACTTCTTGCCTTGTCCATAGGGTGCTCATTAATACCCCAGACACAACCCATACTCTGCAATCAGGAGAATATTGTTTTTATTAATGGCCATCATTTGGCTACTCCAATTTAATGGTGGTTACATACTCTATCTATAGGTGGTCAGAAGGTGGTGTAGGACCCTCCCCCAAAACAGAAGCGCCCCTAGCTTAAAATTAGCATTGTAGTCTCTAGTATAAAGTTCTCCAAGAGATGAAACCCTTTTAGTTGAGCTCCAGCTCCCCTTTCCCACCCGCCCGCCCCTCCGTCGATCAGACTCGTGTTCCACGTTAACGTGTATTCTTTGGGGGATATTTATTACAACAAATATTGCATTTTCTTTTCAAAATTGTCGCTCTATTTTTGTTTCTAGCACAAAAAATAAAAACCGCAGAGATGTTCAAATGCCACCAAAAGAAAGCTGCAAGTGCAATTGGAAGTGCAGTCGCTGTAGATCTGAGGGGGACATGCAAGAGAAATAAAAACCGGCATTGCTGCTCGTACATGATTGGATGATAAAATCAGCAGAGCCTCCCCTCATTTCAGATCTTCCCCTCAGATTTACAGCGACTTCACACTTTCTAGGGCACTTGTAGTGCAAAGTGGATTTGCCTTTAGTAAATCAATCCCATTTGTGTGTTTTTTTCAAAATGTTTTTTTCAAAATGTTTTTTTCAAAATGTTTTTTTCAAAATGTTTTTTTATATATTTTTTGGGGATATTTATTATAGCAAAAAGTTAAAAATATTTTTTTTTTTTCAAAATTGTCGCTCTATTTTTGTTTATAGCGCAAAAAATAAAAACCGCAGAGATGATCAAATACCATCAAAAGAAAGCTCTATTTGTGTTGAAAAAAGGACGTTAATTTTGTTTGGGAGCCACGTCGCACGACCGCGCAATTGTCAGTTAAAGCGACGCAGTGCCGAATCGCAAAAAGTGCTCTGGTCTTTGGCCAGCCAAACGGTGAAGTGGTTAATAATGTAATGTTATCTTTAAATTCCCGTAGTCTGGCAGATGGACGGCCTTCTGCCTGGAAATTATGAACCAATGTAAAAAAATAAAAAATGTTCTACTCTGATAAATAAGCGGGTATTTTATTCCCATGAGCACCCTCCATGCTGACCATGAACAACCTCCAAGTGGATGAAGGTTAGTCTGATAGAAGAGGGGACAGGGAAAGGATGTTTGGTTTTGTTATCATGTTGTGACCCCAGACACAGAACAATCAGACCCACACAGACGGTATCTTACCCAGAGTCTGCAAGAAGCGGTCAAAGTTCTCGTTGCTGACCATGGTCCAGGTGCCGGAAAAGTTTGGAGGAGCCATTGGTAGCGCGGCGCTCACCGGTCACCGAGCCTATCAGAGCTGGAGAATGAAGAATAGCGTGCAGCAAGTCCCAGGCTGACTATTTTTATACTGATGCTGGAGGAGTGTCGCCGATTCCCAACACAGAGAGGTCCACCTACATACACTCTCTTCTCTGTAACCCTTTCTCCTCCGCTGCTGGAGAGACCTTTGTGCAGAGATAAGAAAGCCCAAGGCTGCATCGGTCCGCAAACCTTAATAGAGGGATGAGCCCGGATTCACAAAGCACTTGCGCCGACGTATCTCCAGATACGCCGCGTAAGTACAAATATGCGCCGCCGTATCTGTGCGCCGAACCCACAAACATAGATACGCCTAAAAACAGACTTCATCCCACCGACGTAACTTGCCTATGCCGGCGTCGAGTGGGCGCATATTTATGCTGGACGCATGTGGCTTTCCCATTGATTTTCTATTCAAATATGCAAATGAGGGAGATACGCCGATTCACGAACTTCGCGCCCCGATCAAATACCACCAAAAGAAAGCTCTATTTGTGGGAAAAAAAGGACGTCAATTTTGTTTGGGAGCCACGCTGCACGACCGCGCAAATGTCAGTTAACCACTTAAGCCCCGTACCAATATGCTGCTAAATGCCCAGAGGCGTTTTTACAATTCGGCACTACTTTGCTTTAACAGACAATTGCGCGGTCGTGCGACGTGGCTCCCAAACAAAATTGGTGTCCTTTTCTTCCCACAAATAGAGCTTTCTTTTGATGGTATTTGATCGCCTCTGCGATTTGATTTTTTTGCGCTATAAACAAAAATAGAGCGACGTTTTTGAAAACAAAAACAATATTTTCTACTTTTTGTTATAAGAAAAATTGAATAAACTAAATTTTAGTCAAACATTTAGGCCTAAATTTATTCAGCCACAAGTATTTAATAAAAAAAAAAAAAAATATCGCAATAAAAAAAATGTTACCTAGCGGCAACAGCGACACTAATACAGCGACCAGAAAAAATGATCGCTTAGTGACGCTGGCAATAGGGGGTGAAAGGGTTAACTAGGGCGGTGATCAAGGGGTTAATACTTTATTAGGGGGGGTACGGGGCTACCCTGGACCTAACACTAACTGCCTGTTACACTAACTGTCACACTGACACTAAATGCAGTGATCAGTACATATATGATCACTGCAATCAGTGACACTGTGACAGGGGGGTGATCGCAAGGGGTTAAATGTGCCTAGGTGTGTGGTGTCAGTGTAGTGTTGGTGCGACTTACTTTGACTCTTCTCTCCTCTCAGCGGTTTGAAAATACCGCCGAGAGCAGAGCTGCATCACTTCCTCTGCCAGTGTTTACATTTTACTGGCAGTGGAAGTGACACGGCGGGACACAACGGGATTGACTTTGGGCACCCGGTACCCGCCGGTCATATTTTTATCGCGTTTTGTCGTGTGATAGATGAGTGCAGGTTACCCACACTTGGTGTACTATTCTACTATTAACAATTAATGGATCCGTTTGTCGTGCGTTTAGGAAAACGCTCAGATGTGAATGCAGCTGGAACACAAGTCTGGAACCTTTGAAGACACCTAGGAAAGGCTTGATTCAGCAATACTATCAGGGCCCATTCACACTGAAGAAAAAGGGAAATTGCTCAATGAGAAATAACCAATGGTCGGACTTTGTAGGCAAGACAACACCAGGAATAGGAAAAATATATATTTTATTACAAAAAATAGAACAACACAGTGTTCAAAGATAAAAACCATACAATATGATATACATGGTGTCCCTTGTGCGTCTACGCGTTTCGCCGTGAGGCTTCTTCAGGGTGGACAAGAGGCCCATTCACACTAGAACGTGGTGCTGAAAACGCCAGTTCCTTGCAGGTTTCCCGCACTGCCCTTGTGATCTGCAGAGTGTCAGTGCAAAGTTAACGACGCCCCAAACGCAGTGCGTTTTCCCACACCGGATCGCAATTTTTTTTTAGATCACTTTCACTTTAAGGGCCCATTCACACTGGCAACTGCCCGTGAATCGCAGAGGAACACGCTGCATGTTCTTCTGTGGTTCACATGCAGTTCCTAGTGCGAATGGGCCCTTAGGCTGGGTTCACACTAGTGCAATGCGGGAACCCTGCAAATCCACTTCAGGTTCCCGCATCAGACCCGACTCGCACAGCAGTTCACACTGTCATATGCGAACTGCTGGGGAGTGTCAATACATCGTTAATGACACCCCCCCATTTCAGCTCACATATCGCACTGCGAACTGTCAGTAGAGACATGAATTGGATCGCATAGGTGCAGGGCCGCCATCAGGAATTATGGGGCCCCTTACACAGCTTCAGGCATGGGCCCCCTGGAGCATAGAACCGGGGGGGGGGGGGGGGTTGCCGCCGCCGCCGCCGCCGCCTGAAATTGAGAGGCGGGGGGACAAAAAAGGAATAAGGAAGAATATATATATAGCCATCCGGGGACCTCTGGCCCCTTTAATAAAAAGAAGAAAAACATATAAATAGGACCTCTGGGCCCTTTAATAAAAAAAAATATATATAGAAAAAATAAAATAAAAATAAAAAATAAATAAAAAAAATGAATTTTTTTTAATAAAAAAAAAAGGGGTTGCCATCCGGGCCCTGGGGACCTCTAGGTCCTTTAATAAAAAATAAAATAAAAAATAAATTCTTATAAAAAAAGGGGGGGGGTTGCTATCTGGGGTCTTGGGTCTTTTAATAACAAATAAATAAATGAATAATAATTAAAAAAAAATCTTCTTATAAAAGAAAGGGGGGATGCCATCCAGGGCCCTGGGGACCACTGGACCTCTTACAAAAAGAAAAAAGAAAGGGGGTTGCCATCCGGGCCCCTTACAGGTGTACTGCCTGTACCCCCACTGATGGCGGCCCTGCATGGTGTGAACACCCATGCAATCCGATTCTGGTGCGGACCAAAAAAAAAAGAGTCCTGTGCAATTTCAGCCATACTATCTGTACGGTTGAAATCGCATTGCACGGAAATCGCATGTGATTTGCACTGCAGTGCGAATCGCGTGCGATTTTGCATCACGCAGCAGTGTGAATCGGGCCTTAAAAAAACTGTAGATTTGCTCTGCTATTTAGAAATGCAATTGGGCAGAACCTTTATCTTACAGTATATATTGTCCTAGATGACCTCTGTAGTCTCCTGACTATGTGACCAGCCCCACGCACGCTCAGTCTACACATTATAGTGATTTCCCAGTGACCCGGCCAGTTAATGTTTCACCCACTGCACTGTATGAGCGATGTCAGCACAAGGCAGCCGGGGGGGGGGGGGGGGGGGGGGGGGGCGAGACTTATTTGCTTGACCTGCCAAACACAGACAGGGCACTGGAGCTCACATTACCTGGCATGGTGACCAATGACTGCGTGGTGTGACGGGGCAGATTCATTCCATCCAATAGCAGAAGGCGCACTGTCACGCCAACTGTTACTGCAATTCCACCAAACATCGGAGGGGTTACCAGAGGTTGGTGCAATATAGCACAGTTTACTTTTATTAGATAGAGATTTGTATTAAAGTTTAAAGGTGAAAAAACACATTGCTATGTCCAGCCCCTCCCCCCCGTTTTACTTACCTGAGCCCCGAATTTCCGTGGGCGCGATCCCACGTCGTTCTCTCCACGGTTTCTCGGCTCTTCATTGGATAGATTGATAGCAGCGCAGCCATTGGCTCCCACTGCCGTCAATGTATAATGTTTTTTTTATTGTATACATCTCCCATCCCGGGTGGATGTCATATGACGTCGTGGACTTTGTGCGGTGATATCTGAATGATGGGTGCAGCTAGAGGCATCATTCAGATATCATTGTGTTCCGGCGGCGATCCTGCACACCATAAGAATGATCATAGCGGCAGTTCCGCTGCTTGATCGTTCTTATAGGTGGCGGAAGAAGACACCCCCCCTCCCACCGTCATTCCGGTGCTTCTCTGGGCTCTTCCGTGCCATCGGGGGCCCGGAGAAAGGATCGCCCTGGGCCGGATAGGAAGCATAGAGATGACTGGTGACTGCTCGCTCCCCCTTTTACAGCCCCACCCGGTGCCCATCCTAGCGCGTGAGGTCTTATTGACACCGCATCTCTCCTTAAAGAGGACCTGTCACACACTATTCCTATTACAAGGGATGTTTACATTCCCTGTAATAGGAATAAAAGTGATCAAAAAAAATAAAAAAAATAAAAAGAAGTGTAAAAAATAAATAAATAATAATAATAAAAAAAAAAAAACACCCCTGTCCCCGGTAGCTCATGCTCAGAAGCGAATGCACACGCAAGTCCCGCCCACGTATGTAAACGTTGTTCAAACCACACATGTGAGGTATCACCGCGCGCGTTAGAGCGTGTGCAACAATTCTAGCACTAGACCTCCTCTGTAACTCTAAACTGGTAACCTGTAAACATTTTCAAAGCGTCGCCTATGAAGATTTTTAACCCCTTCCATACAGGGCATTTTCACCCCCTTCCTGCCCAGACCAATTTTTAGTTTTCAGCGCTGTTGCACTTTGAATGACAATTGCGCGATCATGCAACACTGTACCCAAATTAAATTGTTATGTTTTTTTCCCCACACAAATAGAGCTTTCGTTTGGTGGTATTTGATCATCTCTACGGTTTTTATTTTTTGCGCTATAAACAAAAGAAGAGCGACAATTTAAAAAAAACCACAATATTTTTTACTTTTTTATTTAATACATATCACAATTTTTTTTTTTTTTAAATACTTTTTTTCCCCTCAGTTTAGACCGATACGTATTATTCTACGTATTTTTGGTAAAAAAAAACGCAATAATCGTATATTGATTGGTTTGCGCAAAAGTTATAGCGTCTACAAAATAGGTGATAGATTTATGGCATTTTTATTTTTTTACTAGTAATGGCGGCGATCTGCGTTTTTTTTTTTGCGACCGTGACATTGCGGCGGACATATCGGACACTTTTGACATGTTTTTGGGACCATTCACATTTACACAGCGATTAGTGCTATAAAACTGCACTGATTACTGTGTAAATGTGACTGGCAGTGAAGGGGTTAACACTAGGGGGCGCTGAAGGGGTTAAAGTGTTTCCTAAAGTATGTTCTAACTGTAGGGGGAGGGGGACTCGCAGGGGGAGGAGATCGATGTGTGTTCCTCTGTACTGGGAACACACATCAGTCTCCTCACCGCTGACAGGAGGTGGATTTACACACACAGATCCACACTCCTGCCGTGATTGCCGGTAATCGCGGGTGCCCGACGGCAATCGCGGCCGTCGGGCGCGGGGTCGCGCGCGCCCTAGAACGCCGTGAAGACAGGACGTTGTGCAACGTCCAGTCTTATCGGCGAGGGGTTGTTCAAGACGTAAATCCCCTATGGGCTGGTATTGAAGTGGTTAAGTAACAAAGTTCGGCGCCATTCCATGAGTGTGCGCAATTTTAAAGCGTGACATGTTAGGTATCTATTTACTCGGCGTAACATCATCTTTCATATTTTACAAAAAAAAAAATTGGGCTAACTTTACTGTTTTGTTATTTTTTAAATTCATGAAACCATTTATTTTTCCCAAAAAAGACATTTGAAAAATGATTGCGCAAATACCATGCAATGACCGCCATTTTATTCCCTAGGGTGTCTGCTTAAATATATATATAATGTTTGGGGGTTCTGAGTAATTTTCTAGCAAAAGAATGAGGATTTGTACATGAAGGAGAGAAGTGCCAGAAGAAGCCCGGTATGGAGGTGGGTATAAAAGCCCAGTATTGAAGGGGTTAACTCTGTTTTAAATTTTAATCACATGAACAGATCCATATCCTTGTTCCATCGTCTCATCCTGTATGGGTGGTTTTATATTTGAAAAAGAACACTTTTCTGGGTTTAAATTGTTCCCTGCTGATTATTTTGTCATTTATAAATGCAGCGACGCCAAGGCGCCATTGTTATTGAGCTGCCAGCGGCCCGTCCCCCGCCAGGACAGGAAACTTCTGCAGAAAGTAAGTGAAGATCTAATACACATCCCGGTGTGCACATTTCCATAGATAACAGCAACCTACCCGGCGTGACATCATCCACCTCAAATTTCTATGATAAAGCTATAGCACCAAACATCCTGTACGGTATATAAATATATATATTGTCCTAACCTAACCCTAAAGTCATTCGCCAAAGGCAAAAAAAATGTTTTTAACCACTTCAGCCCCAGACCATTAGGCTGGCCAAAGACCACCCCACTTTTTGTGATTCGGCACTGCTTCGCTTTAACTGACAATTGCGCGGTCGTGCGACGTGGCTTCCAAACAAAATTTACGTAGTTTTTCCCCACAGATAGAGCTTTCTTTGGTTTTATTTGATCACCTCTGCGTTTTTTTTTTTTTGCGCTATAAACAAAAATAGAGCGACAACGTTGAAAAAAATTGCAATATCTTTTATTTTTTTGCTATAATAAATATCCCCCCAAAAAAAATAAAAAATAAAAGATTGCAATAAGCGTATATTGATTGGTTTGCGCAAAAGTTATTGCGTCTACAAAATAGGGGATAGAATTATGGCATTTTCAATTATTATTATTTTTTTACTAGTTATGGCGGCGATCTACATTTTTATCGTGACTGCGACTTTATGGCGGACACATCAGACACATTTTTAGGACCATTGTCATTTTTACAGCGATCAGTGCTATAAAAATGCCACAGGGACAAACATCCCATTTACACAGCACACCGGAACAGAGCTGAGGCTGTCCAATCACAGACGTTGCCCTCACCTGTCACCATTTTTCTTTTGGTGTCAGGAAAACTTGTCAGAAATAACTTGTGCTGATAGCAGAGAAAAGAGACAGCAGACAGAAATGACATTTAGTGCTCTGGATAGAGACAAGTACACACTATAGAAGGATATGCTTTGTTCATATTTCATGTCTGAGGTTCACAGCCACTTTAACCACTTGAGGACCGCCGCATGTAAATAGACGTCGGCAGAATGGAACGTACAGGCACATGGACGTGCCTGCATGTCCCTGCCTAGATGTGTGTCGGGGGTTCGATCGGTACCCACCCCCCGGTACATGCGGCGGTTCCCGTGGCTGCAGGAGCGATCCGGGATGAGGGGGCGGCTGTTCGTTTCAGTCCGCTCCCAGCAAATCGGCTTCCCCCTCTGCACTTCCTCTGCCTGTGTAATGTAAACACAGGCAGAGGCAGTGATATCACCTCTCCTCTCGGCGGTATTTTCAATCCGGCGATAGGAGAGAAGACATCACAAGTAAGTCGCACCAACACTACACTGACACCATACACATAGGCCCATTAACCCCTTCCGATCACCCCCCCCCCTCCCAGCCCCCTATCACAGTGTCACTGATTGCAGTGATCATATATTTACTGATCACTGCATTTAGTGTCAGTGTGACAGTTAGTGTGACAGGCAGTTAGTGTTAGGTTCAGGGTAGCCCCCGTACCCCCCCAATAAAGTTTTAACCCCTTGATCACCGCCCTAGTTAACCCTTTCACCCCCTTTTGCCAGTGTCACTAAGCGATCGGTTTTCTGATCGCTGTATTAGTGTCACTGTTGCTGCTAGGTAGCTATTTTTTTTTTTTTTATTGCGATTTTTTTTTTTTTTTTACTAAAGACATGTGGCTGAATACATTTTGGCCTAAATGTTTGATTAAAATTTAGTTTGTTCGATTTTTCTTATAACAAAAAGTAGAAAATATTTATTTTTTCAAAAATTTCGGTCTTTTTCCGTTTATATCGCGAAAAATAAATATCGCAGAGACAATCAAATACCATCAATAGAAAGCTCAATTTTTGAGAAGAAAAGGGCGCAAATTTTGTTTGGGAGCCACGTCGCACGACCGCGCAATTGTCTGTTAAAGCGACGCAGTGCCGAATTGTAAAAACACCTTTGGGCATTTAGCAGCATATTGGTCCGGGGCTTAAGTGGTTAAAGGACATTTTACCCATCACCTGTAACACCTGGCCTTGCAGTTGTTTTAACCCAAGTCGCTAAAGGACAGAATTGGCACAAGTGGTGTTGACACTTGAGGACAGGAATGGATGGGCCCCTGCCATTCAGTGATTTTCACATAAGTAGGGTAGAGGTGAGAGGTTGGGTGGAGGAGTATGTCATCATGAATGGTACATGGGTGACCCTGTGAGCACAGACAGAGATATCCTCTGTACACAGCTGTCTGGGTACTGTCAGGGTTCAGACAGGTGGAGAGGTAAATATTAACACATTTATTTTACAGAACTTCCGTACAAGTTCCACCTCTGTCAGCAGAACCTGCAAGGACGTCTCATCTGCGACAGTAGTGAGGTGGTATTTATTAACCTTTAATAATTTTATTACAGCCCATTTGTTACTGCAGCTCCAGAATCTTGGAAAATTAACCATCTTCAAGTGCGTCTCGGAAGGCATCTGTAGGGTTGTCCCGATACCACTTTTTTTAGGACGGAGTACAAGTACCGATACTTTTTTTCAAGTAGTCGCCGATACCGAATACCGATACTTTTTTTAAATGTGTCCCCAAATGCAGCCATGTCCCCCACAAATGCAGCCATGTCCCCCACAAATGCAGCCATGTCCCCCACATATGCAGCCATGTCCCCCCAGCCATGTCCCCCACATATGCAGCCATGTCCCTCCAGCCATGTCCCTCTCCAGCCATGTCCCTCCAGCCATGTCCCTCCAGCCATGTCCCTCCAGCCATTTCCCCGCAGCCATGTCCCCCATACCTAGCAGCCGCCCGGGGAACATCACAGCTTTCATTTGAATAGCTGTAGTGTTCCCGCGCGTATAGACACTCCCCCTTGCTCGGGATTGGACAGATCACGATCACCCATCCAATCCCGAGCAAGGGGGAGTGTCTATACGCGCGGGAACACTACAGCTATTCAAATGAAAGCTGTGTTGTTCCCGCACGCTTTAACCATGTGGCGTGTGCGGCAGCTTTCATTGCGGCGTGTGCGGCGGCGGCGGGACAAGTATTCTATTTAGGTATCGGGGGTATTTGCGGGAGTACAAGTACTCCCGCAAATACTCGGTATCTGTCCCGATACCGATACTGGTATTGGTATCGGGACAACCCTAGGCATCTGGATAAGAGACTTCTTACATGTTTAAAGGGTCACTAAAGGAAACATTTTTTTTTTTTTGCTGAAATGACTGTTTACAGGATATAGAGACATAAAAGTTAACTGATTCCTTTTAAAAATGATTAAAAATAGATAAAAATCAATCATATAATGTGCCTCTAGTTTCACTTTCGTTTTTAAACTGGTTTCATGTTTCTGTGAAGTAGAGAGACACACAGAACAAAAACAAACAAATCCGGGGCAGTGTTTTGTTTTTAAAATGAATCCGATTGGTTCTGAGGAGTTTTAGACACACAGTAATGACAGCTTGGACCACAGTGAAAAGCTGCCATGAGATTTTTCATAAGGAGCCAGACAAGCAGGAAGTGTGGAGATCAGAGAAGTATTACAGCTACTTCGAAGCAAAAACGAACAATGAGAACATGAAAACAGCACTGCATTAAGGTAAAGGAAGCTATTTAGCTAAAAAAAAATGTTTTCCTTTAGTGATCCTTTAAGTTCTATTTACAGCGACATCATTCAAACTTAGCCTAATTGTGATTGGTTCATTTAACCGCTTGCCTCCCGCCGATATATGTTAGTAGCATGGCACGGGCAGGCAAAACGACGTACCTGTAAGTCCGCTTTAAAAAGTGGTTGTTACGGGCGATCTCCGTGAGCGCGCCCCGCGGTTACCGCGGACTCGATCGCCGCAGGCATACCCGCCATCGTCTCACGGAGAGATAAAAGGGGAGATGTGAGTGTAAAAACACATCTTCCTGTTCTGCCTAGTGACACTGTCACTGATCGTGTTCCCTGTCATCGCGAACACGATCAATGATGTGTCACAGCAAGCCACGCCCCCCACAGTAAGAATCACACCTTAGGCCGCTTACACACGAGGAGACATGTCCGCTGAAACTGGTCCGCAGACCATTTTCCGCGGACATGTCCGATTGTGTGTACGGCCTAGCGGACAGGTTTCCAGTGGACAAGAGTTTCTAAGCATGTACACACATCAGACCAAAAGATCCCCGGAGACATGTCCGATGAAAACGGTCCGCAGAATTGCCTGGTCATTGGGCGGTCAAATCTTCCTGGGCTTAAATGGTCACTAAAGGAAAACATTTTTTTTGCTGAAATGACTGTTTACAGGGTATAGAGACATAAAAGTTAACCGATTCCTTTTCAAAATGATTAAAAATAGATAAAAATCAATCATATAATGTGCCTGCAGGTTAGTTTCACTTTTGAACTGGCTTTATGTTTCTGCAAAGTAGAAATAGACACACAGAACAAAAACAAACAAATCCAGGGCAGTGTTTTGTTTTTAAAATGAATCCGATTGGTTCTGGGAAGTTTTAGACACACAGTAATGACAGCTTAGACCACCGTGAGAAAGCTCCCAGCACTGTGGTTATAAGGAAACAGACAAGCAGGAAGTGTGGAGAACAGAGCAGGATTACAGCAACTTCAAAGCAAAAACGAACAATAAGGACATGAAACCAGTACTGCAGTAAGGTAAAGGAAGATATTTAGCTAAAAAAAAAAAATTCCTTTAGTGATCCCTTAAGTTGCTAAAAATCATTTTTTTCCTCCTAACTAGGGTTGTCCCGATACCGACACTAGTATCGGTATCAGGACCGATACCGAGTATTTGCGGGAGTACTTGTAATCGTGCAAATGCTCCAGATGCTTCTGCCGATACTTTTTTTGTATTTATCAACATGTTCTGCGAAAATTCTTTGAGTTTTTTACTAATTTTTATTCTTTTATAATGTTTTGAGTTAGAGTTCTTCATAATTCTGAAGAAAATATCCTTAGTCTGTATTGTGGTTTGAAAACTGTCACATGACATTTAAAAAAAGTATCGGTATTCGGTATCGGCGAGTACATGAAAAAAAGTATCGGTATTCGGTATCGGCGAGTACATGAAAAAGTATCGGTATTCGGTATCGGCGAGTACATGAAAAAGTATCGGTATTCGGTATCGGCGAGTACATGGAAAAAAGTATCGGTGAGTACATGGAAAAAGTATCGGCGAGTACATGAAAAAAGTATCGGTACTTGTACTCAGTCCTAAAAAAGTGGTATCGGGACAACCCTACTCCTAACAGACGGCTCCATTTGATATTTTTTAATCAGACAGCACGTCAAATGGTTTTGCGCTAAGAAATACAAAACAAAAATGTAAAGATTTCACACAATTTATTTAAAGTTTATTGCTTACAGGATGAGCAGCAATGTCTATCCATTCCTGTATGTTTTTACAGCATTGTGATTGAGGTACCAGTACAGGAGACTGTGCAGGCGGGAAGACTCCACAGAGGAAGGATCTGTGTAATGGAGAGCGGAGGTCATACAACGTGAAAAGGTTCAGTAACATCCTCCATGTTTCTCTGTCCTGTTACCGTATGAAATTCTGTTCAACAAATAACTGAAGTGAGCTTAAATGCCCATGAAAAGAGCACACAGTCTACCGGTTTGCGGGTTTTGTTTTCAGCACCCAAGGCCAGCCCACTGCCTAAAGAACTCGGCTTTAAAGTGGTGGTAAACCCTAAAGCCCTGTACATCAGTCTTGCCTACACACCATCAGTCAAAAATCCGATCGTGTCCAACGCGGTGACGTAAAACACAAGGACGTGCTGAGAAAAATTAAGTTCAATGCTTCTGAGCATGAGTCGACTTGATTCTGAGCATGCGTGGATTTTTGAGCGATGGACTTTCCCCCACAGACGATCATTTTTTAACCATAGGAAATTTTTTAAACCGGTTCTATTTTTTTCCACCGAAAAAAACAAACAACGGGGCCCACACACGATCGGTTCGTCCAATGAAAGCGGTCCATCGGTCCGTTTTCATCATACAAACCGATCGTGTGTACAGGGCTTTACTACAGACCACTTTGACCTACTAGATTAAAGCTTACCTGTAGGTGCAACAAATATCTCCTTAACCTGCATGGTTAAGGAGATATTTGCAAGAAAGACGGCACCGATGTCTACGACACGCAGGCGCACCGAGTGTGCCGGCATCATTGCTACGACCAGTCACAGCGTCGGAGCAGCGATACCCGGAAGTCACTCCGGGTATCATGGCGGTGACGGAGGAAGTGTCCGATGACGGCTGCAGGGGCTTTGATCTCAGGTAAGTAATTCATAATGAGCTAGTATGCTATGCCCCATTTCCCAGAAGGCAACGTGAGGAGGAGAAGAGAGAGGATCACTGCAGAATAGGAAGTGGCAGATTGACGATCTGCCTAGCAACAGCTCTGCGTAGAAAATAATTGGCTTCCAGGTTAAGTTTATTTTTATTTATTTTTTTGGCGCCTTTTTGGCTATTTTTTTTAGGGTGGACCTCCGCTTTAAAGCTTACCTGTAGGTGCTGGAAATATCTCCTAAACCTCCACAGTTTAGGAGATAATTACAATAGAGACAAGGGCCGATGCCTACGGCGCAGGCGCACTTTAGAAACAGCGATCGTGACGTTTCTAAAGGAGGTCATGCCGTGACTGGCGGCTCAGGGTTTACTTCCTCTTTAAGTTTTGACAATAAAACTTGGAATCCAATTATTTTCTACGCAGAGCTGCACCAGATTTTGCACGCCTCAGTTTTAGTAAATTAACCCCATTGGCTCCCGCTGTGTGTCACTTACAGCCAGTGAGGTAGAAGCTGGGGACAGGGCTGTGCCGCACTCTCTGTATCTTAGGGACACAGGGAGCCGGCTCAGGAACAAGCGCACATGAGTGCCCCCATAGAAAACGGCTTGTTATGGGGGGCACTCGGCAAAGGAGAGAGGCACAGAGCACTGGCGGGGACCTGAGAAGAGGAGGATTGGGGCTGCTCTGTGCTAAAATATTGAACAGAGAAGGTATGTAGGACATGTTTGTTATTTAAAAAAAAATCCTTTACAAAAACACTTTAAGTTTTGGCATTAAAACCTGGACGCTGATTGGTTTCTATTATCAGCTGCACCAGATTTTGCATGCTCCAGTTTTAGTAAATCAACGTCTTAGGCTTTAAAAATCTTATTAGTAACCTGGTGTCCTGGGAACACCAATTGTTGTACCATTTGAATGTGCAGGGTGGGTATCCCCGATTCCGCTCATCGAAGGCTCCTTGTGTCTTGAATGGAAGATGTACAGCATGGAAACATCTTACCATGTGTAGTAGTAGCACCCAGGTGGGAACTTGATAAAAATGAACTGTGAAAATTAAGATGGGAAACAAACAATGCAGCAGACATTGTGCAAAACAGAATGACGGTTAAGCCCATGGCCGCCATCAGGGGGGTAAAGGCATTACACCTGTAAGGGGCCTGAGGGTCCCCAGGGGCCCAATTGGACCCCCTCCCGTATTTTTTTGCATTACACCTGTAAGGGGCCCAATGGTCCCCAGGGCCCCTTACAGGCCCGGTTAGCCCCCCTCCCATTTTATTTATTTTGCATAACACCTGTAAGGGGCCCAATGGTCCCCAGAGGGGCCCTGCCTAAAGTGGTGTAGGTGGCCCCAATATTAGTGATGGCTGCCCTGGTTAAGCCAGCCATACACATTTCTTTCCTGCAACCCAAAATGTGCTTGATTCCCACATCATCACAGACAGTGTTGACAGAGGAATCCTTCCTGCCGAGTCATTTTATTCTCCTGGTAGTGATTATTGCTAGCGGCTATACCAGTTAATAGCAATAATTGCATGCAAGATCTGGCAGGTTGGTTGCACCCAAGCATGGGCGTCCGCTCCATAGGGCAGGGGGGGGGGGCAATTGACCCATCCCCCCCCCCCGGAAAATCGAGACGGTGGAACCATCCCCTTTTCTCGTGGCCAAGGGCTGTCTGAGTGGTCCCGGCCAGATGTCACACAGGCACAGCGAGCAGAGTGCCTCCCCCTCCAGTGTTTATGTGTACACAGGGGGAGGGAACCTGCTGTGCCTGTGCCACCCTGATGGCTGATCTGAGGTACTGAACGGGATGGGGGGGTCCATCTGTGCTGAAGGGGGGGTATGTGCTGAAAGGGGGGTCCATCTGTCCTTAAGGGGGGTCCATCTGTCCTTAAGGCGGGTCTGTGCTAAATGGAGGGGTCTGTGCTGAAGGGGGGTCCATCTGTGCTAAATGAAGGGGTCTGTGCAGAATGGGGGGGGTCTGTGCCGAAGGGGGGTCCATCTGTGCTGAATGGAGGGGTCTGTGCTGAAGGGGGGTCCATACATTCTCTAGGCTATATTTATATGGGCACAGAGTGAAGCCATTTCACACTGTCAGCTGGCAGTGTTATCGGTTAAAAAGCAGCACTTTACCATAATTTTAGCTGTGCTATTCAGCCACTAGTGGGGTGCTTTTAACCCCTGCTAGCGTTTGAAGAAAGGGTTAAATGTGACTGTATCGCCGCTGCCGAAGGGCAGCCCCTCCCCCCCCGAAAAAAATTCAGCGGACGCTCATGCATCCAAGTTGATCAATCAATAAACTTGGTAAATTCAAGCAAACTAGGGCAATACATGGTTTTGAATCTCAGCCGGCCTTAATAAGTTGGGGCCCGAAAGTCACGTTGGTGAGAGCTTGGCTTACAAAACTGACCTGGAATCCCATCGGATCTGCTTTTGCTCCAAAAAAAGGGCTGCAGGTCTGTTGGCCAAGCATATTGGTAAATGCCTAATTAAAGAGCTCAGATTAGTGCAACCACACAACTGCAGAAATGTGCAAAGAGCCTATTCTATAACGCAGATAGTTTCAACTTTGTAACAGTCTCAGAAAATAAGTCATAGAAGGATCATTATTGAAGGTCCTTGGTGTTCCTCACCAGGGGCTCGAGAATAAGGCCTGAGTTTTTCTCCTCGCTCTCCTCGCTATACAAGTCATGGTTTTTGATATAGTCCAGTACTAAGTCAGGCAAAAGATACCGGACGCTCATCCCTCGCCGTAAGGCCCGCCGGACTTTGGTGGAAGAGATGTCATTGGTGATCCACTCTTCCACCAAATGAATATTGTGCCTGTACTTCCAGAGGACGTCCGACTCGTAGATGAACTTCTGTGCGTCGCTCCCTATCCTGGTGATACAGACCAGACCAAAAGAGGACACGATCTCCACTATGTGTTCAGGCTTCCACAGGTTGGGGGTTCCAAGCGATTCCAACATGTCCGCCCCACACAGCAGCTTCACCTGAGGGACAGCTGGAAGACAAAACAACAGTTTGAGCTCTCTGCTCCCTTTCATGCGGTTCTCAATTACTCCTGAAAGGAAAAATCCTGTTTACAGAGCTCTATAGCTCAAGCTGAAATTTAATACAGCAGTTCTATAGAAACTTGCATTTCTAAAATTTTTGGAACATCACAAAGTCCTTGGTTGTTACATCTTACCTCTGCTCTCTGAACAGTTATGGTCGGGGACGTCTTGGCCGTTTTCCCTTTTCCTCTTGTTACCCTTCCTGTGCCCAGATTTCTTATCCTGGTTCCCTTCATTAGTCATACCCATAAGCTGCTGCTGGTGATGCCTGAAATAAAGATATAAAAAGTTATAAAAATAAAATTATTTCTTTGCCACAGGCAAAAGGTCTGGACAGTAAGTGCCGGTTTAAACCACAGCGACTTGGGATCCAATTTGTGTCGCCCCAAGTCACACAACATGAGAAATTCCATTGAAGTGAATGAGAGCCGTCTTAACGTACACTACTGAAGTCGCTCTGGCTTCAGAAAAGGTTCCTGTACTACTTCAAGGCGACTTGTAGGCAACTTGTACCCATTGATTTCAATGGAAGTTGCCTCCAAGTCGGATCTCCATCTTAACCACTTAAGGACCCCTTACTGCCGATATACGCTGGCAGAATGGCACGGCTGGGCACAAGCACGTACCTGTATGTGTCTCTTTAAGGCCCAGCCGCTGGGTTGCGAGCGCGCCGTCCGAAGCTCCGTGACCCGATCGCCGCCGGTGTCCCGCGATCAGTCACAGGAGCTGAAGAATGGGGAGAGGTGAGTGTAAACACACCCTCCCAGTTCTTCATTGTGACAATGTCAGTGATCGTCTGTTCCCTGATGTAGGGAAAGGCGATCAATGACGTCACACGTCCAGCCCCGCCCCCCTACAGTTAGAAACACATATGAGGTCACACTTAACCTCTACAGTGCCCCCCAGTGGTTAACTCCTAAACTGCAATTGTCATTTTTACAGTAATCGGTGCATTTTTATAGCACTTTTTGCTGTGAAAATGGTCCCAAAAATGTGCCAAAATTGTCTGATGCATCCGCCATAATGTCGCAGTCACGAAAAAAATAAAAAATAAAATCGCTGATTGCCACCATTACTAGTAAAAAAATGTTTTTTATAAAAATGTCATAAAACTATCCCCCATTTTGTAAACGCTATAAATTTTGCGCAAACCAATTGATAAACGCTTATTTTTACCAAAAATAGGTAGAAGAATACGTATCGGCCTAAACTGGAGGAAAATAAAAACTTTTTTTATATATTTTTTGGGGATATTTATTATAGCAATAAGTAAAAAACATAGATTTTTTTCCAAAATTGTCGCTCTATTTTTGTTTATAGCGCAAAAATAAAAAAACGCAGAGGTGATCAAATACCACCAAAAGAAATCTCTATTTGTGGGGAAAAAAAAGGATGCCAATTTTGTTTGGGAGCCACGTCGCACGACCGGGCAATTGTCAGTTAAAGCGACGCAGTGCCGAATCGCAAAAAAAGGGCAAGGTCCTTAACCTGCATAATGGTCCGGGGCTTAAGTGGTTAAGTCGTGTTGTAAGTTGCTCCAAGTCACGCTGTAAGTCGGGTTGCCCCTGTGTGAAAGGGCACTAAGGGCATGAGAGATGCCAACAACTAAAAAAAGTCACAGCAGGTTTTGTCAACTGCTGACTTTTAGGGCATGCTGCGATTTCTAGTTCCTCGATACCATGGAGGGTATTGGATTGCCTGTATGGGTTACCTTAAAACTGCTACAGTCTCAGTCCAGTCCTTCTTCGAACACTCCCACGGGTCCACTTTTATCCAATCTGATGTCTGAGTCGCCTGTTGGGCCATTGACAGTCGGTGTGGCCCCTCGACTAGGCCTTTCTTTTTGTATCCATCGCTCACAGGAGATATAATACCTTTTACTACCTTATAGTTTCCTGTTTGGGGAATAAAACAACAAATACATAGAAGACAATTAGCCACTTACATAATACTCAATACTGTTTTTTATAGGGTTGGAAACCCTCAAGGTTTTTCACCTTAATACATTCTATGCATTACTGTGAAAAACCTTCAGTCATGCAGGCAGCTGCCACCCCCCCCCCCCCCAGCCGGTGTCTCGGGTCCTGATTGAAAAGACTGATAGCAGTGCAGCCATTGGCTCCCGCTGCTGTCAATCAAATCCAAAGACGCGGGTGGGCGGGGCCGAGTCCTGCTGTCTGTGTCCATAGACGCAGCAGCAGGACACGGCAGTGCGCCTGCACGGGTGCCCTGAGAGAGAGCGCTTCTCCAATGGGGCACTCGAGAAGAGGTGGAGCCAGGAGTGCCGCTGAGGGACCCAAGAAGAGGAGGATCGGAGCCACTCTGTGCAAAACCAACTGCACAGAGGAGAGAAGTATAACATGTTTTTTTAAAGGTTAAACATTGGTGGCCGGTGGAATACCCCCCCCCCCCTTGGGTCGGTCAGTAGCACTAACCCCATCAACGGTGGCTTCCCCTGCTTGGCGGCGGTGGCCTTCTGACCTCCATGAGTCATCACAGCGGCTTCCGTTACCTCCCTCCTCCTTGGCAGCCAATCGGGAGTCTTCTCTTTTTGGTCTAAATCAGAAAGCGGGTCTCACTCGCTTCTAATTGGCCGGATTCAGGATCAGTGTTTCAACAGCGAACATTCACTCACTGTTGTAACACACCTGGGTGGGATCGGAGCTAATTCTTTGCGATCCAAGCCCACCCTATTTTGAAGCCTATTAGAGCCTCTGAGGCAAAGATGATCCGCACTCCGGTCATTGCCCTTAAACAATTGACGTATTTATTGACAAGCCACAGTAGACAAACGCAAATAGGAAAGGTTGACGCGTTTCAGGCTATAAGGCCTTAGTCATACCAATAGCCTCTGGCTCTAATCAGGTGCTTTAACCACTTAAGGACCGCCGCATGTACATTTACGTCGGCAGAATGGCACCGACAGGCACATCAACGTATATATATATACGTTGGTGCCTTGGGGGGGTTCGGGGGTCCGATCGCCCCCCCCCCCCCGTACATGCGGCGGTTCCGCGCGGCTGTAGGAGCGATCCGACAAGAGGGGGCGGCTATTCGTTTTTGTCCGCCCCCTCCGGATCGATCCCAGCCAATGCGCGCGCCCGCCCGCCCTGTCACTTCCTCCTCCTGTGTAAACACAGGAAAGAGGAAGCGATGTGATCTCTCCCTCGGCGTTTTTTTCAACCACCGCTGAGTAAGACTGCACTAACACTACACTACACTAAACACAGGCACATTTAACCCCCCCCGATCGCTCCCCCCTGTCACAGTGTCACTGAATGCAGTAATCATACATGTATGATTACTGTATTTAGTGTCAGTGTTTCAGGCAGTGTGACAGTCAGTTAGTGTTAGGTCCTGGGCAGCCCCCGTACCCCCCCCTAATAAAGTTTTAACCCCTTGATCACCACCCTAGTTAACCCTTTCACTCCCTATTGCCAGCATCACTAAGCGATCATTTTTCTGATCGCTGTATTAGTGTCGCTGTTCCTGCTAGGTAGCTAATTATTTTTTTATTGCGATTTTTTTTACTAAAGACATGTGGCTAAATAAATTTTGGCCTAAATGTTTGACTAAAATGTAGTTTATTGATTTTTCTTATAACAAAAAGTAAAAAATATTGATTTTTTTTTCAAAAATGTCGCTCTATTTTTGTATATAGCGCAAAAAATAAAAATCGTAGAGGTGATCAAATACCACCAAAAGAAAGCTCTATTTGTGGGAAGAAAAGGACGCAAATTTTGTTTGGGAGCCACGTCGCACGACCGCCCAATTGTCAGTTTGGCAGCATATTGGTCCGGTCCTTAAGTGGTTAAAAAAAAAAATGAAAATTGTAGTTCATGTGCCCGGTGCCCTCAAAAGGGCCTGATGCATGAATAGGGGGTGGCTGTGCATAGATTCATGCTATGCATAAATCTATTCATTGCATATAGGCATAGGTGTGCGCAGCCTATTGCATTAGGGTGGGCACTCCAAAGCTCAAACACATAGTTCCGATCACTTACTGTGCTCATTCACAAAGGGAAGGGGCAGGTAAATTATATATTTACCGGCCCCTTCCCCCACTCCTTTTAAAACGTCCCATGTGTGCCGGCAGCAGCGGCCTTTGGGAGAGAAGAGGAATGAGCTAGGGCAGTAGGGGCAATCTGCACTGCACTCTGTGATTATGGTGTGCCCAGGCACACCCTGTGCGCACGTCTATGCATATAGGAGCGGCAGCCGGCTAATGGACAGGCTGCCACTGCGGTTAAATACAACTTTTTCAAAACTTTCTTGCCACATGGCAGCATTGTATGCAAAACAGAGAGGTGACAGGTACTCTTTATAGCAATGGTTAGGTTTTGGGGTACCTGTGGAATGCAGATGGTCCCTCGCCAGTTCAAACAGCCTCAGGTGCATTACAGTGATCGGGTTAAACGAGCCGGTAGCCAACAGGACAACTTCTGTCTGTTCGTCTGAATTCTCCATGGTATAAGAGGACTCCCGGGAATTCAGGCAGATTGTGTCCGGATTGCTTATACAACCTATAAACAAAAAATATAAAACTTGTTAAGAGATTGCTGTAAACTTTCTTTTTTGCTAGAAAATTACTTAGAACCCCTAAACATTATATTAGAAAGATAGAGATATATTAGAGATTATATATATATATATATATATATATATATATATATATATATATATATATATATATATATATATATATATATAAAAATAGATAGATAGATAGATAGATATAGATAGAGATATATATATATATATCTCTATCTATCATTTTTTTCTCTAACACCCTAGAGAATAAAATGGTCGTTGCAATACTTTACTTTATAATACTTCGTATTTGCGCAGCGGTCTTAAAAGCGCACTTTAAAAAAAATAATAATAATTTTATTTAAAAAAATAAGACAACAGGATTTTTTTTTTTATATTGTAAAAGGTATTGTTACGCCGAATAAATTGATACCCAACACGTCACGCTTCAAAGTTGCGCCCGCTCGTGGAATGGCGACAAACTTTTACCCTTAAAAATCTCCATAGGCAACGTTAAAAAAAAATAATTCTACAGGTTGCATGTTTTGAGTTACAGAGGAGGTCTAGAGCTAGAATTATTGCTCTCACTCTAATGATCGTGGCGATACCTCACATGTGTGGTTTGAACACCGTTTTTATATGCAGGCGCTGCTCACATATGTGTTCGCTTCTGTGCGCAAGCTCATTGGAACGGGGAGCTTTTTTTTTTTTTTATTTAGACACTGCTTTTAAAAAAAAATAAAAATGTTGGGTCACTTATGTTCCTATTCCCTTGTAATAGAAAAAGCATGACAGGTCCTCTTAAATATGAGATCTGAGGTCTTTTTGACCCCAGATCTCATATTCACCCTAAAATGCAATAAATAAATTTTATATATATATATAATAAAAATTGTCATCCTAAAATAAAATAATGTTGCTTTAAGAGCAATGAGCGGAAGTGACATTTTGACGTTGCTTCCGCCCTGCAGAGATATGGAGACAGGTGGGGGCCCATCTTCCCCCTTCACCCTCCATACCCAGGCAGGGAACAGGCCCGACGGATCCGGTTAGCGGTGGAAGGAAGGGGCCCTCTCCAGCCACCGATAAAAGTGATCTTGCAGCGAATCCACCAGAGAGACCACTTTTATCTGAAAGCAGACCGTCCACTGTAATCGGGGGCAGTAATCAATGTCATATCACAGTAAGCCCCGCCCCACACAGTTAGAATCACTCCCTAGGACACACTTAACCCCTTCCTCGCCCCCTAGTGGTTAACCCCTTCCCTGCCAGTGTCATTTACACAGTAATCAGTGCATTTTTATAGCACGGATCGCTGTATAAATGACAATGGTCCCAAAAATGTGTCAAAAGTGTCCCATGTGTCCGCCATAATGTCGCAGTCACGATAAAAATCGTAGCTCATGGCCATTACTAGTAAAAAAAAAATAAAAAAAAAATGCCATAAAACTATCCCCTTTTTTGTAGACGCTTTGGGCCAGATCCACAAAGATCTGCCCCGGCGCATCGTATCTGAGATACGCTACGCCGCCGTACCTTACCTGGCTTTGGTTCGAATCCATAAAGATTTTGCGCCGTAAGTTACGGCGGCGTAGTGTATCTCAAGCGGCGTAACGGTGCGGAATTCAAGTTGGGCGGGTAGGGGGCGTGTTTCATTAAAATGAAGCGCGTCCCCGCGCCGATCGAACTGCGCATGCTCCGTTCAGAAATTTCTCACCGTGCATTGCGCTAAATTACGTCGCAACGACGTTATTTTTTATACTAGCATGAATTACGTACATTCCTATTCACAGACGACTTACGCAAAAATAAAAAATAATTCAAATTTCGACGCGGGAACGACGGCCATAATTAACAAGTCTAACTATACGCCGGAAAAAAGCAGCTTTACCTATACGACAGAAAAAGCCGACTAGAGACGCCGTAAGAGAATGCGACAACCGCGCGTACGTTCGTGGATCGTCGGGAATAGCTCATTTGCATATTCGACGCGGAAAACGACGAGCACTCCACCCAGCGGACGCCGAAGTATTGCATTTACGATCCGAAGGCGTACTCCTGTCGGATCGAACCCAGATGCCGTCATATCTTGGTTTGAGGATTCAAACTAAAGATACGATGCGGGTAATTTAAAAGTACGCATGCGTATCAGTAGATACGCCGGCGTACTCTCTCTCTATGGATCTGGCCCTATAACTTTTGCGCAAACCAATCAATAAACGTTTATGCCGATTTTTTTTTTACCAAAAATATATAGAAGGATACGTATCGGCCTAAACTGAGAAAGAAATTATAATTATTTTTTTTTATAAATTTCTTTGGGATATTTATAATAGCAAAAAGTATATTTTTTTTCCCAAAATTCACTCTTTTTTTGTTTATAGCGCAAAAAATTTAAAACCGCAGAGGTGATCAAATACCACCAAAAGAAAGCTCTATTTGCGGGGGGAAAAATGGTCAATGTTGTTTGGGAGACAAGTCACACGACTGCGCAATTGTCAGTTAAAGTGCCGGAAGCTGAAATGTCGCCTGGGCAGGAAGCGGGTACACGTGCCCAGTAAGCAAGTGGTTAAAGTTCATGTACGTGTAAAGGCAAGCGTCCCAAAACATTTGACAATGCAGTGCAATATTGTAAGAGATTAAACTCACTGGGCCAGATTCAGGTAGATCAGAGCATCTTTGCTCTGGAGTAACGCATCTCATTTACGTTACGCTGCAGAAATTTTAGGAGCAAGTGCTGTTATTCATGAAGCACTTGCTCCTAAAGTTGCGGCAGCGTATCAAAAAATGAGCCGGCGGAATTCAAATTGGGCGGGTACTGGGCGCGTATTATTTAAAATAAGCGCGATCCCGCGGCGAACGTACTGCGCATGCGTCGAGTGTCAATGCATCCCAGTGCGCATGCTCCAAGTTCTGTCAGTGAACGTCAATGACGTCATATCCCCATTCATGAATGTTTTACGCAAACGACGCGATTTGTTTTTTTTCCGACGCGATGACGACGGCGATACCTAACATAGGATATTCCACTAGGGGGCTGCTTTATCTTTACGCCGCGTATCGCTTACGGAAACGTCGGAAAGTCACTGCGTCGCGCCCGAATACGATCGTGAATTGCCGATTCCCGCTGATTAACATATTTTTTCAGCGTAAATCAGCGGGAACGCCCCCGGCGCCATTTTTAAATTAAAGTTGCCATGCGATGGCGAAATTCAATTACGCCGATCGCATCGGAACTCCAACCCGGCGTTTCTTGTTTTCTGGTTACAGAAAACAGAAACGCCGGCTTAAAGTGACAGTTAGGCTGGAGTATCACTGATACTCCAGCCTAACTCTACCTGAATCTGGCCCATAGAAGGATATGTATCGGCCTAAACTGAGAAAGAAATTATTATTATTTTTTTATAAATTTATTTGGGATATTTATAATAGCAAAAAGTAAAAAATATATTTTTTTTTCCAAAATTCACTCTTTTTTTGTTTATAGCGCAAAAAATTTAAAACCGCAGAGGTCATCAAATACCACCAAAAGAAAGCTCTATTTGCGGGGGGAAAAATGGTCAATGTTGTTTGGGAGACAAGTCACACGACCGCGCAATTGTCAGTTAAAGTGCCGGAAGCTGAAATTTTGCCTGGGCAGGAAGCGGGTACACGTGCCCAGTAAGAAAGTGGTTAAAGTTCGTGTAAAGGCAAGCGTCCCAAAACTTTTGACAATGCAGTGCAATATTGTAAGAGATTAAACTCACTGTTTCTATTAAAAAAAAAATCCCATCTCATGTTGTCCTGTTGAATACTGTACTGTATGCCAGTGCAATAAAAGATACACCCCCCCCCCCCCATGGTGACTGATAGAGAGAATGGAGGACGGTGACACAGATCAGCGCGGTCACATTGGTGACACAACACACACTGATGTTGTAACGCTGTCTGCTGGGGGAAGTTACACAACACACTGTACAATGTTACTGTGCTGCGCTGACCCGTCCCTCCCCATTGTGTTGGGAAATGAGGCAATAAGTCTAGGAGGTAACAAACATCTCATAACAGGCAATCGTTTCATCATGGGGGTCACTTCGATCGACTAGCCGTTATCATTTATAAAAGGAGACGTAATATTGCAGATCGTGCGGCACTCCATGGTGAAGGGAGAAGCCAAATCATACATAAAACTTCTATATAGGACTACAAAAGTGAAAGTGAAAGTGAAAAAAAAAAAAATCTCCTTTCTTCGATCTCTCCGACAGAGAAAAAGGAAGAATACGTCAGTTACAGAGAAAACGTAACCGATCCCTATTCGTGTTCTTACCAGACGGAGGTCCAGACTTCTATTGGAAGCCTTGTTGGCTTTACCGTTGATGGTGCCTTCTCCTTCTCCCGATATTTGTGCGCTGCGCCCCTTCTTCCCTATCATCGCCTGACCAGTTTTACCAGTACTGGTTTCTGGGGGGTAAACCCCGCCCATTTCCCGACAAACCAAGGGTGGGTGGAGTTTTTGAGGGCCATCTCCGAGTAAAATCTTTTGTTTCGATTTAGTGAGAGAAAAAAAAAAATTACACTGGCCACACAGGGTTCTGTTTTTTTTTTCCGTCCAGCTGGTGGGTTAAATGACATATTCTGACAGCGGAGACCTCTTCCTCCCCTACTGTCAGAATACACAGATCGGTGCTGCAGCCACTGATTGAGCGGCTTTTATACAATAGGGCGGTTAAAGTGGATCTTCACTTCACTTTATTCATTCACTCCATCCCACATCTGGCCCTCTACATCAGTGGTCTCCAAGCCACAGCCTTGGCCCTTTGCATACCTTATTCCTTACACCGATACAAGGTACTATCCCTTTCACTGACACCAACAGCGGGGCAATAATTCCTGAATGGACACCAACAATGGGGCACCATCCCTCCTACTGTCACAAACGATGGGGCACTATTCCTCCCACTGACACCAACGTTGGGGCACTATTCCACCCACTAATACAAGGCACTATCCCTTTCACTGACACCAACAATGGGTGTCAGTGCAGGAATTATTGCCCCATTGTTGGTGTCAGTGCAGGAATTATTGCCCAACAATGGGGCAATAATTCCTACACTGACACCAACGTTGGGGCACTATTCCTCACACTGACATCAACGTTGGGGCACTTATTCCTCCCACTGACACCAAGGTTGGGGCACTATTCCTCCCACTGACACCAACGTTGGGGCACTATTCCACCCACTGATGCAAGGCACTATCCCTTTCACTGACACTAACAATTGGTGTCAGTGCAGGAATTGTTGGTGTCAGTGCAGGAATTATTGCCCAACAATGGGGCAATAATTCCTACACTGACACCAACGTTGGGGCACTTATTCCTCACACTGACACCAACGTTGGGGCACTTATTCCTCACACTGACACCAACGTTGGGGCACTTATTCCTCACACTGACACCAACGTTGGGGCACTTATTCCTCACACTCATACGAGGAGCGATCGCTTTCACTGACACCAAAAGCGGGGCAAAAATTCCTGCACCGACACCAACAGTGGGACCTCATCTCTTCCACTGACACCAATGACGGGGCACTATTGCTCTCACCAACACCAATGATGGGGCACTATTGCCCTCACTGACACCAACGATGGGGAACTTATGCCTCCACTGACACCAATGATGGGGCACTATTGCCTCCACTGACACCAACGATGGGGCACTATTCTCCCATTGATACAAGGCACTATCCCTTTCACTGACACCTACAATGGGGCAATAATTTCTGCACTGACACCAACAATGGAGCACCATCTCTCCCACTGACACCAATGCTGGGGGGAATCATTCCTCCCACTGACACCAACAATGGGACACTATTCCTGATACAAGGAAACTACACCTCGCACAGATTCCAACCATCGGGCAAGAATTCCACTATTGCTCCCACTGACACCAACGATAGGGCACTAATTCTCCCACTGATACAAGACTCTATACCTTGTACAGATACCAACTATCAGGCAATAATTACTCTAACACCAACAGTGGGGCACCATCCCTCCTACTGACACCAAAGATGGGGCACTATTCCTCCCAGTGACATATATGATAAGACCCTATTCCTGATGGTAGCGTCAGAATTTGGGGTAAACATGAAAGCATGGATCCATCCTGCCTTGTATCACCGGGTCAGGCTGGTAGGGGTGTAATGGTGTGTGGGGGGGGGGGGGATTTTTCTGGCACACTTTGGACCCCTTAGTGCCAATTGAGCATCGTTTAAACCCCAAGGCCTACCTGAGTATTGTTGCTGACCATGTCCATCCCTTTATGACTACAGTGTCCCCATCTTCTGATGGCTCCTCCCATCAGGATGATGCACCATGTCACAAACATCCAATCATCTCACCACTGGACAATGAGGTCACTGCACTCCAATGGCCTCCACACTCACCACATCTCATCCATTAGAGCACCTTTGGGATGTGGTGAAGATCGGCATCACGGATGTGCAGCCGACAAATCTGCAGCAACTGCGTGATCCTATCATGTCACTATGGACCAAAATCTTTGAGGAATCTTTCCAACACCTTGTTGTATCTATTCCATGATGAAGGCAAAAGGGGGTCTAACCCGATACTAGCAAGGTGTACCTAATAAAGGGGGTCCAACCCGATACTAGCAAGGTGTACCTAATAAAGGGGGTCCAACCCGATACTAGCAAGATGTACCTAATAAAGGGGGTCCAACCCGATACTAGCAAGGTGTACCTAATAAAGGGGGTCCAACCCGATACTAGCAAGGTGTACCTAATAAAGGGGGTTCAATCTTGTACTAGCAAGGTGTACCTAATAGAGGAGGTCCAACCCCATACTAGTAAGGTGTACCTAATAGAGGGGGTCCAACCCGGTGCTAGCAAGGTGCACCTAATAAAGGGGGTCCAATCCGGTACTAGCAAGGTGTGCCTAATAAAGGGGGTCCAACCCAGTGCTAGCAAGGTGTGCCTAATAAAGGGGGTCCAACCCAGTGCTAGCAAGGTGAACCTAATAAAGGGGGTCCAACCCGGTACTAGCAAGGTGTGCCTAATAAATGGGGTCCAACCCGGTACTGGCAAGGTGTACCTAATGAAGTGGGTCCAACCCGGTACTGGCAAGGTGTACCTAATAAAGGGGGTCCAACCCGGTACTAGCAAGGTGAACCTAATAAAGGGGGTCCAACCCAGTACTAGCAAGGTGAACCTAATAAAGGGGGTCCAACCCAGTACTAGCAAGGTGAACCTAATAAAGGGGGTCCAACCCGGTACTAGCAAGGTGAACCTAATAAAGGGGGTCCAACCCGGTACTAGCAAGGTGAACCTAATAAAGGGGGTCCAACCCGGTACTAGCAAGGTGAACCTAATAAAGGGGGTCCAACCCAGTACTGGCAAGGTGTACCTAATAAAGGGGGTCCAACCCGGTACTAGCAAGGTGAACCTAATAAAGGGGGTCCAACCCAGTACTGGCAAGGTGTACCTAATAAAGGGGGTCCAACCCGGTACTAGCAAGGTGAACCTAATAAAGGGGGTCCAACCCGGTACTAGCAAGGTGAACCTAATAAAGGGGGTCCAACCCGGTACTGGCAAGGTGTACCTAATAAAGGGGGTCCAACCCGGTACTAGCAAGGTGAACCTAATAAAGGGGGTCCAACCCGGTACTGGCAAGGTGAACCTAATAAAGGGGGTCCAACCCAGTACTAGCAAGGTGAACCTAATAAAGGGGGTCCAACCCGGTACTGGCAAGGTGTACCTAATAAAGGGGGTCCAACCCGGTAATGGCAAGGTGTACCTAATAAAGGGGGTCCAACCCGGTAATGGCAAGGTGTACCTAATAAAGGGGGTCCAACCCGGTACTGGCAAGGTGTTCCCTAATAAAGTGCCTGGTGAGTGATCTGCATTGTGATCTGTTGTAATTTTTGCTGTAATTAAAGAACAGGCAAACCAATAAACGAAAAATAAAACTCACCTCCATCACCAGTAGCTCCGTGAGCCTCAGACCCAACGTGGTCATCATTACAGGACATGACAAGTCCCCGTGTGCGGTGGCCCCCCCGTCTGCTAGATAACCCAGAGTAGACACTAAGGTCAGCACAGGGGCCGCCGTACTTCCCGACTCTGGGACACAGGGCCCGGGCTATTCTGGAAAGTCCCAGCGTATGGACAGAGAGGGGGCAGATCATGCTAAACATGCAGGGCTACTTCCCCATCTCTCATAGTCACAAAGATATTCTTCTGGGGAGAAAACTGCAAATAACAAAACAAAAACTAAAATTACCGCTCTGAAAATTAAGGAAAAAAAAAAACTAAATTTTAAAACAAAAATTAGGAAAAAAATTATATCAACACAGGATAAAAAAATAAATAAAAAAACAAACAAACACATAAAACATAAAAAGAAGTGTGGAGGTTGGACATACACTCGGAGATTTCAGCACGTGGGATGAGCAAGAGAAGTCACTGAATTCCAACATCTACGCTCAGGATCTCAGAGCGTGATAACCAGTGGCGGTGCGTCCATATGAAGAGCGCAGGAGCGCCGCCCCCTCTCTCCTGTCACCGCTCTATCACCAATAGATAGTTGCCACTGCCGCCCCCTATTCAGGTGTCTTGCTCCTTGTCGGGTACCGGGCATCTGAATTACAGTGGCGTTTTTTGGAAGCGCCTGATTGGAGTCATCGGCTCTAATAGGCATCCTGATTGGAGCCATAGGTTCCAATAGGCTTCCAAATTGGTAAACAGCAAGCGCAATGCTGTGCATTTGCTGTTTACACAGTGTTGTGTTAGTGAAGTGAATAAATCGATTCCTTATGACTGACCCAACTCTCAGCCAATCAGGTGCTTGGGTCTGGTTAGCCTGTCACCTGATTGGCTGAAGCGACAGGCACTGTGATTGGACGCCTATCAGGCATCCAATCATAGTAGAGGACAGGAAGAGAACGGGAGAAGACATCGAGGACTCGGATCGTGGAGGAGACTTGCTTTATCTCATGGTTACTGTGAAATTGTGTGAATGCATGTTATCTCAGCTTGCAGAGCTTGGATTCATTGAATGAGTTTACCAAAAATGTAAATATTGAAACAATGTACAGCCTTAATGCTACATAACTAAGCTCCATTTCATGCTGAGTACATTAAGTTATTAATGCATCTTAAATAGAAAACCATTTTTAGATAGATTTTAACTCCAAAAGCATTTTATTAAAATAAATTTGGTTAAAAAAAAAAAAAAAAAAAAAGATTTAAAAGCAAAAAAAAAATCCAAAATGTAAAAAAAAAAAAAAAATCACAATTAAAAAAAAAAAAAAATACAAAATTAAAAATGTCAATTGAAATAAGGAAAAAAGAAGAAATACCAAATTTTAAAATACAATAATTACAATAAAAAAATTTAAATAAAAAAATCAAAAAAAAAAAAAAACCCTAATTAAAAAATTAAAAAAAAAAAAAAAAAGATCAGATTTTTTATCCATCCAAAGATGGGTAACAGTTACAAAGCATGTGAACAACAAGTACAGAATGGCTTTAAAAATCGATTTCTTAATAGTCACAAAAGGAAATAAATCTTATTTTGTGATCACAAACACCTTTTCAAGCCCAGATATTACCTTGCAAAAGTAGCAGTAACATCATCTGTAACATTATAAAAAAAAATAGATAAAATAAATAAATAAGAACACTTGAAAGCAAAAAAAAATCCAAATTTAAAAAAAATCTAAATAAAAAAAAAACAAATTAAAAAATCCTAATAAAAAAAAATACAAATTAAAAAATTAAATAAATAAAAAACAACAATTTAAAGATCCAATAATCCCAATAAAAACTAAAAAAAAACTATTTTAAAAAAATCCCCCCAAAAAACGAAAAAAATAAATAAAAAAATCCCAATAAAAAACAAAGAGAAACCGAATTTAAAAAATTAAAAATAAAAATAAAATAAATAAATAAAAATCCTAATTTAAAATTAAAAAAAAGATCAGATTTTTATCCATCCTGTGGTCAACCGCCCATGGATCTAAATTCTTCTGGTCCCTGCTGAATCGCCCAAATTTCAATCCATGTATGGTTGGCTTTAATTCAGTTTTAATTGTTGATAAAACTCTCTGTGCTCCAATTTCTCCGAAATGTCTGTGCAATGCAATTTACACTAACGGGATAATGGTTACAAAGCATGTGAACCACAAGTACAGAATGGCTTTAACTCCACAAAATATTACTGGGAATATTTCATAACACGTCGTTATCCTCACGAGAGTGAATCATGCGACAAAATAAACTGTTGATTTGGAAACAAAAGCAATTCTTCTAGGAGTCACATTTATTTTTAATAAAAAAAATTCTGGGAAAAACTAGTATGAGACCCCAACCCCCCCCCCCCTTTTTTTTTTTAAAGCTGAACGTCCGGCGCAAGAAAATAATCTTTGTTCAATTTAACAAGTAGCCAACACGTTATTGTTCTGCCGACGCAGGGACGAGAACAGTATTTTAACCACTTAAAGCCTCTTTTTCAGACTCGTGTTTACAAAATAAAAACATTTTTTCTTTTTGCTAGAAAACTTGAATTTGAAAAAAATAAAAAGTTTTATACTTTGATATAAAATTTCGCGAATGGGTAATTTTTCTCCTTCATTGATGTGTGCTGATGAGGCTGCACTGATGGGCACTGATAGGCGGCACTGGTGGGCCCTAATGGGCGGCACTGGTGGGCACTGAGAGGTGACACTGATGGGTGGCACTGAAGGTCATTGATAGGTGGAACTGGTGGGCACTGAGAATTGGCACTAATAGGTGGCAGTGATGGGCCACCTCAGTGCCACCGCAGGGGTGATCAAATATCACCAAAAGAAAGCTCTATTTGTGGGGAAAAAAATGTATAACATTTTCATTTGGGTACAGTGACCGCGCAATTGTCATTCAAAGCGTGAGCGCTGAAGGCTGAAAATTGGTCTGGGCAGGAGGGGGGTTTAAGTGCCCAGTAAGCAAGTGGTTAAATTGACAGGACTAATCTGTGTCCCACCCGAGCACCTACTGTAGCCAGTCTGTGGGGGACAGAATTGTTGTTGGTTGATAGGGGGATCAAATACTTATTTTACTCACTGAACTGCAACTCAATTTATAACATTTTTATCGTGTTTTTTCTGGATTTTTGGTTGATATTTTGTCTCTCTCATATAAAATACACCTATGATAAAAATGATAGACCCTTCATTTCTTTGTAAGTGGGCAAACTTCCAAAATCTGCAGGGGATCAAATAATTATTTTCCCCGCTGTAGATATACGAGGAGTCCAGAGAAAAGAGAAACTCCCAGCACAGAAAAAAGAAGGAATTCCCAGAATGAAGAAAAAGCTCCAATCCATGACCAGAGGGGCGATTCGCTCTCAGCCATTCAATCTCCGATGCTATAAAAGGCACACAATGGACATCAGGGGGCGCCCTCCGCCAAGCATGTGCGGCTTGCAGAACAGCACTATTGTTCCCACTCATCGCATAGCTCACTTCAATACTTTTTGTGTGTGTCCGGTCAACTGTGTGAAGTCTAGAGATGGTCCGCCCTGGGAGGACCAGTCCCTTCGTTCGGTGCTGCCAGCCACGTCTACGGTCACCATGCTGCTCAGGCTGCTTCAGTCCCTCGCCCTCACCCTCATGGTGTGTGTGATAGTTACCAACTGGTTAGTGGTCAAAAGCACCCAGCTGGTCCAGGGGCTCCTCCGTAAAATCTATCGCTAAAACAAACTTTATCATGGTGGCCACCTGCTTAAGAAGCCCCATCTGTCCAACCAATCACATAGGATCTTCTGTCTATTGTAGAAAGAGATCACCGGATATAGAGATCGCAGGATATAGAGATCGCAGGATACAGAGATCGCCGGATACAGAGATCGCCGGATACAGAGATCGCCGGATACAGAGACCGCCGGATACAGAGATCGCAGCATACAGAGATCAATCAATCACATAGGATCTTCTGTCTATTGTAGAAAGAGATCTCCGGATACAGAGATTGCAGGATACAGAGATCGCAGGATACAGAGATCGCAGGATACAGAGATCGCAGGATACAGAGATCAATCAATCCCATAGGATCTTCTGTCTATTGTAGAAAGAGATCGCATGATACAGAGATCGCCGGATATAGAGATCGCAGGATACAGAGATCGCCGGATACAGAGATCGCAGCATACAGAGATCAATCAATCACATAGGATCTTCTGTCTATTGTAGAAAGAGATCGCAGCATACAAATCGCAGGCTACAGAGATTGCCGGATACAAAGATCACAGGATACAGAGATCACCGGATACAGAGTTGGCAGGATATAGAGATCAATCCCGTAGGATCTTCTGTCTAGTGTAGAAAGAGATCGCCGGATACAAAGTTTGCAGCATACAGATCGCAGGGTACAGAGATCACCAGATACAAAGCTTGCCGGATAACGAGATCGCAGCATACAGAGATCACAGGATATAGAGATCGCGGGATACAAAGATTGCCGGATACAGAGATCGCAGGATGCAGAGATCGCCAGATACAAAGATCGCCAGATACAGAGATCGCAGGATACAGAGATTGCCAGATACAGAGATCAATCCATCCCATAGGATCTTCTGTCTATTGTAGAAAAAGATTGCAGGATACAGAGATCGCCAGATATAGAGATCGCAGGATACAGAGATCGCAGGATACAGAGATCGCCAGATACAGAGATCAATCCATCCCAAAGGATCTTCTGTCTATTGTAGAAAAAGATCGCAGGATACAGAGATCGCCATATATAGAGATTGCAGGATACAGAGATCGCAGGATACAGAGATCGCCGGATACAAAGATCGCAAAATACAGAGATCACAGGATATAGAGATCGCCAGATACAAAGATTGTCGGATACAGAGATCAATCAATCCCATAGGATCTTCTGTCTATTGTAGAAAGAGATTGCAGGATACAGAGATCGGCAGATACAGAGATCGCCGGATACAGAGATCGCCGGATACAGAGATCGCCAGATCGCAGGATACAGAGATCGCAGGATACAGAGATCGCAGCATACAGAGATCGCAGCATACAGAGATCGCAGCATACAGAGATCGCAGCATACAGAGATCAATCAATCAATCCCATAGGATCTTCTGTCTATTGTAGCAAGAGATCGCAGCATAAAGAAATCGCCGGATACAGAGATCGCAGCACACAGAGATCGCAGCACACAGAGATCGCAGGATGTTCCTTTCTTATAGCAGCATCTAAAGATCAAACATTTGCCTTCCAACTCAAGTCCTAGAACACTACTTTTCCTCATTTGTCTACCACTTTTCCAGTCGGATTGTACAGAAAATTTCCAGCGCTCTGGAAGATATAAACCAACCAAAGCGAATCGATCGTCCTCGCCACGCAGCACTTTTTGAAGGTTATTTGTCGGATATGAAAAGTGACGCTCAAATGCGAAAACCTTGGAATATCGTTTTTTTCCGTTATACTCCTAGGCCTATATAAAGTATGGAGAATTTCCGGGGCACAATACAACAAAACAGATTGTCTATGAAGAGCCCAAGGAACTACCAAACTCTGAAGAAGCAAATACATCCCAACAACAATACCGATCTGCTAAATTCCCCTTCTAGGACGTCCGACTCGCTTCAGGTACAACTCAGCTTTCGCCCTTTTCTGACACTTTTTGAAAAAAAATCTGCATTTTTTGCTTGAAAATTACACCAAACATTATTTGCAGTATACGTATATACTCAAGTATAAGCCAAATTTTTCAGCATATTTTTTTGTTGCTGAAAATGCCCCCCTCGCAGTGTTGCCAACTGTCCGTATTTTCATGGACAGTTCATAAAAACGGGCACTTTCCCCCTCGTTCGTAAATATCCGTGGTTGCGGGAACGTGCCAGTAAAAATAGCCGAGATCGGTTCGGCTTGGAACTGCGCATGGAGATGGGAGGCAGGGGGGTGATGGTGGCTGCGGTGGCACCGCAGAGGGGGAGATTGGAGGCACCACAGAGGGGGAGATTGGAGGCAGGGGTAGATTGGAGGCACCGCAGAGGGGGATGGTGGCACCGCAGAGGGTGGAGACAGGGGTTGTTGGTGGTGACTTGTCATACTCTGCTCCCTATAACAGAATGCTGCGGAAGTAATGTGGCGGCCAACTGCGCATGCGCGATGCGTTCCAATGAATTTACGACAGTACACACCAGCGAAACCTCGTTCGGCATCCAGGCTCATTCCTTAACATCCCCGTGGATTGGAGGATGTTCAAAAAAAGAGCCAGGAGGCTGAGCGAAGCGAGGACGTGAGGCCGTCTGGCCACTTTCCCCTAAGTCCACGTCGCCCTGAATGATGGTTTTGCTGGTGTGTACTGTCGTAAATCCATTGGAAAGCAGCACAATTGCGTTTGGAACGCATCGCGCATGCGCAGTTGGCCGCTACGTCACTTCCGGAGCATTGTGTGATAGGGAGCCGAATATGACGCGTCAGTGGCACCGCAGAGGGGGATGGTGGCACCGCAGAGGGTGGGAGGATGGAGAGAGGGGTTGTTGGTGGCACCGCAGAGGGTGGGAGGAGACAGGGGTTGTTGCTGGCACCGCAGAGGGGGATGGAGGCAGGGGACGATGGAGACGGGGGGGGGTGATTGGAGACAGGGGGCCAGGGGAGATTGAAGGCAGGGGGAGATTAGTGGCACCGCAGAGGGTGGGGATGGAGGCAGAGGGAGATTGGAGGCAGGGGGAGACTGGAGGCACCGCAGAGGGGGATGGTGGCACCGCAGAGGTTGGGGGATGGAGACAGGGGTTGTTGGTGGCACCGCAGAGGGGGGTGGAGGCAGGGGGTCTGGGGGAGATTGGAGGCAGAGGGGGAGATTGTGGCACCGCAGAGGGGGGTGGAGGCAGGGGGTGTTGGTGGCAGAGGGGGGAGGAGGCAGAGGGGGAGATTGCGGCACTGCAGGGGGGGTGCAGGCAGGGGGTGTTGGTGGCAGAGGGGGGTGGAGGCAGGGGGTCTGGGGGAGATTGGAGGCAGAGGGAGATTGGAGGCAGAGGGGGAGATTGTGGCACCACAGAGGGGGGTGAAGGCAGGGGGTGTTAGTAGCAGAGGGTGGAGGAGGCAGGGGGTGATGTGACTAAATACTGTAATTTGCCCTTATTATTATATCGAAAAAAACAAAAAACAGTTTTTTACCTTACTATGTACCGTAAATCACATTGCTATTTGCCTTGCGTACTTGTTTGAAACCCAAACACTGAAATTTGCACCTAAAAATGTAATTTAGTAACTTATGTGAATTGCCAGTAAAAACGAGGGTGCGCCAGTAAGTTTCAGGTGTTGTGCCAGTAAATTTCAATCTGGTAGGTTGGCAACACTGCGGCCCCTCGGCTTATACTCGAGTCTCCTTTCCCCACTGTGTCCATCTGCACCCTCATGCACCCGATCTGTGACATGCAGTCTAGTCGGCAGCCGTTCAGTGTAACAAAGCCCCGCCCCTTCTCCAGAGCATGGATATTAGAGGAATATATATATTTCGGGGTTCCAAGTAATTTTCTAGCATAAAAAAAAAGATTTTAAATTTCAAAAAGAGGCTCGGTCCTTAAGTGGTTAATAAAGGGGAGTGTGTAGGGCAGGCAGTGATCTATTATTGATAGGTAGGTATTGGGTGACGGGTCGGGAACTTACATTGCAGTAGACGGAGAATGATCCACTACTTTCTGGCTCACTCAGCTTATCATCTCAGCCGCTGGCTCCCCCGTACCCACCGGAACAGGCTGTGAGTGCCCCCCCATGTACCCATCACCGCTCACCCCCCCCTGTGCCCATGATGTGCCGTCACTAATGATTTCCTTCTCTCGTGTGTCTTCCAGGCTGGGGACCATTGCGGTGGCCGGTGTGGCACTGACAGCCCCTCAGGTGTACGTACTTCTAAGGTGAGTATGGCCGTGTCGGCGTTTCTCTACAGCTTTCAGGTCTAGGTGGAACCCAACCCAAGCCAAGTTCCTCAAGTGACACGTATCCCTGGCGCTGGGGGCAATACACACCAGCACTTGTTGGACCATTAGTGTAGGAGAGTTTGAAAACTTCAAGGGGTTGTAAATTATTATTATTATTTTTTCTAAATAGCTTCCTTTACCTTAGTGCAGTCCTCCTCCTTCTATTTTGCCTTTAAATGTCCTTGTTTCCTCTGAGAAATCCTCACTTCCTGTTCTTCTGTCTGTAACTCCACACAGTAATGCAAGGCTTCCTCCCTGGTGTGGAGTGTCATGCTCGCCCCCCTCCCTTGGACTACAGGAGAGTCAGGACGCCCTCTAACACACAGCTCCTTTCTCTATCTGCGGCGTAGAGAGCGTCCCGACTCTCCTGTAGTCCAAGGGAGGGGGCGAGCACGACACTCCACACCAGGGATAAAGCCCCCCCATTACTGTGTGGAGTTACAGACAGAAGAACAGGAAGTGATGATTTCTCAGAAGAAATAAGGACATTTAAAAGCAAAATGGAAGGATGAGGTAAGTGAAGGAGGACTGCACTAAGGTAAAGAAAGGTATTTATGGAATAAAAAACAATCCTTTACTACCCCTTTAAGGAACTGCTGGGTAGATGTTGGTGTTCCATCACTAAGCTGCCCAAGTTTACCCAGGTCTGTCTGTTTTGTTATCAACAAACCAAGTTCATAATGCACATAAATATATTATTATTCCTTAATCCCTTGGACCCGGCGCATGCTGGCCCTTTAAGGGCTTTAGACTCCATGGAGGTGGTGGGCGGAGTTTATGGTCATGTGACTCCCGTGATTGGCTGTCACGTGATCAGAAAGCTCCTGATCGCAAGCAGAGAACTGGAGCTTTCAGTTAGCCTCCGGTAACTGTGTCGGGAGCGGGCAGGGTGCACGCTCTCGGCGCAGCTCTATCGGTGCTATTGCACCCAAATATGGTGTTGATCGGCGCCAAGGCCTGGCCGCCGCATATTTGCGTTGGCTCAAATAGATCAAATTTTTACATGAAGGAGAGAAGTGTCAGAATAGGCGCGGTGGGCAAGTGGTTAAAGAAGAGTTCCAGGTATAAATATTTTATACACAGTTACACTGATCCAGCTTGGACCATTGTAACTCTATATACACCATACCTGGCCGATCCCCCCTGAATGAATGCAAAGCGTTCTCTAAATTGGACGAGGTGGCGAGAGTGAGGTCACTGCCCTACCTCATCCAATGAGAGAATGCTTTGCATTCATTCTAAAAATTCAAAGCATTGTATAAATGGCGAGCAAAAGAGAAGAGAAAGAAAGGCGCACCAGCCTAGTGTGTTACCGTTGACAATTTAATGGCCGCTTGATATGGGATCCCAAAGCAAGTGGAGGTCACTGAAATATCGGTGTAGTAGTGGTGTAGTAGTGGTGTCTACTTCAGTGATTTCCATCTTCCAGGGACATCCGCCAGGTATTGGACATGGGGCATTTCTCGTCAGAACACCGGCACGCCCGCATCTCTGGCCAAATGCGGTACTGCTCACCGCTGTGGCTTAAATCCCGCTCATTTTGCGAGACAACACTCGCAAACCGAGTCACGATTTAAAAAATAAATAAATAATTGCTCGTATTGTGAAGCGCTTGTTAACTGCGTTACTCGCAATCCGAGGTTCTACTGTATAATAGAACGACATTCTATGAGTGACTCGTGAGATAAAGCATTTAAAGTGAAGAAGATCTCGTTTTTGATGTAAAAGGTTCAGTTGGCGCGCAGCAGGAAGGTGATCGCGTGCGGTATTATTTAGTGAAAGGCGTCATACTAGAGTAGAGGCTTACCTGCCCCACCGACATGACCGGTTCTCTTTCTACTTATTCTGAACAGTGACCCTCCAGCTTGTCCCATATCTCTATCTCCTCCAGAACACGTCCGCCATGATCACCTGAACACTAAATACTACAGGTATAAAATATTCATCAACCCCAATGCACTTCACTAATTCCATTCAAATATGCTACTAAAAGATTCAGAAAAAGTGTGTAGAAGGGAGACTGGGGAGCGCACCATCGCGTGTTCACAGTCCAAGGGGGATGTCAGGGAAAGCACGCTGCTCGCAGCAGCCAATCAAATCTCCGCTGACACAGGTCATATTTTTATGCATTTTACTAAAGCCTCGTACACACGATCGGATTTTCCCACGGGAATTGTGTGATGACAGGCTGTTGTCGGAAAATCTGACCGTTTGTGCGCTCCATCGGACAAATGTTGTCGGATTTTCCGGACAAATGTGGGATAGCACGCTTAAAAATATGTGTTGTCGGATTATCCGATCGTGTGTACACAAGTCCAAAGTACAAACACGCATGCTTATACACACACTTAACGACTGCCCTATAACAGATTTACCGTATTTATCGGCGTATAGCGCGCATCCCTAAAGTGGCCCCCATTCCTGTGGAAAAAAAGATTTTTGTACTTACAGTTTTGGTGTCTTGCGCGACGTCCATCGGCGGCTTCAGGTGTCCTCTTCGTCGGGTCCGGCGTCCTCCTGCGGCGTCCTCCCCGCTTGATCCCCGCTTTCCCGCGCCGAGTTTGAATACTGCGCCTGCATATACCGAGCGCAGTACACTCGTGTATAGTCGGGCAGGCTCGGCTACTCTCGCGCTCATGCCCTGTACGTCCAGGACGTGAGCGCGAGAGGAGCCGAGCCTGCCCGACTATACACGAGTGTACTGCGCTCGGTATATGCCGGCGCAGTATTCAAAATCGGCGCGGGAAAGCGGGTATCGGCGTATATCGCGCACCCACGATTTTGCCCTGATTTTCAGGGCAAAAAAGTGCGCTGTATACGCCGATAAATACGGTACTTGCTACAGGGCGACCGCTCTGGGCAAAATGGCGTATTTTTTTTTACTTGCACCTAGGGGGCGCACCGCTTCTGCTATGTAGACATATGCACTGACGAAAAATGACTTTGTTTTCTTTTCATTTGTTTTGCTTTGTTTTTTTTCATGTTTAGAATCATTCGTTACGATTAAAAAAACGTAAAGTTGAAAATGCATAAACCTCTTAAAAACTTAACCACTTAAGACCCGAACCATTATGCAGCTAAAGGACCTGCCCACTTTTTGCGATTCGGCACTGCGTTGTTTTAACCGACAATTGCGCGGTCGTGTGACGTGGCTCCCAAACATAATTGGCGTCCTTTTGGCGGTATTTGATCACCTCTGCAGTTTTTTTTTTTTTTTGCACTTATAAAAATAGAGCGACACTTTTGAAAATAATGCAATATTTTTTACTTTTTGCTATAATAAATATTCCCCAAAAATATATATATATATATATATATATATATATATATATATATATATATATATATATATATATACAAGAAATTGTTTTCCTCAGTTTAGGCCGATACGTATTCTTCTACTTATTTTTGGTAAAAAAAATTAAAAAAAAATCGTAATAAGCGTTTGATCGGTTTGCGCAAAAGTTATAGCGTTTACAAAATAGGGGGTAGTTTTATGGCATTTTTATTAATAATATTTTTTTTTTACTACTAATGGCGGCGATCAGCGATTTTTTTTCGTGATTGCGTTATAATGGTATGGCGGACACTTGACACATTTTTGGGACCATTGTCGTTTTCACAGCGAAAAGTGCTATAAAAATGCACTGACTACTGTGAAAATGACACTGGCAGAGAAGGGGTTAACCACTAGGGGGCGCTAAGGGGTTAAGTGTACCCTAAGGCTGCGTACACACGATCGGACCAGTTCGATGGTGTGTACGGCCTATTGGACCATTGTCCGTCGGACCAAAGTTTTAAAACATGCTTTAAAACCTGTCCGTCGGACAGATTCGATGGTTAGTACACAAAAGCTTTGGACCAAAAACCCGCGCATGCTCAGAATCAAGTCGACGCATGCTTGGAAGCATTGAACTTCGTTTTTTTATCACGTCGTTGTGTTCTACGTCACCGCGTTCTGGTTCGAGGGGATTTTGGTCCGATGGTGTGTACGCACATCAGACCAACAGACCACTTCAGCGTGGACAAGTTTCATCGGACCGGTCTGATCGTGTGTACGCGGCCTAAGGGAGTGATTCTTACTGTAGGGGGGCGTGGCTGGGCGTGTGATGTCACTGATCGTCGTTCCCTATATCAGGGAGCAGACGATCAGTGACACTGCCACAATGAAGAATGGGGAAGGTGTATTTACACTCACCTCTCCTCGTTTTTCAGCTCCTGTGACTGATCGCGGGACACTGGCGGCGATCGGGTCCGCGGGTCCTGGGGTCACGGAGCGCGACCCATGGCTGGTCTCATAAAGGCGACGTACAGGGTACATGCCTGTATCCAGATGTATATTGGCGTTAGGCGGTCCTTAAGTGGTTAAAGTGGAGTTCCACCCAAAAATGGGACTTCCGCTTTAAGGGAAGGTGACCCCCTGAAATGCCACATTTGGCATGTCATTGTTTTTTGGGGGGGGGGGGGAGTGGAAACCCTCTTTTTAGAGGGTTTCGGCTCCCACTTCTACCCTGGGCACCACGGTGCGGGAAGGAAGGTCACCTCTCCCCCCTCCCTCTCGGCAATCATCTGGGTTACGTCACAGGTCCCAGATGATTGCTTGGCCAATCACAATGCGCAGTGCGTCTCGCGCATGAGGAGAGGGAGACGAGCGGGGGTTCGTTCCCCCGCATCGCAGGACCCTGGGACAAGTGAGTGTCTGTTTTATTGAAAGCCAACAACTACAGTATTTGTAGATGCCGACTTGTAATATTTTTAAAGGAACTCCTCTTTAAATTCGTAAATTAGAAAATCCGGAAATTTTTAAAATTCGTAAAATTTGAATATCTGAAATTCGCAAATTCGAAATAACTGCTTATTAAATTATAGGTATTGGAATTTCATTTAAAATTTGGCTGTTACGAATACGAATTTGTCCGAAGTTACGAATTATCCAAAATAAGGAATGCCGCATCTAAACAAATGGAACGGAACAAATAAATAATAATAAAACCTATTTATTATTTCATTACGTTCCATTCATTTAGATGCAGAATTTGTTATTTCAAAAAAAAATTGTAACTGTAGATAAATTTGTATTTGTTATGTTTACTAACAGGGAAATTCCAATACCTATAATTTTTTAGTTAGTTATTATTAGTTGGGTATTATTTCATATTTTAAAATTTTCGTATATTCGGAATTTACAAATACTCAGAAAAATTAGTAAAAACGGGTTTTCGTTAATTCGGATATCTCAGAATTTATGAATTTGTCGAAATTCGTTAAAAAAACTAATTCGGAACGAAACAAAGCACACATGTCTACTGCTGTGATTAGTAACAGCAGATGGCGATCAGCTTGTGCCGGCCAATGGATGTCCGCCAGCACCTGAGGGAGAGACACAGGACGGAGCTCTGCATATGGAAACAATACAGGAGTTCCATCCTGACAAAGGGGATGTGATGGATTCCGTTTTCCTGCAAAGCATTCCCAGCCAGTTTTATTAGTACAGTGACAGTCTATATTTTTAGCACTGATTACTGTATTAGTGTCAGATTGTCCGCCACAATATCACAGCCCCGCTATAAGTTGCTGATCGCCGACATTACTAGTGTGTATATATTTTTTTTTTAAGAGGAGTATATATATATATATATATATATATATACTCTCATAAAAATATATATATATATATATCACACATACACATACTGGAATGTGTTTTTTTATATAACACATTATATATATATATATATTTTTTTTTTTTTTTTAATTACACATATACAGTGCAGAAAATAAGTATTTGAACACCCTGCTATTTTGCAAGTTCTCCCACTTGGAAATCATGGAGGGGTCTGAAATTGTCATCGTAGGTGCATGTCCACTGTGAGAGACATAATCAAAAAGAAAAATTCCAGAAATCACAATTTAGGAATTTTTAACTATTTATTTGTATGATACAGCTGCAAAGAAGTATTTGAACACCTGTCTATCAGCTAGAATTCTGACCCTCAAAGACCTGTTAGTCTGCCTTTAAAATGTCCACCTCCACTCCATTTATTATCCTAAATTAGATGCACCTGTTTGAGGTCATTAGCTGCATAAAGATACCTGTCCACCCCATACAATCAGTAAGAATCCAACTACTAACATGGCCAAGACCAAAGAGCTGTCCAAAGACACTAGAGACAAAATTGTACACCTCCACAAGGCTGGAAAGGGCTACCGGGAAATTGCCAAGCAGCTTGGTGAAAAAAGGTCCACTGTTGGAGCAATCATTAGAAAATGGAAGAAGCTAAACATGACTGTCAATCTCCCTCGGACTGGGGCTCCATGCAAAATCTCACCTTGTGGGGTCTCAATGATCCTAAGAAAGGTGAGAAATCAGCCCAGGACTACACGGGAGGAGCTGGTCAATGACCTGAAAAGAGCTGGGACCACCGTTTCCAAGGTTACTGTTGGTAATACACTAAGGCGTCATGGTTTGAAATCATGCATGGCACGGAAGGTTCCCCTGCTTAAACCAGCACATGTCAAGGCCCGTCTTAAGTTTGCCAATGACCATTTGGATGATCCAGAGGAGTCATGGGAGAAAGTCATGTGGTCAGATGAGACCAAAATAGAACTTTTTGGTCATAATTCCACTAACCGTGTTTGGAGGAAGAAGAATGATGAGTACCATCCCAAGAACACCATCCCTACTGTGAAGCATGGGGGTGGTAGCATCATGCTTTGGGGGTGTTTTTCTGCACATGGGACAGGGCGACTGCACTGTATTAAGGAGAGGATGACCGGGGCCATGTATTGCGAGATTTTGGGCAACAACCTCCTTCCCTCAGTTAAAGCTTTGAAGATGGGTCGAGGCTGGGTCTTCCAACATGACAATGACCCGAAGCACACAGCCATGATAACCAAGGAGTGGCTCTGTAAGAAGCATATCAAGGTTCTGGCGTGGCCTAGCCAGTCTCCAGACCTAAACCCAATAGAGAATCTTTGGAGGGAGCTCAAACTCTGTGTTTCTCAGCGACAGCCCAGAAACCTGACTGATCTAGAGAAGATCTGTGTGGAGGAGTGGGCCAAAATCCCTCCCCCAGTGTGTGCAAACCTGGTGAAAAACTACCTCTGTAATTGCAAACAAAGGCTACTGTACCAAATATTAACATTGATTTTCTCAGGTGTTCAAATACTTCTTTGCAGCTGTATCATACAAATAAATAGTTTAAAAAAATCATACAGTGGACATGCACCTACGATGACAATTTCAGACCCCTCCATGATTTCCAAGTGGGAGAACTTGCAAAATAGCAGGGTGTTCAAATACTTATTTTCTGCACTGTATACACACACACATATATTTTTTATATAAAAAAAAAAAAAAAACACACACAGCATGTTCCAGTATATACTGGACAGCACAGTGGTGTAGTGAGTAGCACTAGCAGTAAAAAATGGTTGCTGGTTCGAATCCCGACCACAACACTACCTGCCTAGAGTTCGCTTGTTCTCCCTGTGCCTGCGTGGGTTTCCTCCGGGTACTCCAGTTTCCTCCCGGTACTCCAGTTTCCTCCCACTCTCCAAAGACATGCAGGTAGGTTAATTGGCTTCTGCCTAAATTGACCCTAGTATATGAATGTGAGTTAGGCACCTTAGAATGTAAGCTCCTTGAGGGTAGGGACCGATGTCAATGTACCGTATTTATCAGGGTATAGCGCGCACCCCTAAATTGGCCCCCATTCCTGTGGAAAAAAAAAAGTTTTTTGTACTTACAGTTTTGGTGTCTTGCCCGACTATTCACGAGTGTACTGCGCCTGCATATACCGAGCGCAGTACACTCGGGTATAGTCGGGCAGGCTCGGCTCCTTTCGCGCTCACGTCCTGTACGTGCAGGACGTCAGCGCGAGAGGAGCCGAGTCTGCCCGACTATACCCGAGTGTACTGCGCTCGGTATATGCCGGCGCAGTATTCGAAAGCGGCGCGGGAAAGCGGGTATCGGCGTATACCGCGCACCCACGATTTTGCCCTGATTTTCAGGGCAAAAAAGTGTGCGGTATACGCCGATAAATACGGTATATGTAGAGCGATGCGTATATAAGTACCTAAATAATAATAATATACACACGCACCATAGTTTGTAGACGCTATAACATGTGAGAAGCTCACAGTGTGCAGTGAAATCATAGTAAGTTATTAAAGCACAAGAGGGGAGTCGGTATAACTGTACAAAATTGAAGGGAAGGTCAGATGTAAAACTACTAAACTGCTGACAGACATGAACCGCTATTGCCTACAGCATCCTGGGAGCTCTATAATGTGAATATCCACTTTGCTTCCTGGACTTTGTCCCTCCCCCTTCCGCTCCTCACGACTTGTCCATCTCTGTGATTGGCATCCTCACTGACCAATAGTAAGAAGAGGCCGGCCCACGCACAACTTGGGTTAGGAACAGAGTTTGCTGTTGGTATATTATCTCCCCCCCAGTGCTCTGCAAGGCAGGCGACATACCGGCTCCCTCTAGTGCCTGCTGGCGGTTCAGCAGCTGTACAGAGACTTTGAACTATGAAAAGATATTTGTGTTCTGCTCTGCAGGCCGAGCTCCTCGCGGTATTGTAGCCAACCTCTGCTGGACACTCTCATCTGCAACATTGGCTTCACGTTATTCACCACGGGTAAGATCACCAGTCACCCCTACACTAAACCAAACACTCTTGGCGCTATTTACTAAGGAGGTATTAGCGGTCTCACTTGTCAACCCAGCATGAACTTTTTGTGGTATTAATCCCAAAAGCAAACATTTATTATATTGCAGCTTACCAATTCTTAGATGTGATGGCTGCATTCATTTTTCTTTTTTAGTCTCTCTTTACTTTATTTTCATCTAGTGATCTGGCCAGTTAATCTGTTGTTTTCAACAGCACAAGCTTTCTTGCAGTTACAGGGCTGAAACCAACCATTTAACACTGACAGGAGTTCTTACAAGGATCAGCATTTATTAACTCATGTAAAACCTTTATCCTTACCCCCCTTAAACGTAGCACACTGCAGACAGGAACTTCAGCTAACAACAAGGTTGAACAGCCAAGCAGACCAGCAGTGCAGTGGTTAATATAGGCTTCCTGAGATGGCCTGGGGTGGAGTCATACAGGAAGGAGAGGTAATAAAAAAGACAGCCAGGAAGAGAGTCAGGCCTCTAATGAACACATGGAGACAGGTAGGCTGCCAGACTTTATTGCATATCCAAGACAGTGGGGGGACGCCGGTGACACTCGGAACAGTTCGGAAATACTTGGAAATACTTTGTTCCCGAACCTTTCCGAGACCAGCCGAGCTGTCCGAGTATTTCCGAGGCTCTCTGGTGCCCCCCCACCTCTGGCCACATGCAGTATTGCATGCCATAGAAGTCAATGCGGAACAAATCATCTTTATTTCCATTGACTTCTATGGGGAAATTCGCTTTGATATGCGAGTGCTTTGGATTACAAGCATTCTCCTGGATTATGCGTGTAATCCAAGGTTCCACTATATATACACACACACACACACATAACATTCCAGTGTGGTTGTACAGAGAGTCTGATTAGTACAGATCAGACAGGGGTTCTTGGTCACCCAGTTCCCCTAATAGACACAGGGTGACTTAGACATAAGAGGTGCATGGGGAGCTGAAACAAGGGTTCTTCCAACCTCTCCAAGGGATTCTGGGTTCCACAAGTGTAGTGTATTTAAAACTGCTAGTCCATCTTCCACTCCCCTCCCTCTAGACCAGTGGTTCTCAACCTTACTAGTGCTGTGACTAGGGGTGCAACGGATCGTCACCGATCCGTGATCCGAACGGGCCACCCTGTTCGGATCGGCACACCACGCGATCCGCGGAGCGCTCCGGAGCCTCGGCCGGAGGAAAGTCCCCGGCTTAGGCCTAGCTCCGGAGCGGCTGCCATCTTGCTCCACCCCCATGTGCTTGCGCTTACTACAGACCCGGAACTGCCTGCAGACATGTGGAGACAGCATCGGTGAGCTCTGCACCTGCAGGTAGGAGCTACACCAACACCTGGGGAGCATGTCTGTACACCAGGGTAGAGGGGGGTGGATAGTGATTAGGTTGGTGTAACAAGATTTTAATTTTTTTTTTTGCTGATCCGAAAATGATCCGATCCGTGACTCCTGATCCGAGGATCGATCAGATCCGTGATTTTTATGATCCGTTGCACCCCTAGCTGTGACCCCTTGATAAAATTTCCCAAGTTGTGGGGACCCCTAACAGTAAAGTTATTTTCGTATAGTGGGTTGTCAGCACCCAGGACAAGACATGTAATTTGTGCCCCTAACCAACTGACATTTAGCGCCCCCTGAGTCCCTTCCACTCATACAGTGCAATGCTGGCGGGGAGTTGGGACGAGTGGCAGTGCTGGCGGGGAGTTGGGACGAGTGGCAGTGCTGGCGGGGAGTTGGGACGAGTGGCAGTGCTGGCGGGGAGTTGGGACGAGTGGCAGTGCTGGCGGGGAGTTCTGATCAGCCAACTTAGGTGCTCCTGATCAAGGTCATCTGCTGATCTGAGAATGGTAGTTGGGACTTTTAGTGGCAACTACAATCACAGGTAGCGTTACTCACTGTGTCTCCAACTTTGTGGTGTCTTGTAGCAGCGAAAGCAATGCCAAAATCAGGAGATAGGGTCTCCTCCAGCCCCTCCCACTTCACATTATTTAAACCTGTCAGCTGACCTCTAGTCTCTGCCCCCCCCTCCCCCCAGCCATGCCGTGAACTAAATGGGCGGCTGCGAAGAGGCCGTGTTGGCAGCCGCAGGCTCCAGGGACAGCCCTGCCGGTCTCCCTTTTTGCGGCCGATCGGTGCAGGCTTCAGGAACAGCCTAGGATTTGGTGACCCCGGGCAAATCATTATTCGACCCCCAGGTTGAGAACCACTGCTCTAGACTGACAATGCTGCTGTCCAAAAGATGCCCCCTGTGCGCCTTCTTTCAGAGTGGGGGCGCTCTAATACAGGAGGTGTGTTACCAGCCATGTCACCAGGTAAAGCACAGGAGAAAAAAACAAATGCAGCCGCCACATCTAATGATTGGTAAGCTGCAATCTATTACATTTTATGAGTCGGTCCTGGAGTGACACAGCACTGTTCAGGGTGTCAGATCCAAGCTGCTCGGCCACTACAGGAGAGAATTGGTTGTATTTCCTAATTCTTCATAAAATCTGGATTCTTTTGAAAAAGGAAATCTGTCATTGTTCCCATTCAGGGCAAAGTGACAGGTCCTCTTTGTAGCCCCCCACCCAATCCACGATACGGATCATCTCTATCCCTATGCTCGTCCTCCATCCTGTTCCACTTTCCCCCCCCCCCACTAACTCTGTCCCTGGTTTCTCCGCAGCTTTTGCGCTGATCCTCGTCCTTGTGGACCCGGTCCCACACTGGCTGAGAGTCGTCTTCCACGCGTTCGGAGCGGCCTCCTTCATTGAGGGGATCTGCACCGGCCTGATGACATTCCTGGCTGCAGACTGTGTAAGGAATATTATTACCATTTTATAGTGGACCTGGTATTCAGGCCAGCATTCGCAGACCCTTTCCATTCACTAGAACGGGGGTCTCCAAACTTTTCATACCAAGGGCCAGTTTATTGTCCTTCAGACTTTAGGAGGGCCAGATTGTGGCCCGTGGGGGCAAAAAATTTCCTGAGCCCATCATCGGTGAGATTAATTATGGCCTCAAAGTTGGTGGTCAGTAGGAGGAATAGTAGTGCCCCTTATTAGTAAGAGGAATAGTATCCCATCATTGGTATCAGTGAAAGAAATAGTGCCCCATTGTTGGTGTCAGTGGGAGGAATAGTGCCTCAAGGGCCAGATAAAGGCTAGCAAAGGGCCACATCTGGCCCTTGGGGCGCAGTTTGGAGACCCCTGCACTAGAAGACAGGACAACGTGCCATTAGTGTGGCAAGGTGGATCATTGCCAAAAAAATGTCTGCCTCCGATGTGGAAAGATGACAGGGACACTTTGAAGCAGAACTACCCCCCCCCCCCCTTTTTGGATAGAGTAAAGAAGGGCTATTACCCCTTTTTGCCTCTGTGTCCTGTGTCCGGTTTCTGTATTTACAAGTGACAGCTCTGCCCTTTGTATGCAATGCTATCCTGGTATTTAATGCCCCTTTAAGACCCGCCTACCGTTTGTGAAATTTGACTGACCACACCCACCATTTGATGCGAATTGGTGAATGGTGTGTCTGCGCGGGGGGGGGATATAAGCGTATATTGATTGGTTTGCACAAAAATTATAGTGTTTACCAACTATGGGATAGCGCAGCACGGAGAGGAGAGGCATGCACTGTATTCAGCAAGCTATTGCTCCCAACGTTGCGTCGGCGTGGCGTATTTTTCGAAGGCGCAGACCGGCATAGGTGGAAGTGGGCCTGATGATAGTCCAAGCATGGTGCAGTGTTTTACGCCCCGTGTATCACGAACTGCGCATGCGCCGTGACGTGGACGCATGAAACTGCACCCTTATGCGCATGCTCACAACTACGCCGGCACAACTGCCTAAGCTACGCCGGGTCACCGCGTACGCCGTGAACAGAACGTACGCCCAATACGCCTGCCTGTGTTCTCTGGTGCAGACCTTTGCATGTGTGTTGCCGGGTTGCGCCTCCTCTATGGGGAATAACTTTATGCTGGACGTACAATTTACGTGCACCATGCGTCGGGCGCACGTACGTTCGTGAATCGCCATATTTCCCTCATTTGCATGTTTGAATGCCTAATCAATGGGAGCAGCAAAATGCATCCAGACGAAAAGTGCGCCCACGCTACGCCGGGGTAAGTAAGCTACGTCCACGTAGGGTGGCCAGTTTTTAGGCGTATGTTGGTTTGTAGGTCCGGCGCACAGATACGCCGGCGCAAATTTGCACTTACGTCGGCGTAAGTGCTTTGTGAATCTGGGCCATATTGTCCTAAATTGATGAAGAAATAAAAAAAATGTATTAAATAAGTAATAACCTGTCCACACACCAGTGACATCTGATGAACTCTCTGTCTGATTGGCTCACAGGCAGCAAGCACGCCGACTCTCTACCAGACCTCCGTTGTGTTATCTGTACTTAATGCCCTGTCTATAGGTAAGTGGACCTGACTTATCCCAACATCAGCAAATAGAACAAACTCAGATTTTATTTCTAGGCCAGCCAAGTCTGACTTTATTTCTAGGCCAGCCAAGTCTAGGCCGGCCAGGTAACAAGTACTCTTTATTAGGATTGTCCCAATAATGATACTAGTATCGGTATCGGGACCGATACTGAGCATTTCCCCCCCGAATACTTGTACTCGGGGGAAATGCTCCGATACCTGACCCGATACCTGGGCAGGCAGGGGAGTTGCAAGTCTTTCCTTCCCCCGTGCCGCTCTTCTCCTCCTCCCCCTTGCTCCTTGCTGCTCTTCTCCTCCTCCCCCATTCTCTGTGCCGGTCTTCTCCTCCTCCCCATGCCGGTCTTCTCCTCCTCCTCCGTGCCACTTTTCTCCTCCTCCCCCGTGCTCTGTGCCGCTCTTCTCCTCCTCCCCCGTGCCGCTCTTCTCCTCCTCCCCCGTGCCGCTCTTCTCCTCCTCCCCCGTGCCGCTCTTCTCCTCCTCCCCCGTGCCGCTCTTCTCCTCCTCCCCCGTGCCGCTCTTCTCCTCCTCCCCCCGTGCCGCTCTTCTCCTCCTCCCCCCGTGCTGCTCCCCCCTCTTCTCCTCCTCCCCCCGTGCTCCTCTTCTCCTCCTCCCCCCGTGCTCCTCTTCTCCTCCTCCCCCCGTGCTCCTCTTCTCCTCCTCCCCCCGTGCCGCTCTTCTCCCCTCCTGTCAGTGCCGCTCACCCCCTCAATCTGTCAGGAGCTAAACCCGGCTCCTACGTTTTCCAAAAGGAAAGAGTCAGTGATCACTGACTTTTGTCCATTCATATAACTGAAACATCGTAACCTGTGTTTACGATGCTTCAGTTTATGAATGGAGAGGAGCTTCTCTCCATTCTTAGCCGAGGCTGCTGAGAAAGGGACTGGGGAATCTGTGTCCTTAGTCCCTTTTCTCTGTCTTAAAGGGGAGATTTCAGAGGTCTGTTAAGACCCCTGATATCTCTCCAAAGACCCCAACAGGGCTGATAAAAAAAAAAAATATTGCAATAAATATTTGTAAAAATAAAATGTAAAAAAAAAAAAAAAAAAAAAAAAAAAAAAAAACACACACTGAAAATTCACCCCCCCCCCCCCCCCCCAAAAGAAAACAACAAAAAAAATCACTGTAAGTATCGGCGAGTACTTGAAAAAAAGTATCGGTACTTGTACTCGGTCTCAAAAAAGTGGTATCGGGACAACCCTACTCTTTATGAAGGCATCAGCATCTTTTAGACCCCTGGTGTCTCCTTTGCCCTCCAATGCAGCTAATTAAGCACTGATTTTGCTTGATTAGCTTGATTTGCCTTGGAGTAGCAGCCAAGGAATGACAGCACTCAGACCGGAAATCATTGTCACTTCCAGCTTCATTAGTCACAGAGGAGATTAGAGAACGAGTGTTCCTCCATCTCCTCTGCATCTAGCTATTATATCTGTTTACTGCAGTCCTGGAAGAATATGAGAGTCCGGGAACCACCACAGGCAGTGCTGGGAGGGGGGGGGGGCCTTCTCACTTCAGTAAAAGGGATCAGATGGCTGTAGAGCCGCCCAGATCAATTCTGCTGAACAGCCGATCGCTTGCTGCAGCTGAACAGCCATGAACTGGTTATAACCACTTACTTGTTATACTTTTTGTTGTCAGCAAGTGGTTAAAAAGATAAAAAATAACTGCCCCACAAAACTGACCACATGCACGTGGGCATATGACCTGGTTTTTATGGTGCAGCAACATGCATGCATTTTCTATGCATTGTGGTGTGACTAAGCCCTATAAATACTGAAGACACCAAACTGACAAAGCCATGAAACTGCAGCGCAGCAGGTATGCGATTTCCAGAGTACTGCATTAATGTTTTCCTCTCCCGCAGGTTTCTTCCTGGTTGTCAGTCCTTTCTGGCTATCAAACTCCATATTCCCCGAGCTGGTGCTGAACAAACAATCCCGTACCGGGATGTGCTACGAGCCGGTGGTCTGCTGCCCATGCTTTTGGCATGTCTAAAGGATTCAAAGGGGATTCTGCCAATGCTGGCAATCACAGAGACCTTACAAAAATAGAGTGCCTTCCTAGATCCATCCAGTTCACCTTGTACCTACCCTCCTACTCCTGCAGGTGGTGCAATAACCCACTGGTCTACTGATCCAGCTGTGTCCTTCAATGAACAAGAGACAAAGAGAAAGCCTTCCTAGATCCATCCAGTTCACCTTGTACCTACCCTCCTACTCCTGCAGGTGGTGCAATAACCCACTGGTCTACTGATCCAGCTGTGTCCTTCAATGAACAAGAGACAAAGAGAAAGCCTTCCTAAACCTATCCAGTTTCCGCTTTACCTAGCCTCCTACTCCTGCAGGTGGCATAATAACCACATCTGGCTTTGTTCTTCAATGAAGGAAAAATAAAGCTTTCCTAGACCTATACAGTTCATCTTGGACCTAGCATCATACTCCTGCATGTGGGGTAATAACCCATTGATCTACTGATCTGACTGTGTCCTCCAATGAATGAAAAAGAAAGCTTTCCTAGACCTATCCAGTTCACCCTGTACCTAGCCTCCTACTCTTGCAGATGGCATAACCCATTGGTCTTCTGACCTATCCAGATAACTCTGTATCTTGCCTCCTACTACTTAAGGTGGCATAATAACCCATTGGTCTACTGATCTAGCTGTGTCCTTCAATGAACAAAAAGCAAAAGAGAAAGCCTTTTTTAGACCTATCCAGCTTACACTGGGCCTAACATCCTACTCCTGCAGGTGGCGTAATAACCCATTAGTCTACTGATCCAGCTGTGTTCTTCAATGAACGAAAGCAAAAGAGAAAGCCTTTCTAGACTTATCCAGCTTACACTTGGCCTAACATCCTACTCCTGCAGGTGGCGTAATAACCCATTAGTCTACTGATCCAGCTGTGTTCTTCAATGGGAGAAAGCCTTCCTAGATCTATCCAGTTCACCCTGTACCTAGCCTTCTACTCTTTAAGGTGGCATAATAACCTATTGGTCTACTGATCCAGCTGCGTTCTTTAATGAACGCAGGAGAAGGAGAGTCTTCCTAGACCTATCCAGTTCACCCTGAGTTTCTTAAAGCAGAACGCCAGTCAAACAACTTTAACCACAGAGAAAAAAAAACCTCACCTACGTGTACTCCCTTAACTGCCCAAATAATTAGAACTCCTTTGCATAGGTCATACGATTTACACACCACTGCCACGCCATGGCCTGAAGATGACACCACGGCCCTGAGGGCGACACCACGGCCCCCGAGGGCGACACCACGGCCCCCGAGGGCGACACCATGACCCCGAGGGTGACACCACGGCCCCGAGGGTGACACCACGGCCCCGAGGGTGACACCACGGCCCCGAGGGTGACATCACGGCCCCGAGGGTGACATCACGGCCCCGAGGGTGACACAATGGCTCCGAGGGTGACACCACGGCCCCCGAGGGCGACACCACGGCCCCCGAGGGCGACACCACGGCCCCCGAGGGCGACACCACGGCCCCCGAGGGTGACACCACGGCCCCCGAGGGCGACACCATTGTTTCGTATGCTTTCTTCTTCAGTTTCCTGTGCCAATTGCCTGCTCACTGGATAATGAATAAGCCTCACCATGCTGATGATTTCTCTTCCATGCCTTCCTACAACAGCTCCCAGTGCCTGCGATATGTCAGGATTACAGCACTATGCAATGCAACAGAGCTTGACAGCCTCACAGTGTTAAAAAAAAAAACCTCTAAACCTAACTGGGTTACAATGGATTACAGGACATTAACACAGATTATGCAACAGACCATAGATAATTCTACTAGCAGTATTTTCATTTTTTCCAATAAAGAACTGAGAAAAATAGTGTTTTATCCATGTATTTTATTTTTTACTACCGGTCTTGAATTTGCCTCTAATAGTCACAAGCTCCACTTTCTTGCAGGGAAGGGTTTTCATGTTATTACTCACCCAACAGAGCTCCCTACTTTTGTATTTTTCTATAAAAAAAAAAAGAAGAAAACCCATGGAAATGGGATCATAAAGGCTGCCATTAGCCACAGCGCCACTAAAGAGTTATATTTGTGAATACCAGAGAAGGGTGGCGTGATCGAATCAGTACAAGCAGGATAGGATGCTCATTGGGTGGAACAGAAAGGGCATTCAGTGTGGCTGAACAATGAAAGCTCCTTGACTGATCCCAGCAGCTGCCAGAAGGGGGCAGCCTCCTATCTCAGTGATTATGTCCACTGATTGACAGCTGCTGTTCTTGGACCTGATCAGCATGCACGGCGCTGCACAGACATAATTACTGAACTATACTGGGATTACTGGGGACAGAAGGGGGAGGGGGTATGGTGTGTGGGGGGGAGGGGGTATGGTGTGTGGTGGGGGGGGGGGGGGCAGCAAGCACAAACAAAGGAAGCCTCTGCCAGTGTGCGCTAATAATGGAACGAGTATTCTCTATACTAAAGAGAGACAATTTGTCCTGATATGTCCCTACGAGAGAAATTTAATGAGCAAAAACCGCACAAGACATACAAACAGCGCGCCTCATATACAACAGCTACAAATCTGGAAGATTTACGACCGGTTCACACTGCCGCGACTTATCAAGCGACTTTGTGACATCCCATTAACGGCAATGCAACTGCTCTAATCGGTCCGACTTAAGTTGCTCCGACTTAGAAAAAGGTTCCTGCACTACCTTGGGGCGGCGACTTCAGAACAAACTTTGACTTCTGTTTAAAGCGGAGTTCTGCCCTAAAAAATAAATAAGTTATAAGTCAGCAGCTACAAATACTGCAGCTGCTGACTTTTAATATATGGACACTTACCTGTCCAGCGCGGCCCGCAATGCCAGCTCCCGAAGCTGATCTGTTCCACGGCTCTCGGGTGGAGGGGCCGCCATTTTTGCGGCTTCCCTTTCCTGGTTCCCTACAGCGCATGTGCGAGTCGCGCTGCACGATCCCAGTGGTCCCTGCTGTCTTCTGGGACATGTGTGTCTCCCAGAAGACAGCAGCGGGGGGAGGGAGGAGGGGGCCGGACATGGCGTAGATCACCGTGGATAATGCGGCGATCTATGCCCTGGAAGTGAGAGCAAATACCTGTATTACACAGGTACCTGCTCCCCCCTACCCCCTAAAAAAATGCCAAATGTGACAGTGGTGAGGGGGGGGTGGGGTGCAAAAAACGAAAGTTCCATTTTTGGGGGGAACGCCTTAAGAAGTCATATGCAAGCCACACTGAAGTGCATGCCGGCTTCAAAGTCATGTGCCTTTGATGCTGCGTTGGTGTGAACCAGCCCTTAAAGAAGTATGGATATTTTTTACATGGCCAATGCCCCTAGTAGATCCCCCACTTCAAACCCCCTTCCCAGCTCAAATCCACCCCCCCCCCCCCAAATCCCCACCTAGCACAAATCATCCCCCTTCCAACACAAATCTCCCTAAGCCCCCCATTCACACTGGTGTGACTTGTCACGCGATTTGACAGTTCCAAATCCACATGACAAGCCGCACCCAATTGTGGGCAATGGCTCCGGTCAAATCGGTGCGACTTTAAATTTGCAATTTTGAAAAAAAAAAATGGTTCCTGCATTATTTTTTTGCAATTTGCATAGACAGTAGGGCTGCACGAATCTGGCAAAATGAGAATCATTTTTTTTTCTTAGAATAAAGATCACGATTCTCTCAGTGTAACATCTTTCACATCATAATACGAACAATTTATAAGAGGCGCTAATACTCAACAGGAATGTTCAATTTCTATTGCCCGACACAGTTCCTGGCAAGAATATATATATATATATATTTTTTTTTTACAGCAAGTGGCAGGGTTTAGAGCCAACAGCCGGCTCACTTGTAAAAGCAATCCGAGTGGCTAACTAGCCACTGGATTACTTTAGCGTCTTTAGCGGGCTGTCTCATCCCACCAAATCGACCAGCTGGTGCTTCTGCTAACCATAGAGGCAGACGAAGACCGGAACCGCTCCGTCCGCCTCTATGATAAAGGAACCAGGAAGCGATGAACCTACATCACTTCCTGTTTCCTTGGTGCCATTTTTAAAAATGGAAAGCAAGTAATCACACGGATTTTGGTGCCATCGTATGCTTCTAAGGGCAGAGGAGGGATCCTATTGAGCCCTTATCTCTCTATAAAAGAAAACCTTCAGCCTTTAGTGTCCACTTTAGTGTCTTTGTTCCTAAAGAGAACTTCAAAACTATTCAGGAAAGGAACATTTTGAACTAAGAAAAAATAAAATAATAATACACATCTGTCTGTCTGTCTGTCTGTCTGTCTGTCTGTCTGTCTGTCTGTCCACACATACATAATTTATTTTTAAAAATAATAATTATTATTATTATTATAATAATAATATTTTTTGACAAAAGATAAAAGCCTAAATTTAGACCTCACTCATTATCCAACAGTTTTACGACCCCCCCAGTCCATACATTGCCTTGAAAAAGTATTCATACCCCTTGAAATTCCCCACATTTTCTCATGTTACAACCAAAAACGTAAATGTATTTTATTGGGATTTTATGTGATGGACCAACACAAAGTGGCACATAATTGTGAAGTGGAAGGAAAATTATAAATGGTTTTTAAACTTTTTTTTTACTAATAAATATGTGAAAAGTGTGGGGTACTTGTACGGCGCCCCACGGAGTCAATACTTTGTAGAGCCGCCTTTCTCTGCAATTAAAGCTGCGAGTCTTTTTGGTGATGTCTCTACCAGCTTTGCACATCTAGAGAGGGACATTCCTGCCCATTCTTCTTTGTAAAATAGTGAACAAGTGGAGCTTCCCCCTTTTTGGGTAGAGCTCTGCTTTAAAGGGGTTGTAAAGGTACAATTTTTTTCCTAAATGGCTTCCTTTACCTTAGTGCAGTCCTCCTTCACTTACCTCATCCTTCCATTTTGCTTTTAAATGTCCTTATTTCTTCTGAAAAATCCTCACTTCCTGTTCTTCTGTCTGTAACTCCACACAGTAATGCAAGGCTTTCTCCCTGGTGTGGATTGTCGTGATCGCCCCCTCCCTTGGACTACAGGAGAGTCAGGACGCCCACTAACACACAGCTTCTTTCTCTATCTGCAATGTAGAGAGCGTCCTGACTCTCTTGCAGTCCAAGGGAGGGGGCGAGCACGACACTCCACACCAGGGAGAAAGCCTTGCATTACTGTGTAGAGTTACAGACAGAAGAACAGGAAGTGAGGATTTCTCAGAAGAAATAAGGACATTTAAAAGCAAAATGGAAGGATGAGGTAAGTGAAGGAGGACTGCACTGAGGTAAAGGAAGCTATTTAGGGGGGAAAAAATTACCTTTACAACCCCTTTAATTACCACTGCATTTATTTGTGATATGTTTTTTATTTTTTTTTGGTAAATATAAGTAACACATGGTATAAAAAAGTACCAGTTACTTACCGGTAGCTGGATTTCTACGATGTCTTACAGGACGGCACTGTGAGAGTAGACTGGCTCACCTGACAGGAAACACAATCAAAATGAAGTTTAAAAGGCCCCACCCCTCCCGTGTGCCTCAGTTTAAGATAAGTAACCGCTCTTTAGAACACGGTATAAACAGAGACCCAGAAAAAAGGAGGAAAATAGATAGAAGTAAAAGGGAGGGAAGTAGGCCTGCCGTCCTGTAAGACATCGTAGAAATCCAGCTACCGGTAAGTAACTGGTACTTTCTCCCTCGTCTTCCAGGACGGCACTGTGAGAGAAAAGCAAGTAATCCTCAGGCCTACCTTAGGGCGGGACCACCGTCTGTAAGACCTTCCTACCAAAACTCAGGTCTTGAGGAGACAGTAGTTCGACTCTATAATGTCTGATGAACGTATTCCGGCTGGACCAGGTTGCCGCTCTACAGATCTGCTCTATGGAAGCTCCTGCCCTTTCTGCCCAGGAGGTTGCCAGAGAACGCGTGGAATGAGCCTTAATAACAGGAAGTGGTTTACCTGCCTGTGTGTATGACAAAGAGATAGCCTGCCTAATCCATCTGGAGATGGAAGCTTTAGTTGCCTGTTGGCCTTTCTTCTGCCCTGAAAAATTAACTAAAAGGTGAGGGGAAGATCTGAACTCTCTAACCCTCTCTAGGTAAACTAAAAGGCAGCGTCTTACGTCCAGGCAATGGAAAGTGGTTTCCTTTTCATTGCTGGGATTTGCGCAAAAAGAAGGAAGTATAACTTCCTGAGACCTATGAAACCTGGTTGCCACCTTGGGAAGGTACAGAGGATCCTGAGTCAAAATAACCCTATCTTCAAAAACCCGTAGAAAGGGTTCTTTGATAGAAAAAGCATGCAAGTCTCCAACTCTCTTGGCAGACGTGATGGCTAACAAAAAAGTAAATTTAATCGTAAGAAATTTTACAGAAATGCTGCCTATAGGCTCAAATGGAGCCTTAGTCAGCTGTTCCAGGACCAGGGGAAGATCCCATGAGGGGACCCTGGAAATCTGTATAGGAGAGAGTCTGTCCCTGGCTGTCAGGAACCTCTTGATGAGGGGTTCCGCTGAGAGGCTCTTCTCCAAAAAATATGATAAAGCTGCCACTTGGACTCTTAGAGTTCTAGTAGCTAAGCTTAATTCCACGCCATCCTGAAGAAACTCCAGGATGTCGGGGGTTTTGGGAGAAGAGATCCGCCTTGTGGTGCACCAACGGCAAAAGACTGTCCAGACCCTTGCGTAGATGTGTCTGGTGACTTTCTTGTGGCTAGATAGTAGGGTATCTATGACCCTATCCGAGCAGCCCTTCCGCTGCAAGTTCCGCCTTTCAATAGCCATGCCGTCAGGCTGAAAAACCCTGGGTTCGCATGAAAGATCGGCCCCTGCCGCAGGAGATCCGCTCGGAGAGGAAGGGGAAGCGGGGGAGCTAGAGACCAGAGCTTCAGAATGGGAAACCAGGATCTCCGGGGCCACCAAGGAGCGATTAGGATTAATTTTGTCTCCGCGGAGGCCAGCTTTTGTAAGATCCTTGGGATCAGATTCAGCGGGGGAAAAGCGTAAGCCAGACGGAAATCCCAGTCCTGGGCCAGCGCATCCACCCCCTGGGAACCCAGTCCCTGTACAAGGGAAAAGAATTTGTTCACCTTTCTGTTTTTCCTGCAGGAAAAGAGATCTATCTCCGGAACCCCGAACCGCCGACAGATCCAGTCGAAGGTTTTCTGGCATAATTCCCACTCTCCCTGACAAATGGGTTGACGACTCAGAAAGTCGGCCTCCAGATTGGTGGCTCCCCTTATGTGGATTGCCTGAATAGAGGGTACTCTCTGTTCCGCCCAACCCAGGATCTCCAGGGAGAGTGTCAGAAGGGACTGGGACTTGGTGCCCCCCTGTCTGTTGAGAAAGGCGACTGTTGTAGCGTTGTCGGAAAGGACCAGGACATCTTTGTCCTGAATTCTTCCTTCGAACGCCCTCAGCGCTTCTCCCACTGCCAATAATTCTCGATAGTTGGAGGAGGTCCGCCTTTGACGATGATCCCAGGATCCCTGAGCCCGTAGTTCCTGTACATGGGCTCCCCAACCCCAAGCACTGGCGTCCGTAGTGACCTTCAGTGGATCGGTCTGACTCCACGGACGGCCCTTCAGGAGGTTTTGGTGGTGGAGCCACCACTCTAGGGAGTCCTTGACTATGATCGGAACCCTGACCCGGGAATCGAGAGTGTCCTCCTTCCCGTTCCAGGCGGAGAGGAGGAACCTCTGAAGTGGTCTTGCGTGTAGTTGAGCCCAGGGGACCGCTGGAATGCAGGCGGTCATCTGACCCAACAGTTTCATGATCTCTCTGAGGGAGGGATTTTCTGTAGCCACTAAAGACCCGATCGTCGTCACAAGCCTCTGGAACTTCTCTTGGGGAAGAAAAAGCTTCTTTTCTCGGGAATCTATGATAACCCCCAGGTATACCTTCCGCTGTTCCGGCAGAAGGGAGGACTTTTGCTTGTTGATTATCCAACCAAGCGTCTCCAGAGTGGTCATGACGACGGTCAGGTCCGAAAGGAGCTGATCCTGACTTGGGCTGAAAAGCAGGAGATCGTCTAAATAGGGGACGAGGGAGATCCCCTTCAGATGTAGATGAGCCATTACCTCCGCCAGGATCTTCGTAAATACCCTTGGGCTGGAGGCCAGACCAAAGGGGAGGGCAGCAAACTGCCAGTGCTGAATTCCCTGTGCGGAGGCGAGGGCAAATCTCAGAAACCTCTGATGTCCCGAAAAAATCGGGACATGCAGGTAGGCGTCCCTCAAATCTATGGTTGCCATAAAGACGCCCTCTAACAAAAGACTCCTGAGGCTGTGAACGCTTTCCATCCGGAATCTTTTGTAGAGGAGATGGGAGTTCAGAGGTCTCAGATTGATTATCAGTCTGAACTTGCCGTCCGGCTTGGGAACCACAAAAATGTGGGAGTATACTCCCTGACCTTGTTGGTCTGGTGGGACTGGGATTATGACCCCCTGTTCCGCCAGACTTGTAATATTCTGGGAGAGGCCTATAGCTTTGCTGGAGTCCCTTGGGAGGTGGGTGAGGAGAAAGGCCGGGGGGGGGAGCTCTCTGAACTCTAAGTGGTAACCCTCCCTGATTATCTGTAGGACATGGGGACTCTGGGTTATGTTCTCCCAGGCTGGAAGAAACCTGGCGAGCCTGCCCCCCACCTTCCCGTCACTTGGTGTCCTTTCCGGATGGTTTGGGATTGGCAAAAAGGATCCCCCCCTTTGGTCTATCCTTACCAAAGGGCCAACGTCGACTGGTGGATTGTCCTTTGTCCGGGGCCGGAATCTTTCTCTGGCTGGGACGAAAGGACCGCTTCCTACTCTGCCTAGGTTTTGAAGGGAACTTATTCCCCTTCTCAGAAGACCTGGATAAAGCCTGATCTAAGGCTTCCCCAAACAAGAGGGAACCCTTGAAGGGGAGTGCACATAGGCGGCGTTTTGAGGCAAGATCACCCCTCCAAGTTTTTAGCCAGACGGCCCTCCTAGAGGCATTAATAAGGGCCCCGGTCTTGGCTGAGGCGCGAATGGTTTCTACCGCTGCGTCTGCCAGGTAGGCCACTGCCCCGCTAATAAGTTGGAGAGAATCTCGTATCTCCTTAGTCTTGGAAGAATTGGGGATATGGTCTAGAAGTTTGGAAGTCCAGGCGTCGGCATTTCTTGCCACGCAGGCTGAGGCCAATGCAGGACCAAGGGCGGCTGCATTGGCTTCCCAAGCTCTACGGAGAGAAGTGTCGGTACACCTATCCATGGCATCCTTTAAACTGCCTGAGTCCTCAAAGGAAAGGTCTGACTGTTTTGAGATCTGTGCCAAGGAGGCATCAAGCTTAGGGACCTTAAAAAAGGTGTCTACTACCTCCGTTTTAAAGGGACAGCGGCGTTTCCAAGTTTTGAAACTAGGTAAGCTCTTTTCAGGTTCTGCCCACTCCCTGAGGATAATGTCCTTTAGTGACTGATGGACCGGGATGGTCATGGTTTGAGGTTTTATTAAACCCCTGTACATCCTGTCCTGGGCTGAGACCTGCTCTGCTGGTTCTTGAATGTGCTCTGTAGCATAAACAGCCGCTAAAAGACCCTCCATATCATCAGTAGGAAACATATATTTTCCTGTCCTGGTATCCTCCTCCTCCTCTTCCTCCTCCTCTGCCTGGCTGTCAACCAGGGATTCACTACGTAAGGCTAACTCGGACTCCTCAGAATCCGAGGGGTACACTCTACGAGCCTGTAGTGGTACAAACGGACGAGAGGTTGAAGAGGATTCCTGGGAGGAGGGGCCCGGAACCGGGGAATCAATGTTCTTTCTACTTAGGGAAGATTGAAACTCCTTTAGGGTAGATAGCATTTCGGTCTGAACCGAGAGAAATTGCTTCATAATCTGTGAGGTTTCCTTCCCTGTTAGCTTACAGATGCACTTAGAACAAAATGGCTTGTTATGCTCAACTGGTAATTTGTCATTGCAATTGCCACATCTCCTAACACGTTTAGGAGGTTTAGCCACTCTGCTGGCCTCCCCCTGGGCAACAGGGTCTTCACCTAAACATATCAGGGAGAAACATATGCCCATTAGCCTTCACCTCTCAGGATTAGGGGGAGGGGGGGGGGGGAACAACAACAAAACCCCCTATGAAAAAGGAAAGACTCACCCTTGGTGGTTTCCTCTGCAGCCATAGGAAAACGACGGTCCTCCTCCATAGTCGCGTGTGCCGAGGAGAGGTCTTCCATGGATACGCTCTGAGACCGCCAGGCCCCTCTATCTCCCTGGCTGCTTTATCGTGTGCCCCGATCGCCTGCAGCGTCTGTCCGGTGGGGGGCCGCCATCTTGCCGCGCGGGAGCGGAATGACGTCACGGCGCCGTGCGCGTCATCAACAGGCGCCCGGATGCTAATGGCGCCGCTCGGAGCGGCGCCTAACTACCCGCCATGCGGTCCGGCGAACCCCCGGACGGAGCCAGCAGGAAGGGGGAGGTCTTCGCCCAACCTCCAAGGTAGGAACCAGGCGGGGGGAGAGAGGATGTGGCCTCTTCGGAGCACTGGAGAGCCCTGCCCTCCTAGGAGGCTCCGGCGTCCAGGGGAGTGTGTGACTTCTCCTGTTCCCCCCTGGACTAAGATGAAGGGGAAACCCCCCGGGGGGTAGCAAGCTACACCGGACCCAACGGCACCCAGTACCTGCGGTCCGGGCTCCGGGGGGGGGACCACCAGCCCCAGGCTTTAGGTCATAAGAAAAAAATAAACGTTTCGCTGAAAGGGAAACACAATCAGAACTGAGGCACACGGGAGGGGTGGGGCCTTTTAAACTTCATTTTTGATTGTGTTTCCTGTCAGGTGAGCCAGTCTACTCTCACAGTGCCGTCCTGGAAGACGAGGGAGAAAATGGAATTGGCCTTTAGGGACTTTTCCCAGACCTTGGTTTGTCCTAAATAGCACAACAAAAGAATGCAGAACTGTAATATTACTCCAGATCCAGTAGGTGGCAGTGTTGTCCATGTGTTTCATTGGGACTTGTTACCTCCATCTCCTGTGGGTGTCACTGAACATTGATCGGCACCGATCGGGGTGATCAGGGTGAGAAGGCCCATGCTTGTAATCACACTGGAAGAAATAACATTAAAGGGGTTGTAAAGGTTTATTCTTTATTTTCTAAATAAATGGGTTCCTTTAAGCTACTGCATTGTTGGTTCACTTACTTTTTCCTTCCATTTCCCTTCTAAATGTTTTTTTTCTTTGTCTGAATTTCTCACTTCCTGTTCCTCCTCAGTAAGCTTTACCTATCATCTGAGCCGTTCTAGCTAGGGGGGTTAGTCAGCATGCTCGCCCACTCCCTTGGGACTACATCCCTGCGGGGAGACGCTGTGTTCTGGGTGGGGGTTAGTCAGCCAGAACAGCTTACTGAGGAGGAACAGGAAGTGTGAAATTCAGACAAAAAAAAACATTTAGAAGGGAAATGGAAGGAAAAGGTAAGTGACCCAACAATGCACAAGCTTAAAGGAACCCATTTAGAAAATAAACAACAAACCTTTACAACCCCTTTAAAGCTCCAGCTCGCTTGTAGCCCATTCACATTATGTTCAATCATGAAGGGGGGGGGGGGGGCGCTCTTGGACCCCCGGAATACGTTGGATACACTTTGGATTGTCCCCCCAACTGTGATTGGAATAAAGTTTTCTTAGTGGTGTGCGGCTTCAATCCCCATCTTTGTGACATCACAGTACAAGACAAGGAGACGGCGGAGATCCTCGGGGGTGTGGAAGTCGCCTGCCCAGGAACCAGATCACCAACATCCATCCTCCATACCTTATTATATCACCAGAGATACCCCGACCTGTCCAACGCTACTGATCTACTGTCCTCAACATGGTCTGCACTGGAGGGGGGGTATGCGACATCTGGGACTGTCCAGGGGGGAGGGGAAAGGAACATCTGGGACTGCTAGGGGGGAGGGGGATGAAACATCTGTGACTGATGGGGGGAGGGGGATGAAACATCTGTGACTGATGGGGGGAGGGGGATGAAACATCTGGGACTGTTGGGGGGGGGGGGGGGGAATGGAACATCTGTGACTGATGGGGGGAGGGGGATGAAACATCTGGGACTGTTGGGGGGGGGGGGGGATGGAACATCTGGGACTGTTGGGGGGGGGGATGGAACATCTGTGACTGATGGGGGGAGGGGGGTGAAACATCTGTGACTGATGGGGGGAGGGGGATGAAACATCTGGGACTGTTGGGGGGGGGGGGGAATGGAACATCTGTGACTGATGGGGGGGAGGGGGGTGAAACATCTGTGACTGATGGGGGGAGGGGGATGAAAACATCTGGGACTGTTGGGGGGGGGGGAATGGAACATCTGTGACTGATGGGGGGAGGGGGATGAAACATCTGTGACTGATGGGGGGAGGGGGATGAAACATCTGGGACTGTTGGGGGGGGGGGGGATGGAACATCTGGGACTGGTTGGGGGGGGGGATGGAACATCTGTGACTGATGGGGGGAGGGGGGTGAAACATCTGTGACTGATGGGGGGAGGGGGATGAAACATCTGGGACTGTTGGGGGGGGGGGGAATGGAACATCTGGAATGTGAACATCTGTGACTGATGGGGGGGGGGGGTGAAACATCTGTGACTGATGGGGGGAGGGGGATGAAACATCTGGGACTGTTGGGGGGGGGGAATGGAACATCTGTGACTGATGGGGGGAGGGGGATGAAACATCTGTGACTGATGGGGGGACTGATGGGGGGGGGGATGAAACATCTGTGACTGTTGAAACATCTGGGGGGGGGGGAATGGACTGGGACTGTTGGGGGGGGGGGGGGGATGGAACATCTGGGACTGTTGGGGGGGGGGATGGATGGAACATCTGTGACTGATGGGGGGAGGGGGATGAAACATCTGGGACTGTTTGGGGGGGGGGGGGAATGGAACATCTGTGACTGATGGGGGGAGGGGGGTGAAACATCTGTGACTGATGGGGGGAGGGGGATGAAACATCTGGGACTGTTGGGGGGGGGGGGAATGGAACATCTGTGACTGATGGGGGGAGGGGGATGAAACATCTGTGACTGATGGGGGGAGGGGGATGAAACATCTGTGACTGATGGGGGGAGGGGGATGAAACATCTGTGACTGATGGGGGGAGGGGGGAATGGAACATCTGTGACTGATGGGGGGAGGGGGGTGAAACATCTGGGACTGATGGGTGGGGGGGAATGTAACATCTGGGACTGATGGGGGGAGGGGGAATGAAACATCTGGGACTGATGGGGGGGGGAATGGAACATCTGGGACTGATGGGGGGGGGGAATGGAACATCTGGGACTGATGGGGGGGGGAATGGAACATCTGGGACTGATGGGGGGGGGAATGGAACATCTGGGACTGATGGGGGGGGGGGGAATGGAACATCTGGGACTGATGGGGGGGGAATGGAACATCTGGGACTGATGGGGGGGGGAATGGAACATCTGGGACTGATGGGGGGGAATGGAACATCTGGGACTGATGGGGAGAGGGGGAATGAAACATCTGGGACTGAAGGGGGGAATGGAACATCTGTGACTGATGGGGGGAGGGGGATGAAACATCTGGGACTGAAGGGGGGAATGGAACATCTGTGACTGATGGGGGGAGGGGGATGAAACATCTGGGACTGTTGGGGGGGGGGGGATGGAACATCTGGGACTGATGGGGAGAGGGGGAATGAAACATCTGGGACTGAAGGGGGGAATGGAACATCTGTGACTGATGGGGGGAGGGGGATGAAACATCTGGGACTGTTGGGGGGGGGGAATGAAACATCTGGGACTGTTGGGGGGGGGGGATGGAACATCTGGGACTGTTGGGGGGGGGGAATGGAACATCTGGGACTGATGGGGGAGGGGGAATGAAACATCTGGGATTGTTGGGGGGCAGGGGATGTAACATCTGGGACTGATGGGGGGAGGGGAATGAAACATCTGGGACTGTTGGGGGGGATGAAACATCTGGGACTGATGGGGGGAGGGGGATGGAACATCTGGGACTGTTGGGGGGGATGCAACATCTGGGACTGTTGGGGGGGGAATGGAACATCTGGGACTGATGGGGGGAGGGGGATGGAACATCTGGGACTGTTGGGGGGGAGGGGGATGGAACATCTGGGACTGTTGGGGGGAGGGGGATGGAACATCTGGGACTGTTGGGGGGAGGGGGATGGAACATCTGGGACTGTTGGGGGGGGGGATGGAACATCTGGGACTGTTGGTTGGGGGGGGGATACAACATCTGGGACTGTTGGGGGGGGGAATAGAACATCTGGGACTGTTGGGGGGGGGGGATAGAACATCTGGGACTGTTGGGGGGGGGAATAGAACATCTGGGACTGATGCGGGGGGAGGGGGAACATAGACACCCTCCTCCAATTTGTAAACAGGAAGTGAGTAGTACATGATGGAAATGTGTCCCCTGTCCCACCACCCTCACATACATGAGTCCCCCTCCCACCAGGTTCTATAGATCAGGACCCATCCCCCACACTGACAGCCGAGCTCACCAAGCCCCCCTCCACACACTCTCACACCCGGTACTCACTCTGCTCACGGGGGACGGAGATCAGCGCTGCACACGCTCACATTGACAGATTCTCTCTGATTGGACGAGGAACGCCTCCCATCCGCCTATTGGCGCTGCGGCGTGACGTCAGCAGTCTGCGCCTGCCCCAGAGTGAAGCCGCCCCGGGCTCAGGTAGGGTGGAGCAAGGTGGCAGCTCTGTGTGTACGTGCCACCTGGGGGGAGGAGGAGGGCGCCCATAGTGGGGGGTCAGTGGAGGGTCACGTCCTCCCCGTAGAGGGGTCTGTGTGTCACCTGTATACACATCCCTGGAGGTGGGGGAGGGAGGGTGCTGTGTGTATACACACAGATCGTACGATCTCATCTATGCAGTACAGGAACCTCCCAGTCTGTCCTCTTATGTCATCGTTGTCGTTACATTTAGAGTAGATTGTACGATCACATTGTACCATGTATGACCAGCATACACTTCTGATTATAACCTGTGCAAAAAAAAAATTTAAAAACTGCCCCGGCAGACGAGTCTGCCGGGGCAGTTTTTACATTTTTTTTTTTTGCACACGTTATAATCAGAAGTGCATCTTTTATAAGATTTTCTAAATAAGTATTTTTTCTCTCCTTCAGGCTCCATTCACACCTGGGCGATCCTAATTGCGGGTGGAGTCGGCGTGATTCAGAATCGCAGCAAGACGCGTTTGCGATGCCATTATTTCTCGATGGCACCCCCTTTTTATTTTTGCTGTGATTGTGGCGTGACACATCGAAAAAAAATCCTGGGGGGGGGGGGGGGTCACATCATCCAAAAGAAGCTCTGGAACTTCTTTTGGGTGACATGCATCTTGCGATTTTGTCGCACGACTATCGCAGCAAAATCACACTGCGTTTGTGAGGGGCCATTAACTACTTCCATACCGGGGGGCACTTACACACCTTCCCGCCCAAGCCAATTTTCAGCGCTGTCGCACTTTGAATGACAATTGCGCCGTCATGCTACGTCCTTTTTTCCCCACAAATAGAGCTTTCTTTTGGTGGTATTTGATCACCTCTGCATTTTTTTTTTGCGCAACAACTAAAAAAAGACTGAAAATTTTGAAAAAAAATATGTTTTTATTTTTTTCTGTAATTTTTTTTGTAAATAAGTAAGTTTTCTCTTTCAATTATGGGCACAGATGAGGTGGCACTGATGAGGTGGTACTGATGGGCGGCGCTGGTATGCAGCACTTATGGGCAGCACTGATGGGTACTTATGGATGGCACTGATAGGTGGGCACTGGGCATGGATTGGCACTGTGGGGTGGCACTGATGGATCCATGTTGCCAATCAGTGCCCATTTGTGGGCACTGATTGGCATCTTTTTTTTTTACTGATCTCTTTTTTTTTTGTATTGCCCCGCTAGTATATTTCCAGTAGTTATTGCCTCTATAGGTCATCAGTTTACAGCTGACCGTGAATAATGGGGCTAGAATTATTAATCTCACTCTGATGTGCAGCGATTTGTAACGTGTGTGGAGCAATCAGCGTTTTCTTGCATAATAATTACCTCTGAAGTGTGCATTTATGTTTGTATGTGGTGGTGGTGCTCTTTATTTTGGGAGGGGGGGCTAGGTGCTTGGGTGTAACTTTTTTTTTTCTTTACACTTAAAAAAAAAAATATATATATATATATATATATATATATATATTATTATATATATATATATATATATCACATAGGGGGGAAAAACGTGTTACATTTTTTTGAGAGGGTTACAGCCCCTGTTAGTTTTTAGTTTTTTTTTTTGCCATCTGTGTCCCATTGCAGAGATTTCCCTTCACTTCCTGTCCCATAGCCAAACAGGAAGTGAGAGGAAATTCCTCCAAAGGAAGAAAAAAATAAAATCCAACTAAAATATAAGTCGCTCCTTTTTCTTTATTTAACTTTATTGGTATCACAAAGGGGATGACAACCCTCTTTGACATGTGACTGGTATCTCTTTATGGAGACATCGGGGACCTATTTGCCCCCCCCCCCCAAAGTGTCCCCTGCCCTTTTTTTGCAGCTAATCAAGCACAGATTGGCTATTCATTAGTATATATTCGTTCCATGGGCTTCTTTTATATCTGCTCTGGGAACCCGTGATATGTTAGGTAATTCAATACACAGGATCCATCACATGTCTATAGTCATACGCCTCTGTAGGACAAAAACAAGTCGCCTTCCCCCAGGGGCTGTACCGGAGGCACAATATACAACACACACTGATCGGCCATAACTGATCATTAAAGTGGTTGCAAAGGCACAATTCTTTTTTTTTTACCTTAATTTTGGGTTCCCGCGCGTCAGGGTGGCCGGGCTCTGTCGCGTCAGGGTGGCCGGGCTCTGTCGCGTCAGGGTGGCCGGGCTCTGTCGCGTCAGGGTGGCCGGGCTCTGTCGCGTCAGGGTGGCCGGGCTCTGTCGCGTCAGGGTGGCCGGGCTCTGTCGCGTCAGGGTGGCCGGGCTCTGTCGCGTCAGGGTGGCCGGGCTCTGTCGCGTCAGGGTGGCCGGGCTCTGTCGCGTCAGGGTGGCCGGGCTCTGTCGCGTCAGGGTGGCCGGGCTCTGTCGCGTCATGATCAATGGGCTCTCGGGCTTCAGGATCGCTGGGATCTCGGGCGTCAGGATCGCCGGACTCTCGGGCGTCATGATCGCCGGGCTCTCGGGCGTCATGATCGCCGGGCTCTCGGGCTTCAGGATCGCTGGGATCTCGGGCGTCAGGATCGCCGGGCTCTCGGGCGTCATGATCGCCGGGCTCTCGGGCGTCATGATCGCCGGGCTCTCGGGCGTCATGATCGCCGGGCTCTCGGGCGTCATGATCGCCGGGCTCTCGGGCGTCATGATCGCCGGGCTCTCGGGCGTCATGATCGCCGGGCTCTCGGGCGTCAGGATCGCCGGGCTCTCGGGCGTCATGATCGCCGGGCTCTCGGGCGTCATGATCGCCGGGCTCTCGGGCGCCATGATCGCCGGGCTCTCGGGCGTCAGGATCGCCGGGCTCTCGGGCGTCAGGATCGCCGGGCTCTCGGGCGTCATGATCGCTAGACCAAAATTCACACAGGACTCCTGTGCGAATTCGCACCGGAGATGTGTGACCGATTCCATAGAGAACCGGACACAATCTCCGGCAATGTGAATTGGATGTGGTTTCTCTGCATCCAATTTCTGTAGGTGTGAACCCAGCCTTAGAGTGAATAACATTGATTAGATGGTTACAATGCCATCTGAAAATGGGTGAGATATATTAGGCAGCAAGTGAACATGTTGTCTCTGAAGTTGCTGTGTTGAAGGAAAGAAATAGGCAAGCATAAAGATTTGAGTGATTTTGACGAGGGCCAAATTGCAATGGCTGGACAATCGGGTCAGAGCAACTCCAAAACTTGAGCTCGGGATCTCGGCCTCCCTCTCTATGGGTCCATCCGTTGACCCCCGCCATTGGATACACTTGTAGGGTAGAGGCCATTGGATGAAACCACAGAGCGAGGAGGGGGAGCAGATATCTGAAAATTCTGGAAGTATATTGGATGTTAAAGGTTACTTGGCAGTTTTGTCTCTTGAAGGGAGCAAAGATCAGAGTTGCCGGGTGGAGAGTTATGATTCATCCTATTATGTGAAGAGACGATTTATATGCTGATTTAATGGCGCCACATGTATATTACTCCTTTATACTGCTTAAAAAAAATAAAATAACAAACATGCATATACTTACCTGCTCTGTGCAATCGTCTTGCACAGAGTAGCTCAAATATTCTGAGGCACCCCGCCGGTGCACCAGACCCCTCCTCTTCATCGGGTGCCCCCTTGGAGAGCCGCTTTCCCTGGGGGCACCCACGCGGGCTTGATACCGAGTCCCGCTGCTGCGTTTATTGACAGAGACAGCGGAATTCTTCCCCCGCCGCCCAGGCGGCACTGCCTGTCAAACACATCCATTGAGATCATTAGGGCCACACCACAACCACGAGCCTAAAAGGCTTGGCTCACAGTTACAGAGCGGTCCTACAAAGTAAAATTGCTTTTCACCAGAAGAAAAAAAAAAAAGACCGGCAGCAATAGCAACTTCTGAATGTCAATCAGCCTCTGCTCTATTGCCCTCTGAAAAGTGATCCCCATGCAAATTGCATTTCAGAGGGCTGTAAACCCCCCACAGCCTGTCTGAAGGAGACTTTAGACAAACTGCTGGTTGCCCAAAAAAAATACTATGGTCATAAAGTTGTTTAAAACAATAAAATAAAATAAATCCCCCTATCGATTGCACAGCCTATACAGCCCCCACCTAACAACCGCCCATTTATCTTCTTCATCAGCACATCCCCCACAGTATCTCTTGACCTTCCCTCTTAGATTGTAAGCTCCAATGAGCAGGGCCCTCTGATTCCTACTGTATATGCTTACCCCCCCCCCTCCTGCCCAGACCAATTTTCAGCTTTCAGAGCTGATGCACTTTGAATGACAATTGCGCGGTCATACAAAGCTGCACCCACGTGACATTTTTTTTTTCATTTTTCCCCACAAATAGAGCTTTCTTTTGGTGGTATTTGATCACCTCTGCATTTTTTATTTTTTTTGTTAAAAAAAAGAGTGAATTATAAAAAATAAATATATATTTTTTTTTATACAATTTTGCAAACTGGTCATTTTTCTCCTTCATTGATGTACGCTGATGAGGCGGCACTGAGAAGTGGCACTAATAGGTGGCATTGATAGTTGGCACTGATGGGCACTGATGAGTGGCAATAATGGGTACTGATCAGCTCTGGTAGGTTACACTGATAGGCAGCACTTCTAGGTGGCACTGATTGCCACCAATGGTAGGCATTGATAGGTGGCACTCGTGGGCATTGATAGGGTGCCCACGTGTCCCGGATTGCCCGGGACTGTGCTGCAATTGATATGTCTGTCCCAGGTACCGGGCACCTTCATTCTGGGACAATACAATGTCCCGGAATGGAATAGAGGACACAGCCAACCCCTACTAACTAATAACTACATTTCCGGAACTGGTTGCTAGTGCCAGCGCTGCCTGGCATCTTGCAACCAGTGAAAATTTACATTCAGACATTGAGACCGGGAGCGAGGCCTGCGCCTAGTGCAGCACTGCTGTCCCCACCCACCTTGGCACCTCCTCCTTCTCCGGCACCCAGCGGCAAGCAGCAGGGCCTGGTGTGATCTTCACTCTCCTAGATGGTGACGGTACTGCTTTCCGTCTACGCACGTGGCTCATGCAGAGGGAGTGACAGCAGCACTGCATCTGGTGGCAAGTGGCACTGCATCTGGTGGCAAGTGGCACATTCCCCTGACAAATAACCCACCGCCAAATTCGCCATTAACCCCAAGACTACATTTGGCTGACAGCTGATCATGTGGTAAAGGGCCAGGGACTGGCCCCTTATGCAGGCCATACACGGTCGAATTTCGAACAAATTTTCTTTTCAAAATCAAAGTTTTCTTGTTTTTTTTTTTTGTGATCCGATGATGCCACCATTGATTTTCAAAATTCGGCCGACCAAACCTTTTATGTTGCCGGGAATATTCGGTTCTCTCCGGAAATATTCGTTTCTCTGCGGGAATTTTCTTTTCTTGCACATTTTATTTTTCTATCACAATTCTGGCACCATCATTGATCAGAAAATCGTCCGATAGTAACCCACAAGCAGGTCTTTTCCTTGGATTGATTCTCTGTTGTCTTCATTCATGTGAGGGCAGATTCCAAATATGTTCTCCTGGATGAACTTCTTAATTTTATGCAATGCAATTTTCTCGTCTGCTGGCAAAGAGACGGTGCCATCTTCAAACTTGTCGAGGTGGATGGAACAGAACGACACCCTGTCCATTGGAGTCATATTTATTCACCAGCTCATCAATATCAGTGTGAGCAAAGCGGTAATTCTCTCTCAGAGTGTTGGCTGCCTTCATGAACTCCTGATGGGGATCACTGTACAGATCACGGAAGAAGCCAATCACTGAGGCATCAGAATCTGCAACAAATTTCTCAAATTCATCCAAAGAGCGCAAAGCCACTGATGCAGGGCCAGATTGCTTCTTCATAGTGCTGACAATTCCATCGGCACTCCGGGGTCCATCATAAGCACCAGACTCCTCTCCATCTCTTAATGTAGACTATGATGTAGACTGAGAAGAACCCTAAGGGCTCCAACTATTGGAGGAACAGGGTAATGATGGTTGCAAAGAAGTTCCTCGATGCCGGACACAAGCTCAACTTTGCCATTGCCAACCGCAAATCCTTTGCTCACGATGTGTCAGAGTTTGGTTTGGATGCCAGTACTGGTGACCTTCCTGTTGTTGGAATCAAAACCGCTAAGGGAGAGAAATATGCCATGCAGGAGGAATTTTCTCGCGATGGGAAAGCATTGGAGCGCTTCCTTCAGGATTACTTTGATGGCAAGCTGAAGAGATACATGAAATCTGAGCCACTTCCTGAAAACAATGATGGCCCAGTCAAGGTGGTTGTGGCTGAAAACTTTGACGAGCTTGTGAATGATGACAGCAAAGATGTTCTCATTGAATTCTATGCTCCTTGGTGTGGACACTGCAAGAACCTGGAACCCAAATACAAGGAACTCGGAGAGAAGCTGGCTGGAGATCCAAACATTGTTATTGCCAAGATGGACGCCACAGCCAATGATGTGCCTCCTCACTTTGAAGTCAGAGGGTTCCCAACAATCTACTTTGCACCAGCTGGAAGCAAGCCGAGTCCGAAGAGATATGAGGGTGGCAGAGAGGTCAGCGACTTCCTTAGCTATCTGAACAAGGAAGCAACCAATCCTCCAATTGTGACAGAAGATGAAAAACCCAAAAAGAAGAAAGAAGAGTTGTAAATGAGATTATGTCCTCAAATTGGTGTTTTTTTTTCCAGGATGGGGTTGTCATCCTGACATTACTGGGTTCTACTGGGAAAACGGCGTGGACACTGAAGCGACACTTACCTTCCTGAAGGGAACATGGCAGTTGATTAGAGATTTCTTAGATGCACTGTTGGAAACATCCAAGGACCTTACAATTATTTGTGGCTTGAGGGGGGCACCACTTTTCCATCTAGGTTGGGAGGGATAGGGTTGGGGGGTTCTACCATTTGATGGTATTGGGTTTTCGTTAATTTTTTTATTTTTTGTACATTCAAAACAAATTTGAAAATACCCCCTTACCCTTAAAAAAAAAAAGAAAATCGTCCGATTTTTCCCGAAAATTTCCAACATGTCGGATTTCTGAAATTTGTTTGCCGCACGAAAATCGGCTGTTGCTGCAGCCCCACTAACGGTGCGAAATACGAACGAAAATTCTTTGATATGATTTTTGAAAGAAAATTCTTTCGAAATTCGAACCGTGTATGGCCGGCTTTACTTGGATCTGTGATCACCCGTGACTCGGTGTGACGTCCTCCCCGCAATTGGGGTCCGTGCTGTGGCCGTAATTCGGCTATAGCGTGGACCCCTAGTGGTTAAAGTGTATTATATTTGTACTGTCTACCCTCAAGTTGTTTTTTTTTTTTGTTTTTTTTATTTATTTTTTTTTTTAGTTTTTTTTTTTTGTTTAAGTGTATTTTTGTGCGTGAACTCGAGAGAGAGGAGCCGGACTGCAGGAGTTGGGAGTAGGCAGACCCTCCCCCCGGAGGCAATCGTCATCCTTCTCCATGCCCCTGGTGGCAATAGCGGGTGTGAGGGGGGGCCTCCCACTCACCCTGCCCTACCTCCTCCTCTTGGGAGCCCAACTAGGGCCCAACAGGACCCCAATGGGGCAGAGGGACTCCCCCTATGAGGGAGTGAGGGGGCCTAGCCCACCCAGCCAGCCCCGTAGGTCCTTCGCATCTTCTATATTTAGGAGACCGCATGGCCAAAGTGCGTGTGAGTTAAACCAATTTCGTGTGCGTGCAAGTGTGGTGGTTTTTGTGAGGGGGGGGTGGGCGTACTAAGCACAGGCGTACCTTGCATAGCACACCCACCGGGAGCCGGGCTGAGACCACCAAACTCAATTCACATGTAGCCGAGACCGGGATCCGAACCCTTGGCTGCAGAGGTGAACGGCTTGTCAGCGCAGTGCCAGTCACATTGAGCCACCACAGCTCCGCATCTACCCTCAAGTTGTAAAGTGCTGCATACACTGTTGGCACTATATAAATCCTGTATAATAATAGTTATAATTCCCCAATACCTATTTGGTCAATGATGACAGCTAAGTATAGGAAGCACGGACTGTATCAAATATCTCATTGTGGTTTCTCTTTCTCTCTCAGCCTGAACATGGCGTCTAGAGGTACGACGGAGACCGGTAAACTCCGGCAGAATCTGGAGGAACAGCTCGATCGACTGATGCAGCAGCTCCAAGATCTGGAGGAGTGCAGGTGAGCCAGACACGGGGGGGGGGGGGGGGTTTGGAATTTACCAAAACTGTAGCACTCAGAATCTGGTGCAGCTGTGCATGGTGAAGATTTGACAATAAGCCCTGGTTCACACTGGGCTGCGGGAGTGAAGTCGTGCGGGTTCAGCTGAATTTGCACGATTTCACTCCCGCTGGCAGTCCTGATTTCGGCCGCAATTACAGACACATCTGTGCGGGCCGAAATCGCAAAAAGTAGTACAGGAACTACTTTTTGAAATCAGTGCAGCGCCGCAAATGCGGCGTCGCACCGTCATCTCGCCCGCCTGGCACTCGCATCGGCTACGGAGGCGTGCACGTGCCTCCGGTGGCACGCGTGCCACTAGTGTCCACAGGGTGAAGCGACGTAACATAACGTAATTTCACCCAGCCAAGCATGGAAAACTGCAGCGGCTGGTCGGCAAGTGGTTAACCACTTAAGGACCGCCTCCTGCACATTTACGTCAGCAGAATGGCACAGCTGGGCACATACACGTATAGGTACATCCTGTGCTAGTACCCAGCCGTGGGTCTCTCCCACGACCCGGTCCGAAGCTCCGGGAATGTGGGACCTGCAGAACCGATCGCCGCTGGAGTCCCGCTTCCCCGTTCTTCACTGTGACGGCGTCATCGATCGCGTGATCCCTTTTATAGGGGAACACAATCGATGACGTCACACCTACAGCCACACCCCCCTACAGTTGTAAACACATATGAGGTCACACATTCCCCTTCAGCGCCCCCTTGTGGTTAACTCCCAAACTGCAATTGTCATTTTCACAATAAACAATGCATTTTAAATGCATTTTTTGCTGTGAAAATGACAATGGTCCCAAAAATGTGTCAAAATTGTCCGAAGTGTCTGCCAAAATGTCGCAGTCACGAAAAAAATCGCTGATCGCCACCATTAGTAGTAAAAAAAAAAAATGTATAAAAATGCAATAAAACTCTCCCCTATTTTGTAAACGCTATAAATTTTGCGCAAACCGACCGATAAACGCTTATTGCGATTTTTTTTTTTTTTTTTTTTTTTTTTTTACCAAAAATAGGTAGAAGAATACGTATCGACCTAAACTGAGGATTTTTTTATATATATATATTTTTGGGGGATATTTATTATAGCAAAAAGTAAAAAATATTGCATTTTTTTCAAAATTGTCGCTCTATAGCGCAAAAAAATAAAAACCGCAGAGGTGATCGAATACCACCAAAAAAAAGCTCTGTTTGTGGGGATAAAAGGACGCCAATTTTGTTTGGGAGCCACGTCGCACGACCGCGCAATTGTCAGTTAAAGCGAAGCTGTGCCGAATCGCAAAACCTGGCCGAGTCCTTTAGCTGCCTAAACCTCCGGGTCTTAATTGGTTAAAGTAACAAAGTGCCGCATCAAATGGCCTGGTCATGAAGGGGGGGGGGGGGGTAAATCTTCTGGAGGTCAAGTGGTTAAGGTGAGCTTTGCTGTCTTGCAGGGAAGAGTTGGACGCGGACGAGTATGAGGAAACTAAGAAAGAAACTTTAGAGCAACTAAGTGAATTTAATGACTCTCTGCAGAAGATTATGTCGGGGAATATGACTCTGGTGGATGAGCTGAGCGGGATGCAGCTGGTAAGAATCTGCCATTGTAGTAGGTGCGACTCTCTCCTTGTAGATACAATTTGCGTTTTAAAGGGCTCGTTTACACTGGAGCTTAAAGAGGTGGTTCACCCTAAATATAAGCCCTCCCATGTGATCCAGCATACTGGCGTCAGCGCCAGTATGCTGTTTTTTTTTTTCAAATCCATCACTTACAGTATTATCTTAAATTTTAAAGCGGAGGTTCACCCTCAAAACGAACTTAACAGCATCCTTACCCCGAAGGCAATTTAAGCAACATAGCGTTTTTTTTTTTTAAATCCTCCCTTACCTTTCATATGCCTGCACTTCCTGTTTCATTGCCAGCGGGGAGTGGGCGTGTAGTTACTTTGCCCGACCGCGCTGTGCATTGTGGGCGCCGATTCAACGCCTCCATGCAGAGACGTCCTGGCCAATCACAGCGCGTCCACAGAACTAGCTAGTCGTGTATTCTCGCGTTAGCTGTTCTGTCACATGACGCGGGGAGCGGGTCACATGTAACGACGCACTGTGTACGGCGCGGCTCCCCGCCGACACTGCGCATGTGCGGGATTACGCGTGAATGCTGGGAGAGCAGCATTCGCCGCATCCCGGAAGCATTACTGTATGGCTTCAACCCTCACACAGTAAAGATGGCTACGGCCATCGCATGAAAATATAAAATATAATTTCGTCCGAATAGAGGATGCCGGCGCCTAAGGAGGTGGGACATGTGAGTAAATATTGTATGCTGGCAAACGCAGACGATTAGTGTTTAAAAAAAAAAAACTTTATTCCACTGAACCTACGCTTTAATCTCTTACCCCCGTGGTGGACGGCGCCAGTATAGCGCGTCACATCTTGCGAAAATACCCGATAAGGACTCGGGTAATCTCGGCGAAAATGCGGCGCCTGCGCACAGACCTAGGAGCTGACTGCGCAGGCGCCGTATTTCTCCGAGTCCTACGGCTATGGCGCGTCACGCCCTCCGAAAAACGCCGAAATAGGACTCGGAGAAATATGGCGCCTGCGCAGTCAGCTCCTAGGTCTGTGCGCAGGCGCCGCATTTTCGCCGAGATTACCCGAGTCCTTATTGGGTATTTTCGCAAGATGTGACGAGCAATACTAGAGCCGTCCACCGCGGGGGGAAAAAATTTAATTCCAGCATAATACAGTAAGTGGGGGATTAAAAAAAAAAAAAAACAGCATACTGGCGCTGACGCCAGTATGCTGGATCACATGGGGGAGCTTATATTTAGGGTGAAACTCCGCTTTAACACCCATACAGAATGAGGAGCCCTTTGTTTATCTTTGTGTACCCGCACTCAGCCTATATAAGTGAATTTACTAGAGCTGGGCGATAATAAGTATAAAAAACTCAATTCACGATTTGAATCAAGTTTTTTTTTTTTTGTTTTTTTGTTTTTTTTCTGATGGACATCGCTGCGGGCAGGAGTTTTTAGGCGAGGCCGCTCCTGGGAAAAGGGCGCGGAGTAGGCCAAATCCGCGGCCTCGCCTTAAAAATATTCTGCTCGCCGCGATCCTGGGAACAGGCCGTGGCTTCTGTCTAGTCCGCGGAGTCCGGCCTCACAGCCTTTTCCCAGGATTTGCAGGCAGGATTTTTTAGTCGAGGCCGCGGAGCGCTGGTCCTATGGGGGGGAAAAAAATACTCAGTTTGATCAAAATCTGAATCAATTCGACCTCCCAACTTGATTCAAGGGACTCGCCCCACAAGTGCACAAGCCTGTGCGTCCAGAGCCCTCCACTCTACAAATGAGTCTGTACAGCCAATACTTCTCCATTCACTTATGTAATGGGGGAAATAATTATTTGATCCCCTGCAGATTTTGTAGGTTTGCCCACTTACAAAGAAATGAAGGATCTATAATGTCCTGGGCTTTATGTGGGCATATTTGAATGATGGGTGCAGCTACAGGCATCGTTCAGATATTGGCTTTTTCAGCCCGCAATTCCCTATACCAGTGATGGTGAATCTTGGCACCCCAGATGTTTTGGAACTACATTTCCCATGATGTTTCTGTACTCTGCAGTGTAGAAGCCAAGGTTCACCATCACTGCTCTACACCATAAGAACGATCATAGCGGCTGGTCGGCTGCTTATGGGCGGTGAGGGGGGACGCCCTCCGGTGCTTCTACTGACTCACCGCTGCGATTGCCGAGTCGGAAGAACGGATCCGCCAGCCCCTGATGTTAACCATAGAGCTTTCCAGCGGACCAGATGGTCGACAAAGTCGCAATGATCAGCGGAGGTCGGGAGCGATGTTATGACGTCACGCCCGGGCCTCTGCAGGGAAGCCGATAATGTTTTTTTTTTTTTTTTTTTTTAGGCTTTCCAGCCTAGAGATGAGATGTGGGGTCTTATTGACCCCATATATCACTCTAAAGAGGACAATGGGTGTTTGCATTCCTTGTAATAGGAATAAAAGTGATCAAAACATTTTTATTTTATTTTTTTAGAAAATGTCAAAACTAAAAAGTAGAATTAACAATAACTTTTTTTTAAAGCGCCCCTTTTACTGTATGCGCGAACGCATACGTAAGTCCCGCCCATATATGAAAACTGTGTTCAAACCACACAAGTAAGGTGTCGCCGCGAGCGTTGCAGCGAGAGCAATAATTCTAGCCCTAGAGCTCCTCTGTAACCTAACACATGTAACCAGTAATTATTTTTTTTTTTAAAGTGTCGCCTTTTTAAGTACCGAAGTTTGGCGCCATTCCACGAGTGTGCACAATTTTGAAGCGTGACATGTTGGGTATCTATTTACTCGGCGTAACATTATCTTTCATATATAATGTTTGGGGGTTCTATGTAATTTTCTAGCAAAAAAATATGATTTTTACATGTTGAAGAGAAATTTCATAATCGGCCTGGTTGGCAAGTGTCTTGATTATTTTTTTGTTAAAAATAACAAACATGTTATACTTACCACCTCTGTGCAGTTGGTTTTACACAGAGCAGCCCGGATCCTCCTCTTCTCGGGTCCCTGTTTGGAGCTCCTGGCCCCTCCCTGATGTTGAGTGCCCCCACAGCAAGCAGCTTGCTATAGGGGCACCGAAAACCACAGCTCCCTGTGTCCATTCAGAGAACAGAGCTGCAGCCTGGCCCAACCCCCTTTTCTCTCCTCATTGGCTGACTTTGCTTTGACAGCAGCGGGAGCCAGTGGCACTGTGCTGTTGTCTCAGCCAATGAAGAGGTGAGTCCCGGGTAGCCAAGATATTCCTGCAACATTGCTGGTTGCCTATCAGTGCCACCCATGAGTGCCCATCAGTGCTGCATACCTGTGCCGCCTATTAGTGCCACCTCATTGGTGCCGCCTTATCAGTGCCCATCAGTGAAGAAAAAAACGTATTTACAAAATGTTATAACGGAAACAAAAAATGTTTTTTATTTATTTTTTTGTAAATTTCGGTCTTATCTTATTTATTTATAATTTTTTTTTATATATATATATATATTTTTTTTTTTAAGGGTCGGTAACGAGCATGTTTTATTTCTTCTTAGAGACTAGGTGCCGGAACCCCCCCCCCCCCCCCTTCTGAGTCCCCACTTGTGTCCGCACCCTAGCCCCCTCTAAGCACCCCCTCTTGGTTCCAGTCCCTACCCAACTCCCAGGGACACACAGTCATGCCACTTCTGGATGGTAGAGGTGCCGCTGCCTGTTGCTCTAAGTAAGATACCCGTCCATCCTAGCGCTGTGTATGGAAAATGTTACTGTGATGTCCTAACATCATCCCCTTTGTAGACAGAGCAAAAATATCATTTATTTTTTTCTTCCCATGTCATGCCGCGCTCATTAAGAATCGTTAGACACCATTTAACGCTTGACTAGTTTCTTACAGGCCTCTAGGACACGTCATAAAGGGGCTCCTGTGTTCAGAGAGCTTGTAAAATGTAATTATTTAGCCATTTAAACCGTATCGCACTCACTATTCCTGTTTACTGCCAAGGAAAATACAGCAGCCACGGATATTAGAGGGGGGTGGTCAGATGTGTGCATGATTTATTGATTGATGGATAATTTTGATTATTACCAATTTATCATTGTTTTCCATGAACTGGTCAAACATCAGGCCTGTACTCTTTACTCCCACACCACATACAACTGTTTTATCCCGCAGGCGATTCAAGCAGCGATCAGCCAGGCCTTCAAGACCCCGGAGGTCATCCGGATGTTTGCCAAAAAGCAGCCAGGGCAGCTGAGGACGCGGTTAGGAGAGGTGAGATCTCCCCCCCCCCCCCATTGGCCGGTATGTCAAGTTGTGTACCAATCAGGGGCAAGCTGTCTATACTTCATGTCTGTTTTCTAGATGGACCGGGATTTAATGGTCGGAAAACTTGGAAGATACCTCTATACGCAGCAGAAAGGGGAGATCCTGACGGCTCTGAGAAAACTTGGAGAGAAGGTAATGTAGATGAGATACAAGTTTGTTAAAGCGTTAGTAAACTCTGCCATTGATACCACATTTAATCATTTATATCAATCAAACTACTTGTTTGCAATTTAAAAAGCCACTAATAGTATGCTTCAAAATCGTTCTTACTATTACAAATAAAGAGATTGTGAAACGATCCTGCTTATTCCTAGTCGAGAAATGCCCCCTATTAAGAAATGCCCGGGTGGAACTGCTCATGCGCAGTATGGAGCCGCAGAACAGCTGAGTTCATCAGCTGTTGTCTCGCGTGGCCGAGGCATGTTCATGTACCCTGTTTCCCCAAAAATAAGACCTACCCTGAAAATAAGACCTAGCGTTATTTTTCAGGAGGGATGCAATATAAGCCCTACTCCAAAAATAAGCCCTAGTTAAAATTGCTTGTAAAATCCTATAAACCACTCTATTACTGTAGTATATAATGTACAATGTGTGTGTTTCTGTAATATAATTGTGGGGAAGAGAGCTCCGGCGGGTAACAGAAGTGCAGAGCAGCGCTATAACAAATGTATTTGTCACAATTATATTACAGAAACCCACGCATTGTACATTATATAATACTGTAATAGTGTGGATTATAGGATTTTACAAGCATTTCAACTCAGTTCACACTGGGGATTCCTGACAGGCAGGGAGAGAAAGGGGGAGAGAAGACATCACATTACATGGTAAGACCTACCCTGAAAATAAGCCCTACTGTGTCTTTTGTTGGCATAATTAATATAAGACCCTCGACAGGACACCGCCATCACTGAAGTCTCCCGCATTTGTGCAGTACTTTATTTCTGCCTTCAGTATGTTTCCCTGGCCATATTCCTGCGCATGCGCATTATTCGCCTTATCCAAGCCTCGATTGTCTCCGTCTCCACAACCCCTGTGACGTAGCGAGTCACGAGGGGTCCAGGATCAGCTTCTCAATGGGAAGTTCTCTCTCTCCTCTCCTCTCTCTCTCCTCCTCTCTCTCTCTCTCTCTCTCTCTCTCTCTCTCCCCTCCTCTTTATTTTTCTCTCTCTTTCTCGTCTCCCCTCCTCTTTATTTCTCTCTCTCTCTCTCTCTCTCTCTCTCTCTCTCTCTCGTCTCCCCTCCTCTTTATTTTTCTCTCTCTCTCTTTCTCGTCTCATGTTATGCATGGGGCCGTCATTCTAGTGACGGCCCCAAACCCCACCCCGTTACCCACCTGAGCCCTGGAATTTCCCCCAGCGGAGACCCGCTCTTTCTTTGCCCGGGGGTTCTCGGCTCCTGATTGGATCAGTTGATGGCAGCGCAGCCAATGGCTCCCGCTGCTGTCAGTCAAAATCTAATGATGCAAAGGGGGGCCGAGTCCTGCATTCGGCATCTATGGACGCAAATGCTGGACTCAGGAGCGCGCCTGCAAAGGTAAGCCGATGGGAGAGCTAGGGGGTTATATGACGCCTAGGGACCTCAGAAGAGGAGGATCAGGAGCACACTGTGCAAAGTGGAGGTAAATATGACATGTTTGTTATTAAAAACAAAACAAAGGCTTACAATCACAGATTGCTGTGAATGAATGATGCGGCTGTGTGGGCAGAATCCTGCACTGCTGTGTTTTGAAGGTGACAGTGGGTGTGGGGAGAAGAACCCTCTTCCTGCTGTCATGGAGGGGGATCGAGTGGGACTTGGGGTCACCCTACATTTTGGGTGTAATGTGTAACTTTTTCCAAAAGCTGAACTTAACGTTTAAAGTGTAACATATTTTGTGTTATTGTTTTTTTTAGTTGACGCCAGAGGAGGAAGCTTTCCTTGCAGAGAATGCGGGTGCTGCACTCAGCCAGTTCCAGAAGGTCTCCGAAGGATTAGGTGAGTCAAGCAATCGGTCTGTTTTCTTATAATAGCGAGAGGCGAGAAACATATTGGCTCCCAGCTCATGATCACTGTCATTTGAAATGTATTTTCTGCCTCTGAGCCTTTTATTTAAAGTGTTACTAAACCCAGGACTCTAAATTCGCTATATCTGGTCTCCCACAGTACACGAAACGTGGAAATGCAATTATTTTAGTAAATATAAACTGCTAAATACCTTTTCTCATCAGCAGTATATAGCAGTCTTGTGACTTCTATCAGTGTCTGGTTAAAGCTTGTAGGAGGAATTTTCATTCTGCCCTTATTGTCCTATGAGGCTGCAGGACCCCTTACTCTCTGTCTGGACAGTGTCCTGTGCTGATCACATGCACTCTCCCAAGAAAAAAACAACAACTCTCTAGCAATATACACCAAACTGAGCATGTGCAGCTTGTCCCCTTGCCTCTGTTTCATCAGGAGATATATTAGGAACAGTTTAAGAAGGGGAGGATTCGAGAAGACAGGATCAAACAGCCTTTTTACACAGAGGATTAACGGGAAGATCTACAGTGAGTGTAACAAGCATGCTTTACTGCATATACAGACACATTTTTACTGTTGTAGGTGTAGTAACACTTTAAGGCTCTGTTTTCACTATTGCAACCCCAAAGTCACGCGATTTTGCCACGACTTGAAGCAATGCCTGTGTATTTTTGAGGTCTATGGATTTCAAGTCAAATCAAAGTGGGACCAAAGTAGTGCAGGGACTACTTTGACGTCCAAAAAGAAGAAAAGAAAAAGGTGCGCCAGCCTAGTGCGTTACCGTTTTACCAAATTTAATAGAATAAAATGTATAAAAAAAACTACTCACAATGGTGGTAGAAAGAATCACAGTATAGGCTTAATCGACATAAGCTGTAGTGGATTACCCTCAAACCACACTCCAACAGGGGGGTCACCGCCGGCTGACGCGTTTCGAAGCTCAAGGCCTCTTCATTAGAGCCCAGCAGTGTAATCCCCTCTAGAGGTCCCCCTTATATACACACTCACATGAGCACCTATGACCATGCTCCAAAAAAGGCAAGCCGCGGAGGCCCTCCCTGGGATCATCGAAACTCCTCCCACCTGAGTGGGTGGTCCTACATGCCTAACACGAATCATAGTAATAAAATTAATACCAATAATGAGCAGCTAAGAACATGGGCATAAGGTGTAATAATGATGCCAATACTAGTAAAGTAATAATAATATTACTACTTAGTAATACTACTTTGACGCCCCTACGACTTGAAGTCGCGCAAATATGAACGGTACTCTATGGAAATCATGGAGTACGACTTGTCATGCGATTTTTCAGTCCCAAGTCGCACTAGTGGAAACCGAGCCTTACTAGCTTTGAGGGCTGAGGGGGAAATTGTGACATCATCTGCCCATCTCTCGGCCTTGGCCAATCAGAGGAAAGCTTGTATCTATTGATAAAAATACAAGGGGCCAGATCCACAGAGAATTACACCGGTGTATCTACAGATACACCGGCGTAATTCGATTTTCCCGCCGGTGTGACTTTGTTTTCTATCCAGAAAACAAGTTACGCCGGACTTGCGCTAAGATACGACTGGCGTACGTTTCTTACACCGTCGTATCTTAGATGCATATTTTTACGCTGGACGCTAGGGGCGCGTCCAGCGTAAAATATGCAAATGAGCAAGTTACGCCAATCCACGAACGAACGACCGGCCGACGCAAGCCTTTTACGTCGTTTGCAGAAGCGTATCTCCGGCGTAAAGCTACACCTGCTATATGGAGGCGCAGCCAATGTTAAGTATAGACGTTGGGACCGCGTCGTATTGGACGTCGTTTGCGTCCGCCGATCCAGAATGGGCCTGGGCGTAAGTTACGTTCATTGACTATTTGCGGCGTGATTTCACGCATGCGCACTAGGATACATCCACGGCCGGCACATGCGCAGTTAAAAAAAAAATGAGTTTGCGTCGGGTCATTTATAATTATATTAAAACACAACCCCCTCCCCCCCCCCCCCCCTAGTGAATTTGAATTACACCCGCGAACGCCGGCCCATTTACGCTACGCCGCCGTAAGTTACAGCGGCATTTCTTTCAGGATAAGGAAATCGCCGCTGTGACTTACAGCGGCGCAGAGTGAATGGGACACGCCGCGCGGGCGTCCCATCTACGTGGATCTGGCCCAAGGCTTTTTCTGAATGGTGGAGGAGCATTCGGGCTGAATCTATCCGGCAGCAGATAGAGGGTGACCTGTAAAGCTGCCGGGAACACATAGCTTTACCTACATACAGTATGCAGCTAACACGGATATGGGAAGCAAAGCAAGTTTACCCAGATAATGGTGGGGCATGAGAATAGCTCCCCGCCGGCCTTGTTATTGGGATGGGCTATTCAGCCATCCAGAGCTGTCACTCGGGGGTGGGGAAAAAAAGCACAGCCCTGTGTAAGCTCCACGTTGTAACACCTGAGCTTACACATTTTTCCCCCGGTGGATGACTAGAGCAGAGTGGGAATGAAGGGATGGAAAAAATGTGGAACTGGCGGAGAGCTGAACTGCCAAATATATTGTTTCTATTCTTGATTTAATTTTTTTTTTTTCTAAATGACCTCAAAGCAAATATATAAATGTACCTGCGCTTTGCCAGTCAGCGTGTTGTGATGCATTATAGCGCATTGAAGCATGCTATGCAAAAGTGCAACGTGCCCAAGGGTATAAGGCAAGTTGCTTTGTCTATGCTTTATGACCCCATTGGGCAATAGGGCTGCTGTGAACAAGCGGTAAATAAACCATGGAGAAGAAAGATTTTGCCTTACTTACAGTGCTGACTGCCAGATCCTTTAGAGCTGCTTAGCACAGTCTGTACTGAAATCTCCGCACATGTCCAGAGGAAGAAGAACCCGGGTCCATTATATATGAACAGGTTTCTGTGTGTTCCCGTCATCAGTCAGAGCCTGGTGCCTCATGACCTCGTTCATCATGTGATTTGTGGGAATTCTCCCACGCTTCACGCTGTGCCAGACTCGCATCTCGCATAACACAGCAGCTGCAGATCGGAAACCCTTAAGACGCCAGGAAAGTGGAAGTGAGCGGGAAGATTTTCCTGTCTGGTGAAAAAACAAACAAACACATAAATAAGGACATTCTAGAACCTTTAGTTCTGCAACACCTGCACTTCCAGAAGTTGGAAGTTCATCCCTCCCCCCCCCCTTCCAGACATTGGAAGTTTATCCCTCCCCCCCCTTCCAGACGTTGAAAGTTCTTTAGAGGAGGACAGCCTGAGTGATATTTGGAGACATGTTGGTGATGTAGCTAGAGGCAGAGTTTTGAATGGCTTTGTATGTCCCGTCCCCCCTTCCAGAAGTTGGCGGTTCATCCCGCCCCCCCTTCCAGAAGTTGGCTGTTCATCCCGCCCCCCCTTCCAGAAGTTGGCGGTTCATCCTGCTCCCCCTTCCTTAAGTTGGCGGTTCATCCTGCCCCCCCTTCCAGAAGTTGGCGGTTCATCCCGCCCCCCCTTCCAGAAGTTGGCGGTTCATCCCGCCCCCCCTTCCAGAAGTTGTCAGTTTATCCCGCCCCCTTCCAGAAGTTGTCCGTTTATCCCGCCCCCCTTTCCAGAAGTTGGCGGTTCATCCCGCCCCCCCCTTCCAGAAGTTGGCGGTTCATCCCGCCCCCCCCCTTCCAGAAGTTGGCGGTTCATCCCGCCCCCCCCCCCTCCAGAAGTTGGCGGTTCATCCCGCCCCCCCCTTCCAGAAGTTGGCGGTTCATCCCGCCCCCCCTTCCAGAAGTTGGCGGTTCATCCCGCCCCCCCCCCCTTTCCAGAAGTTGTCAGTTCATCCCGCCCCCCCTTCCAGAAGTTGGCAATTCATCCCGCCCCCCTTCCAGAAGTTGGCAGTTCATTCCGCCCCCCCTTCCAGCTGGGACATCTCTGAGACTTAGGCCACGTACACACGATCGGTCAAAACCGATGAAAACGGACTGAAGGTCAGTTTCATCGGTCCAAACCGATCGTGTGTGGGCCCCATCGGTCAGTTATCCTTCGGTCAGAACTTGCTTTAAAATGTAACCGATGGACGCCTAACCGATAGGTCAAAACCGATCGTTAGTATGCAAAAGCATCGGTTAAAAATCCACGCATGCTCAGAATCAAGTCGACGCATGCTTGGAAACTTGGAAGAGAGTGAGGTACAGCGCAAAACCAATATGTGTGAAATTTGTGATGATGATATCAAAATATAAAAAAAAAATTATTAAGTGAACAATCATAGGCCAATCTGGTTATCACGATTGGTAATGTGTAACATATGTCAAAATTAGTGAAAAATAATATCAATAACAAGTGTATAATAATAATTATACCATAAAGTGGTTGGATAAGTACAACAAAGGTATGTGAAACCTGGAATAAAAATGCAACCAAAAAAATAGGATAACATGCACATCAAAATAAATAAGTATGAAACGATGAAGAGTCCATAAATGTTCCCAAGTGCATGAAAAAAATTATCCGTGTACAAGTGAGCTATGAGAAGTCTTCCAAAAACATGTTCAAAACTTGGCACCACCTTCCACCAGGGATACACCCGAGTGTCAGAAATAAAATCTCCTTACCAGACCTTCTGACCACAGCTGCGGTCAGACTACACACGGGTTGGTTTAGAGTCACCCAAATGACTATGAGCTGGAGCTACTTCAGATCGCAATCAGCCAGAGCGGATGGATGTAGTTCTGAAGGCAGCAACTCGTTCCTCTCTTCTGAAGACGTACTTTCCCCCCGTCAGAGTTCCCGGAGAAGACGGTGTGGACCATTGGGCACTTTTCCCCTGTTCTCACTCACACTTGTGAGGTTGATGCTATAAATTACCCCACACACATTTTTGGCCAAGTACAGATCTAAATTGGATATTTTGTCTGAACAATATTTTAAATATTCAAGAAATAAAAGCAAAGCTTTAAAAATATTTTAAATATATTTCTCCTGAGAAAGCGAGTGCTATCTAGAGAAACGTGTCAAGATTCAATTTATATGCATCTGTTCCTTGGATCACCAGTTATGTCATGATTCATGTAATTATGGATATCTTATGTGTACAGTATATTTCTGGAAAATGTGTCCTTAAGACCTTTTTAATTTATATCTTTAAGACATAAAAATCATACTTAAAAAATAAATAAAAAATATGGTGTGCATCTTTACGTCCCGTGGGCGCTCCTGGATTGTATTTTAGCATAAATTTAAGGACTGCGACACATTCATGCCTTACTCATACAGTCGTCATATATAAATGACATCACGGTCTATACGATCCAGTATCTCTGGTTTCTGGTGTCCTACACAGCTCCTGACAGCGGCATATGCTTCCTGAAGACACACTGAGGCTCAACGACCAACGGCACTGGGTGGATTACATGCTCTTATCTTAATGCATCTTGAGAGTTGCCACATGTGATTATTTTTTATAATAAGGTCTTTTCCTCTACAGTTGTACCTAGGATTACAAGCATAATTCATTTCAGACGAATGCTTGCAATCCAAAGCACTCGTATATCAAAGCGAGTTTCCCCATAGAAGTCAATGGTAAACTCAAATAATGTGTTCCACAGTCACTTCTATTGTATGCAGTACCGCATGTGGCCAGAGGTGGGGGAGGCACCGGAGACACTCGGAAACTTCTCAAATGCACTCAGAAACACTCGAGAACGAGTGTCACTGTCACCCCCCGCACCTCTGGCCAAATGCGGTACTGCAGACCACAGAGGCTTGAATCCTGCTTGTTTTGCGAGACAACGATCGCAAACCGAGTCAGGATTTTTTTAAATAATAGCTCTTATTGGGACACGCTCGTTAACCATGTTGCTCACAATCCGAGGTATTACTGTATACTGCACTCAGTTGCTGCCCTCTGCAGGTTCCTTTTGTATGTTGCAGAGATAACTCTCAATAAGGAGCTGCCACAGATATCTTTGGACCTATGGACTTTTCATTATAATCCTACACCCCCACAGCACATTCACATGCATGATTATGTTGTAGTTTAGCTTTATCGCTACCTGCGCCATTCTGGTTATTCTCTGTGCAACATGAAGTCTCATCCTCCATTTTTGCAAAACTCAAGTCAACAAAAGTCTAGTCTTTTGGCCATGCGGCTAGCACTAGAGGGTCAAATGACTGGGGTTTTATCCACACAGAGACAAGTGTTCCAGGCCATTGATTTCTTTTACATGGATCATTTTTTGTAAGTCTCTATTATTTGGTTTGTTTTGCAGGATCGGGAGATAAGGTTTTGGCCCTGGCAAGCCTGGAGGTGGGAAGCACCAAGAAGTGAAAAAGAAATGAAGCACACCAGACAAAACTTTCTTCATGATTATGTTGCTTTGTTGAGCCCAGATGTCGTTCTAGAGCAGTGATTATCAAGCCGTGGTCCGAGCACTTCAAGTCTTCGGCCATATGTCCTACCCTGCTGAAGGGAGCTGTGTCTGGTTGTGGCTGACCTATGAATGTAGGTTGGCATTCGCTGTCCGACCAGCACCTAGATGGGGCTAATGTCCATTGGAACCAAGTGTGGCCACCAAATGAAAAGTGCGCTAGGTTGGAATTTTTTTAATTTTTTTTACTAAACATCAGCCCCATTGCAATCCTTGTTTTATGTTCACACCAGGTGGTTGGTTGCCTTGGGCAAAGAAAAGATTCCTTAGGGCGAATTTTTGTATTTCAACCAGTGTGCCTGTATTAAAGCGGAGTTCCACCCAGGAAAACCACATTTGGGCAAAAGTCCTAAAAAAATAAAATAAAAAAAAATGTGAAAAAAAAAAATTAATACTCACCCGAAATACCTGTTGCTATGCGGAAGTCCATAATCTGCCTCTTCCACACCGCGGTGTCTTTTCTTTTGCTTCTTCTCCTTGTGAATGGGGCGCGCTGCTTTCTGAGAACTGTGTGTGTTCTCAGAGAGCAGCCGCCCATTCACAAGCCAGCGTGAGACTCACGCAGGCGCAGTAGGAAATGGGCAGTGAAGCCGTAAGGCTCCACTGCCTGTTTCCCCTAGTGTGAATGGCGGCGCGGGACCTGGAGCGATCGTGGGACCGGCATTGGGGGGGCCATCAGCGCGGGCAAGTAAAACAAGGTAAGTGTCCTTATTAAAAGTCAGCAGCTACACTGTTAGTAGCTGCTGACTTTAAAAAAAAAAATGCGGCTGGAACACCCCTTTAAGGGAGCACCCGATGCTGCCAATGCAGGTGCCTGGCTGCCACTAGCTTTAATATTTCCAGATTTTAAGAAAAGTGTTAAAGTTCCTTCTCTTTGAACTTGCTTGAGTATTGCAGCCAGATTATCAGCTTTACAAGACAGGAAACTAGCATTTTCAGTAGCATATCAGGAATGGCAGCTCCCAGTACTGACCCAATTACTGGAAATGCCAGTTGTCTGGCTGTCCATGTTGATGTTTTGAGTCGGTGGCCCAGAACTGGGAAATAAGGAATGATGACTTTTCTCTAAGTTTCATTGGCCGCCCGCTCATTGCCAATCAACAGTACTGAAGCACAGTTTTCCGAGGCAGGCCAGCAATGGAACCCTCCGGCATTTATGTAATAACAGGTAAAGTTTACACACCCCCGGGTGACCCAGGAAGAAATCGCAGCAAGGAGTTATGTTAGCGAGACAAAAGGCATCAGGACAAAGTGGCTATAGCTGCCCATAAATGGATCTAAAATTTGTCCGGTTTAGCAGGGACTGGCTAAATTATGATCCATCTATAGCCGTTCCCGCTCAACAGAAGTGGATCTAACAGTTGACTTCTGTCCAATGGAACTGTTGGAATACCTTTGTCGATCACCTGGCTGCAATCGCTAATCAGTGTATTCTGACAGCAGAAGAAGGGTCCCGCTGTCAGAATACAATGGCACAGCAGGAGGATTCCCCCATCCACCACCTCACTTATGGGAATTTTTTTAAAAGGGGTTGTAAAGGAAACATTTTTTTTCCTAAATAGCTTTCTTTACCTTAGTGCAGTCCTCCTTCACGTACCTCATCCTTCCATTTTGCTTTTAAATGTCCTTATTTCTTCTCAGAAATCCTCACTTCCTGTTCTTCTGTCTGTAACTCACCACCGTAATGCAAAGCTTCCTTCCTGGTGTGGAGAAAGCCTCTTGAGGGGGCGAGCAGGAGAGTCAGGACACCCACTAACACACACCTCCTTTCTCTATCTGCAAAGTAGAGAGTGTCCTGACTTGCCTGCTCTCCCCCCTCAAGAGGCTTTCTCCACACCAGGGAAAAAGCCTTGCATTACTGTGTGGAGTTACAGACAGAAGAACAGGAAGTGAGGATTTCTCAGAAGAAATAAGGACATTTAAAAGTAAAATGGAAGGATGAGGTAAGTAAAGTAGGACTACACTAAGGTAAAGGAAGCTATTTAGGAAAAAAATGTTTTTCCTTTACAACCCCTTTACATTTTTTATTGATCAACCATCTGGATGATCAAAAAAAACAACAACAAGGCACCTATGACTATGTCTAAATCGCCCACCCCACCTCCTTTTGTCTCCCCTGCAGCTTGTTGCTAATGCTTTCAGGTATGGTGGAGTATATTGCCTCCTCCCAAAATGTTGTGCTTACGGCTGATCAGCCAATTGCCAGGGCTCGATTTGTGTGGGAAGGAATGTCATCAGCCATGTGTAAGCTCAAATGCAGAGCTTACACAGAGTTTGCTGCTTGGCGAAAGAAGCAGTGGAGGAGTGGAGGAAAAGTAATTACAGGTGAACCTCGGATTACGAGGATAATCTGTTCCAGGAGAATGCTTGTAATCCAAAGAACTCGCATATCAAAGCGAGTTTTCCCATTGAAGTCAATGGAAACAAAAATAATTTGTCCCGCATTGACTTCAATGGGATGCAATACCGCATGCAGCCAAAAGTTGTGGGGGGGCACCAAAGAGCCTTGGAAACAGCCAGAAAGGCCCAAGAACACGTCGGCTGATCTCGGCAAGCATCGGAAAGGCTCGGAAACTGAATATTTCCGTGTCTTTCCGAGCATTGCCGAATGGCTTCGATCATCGCTGTTTGGCTCCGCTCGGCTCCGGCACCCCCGCACCTCAGGCCAAATGTGATGCTGCAGGCCCAATTAGGTTGAATTCTGCTCGTCTTGTGAGACAACACTCGTAAACAGAGTCAGATATATATATATATTTTTTTTTTAAGTTGCTCGCAAATCAAAACGCTTGTTAACTCTTAAACCAAGGTTCCACTGTACAGCTGGTCCTGAGGGAAGTCTTTCCAGAAAGCCTGTCACATTACTAGGAATTGGCAGAGTCTATTTAACCCCATGCACGCGGCTTCCACTAGCCATTTAAGGGGTTTGGCATTCTGTGAGGCGGGCCATGGCTTGTGACCACCATGATTGGCTGTCACGGCGGTCACATGATCGAAAAACTTTTTGTGGGCCGCCGGTCACTGTGCCGGAGAGCATGCAGGGTGCGTGCTCTCGGCACACCTATAATGCACGTAGATATGCGGCGACAAGGCCCGGTCACCGAGAGGCTACATATTTGCGTGCGGTTGGTGCTTAGGGGTTAATTTGGTGATATTTGGCAAGGACAGACGCGGATGAAGCTTAGCTTCTTATATTTTTCCGGCTTGTTTTAAAGAGGTTCATGAATCGTGGAATTGAGGATCATTGTTCTAGAGGATGGATGTTTTCTTCTCAAATTGTTTTGCATTAAAATAAAGCTTAGGTTCTCTCCTCGCAGAAGGACCGAGCGCTCGGCTGTATCCATAGGTCTGTGGGCCTGACTTCTATTGTAAAGGTGCAACCGTCCATTCTCTCTCTTTTATCTTTTTCTAGAAGCCACGGAGTGGGAGACAAGTGTTCATTACATTTTGACTTTATATGCACATATTTAATGTTGTTGTTGTTGTTGTTATAGGGTGAATCATAACTGTAGATTGTGTTTTTTTTTTTTTTTTTATGAAATAAAGAATATTGGGTTTTGAGCAGCGTGTGTTCATTCTTTAATTGTGTTATACTAACTGTGACTTGTTGCCATGATCAAACAGCCCTATGATATTCGTGTATATCTCCACTGGTGGCTGCCTGTCTGTGGTCTGCATCATTTGTAGGGTTTGTTAATTTGCTATTGTCACTGGGTAGACTTTGGGCGCAGTGCTCTGATCATGTGCTTAATCACTCGGCGCCCAGAGGACATCATATGACGTCCTGGGCTCTCTGGTACTTTGTGGGGCTATATCTGAATGATGCCTGAAGCTACAGGCATCATTCAGATATCGGAATTTTCAGCCGGCGATTCCCTACACCATAGGAATGATCATAGCGGCTGTTCCACCGCTTAATCGTTCCTACAGGCGGCGAAATGGGACACCCCCCTCCTGCCGCCCTCCGTTGCTTCTACCAACTTACCTGTGCGATGGGTGAGTCGGTGACGTGAACCGCCGGCCCCCTGATGCAGATCACAGAGATTTCCGGCGGACCAAATGGTCGCCAAAGTCTCTATGATCGTCGGAGGCCGGGCGCAATTTTATGACGTCACACCCGGCCTCTGCATTAAAAAAAAAAACAGCGCCACTTCGGCTGTGAAGTGGTGATCGTGGTTTTATTTATTTATTTTTATAATTTTTCTTTAGCCTTCCCAGCCTAGAGGTGAGATGTGGGGTCTTATTGACCCAACATCTCACTGTAAAAAGGTCCTGTCATGCATATTTTTATTACAAGGGTTGTTTACATTTCTTGTAATAGGATAAAAGTTTTTTTTTTAAAGTGTCAAAATGTAAAAAAAATAAGAAAAATTAACAATAATAATACAGAAGCGAATGCATACGTAAGACCCGCCCACATAAAAAAATGGTGTTCAAACCACACATGTGAGGTATCACCACGAACGTTCAAGCGAGAGCAATAATTCTAGCCCTAGACCCCCTCTGTAACTCAAAACATGTAACCAGTAAAAAGATTTAAAGCGTCGCCTATGGAGATTTTTAAGTACCGAAGTTTGGCACCATTCCACGAGCGTGTGTAATTTTGAAGCATTAAATGTTAGGTATCTATTTACTCGGCGTAACTTCATCTTTCGCATTATACAAAAAAATTGGGCTAACTTTACTGGGTTTTTTTTTAAAGCATGAAACTTTTTTTTTTTTTAAAACGCAATTGAAAAATTGCTGCACAAATACTGTGCGAGATAAAAAGTTGCCCATTTTAGTCAAAAAGTAAAATAAGAAATATATTTTTTTGCCTTAATATCTAGCTTAAAGAGGGGGTTCACCCTTAAAACCACTTTCTCCCATCCCATCCGCCAGTATGCTGTCTTTTTTTTTTTTTATCGGTGTACTTACTTCTTTATAGATAATTAAATTTTCGTCCTACCGCGGTATATGGCGTCGCTTTATCACCTCACGCCTTCCGAAAACAGCCGACTAGCACTCGGCTGTTCTCGGCGCTATACGGCGCCTGAGCACAGACCTAGGAGCTGACTGCGCAGGCGCCGTATACAGCCGCGTCCTATTTCGGCTTTTTTCGGAGGGCGTGACGCGGCTATATACAGCGCCTGCGCAGTCAGCTCCTAGGTCTGTGCTCAGGCGCCGTATAGCGCCGAGAACAGCCGAGTGCTAGTCGGCTGTTTTCGGAAGGCGTGACGCGATATAGCGGCGCCATATACCGCGGTAGGACGAAAATTTAATTATCTATTAAGAAGTAATTACACCGATAAAAAAAAAAAAAAAAGACAGCATACTGGAGCTGAGCCCACCGGACCCGAAAAATAGAAACAAAAATGCTCCGCCTCCTGAGAGGCCTCCCGCCATCTGCCCGCTCTTCCCGTTGGCGGTTCTTATATAGGCAAGGCTATGTCACCGGGTGGCCCCGCCCCTTGCCTATATAAGAACCGTCAAAGGGAAGAATGGGCAGATGGCGTCCTTTTATAAAGGACTCAAAAACAGTTTTCTGTGGTTCTTCGTTTTTGGCACCTTTTTGGTGAATGGATAGAGGTACAGATTCCGATAAGCCTCTAGTAATATTTTGTTATATGGTTTACCATATTTTATCTGCTTCTAAAGACATTGATACAAATACGGAGTTGAAGCTGTTATAGCTGCAAAAGGTGGGCCAACTCAATCTTGAACCCTATGGACTAAGACTGGGATACCATTAAAGTTCATGTGCGTGTAAAGGCAGGCGTCCTAATACTGTTGATAATATGGTGTATAAATACACTGTTATCAGTCAGTCATAAAATAAAATCTCCAGAAATGTTTTCTCAAAGCCCCTTTGACTTCTTTGTTCCTCAGACAGTAGATTATTGGGTTTACGACTGGCGTCAGAATGCTGTACAAGAGAGATGCTAAATTTTCCAGCTCAATGGAGTAACCTCTTGGTCCAACGTAATTAAGGATACCTGTGCTGTAGAACGCTGTGACTACGATGAGATGGGAGGAGCAGGTGGAAAAGGCCTTCGATCGTCCTTCAGAAGACTTGATCTTCATGATGGTGGAGATGATGTGGACGTAGGTTATAACGATATAAAGAAATGGGGTGAAGCCAAGGAACACGCTGACTACATACATTAATATTTTGCTGGTCTTGGTGGAGTTACAGGCTACTTGTACCAATGGTGGAACATCACAAAAAAAATGATTTATACTGTCTTCCGAATTACAGAATCTAAGTTTGGAAGCCATGACCGTATGAAGCATAGAATCGAGAAACCCACCCAACCACGAAGCACCTGCAAGACCGGCGCAAAGCTTCATTCTCATGAGCACCGGATAACGTAACGGGTTGCATATGGCGACAAAACGGTCGTACGCCATCACAGCCAAAAGAATACACTCAGCCCCACCCAGAGAGACAAACAGATACAATTGCGCAATACAATTGAGCAAGGAAATCCTTTTGTTGCCGGTAGCGCAATTGAATGTTATGATTGGGAGAGTGGTGGAGGAGTAACAAATGTCCAAAACGGAGAGATTACTAAGAAAAAAATACATTGGCGTGTGCAGATGTGCTTCAACCCTAATGATGATGAAAATGCAGAGATTGCCAATCAGGATAGTGCAATAAATGAGGGATAACAAAAAGGTGATGATAAAGAACCGATCATTGGAAAAATTCAACAATAAAATATTGGTCACCATTGTCTGGTTCTCATACGGGTGCACTGCAGTAAAGGACATCTAAAACAAAAAAGTCACTCATTAAAGGATGTACAGTATTTCAATCCAAATTCTCTGGTAGATGATGTAGTGTTATAAGCAGTGGCGGTGCATCCATCGGGACGCAGGAGCGCCGCCCCCTCTGGCTCGCTCACAGCCAGTAAAATATACAGATTCATTCACTGCATGAATCTGTATATTTTTTCGCCGCTGCCGCCCACTATTCAGCTGACCGGACATTGAGCGCCGGTCAGCTGAATAGCGGCAGCTGACTGGCTGTGGGGAAGTGCCTGTCAGGGCCGGCGGCCCTGATAGGCTGTCCGAGTACAGCCCTGAGGCTGTAGTCGGCTTCCTGAAGCTCGGGACGTACCGGTGATCTGCCTAGCTGGTTCCAGCTAACGAGCTGGTTCCATGAAGGACTGCGCAGGCGCAATCTCAACTGTCGGTCTGGTTCCAGCTAACGAGCTGGTTCTGCGCAGGCGCAGTCCTTCCCGACGGAAACCTCCGAACCTCGGCCGACATCCAGGGCGACGTAGAAACTGAGGAAAGTGGCCAGTCGGCCTCACGTCCTCGCTTCGCTCGGCCTCCTGGCTCTTTTTTTAACATCCTCCAATCCACGGGGATGTTAAAGAATGAGCCTGGATGCCGCCCGAGGTTCGGAGATTTCCGTCGGGAAGGATTGCGCCTGCGCAGTCCTTGAAGGAACCTGCTCGTTAAGGGAACAAGCCTGACAAGTCACCGGCCGTGCATCCGAGGATGACTGAGAGGCGTCTCAGACAATCAGGTAACCTGATTGGCTGAAGCGTCATCGAGGGGGGGACGAGGGACATCGAGGGACGTAAAAGCCATAAAGGTAAGTGCCAGGGGGGTACTGGGCACAGTGGCTACAAGTGGGGGCACAGTGGCTACAAGTGGGGGCACAGTGGTGACAATTGGGGGCACAGTGGCAACAATTGGGGGCACAGTGGCTACAATTGGGGGCACAGTGGCGACAATTGGGGGCACAGTGGCGACAATTGGGGGCACAGAAGCTGTGTTTGATGGCATAGTGGTGACAATTGATGGCACAGTAGCTGCGTTTGATGGCTACGCACAGTAGCTGTGTTTTCATGGCATGGCACGGTGGCTGCGTTTTGATGGCATGGCACAGTGGCTGCGTTTTGATGGCACGACGGCTGTGTTTTGATGGCATGGCACAGTGGCTGCATTTTGATGGCATAGTGGTTGTGTTTTGATAGCACAGTGACTGCATTTGATGGCATGGCACAGTGGTGACAATTGATAGGTACAGTGAGGCTGAAATTGTTTTTTTTTTTTCGTTTGCGCTCCCCCAAAAATTTTGAGCACCAGTCGCCACTGGTTATAAGTCTGATATAACAAAATAATGTTTTTATTAGCCGGTGTAGGGGTGCAGACTGGCGCTGATTGACTTTAGGCAGTCCCAGTGTGTGGCCCCCCGTTGAGAGAGATTTCAGTACAGGGATAGTAAGGACAGGAACACGGTGTATCTGAAATCATTCTCTGACTTTACTGATAATAATAAGACAATTATATGCATTACAAAAAGGGGAGGGGACAAAATACATTAATTTGGGTAAGAAATAAATAATTATTATGTTGGCAATAAGTGATTGGTTAATACAAATACTACGTGTTCTGTAAAGGTAAGATATTACGGCTTACTCGTTAAAAACTTATTTATTAAAAAGGCTTAGTAAGTGAAAAACAACAGCTGCATAATATAATATAATTGAAAAAGAAGGAACGTTCCTAATACAAGATAGGGAAGTTATAGATAAAAATATATAATACAGTTCTAGCAATTAATAAGGAATGTCTCACATGTAATAGACTATATAAAAACAAACCCTGTGAGAACAAGGAAAGATACATTTCTAGTAATTAGTGATGCCGCGTACACACGGTCGTTTTTTGTCTTGTAAAAAAACATAGTTTTTTCTCATGAAAAAAAAAACGACGTTTTTCAAACTTCATTTTAAAAAACGATGTTGCCTACACACCATCGTTTTCTGAAAATGCTCTTGCAAAGCGCGGTTACATACAACACGTACGACGGCACTCTGTTCCATTCAAGCTCGCGTCATAACTTGCTTCTGAGCATGCGCGGATTTAAAAACGTCGTTTTAAACGTCGTTTTAGCCCACACACGATCATTTTTTATGACACAAAAAAATTACATTTTGAAAAACGTCATAAAAATTTGAAGCATGTTCGAATTTTTTTTTGCTCGTTTTTCAGAAGACAAAAAGTGGCGTAAAGCCCACACACGATCATTTTAAATGACGTTTTTTAAAACGTCGTTTTATTTCATCACAAAAAACGACCGTGTGTACGCAGCATTAGGAATGTTTTGCATGTATAATCTTTTGTTCAGAGATAAAAACTACAAGAGATTATGTGTGTAAGGCCTTTTAGAATTCTACTAAAAATCGAGTGAAATAACACTGACTCTGGAACCCTTAACCCCTTACAATCATATGTAACAGTTAAGGAAGGACCCTAGCTTCAGAACCGTAAACACTTACAGCCGGCAACACAGGAGCCAGTCCAAATTGTTGGCTAAAGTAAATTTTCCTTATTTGTCAACATCTCAAAGCCTTTATCAGTTGAAAGTTCATAATCCACGACTCTACTTTTCAGATATATTCCCCATCTCTATGTGACCCATGTACTGTACATTCAATAGGTGCTTCTATCCTGAAGACACATGTAGCAAGGTCCCAGGCCTTCTTCGGTCTAATGAGAACCACCAGAGTCAGAGATAGCTGACATCCTTCTGTATGTGGTGGGTTGTGAGGCATGGTTGGTGAAAAGCAATTACCGTATTTGCCGGCGTATAAGAAAAATATTGGTATAAGACGACCCCCTATATGCCTCCACTGTGCCCTACATTACATGCCTCCACTGTGCCATTACATTACATGCCTCCACTGTGCCATTACATGCCTCCACTGTGTCATTACATTACATGCCTCCACTGTGCCATCACATGCCTCCACTGTGCCATCACATGCCTCCACTGTGCCATCACATGCCTTCACTGTGCCATCACATGCCTCCACTGTGCCATTACATGCCTCCACTGTGCCATTACATGCCTCTACTGTGGCATTACATGCCTCCACTGTGCCATCACATTCCTCCACTGTGCCATCACATGCCTCCACTGTGCCATTACATGCCTCCACTGTGCCATTACATGCCTCTACTGTGGCATTACATGCCTCCACTGTGCCATCACATTCCTCCACTGTGCCATCACATGCCTCCACTGTGTCATTACATGTGTAAGGGCGTATAAGACGACCCCCTATTTTTACAGGAAAAAAAATAATTTTGGGATATACTCGCCGTATAAGACGACCCCCTACATGCGTCCACTGTGCCATTACATTACATGCCTCCACTGTGCCAATACATGCCTCCACTGTGCCATTACATGCCTCCACTGTGCCTTTACATGACTCTACTGTGGCATTACATGCCTCCACTGTGCCATCACATTCCTCCACTGTGCCATCACATTCCTCCACTGTGCCATCACATGCCTCCACTGTGCCATTACATGCCTCCACTGTGCCATTACATGCCTCTACTGTGGCATTACATGCCTCCACTGTGCCATCACATTCCTCCACTGTGCCATCACATGCCTCCACTGTGTCATTACATGTATAAGGGCGTATAAGACGACCCCCTATTTTTCCAGGAAAAAAATTGGTTTTGGGATATACTCGCCGTATAAGACGACCCCCTACATGCGTCCACTGTGCCATTACATTACATGCCTCCACTGTGCCAATTCATGCCTCCACTGTGCCATCACATGCCTCCACTGTGCCATTGCTGACCTCACTGTGCCGGCCAAGACGATCTCCCTACCTTATTTTGTTTGCAGAGTTTGGGTTTCAGGCTGCGGCCATCTATTATTCAAAAGCCACGTCTCCTCCTCAGACTGTTCCGTGATAGGCGATACACTCATTTTCCCAGCAGAGCCTCTGTTCAGGGTTCTGCCTATCACAGATGTCCTCTCGTCCGAGGATGAGAAGGCATCCGTGATAGGCGTAACACTGAACAGAGGCTCTGCTGGGAAAATAAGTGTTCCGCCTATCACGGAACAGTCTGAGAAGGAGGCGCGACTTTTGAATAATGGATGCCCGCAGCCTGACTGAGACAGGTACCGGCGTATAAGACGACCCCCGAGTTTTGAGGCATTTTTTTACATCCAAAAGGTCATCTTATACGCCGGCAAATACGGTAGATTCATTGGGCGCCAGACACTTCTTCAATGCAAAAGGATTTTATTTCTCTTAACAGAACTTTGGGAGAGAGAGTTAGGGCCAGGACACCCTTAGATAGTTGCAAGATTAATTGGCAGACTCCGAGACTTCAACAGGAGGACAGCCATTCAGGGAAAGGCATCCAGCAAGACACCACATCTATATGTGAAAGAATACTTTCTCCTATAGCAACAGTCTTTAACAGTTTCTAACCCAAAGTATAACAGTTCCTTCATTTCAACTACCATCACTTCTTGCAGTTCTTCAGCCAACTGAGCTCCTAGTCTCTCACTAGACTAGATGATCCACTGCCCCTGAGCTTCTCCAATTTTCATGGTAGTATCTTCCTCAAGCATCACCTCCGCCTCTCTGCTGGGTCCCTAGCTTGGTACTTAAGATACTCCCAAGCTTTACCCCACTGGCCTGCTCAGCCCTCTGCTTTTTTTTTTTTGTATAATCTGTTTTTATTAAGAAAAGAAAAGGAACATGCATACACAAACAGAAGTGATGTGCACATTGAACATGGTCTGCAAACAATATACAAAATAGTACAGTGCAAAAGTACAACAGAGCAACTTAAGGACAAGGTGCCATTTCCCGAAAAGTAACACTAAACTATCGGGGAGGGGAGGGGCGGCCGCCCCCCCCAGATCTCTTACCCGTCCTACATCAAAACCAGGGGCATGGACCCAACTAGGCTAGGAGCCCACACTTCCCAGCGCCCATTATGGGGAGGGGGGGTCAAATGACCTCCATCATACCCTACCTGCTCGGCCCTCTGCTTGACACAACAAGGCTGCTCTACAAGCGTCACTTCCGCTCGCTGGGTCCCTGGCTTGACACCTGCTGAAGTTTCCCGATTCTTCACCGTCCCCGGTTGGTGAGAATACTGCTCCGGTACTTGCTTCCGCTAATCACTGTGGTCCCTGGTAATAAGGTGGTTGGTCCCTTAGTGACAACAGCTTCCCCTCTACCTCCTACCACGACGGGTTCTCCGGCTGACAGAACCGTAATTTTTGGTTGGACTGCAAGCCGCAATCCCAAGCCTACATTGCTCTCTTGCTTCAGGATAGGCCCTCAGACAGCATAGCAACTATATGTGCCCGGGATCGGCCCAAACTCCTGCCTAGCAGCCCGGGCCATACAACACACATCCACCCAGACAGCCATCCAGGTGGCACAGAACATCGATCACCTGACCTCACCCAAATATATAGGTTCTCCCAGCAAGCCAAGGGATTTAAGAAAACCCCTGCCCATTGGCTGAGATGCCCCATATACCCATTATAAGACCTTGCATTGTCTTTCTCATATCTAATGCCACTAGGTACCCAGTGGCAGAAGAGAAAAGTGCAGTAACCCCAGACTTAGGAAGAAATAAATTGAGCCCTAACAATTATATAAGGTAGGTAAATTTAGGAGCAACCCTGCCTAAACTCCAGGGTGCTACACACACAATAGGAGTATATGAGAAAACGGTCTTCAAAGGGCTGAAAATATTTTCAAATCTTAGAAAGAAAAGACCATTTTAACTATAAAGCTCCTTTTAACCCCCTCCATTACGGTTGAGGCTGAATTTTCTAAAGTAATCCTGTTAATAATTGTTAATAAACATTCCCATAGAAACACTCCTAAACTTTGTGGACACCCTTCCCAGAAGAGTTGAAGCTGTTATAGCTGCAAAGGGTGGACCAACTGAATAGGGAACCCTACAGACTAAGACTGAGATGTCATTAAAGTTCATGTGCGTGTAAAGGCAGGTGTCCCAATACTTTTGACAATAAAGTGTGTAACGGTCACCACCGTTTACGATCTTCCATCAACCCAAAATAAGACAGCTTATCTGACACTCCAACCAACAGGACCCAATCCATCCCATTTCCCAGAATAACGAGACTCAGCTCTGTTCTCTGCTTCAAAATGAATGAACGCTTTAATGGTATCTTAGCTTGCTTATATATACAGTACAACATATTACAGTAATCACAGGAACAAAGAAATCTCCACCCCCCTCATCACACTCTGGGGGCTTCCATACAGATTTTAGAGAGACACTTTGGCACCGGTCTATAATTAACATGACCTAATTACTACACCTGAGAAGTCACATTCCTTTATCAATAGAATTTAAACAAAACACCATCACACAATGAGTTCACCTCAATCCACATCTTTAGACAGACGGTCTGTCTCCGATAGAAAGGTATTTACACCTGATCATCAATGGGCTTTAAACCGTGTTATCACACAATGAAATGTCTTTCAGGAGCCAGCCTCACTTAGCATTTCAACAGCCTTTTATACAGGGGAATGAGTCACTGTCCTATTGACCTGGTCAAGTCAACATAAACCACTTGTAATATTCCAGTATATCCTGCAAACATGAATTATGATTTATTAGCCATCCTATGCCCAAAAGGGGCACAGGGTGATCCTAGACCCAAGAGTTATTAGTGACACTGACACAGGAGTACCTCTCATCCTTCCAAAGTCTTTGGTTGTCACGGGTCATTCCGTTACAAAGTGTATATCCTATTGTTACAGAATGACCAAAGGTCTGACATGTTTTTGCCTGGAATTAAAATGTGCTTCTGCTGGTCCCTGGTTTCAGTATAACAAAGTACATGTGACAAATAATGTTATTTGAAAAGCAATAAAATAAGCGAACAATAGCGAGGGCCTGGAAAAAAAAACTTCTGTCTCATTCCCGGAGGTCAAGAATACCCTGATGACCCTTATGATACATGAAAATATGTCTAGCATCCTGCACAACTCCCATGCTAAATTCCTTAAGGTATGGGCCCCGTGGTGGTCCTATACACTCTCTAGTTTGCGCCCGTCTAGTCTAGGGCTCTAAATTTAATTTGACCTCGCTTCCAGCCTGAGGGTCCTTCCTTTCTCCTTCTTTGCTTCTGGGCTTTTTGCTCGTTGTTCTGCTCTATTCCTCCCCTCTTCCCCCTGTTTGTGCATGTTTTTATGTTTGTTAGTTTTTTTTTTTGTTTTTTTTTTCTCCTCCCCCGGCTTTTCGGATAACTCTGCCCTCCTTTACCTACCTTGGCCCCTGAGTCTCAAGGCTCAGGCAAAACGCACTGCCCCCCGGCCCCGGCTGGAGAGACGGTGGTAATTTATAATTAGCTCCCTTATAGTATATATTCTATGATGTGTTTTTATGCGTACTTATGTTCTATTTCCATATCCCCTGCGTGGGAACTTGTTGTCTGTTTTCCCCTTTTTTTTATATTTCAATAAAAATATTGTACCTGAAAAGCAATAAAATAAAAAGCAACGTACCTTAGCATTTAATAAAATGGTTGTGTATAAAATGCCTCCAAAAACAAGAGCTATGGAGATATAACAAGATAATAAAAACTACAGAAAACAGGCCGGATGAAAAGTCTGTAGACTACAATAATAACTATAATTTATTTCATTATTGTTATTATTATTATTATTTTGTGCTATAACATTCTGCATCTTGAAAGCCGATGTCACATGTACACTTAGCCTGCACCTACCTAATGAGAACCGCTGAATGTTTAGAGAATTTATCTTGAAAGCAGAACCCACTGGGAATTTCGTTCCTGTCACCGCTAATAATATAACTGGAATAATATTATAAGAACACAAATTAAATTACAATAATGAAAGAACACATGAAAAATAATAATCTCTCAAGGGCAGGGACCTTTTAAATATTCTTATATTGAAGGATATTATAACTGTACTGTCTCCTTTTGTTTTGTAAATTGCCTAGCAAACTGTTGGTACTATTTAATTCCTGAATAATAACAATAATAATAACATACAGTGATTCTATAAATTGCTAAATTCATCCAGAAAAAAAGACTGCAATTAAGCCTTGTGACAGACTGACCCATGACATCCCCAGACCCTCATATGTCTAAAATCATCCTATGTCCACTAGGGGCATAGGATGACTGAGAAATGATATCTTGGACTACCTGAGATGGGATTAATATGTAATTATTATCCACAATATATTCCAGGATATCTGTAAAGAACTATTTACTGTTTTGTTGATTCTGAACTCAATGGGTTAATTGTAAGAGTGACTCATTCATAATTTTGGGACACATACCGTTAGATGCTAATGTCACCAACTCCAGCTATCTCTCTGTTCTCTGTGCTAATTGACCCTGATATTGTGTGAAGATGTCCTGTGTTTACACTTATGATTCGTGTATTGTCCGGCTCCTCTCTCTCGAGTTCACGCACAAAAAATACACTTAAAAAAAAATAAAAAATGATTTGTGTATTGTATAGCAGGTGAGCGAGGAGACGTGACGTCTACCCTGAAAGGTCATTTTTATAAAAAAAAAAATCGGGAGATCGGCGGCTAATTTAAATACAGTAAGTGAACTGGCTTATACAATGTGATTGCCTCATGAGACACATATATATAATATCAAATTATTAAATGTAGTGGGAGCTCCGCTTTAATTAAAAAAAATTGCAGAGAGGAGGAATCATAAGAGACTTTTCTTTACCACCTAAAGGACCTTGGGAGTATGGAGAGTAGAGCTATCACTGGAGTCATTGGCCATGTTATATCTCCAATCTGGTTACACAAATCAAAAACATCCTTCGAAAAGGAACTGTGTCTCCCATCATGATGTGCTGGGTTTTGATTTTTTGTTTGTTTAATGTTTTGACACTACTGTTTCCTACGGTCTCCAATTTGCGGCCCAGGGACCGGATGCAGACCTTTGCTTGCATTTATCTGGCCCTTGGGTACTGTTTCATCTACTGACACCAACAATGGGGCATAATTCCTGTCACTGACATGAGGCACAATTCCTCCCACTGATACCAACGATGGGGCACAATTCCTTCCATTGAAACCAATGATGGGGCATAATTCCTTCCATTGACACCAACGATGGGGCGCAATTTCTTCCATTGACACCAACGACGGGGCACAATTCCTTCCATTGACACCGACGATGGGGTTCAATTCCTGCCACTGACACAGCCGATGGGGCACTATTCCTCCTACTGATACCAATGATGGGGCATTATTTCTACCACTGATCCAAAGAATGGGGCACTAGTTCTCCCGCTGATCCCAATGATGGGGCACTATAACTTCTGCTGACACCGATAATGGGGCACAATTCCTTCCATTGACACCAACAATGTGGCATAATTCCTTCCATACCACCTATGGGGCACTGTTCCTCCCATTGATACCAATGATGGTGCACAATTCCTCCAGCTGCCACCAAAGATAGGAAATTTAGGGGGGCTGGACCGAACCACCCCCCCCCCCCCTAAAATTATACAGGGTTTGGGATAGGTGATACATGGGTGAAATTAAACTGACATTTGTTCTTCATACCACAAACCATTTATTGAGCTGTACTGCAGCTTCCTTGAGCAAAAAACAACATATAGGATAATACAACATATAAGAATACAGTTATCAGTAAGTCATAAAATACAATTTCCGTAAATGTTTTCTTAAAGCCCCTTCTTTGTTCCTCAGGCAGTAAATTATTGGGTTTACAACTGGCGCCATACAAGAGAGAGGCTACATTTTCCATCTCAATGGAGTAACCTCTTGGTCCACTAATGGGCACTGACCATTATTTTGCTTCACAGTTCTTTATTACATTTTTATTTTTATTTTTTATTGAAACTTCCCTCTTAAAGTGAAGGCGCGTGTTATATGCCGATGAATACGGTATATCCAAATACGCCCAAGCTCATCTCTTCACCACACACAGCCACAAAGGTCAGACAATTCTTGTTGGGCCGTGTATTAGTTGCTCGGGGGAACACACTTAGACCGAATTTTAATGGTTCAAAGAATGTCAGGCAAAATGGATAGGCCCTCAAGCATGTTCACTTCATTAAATCTGGCCCTCTTTGAAAGAAGTTTGGACACCCCTGATCTAGGATTTACCCTTTTTATTTGCTTCTTTGGGGACAGATATTAAGATACACCTTTTGAAAGTCGAATCTTCTTAAAGGTTGATCTGCTGGAGCAGAGGGTCAAAAGACACAGTCTCTTGACAAACTTTTCTTTGTTTTTAATTAATTGATGGAATGTGAACTCACCTGATTTCTTCTTTGTATGTAAGTGTACATTCACTAAACTTTTCGCATGATGTCCAGTATAGAGGCATATATGTATATTGTAACGGAATGGCCCGTGGGACACAGAAGCTCTTGAAAAGTACCGTATTTTCCGGCGTATAAGACGACTTTCTGCATGTAAAATCATGCCCAAAAAGTCGGGGGTCGTCTTATACGCCGGGTACCTGTGCGTGCCTGTGTGTCCATTATTCAAAAGCCGCGCCTCCTTCACAGGCTGTTCCGTGATAGGCGGAACACTAATTTTCCCATCAGAGCCTCTGTTTAGCGTTCCACCTATCATGGATGCCTTCTCATCCTCAGCCTCGGCCTCGGACAAGAGGACATCCGTGATAGGCGGAACACTGGACAGAGGCTCTGCTGGGAAAATTAGTGTTCCGCCTATCACGGAACAGCCTGTGAAGGAGGCGCGGCTTTTGAATAATGGACGGCTGAGTCGGATGACAGCGCGGCTTTTAAATAATGGATGACCGCCGTCAGGAGAAGGAGTCTGCAAACAGGAGAAGGTAGGGAATGGTGGGACACAGTGAGGCATGTTAAAATGGCAGAGCAGGGCATGTAATAATGGCAGAGCAGGTCATGTAATAATGGCACAGCACGGCATGTAATAATGGCACAGCACAGCATGTAATAATGTCACAGCAAGGCATGTAATAATGGCACAGCACGGCATGTAATAATGGCACAGCACGGCATGTAATAATGGCACAGCACGGCATGTAATAATGGCACAGCAAGGCATGTAATAATGGCACAGTGAGGGGTCGTCTTATACAGTGAGTATATCCCAAAACCAACATTTTAGCTGGAAAATTAGGGGGTCGTCTTATACGCCCAGTCGTCTTATACGCCGGCAAATACGGTATGTGTATCTGGCCAGCTAGAACCTGTCCTAGGTAGCTAATATAACCTACATGTATATACAGCTCAACCTGCTAATAACCTAATGTAGTGCACATGTTTATATGTGATAGACAAAAGCAGAGTTATTCACTGTGATTTTATGCTTGGATGTCATATAACAGTTGTATGTTGTGTTCACAGAAGCAAAAGAAAAAATATGCCTTTAAGAATCATTTGTTGTGTGACTGTAAGGTAAGAAACCAGAAAGCATAGAGTTAAGCTTTTGTGACTCAGCAAGAGCCTTGACTAATCACAGCCAGTTTTACACTCAGCAAGAGTCTTGACCTATCACAGCCAGCCTTGCATCCATTCTGTCTGGAAAGTTCCCAGCACATGGGCTGGAAATCATTCCACCACACAGAGAGAGAGCAGAGCAGACACACAAAACCAGAGTTCAGTTTTATGGAAGCAAAGGGGCCAAATAGGTATGTCATATAGTTATATATATGTTCCTATTGTAAATAATGTGATTAGAACTGTATACTGAACTGGTTGTGTGTTCACTTGTAGTTCCACCTAACTCATCTAATTTACAAACTAAATCAACCTCACCAAACCCTGCAAACTCACCTAACCAAACTAAACCAAAGTTAAATAAAGAAGTTAATAAAGAAGTTATTTTAAGCATTTGGTGTGCTCTTTAAACCTACTGCTTCCATAGAACGGCACTAGAGGAATTTCAGAGTAACAGACAGTCTTGTTGGACTGAAAAGTCAGAGATATCACAATTCTTCTAATGCCACAGCGCATGAGGCACTTCATAGTGCTGCGCCTGCCACAGTATGAGATACTCCTGTTTCAGCTTCACCAATGACTCTTATGCCGCGTACACACGGACGAAGTTTTTTAAAACGTCATTTAAATTGATCGTGTGTAGGCAAAACGTTGTTTTTTGTCTTAAAAAAAACGACCAAAAAAAATTCCAACATGCTTGAATTTTTTATGTCGTTTTTCAAAACGTCGTTTTTTTGTTTCACAAAAAGTCACCGTGTGTAGCAAAAACGTTGTTCAAAACGACGTTTTTCAACCCGCGCATGCCCAGAAGCTAGTTATGAAGCGAGCTTCAATGGAAAAGAGTGGTGAACGTAACCTTGCTTTTTGTGAAAAAACGATGGTGTGTATGCAAAATTGTCTTTGAAAAGTGACGTTTCAAAAACGTCGTTTTTTACTTCACAGAAAACGTTGGGGTTTTTTCATCGCAAAAAACGACCGTGTGTACGCGGCATTATGTCTAGAATCATCCTATGTCCACTAGAGGCATAGGATGACTGAGAAATGATATCTTGGATTGTTTTAACATGGGTCTGTAATTCACAATATATTCAAGAATGTCTGTAAGAACTATTTACAGGTTGTTGATTCTGAACTCAACCGGTTCATTGAAAGAGTGACTCATTCAATTTTGGAACACAGACTGTTAAGGTGTTAATGACGTCTGCTACTGTGATGTAAATGAATCTTAGTATGGCTCCTAGGAACCATTGGACACTGTATTGTTTGAGGGGCTATTGATGATAAATGTGTATTGTGAGTTAACACAGTCTAAAGGTCAGATGTCTGACTTATCATCTGTAGTTAATTAGCTTATGTAAATTATGTCTACTAAAGGAATGTGTATTGTATAGCAGGTGTCTATCTTGAAAGGTCATACCTCGGAGTCACATTGTCTGGGTAAATGATTAGTTAATTAGCTCATGTAAATTCGATCAAGAGCTGGTGCCAGAAGGTCTACCAAAAAGATGTGTATTGAGCTTATTGTGTCATGTGGTGGGTGGAGTTGAGTCATTGTTCATTTTTGGTTACTGACTGTATATAAAGAACCTGATTTTCTCATTAAAGAGGCTATACGTTTTGAACCAGAGAACAGAGCTGTGTGTCTCGTTTCTAGGGAATCCGTATGGGTGGTGTCGCCGGATTGTGGAGTGTCGATAAGCTGTCTTGGGTTCGGAATGGAATATCTTAAACAGCGTTAACCCCAGTCCCATTTGGGGTTCCGTTACATATATATTAATGTATACTTAGTCTTGTTTTTAAATTACATTATAGGAACATTTCCTTTACCAATTTACAGCCCTGAAGAAGCAGACAGTTGTGCTCCGAAACACGTCAAGTGCAAGAGGACTCCATTTGTTAAAAAAAAATATACGGTGACAATGTTGTAAACATATTATACATTCCGTGTTTTATATTTCAATTCTTTTATGTAATATTTGAATAAAAATGCCCCCCTTTTTTTTGTACTTCAAATATTCTCATAATATTTATTTGAATACTCCATAAAATATCCATACAAATTGTGCCTAAAAAGTCCATCTTAGGGGATTTATTATTTTTGATTTAATACTGGATGTGGCACCATTATTGCATTTAACTACCGTTCCCCATTGTAGTTTTTTTTTAGCTCAGGGTTTATTAATTGGAGATGAGAGGCTTTTTTCCGATTTGTGTGCTGGAGGCCAGGAGCACATCGGGTGGTGGTGATAAACATTACTATTAGAATTAGTGCACTGGTTATAATATAATTGAAGAAAATTGCATGCACTTGAGAGCTTATTATTTTTAATGTGTCTATTCATTAATTAGATTTTGTTTGTGTTCTTAATGTATATTATTAGCTATTAGATTTGTTATATTATTAGTGGTGGTGGTGGAAAAATTCCCAGTGGGTTCTGCTTTCAGGATAAATTCTCTAAACATTCAGCCGTCATCTCCTGTTTACTCGGCTCTGACGTCACACACACAGTCCCGCCTCTGCCACCGGCATTGGACCAGTGTTCTATCAATCACAGGAGCTGGTCCAATGCCGATGGCGGAGGCGGGACTGTGTGTGTGACTGCCGACGCGACTGAGAGCCGAGTGAACAGGAGATGACGGCTCGGTGATTCCCTCACTGCACAAGAGATGGTGAGGCTACAAATGGGCACATAGGCTGTATTTAGGCTGGAGATGGGCACATAGGCTGCATTTCTGCTGGAGATGGGCACATAGGCTGCATTTCTGCTGGAGATGGGCACATAGGCTGAATTTAGGCTGGAGATAGGCACATAGGGGTAGATTCATGTAGAATTGCCTATCTTTAGGCGTGCCTAGCGTCTGGTATTTACACTACGCCGCCGCAACTTTTTCAGGCAAGTGCTTTATTCTTAAAGCACTTGCCTGTAAAGATGAGGCGGCGTAGCATAAAAGACCCGGCGTAATTCAAATTCGGCGGGTATGGGGCGTGTATTATTTAAATGAAGAGCGTCCCCGCGCCGAAGGAACTGCGCATGTGCAAGCCGTGAATTGATCCCAGTGCGCATGCTCCAAATCTCGACGTCAATTCGACGTGTAAACGACGTGAACGGCACTTACGCAAAGCCCTATTCGCGAACGTTTTACGTAAACGACGTGAAAAAAAACGCCGGCACGCCGTCCATACTTAACATTGGATGCGCCTCATATAGCAGTAATAACATTACGACGGTACTACGCTAACGCAAACGACGTAAAAAAATAGCGCCGGCCGGGCGTACGTTCGGGAATCGGCGTATAGGCTAAGTTGCATATTTTAGACGGGAACGCCACCTAGCGTCCATCCTAAAATATGAAAATAAGATTCAACGGCATAAGAGACTTATGCCAGTTGGATCTAATAGAAATCTATGCATAATTGATTCTATGAATCAGTCGCATAGATAGGAGGGCTCAGACGCAGAAATAAGACAGCTTATCTGGAGATAAGCCGTCTTATTACTTTCCTGAATCTAGCCCCCAGGCTGGAGATGGCACAAAGGCTGGAGATGGGCACATATGCTGCAGATGGCCACACAGGCTGCATTTAGGCTGGAGATGGACACATAGGGCCAGATTCAGGTAGAGTTAGGCTGGAGTATCAGTGATACGCCAGCATAACTCTCACTTTGAGCTGGCGTTTCTGTTTTCTGTAAGCAGAAAACAAGAAACGCCGGGTTGGAGTTCCTATACGAGCGGCGTAATTGTATTTTGCCGTCGTATCGGAACTGCAATTTAAAAAATGGCGCTCGGGGCGTTCCTGCTGATTAACGCCGAGAATATGTTAATCAGCGAGAATCGGCAATTCACGATCGTACTCGGGCCCGACGCAGTGACTTTCCGACGTTTCCGTAAGAGATACGCGGCGTAAAGAAAAAACAGCCCCCTAGTGGAGTATCCTATGTTAAGTATGGCCGTAGTCATCGCGTCGAATTTAAAAATGTTCGCGTCGTTTGCGTAAAACGTCCGTGAATGGGGATTGACGTCATTGACGTTCACTGACAGAATTTGGAGCATGCGCACTGACAGTCGACGCATGCGCAGTACGTTCGCGCCTAGTTATAATAATACACGCCCCCTACCCGCCCAATTTGAATTCCGCCGGCTCATTTTCGCTACGCCGCCGCAACTTTAGGAGCAAGTGCTTTGTGAATACAGTACTTGCTCCTAAAGTTTCGGCGGAGTAACGTAAATGAGAAACATTACTCCAACAAAAAGATGCGCCCATCTACCTGAATCTGGCCCATAGGCTGGAGATGGGCACATAGGCTGAATTTAGGCTGGAGATGGGCACATAGGCTGCATTTAGGCTGGAGATGAGCACATAGGCTGGAGATGGGCACATAGGCTGCATTTAGGCTGGAGATGGACACAGATGGGTGCATTGAGGCTGCAGATGGACACAGATTAGGCTGCATTGAGGCTGCAGATGGACACAGATTAGGCTGCATTGTGGCTGCAGATGGACACAGATTAGGCTGCATTGAGGCTGCAGATGGACACAGATTAGGCTGCATTGTGGCTGCAGATGGACACAGATTAGGCTGCATTGAGGCTGCAGATGGACACAGATTAGGCTGCATCGAGGCTGCAGATGGACACAGATTAGGCTGCATTGAGGCTGCAGATGGACACAGATTAGGCTGCATTGAAGCTGCAGATGGACACAGATTAGGCCGCATTGAGGCTGCAGATGGACACAGATTAGGCTGCATTGTGGCTGCTTCCTATGCATCAAGGTGAAAAAAACACATGGCATGGTATGGTATCTGGTATCTGGCATCAGGGGCATTTGCGGGACTACAAGTACTCCCGCAAATGCTCAGTATCGGTCCCGATACCGATACTGGTATCGGTATCAGGACAACCCTAGTAATTATGATGTGTTTGTCATTTTAAAAATAACCCTTACAACCCCTTTAAATTGGGGTGCGTGTTATACGGCAATAAATACCTTAATTCATTCTGTCAGGCGGCGTACACACGACCGAGGTTCTCGCTGGAAACCAGCGAGAACCTCGCTGGAAGCTGCATTCCAGCGAGGACCTCGGCCGTGTGTACACGGAGCGCTCGCCCCGCCCGTCGGGAATCCCGTCGAGGGAAAAGAGAGCACGCTCTCTTTTTGCTCGACGGCCTGCCTGGATGAATGGCTGGTTGCCATTCCCGACGGGCGGGTCGCCGATTTCGACGGCCGGCAGAGAACCTCGACGGGCGGAACGATGTGTTCTGCCCGTCGAGGTTCTCTGCCGTGTGTACACGGCCTTATAGTCGTTGGCATGCAATGCTTGAAGAAAATGCAACGTTTACGGCTTCATATGCAGACAGTTTCCTAAGAAAATACCATACAGTTGTTTGAGGAATTCCAAGTTCAGTGCTTGCCTATGTTGTGGATTTCCTAGGGCTCCATTTGAACCCATCTCAGATACGCTCAAAATTTTCATGTGATGTGGGAGGATGACCAGTGCTTTTCCGCTTGCATGGGCAACCATCTTCAACTAATTTTTTACGCCACTCATAAATTTGCGAATGACGAGGCGGCTGTTTGCTGAACCGACAGCTAAATTCATGTTGCATTTGAACAGCGGATTCACACTTTGCACACAAAACTACTTCTCCTCTGGCATCACCATTTTCTGATAAACAAGAAACAGCGCCACTGTGTGGCATTGAATGGAACCTCTAGATGGGCTTATAACTTTGATTCTTTCTCTATCCAGTGATCTGTGCAATGTGATTCTATCCTTCACACTTTGTTTAAAATAAAAAAGTTGAAATCTGCTCTAACTTTTTGAATAACCCTATACAGTATCTCACAAAATTATTTGCATTTAGATGTGAGATGCCTCCACCTCTCACGTTCCCCCCTTGCCTCTTCTTTGAGGAAGAATATAGATACACAGTGGAACCTCGGATAACGAGCATAATCCGTTCCAGGAGAATGCTCATAATCCAAAGCACTCGCATATCAAAGCGAGTTTCCCCATTAACCACTTAAGACCCGGACCATTATGCAGGTTATGGACCTTGGCCCTTTTCGCGATTCGGCACTGCGTCACTTTAACTGACAATTGCACGGTCGTGCGACGTGGCTCCCAAACAAAATTGGCGTCCTTTTTTTCCCACAAATAGAGCTTTCTTTTGGTGGTATTTGATCACCGATGCGGTTTTTATTTTTTGCGCTATGAGCAAAAATAGAGCGACAGTTTTGAAAAAAAAAGCAATATTTTTTATTTTTTGCTATAATAAATATCCCCAAAAAGATATTAAAAAAATGTTTTTCCTCAGTTTAGGCCGATACGTATTCTTCTACCTATTTTTGGTAAAAAAAAATCGCAATAAGCGTTTATCGATCGGTTTGCGCAAAATGTATAGTGTTTACAAAATAGGATAGGGATAGTTTTATGGCATTATTATTAATAATTTTTTTTTACTACTAATGGCGGCGATCTGCGATTTTTTTTCGTGACTGCGACATTATGGCGGACACTTTTGACACATTTTTGGGAACATTGTCATTTTCACAGCGAAAAGTGCACTGGTACTGTGAAAATGACAATGGCAGTGAAGTGGTTAACCACTAGGGGGCGCTAAGGGGTTAAGTGTGCCCTAAGGGAGTGATTCTTACTGTAGGGAGGTGTGGCTGTAGGCGCGACGTCACTGATCGTCGTTCCCTATATCAGGGAACAATCGATCAGTGTCACTACCACAGTGAAGAATGGGGAAGGTGTGTTTACACTCACCTCTCCCCGTTCTTCAGCCCCCATGACCGATCGCGGGACACCGGCGGCGATCGAGTCCGGGGGTCCCGTGGGCGCGGTCACGGAGCTTCGGACCGGGTCACGCACGCATGCCATTCTGCCGACCTAAATGTGCAGGAGGCAGTCCTTAAGTGGTTAAAGTCAATGTAAACTAAAAAATGTCACTCCACATTGACTTCAATGGCATGCAGCCAGAGGCGGGGGGCGCCGCAGAGCCTCGGAAACAGCTGGAAAGGCCCGAGAACTGAATTCAGCAAACCTTGGAAAGGCTCAGGATGTAGTATTTCTGAGTCTTTCTGAGTATTTCCGAATAGCTACGATCGGCGCGGTTCAGCTCCGGCACCCCCCCCCCCCCCCCACCTCAGGCCACACGCGGTATTGCACACTGATTTGGCCTGAATCCTGCTCGTTTTGCGAGACAACACTCACAAACCGAGTTAGGATTTTTCAAAATACAGTGCTTGTACAGTTGAACCTCAAATTACGAGCATAATCCGTTCCAGGAGAATGCTCGTAATCCAAAGTACTCGCATATCAAAGTGAGTTTTCCCATTGAAGTCAATGGAAATGAAAATAATTTGTTCCACATTGACTTCAATGGGGTGCAATACTGAATGCGACCAGAGGTGGGTGGCGCCAGAGAGTGACGAAAATGGACGAAAAGGCCCAAGCACACTTTGGCTCGTTTCATGCGCCCCCGTACCTCAGGCCAAATGAGGTACTGCAGGCCTATGTTCGGCTCTGCTCAGCTTCTGCGCCCCTGTACATCAGGCCAGATGAGGTACTGCAGGCTTTGTGTACAGCACAAGCTGTCTCCCGGGGGCCTTTCCAGATACGTCTTGCTTTTTTGTGATTTTTTTCCTGCTGGCCATATCTACCCAGCAGTTTATCGTTACCTCCGCACACCAGTTTGATCTGATATTGGATACCATATCCCGATTATGTGTATTTTTTACGTTTTCCCCATTATCTTTCTGGGCTGTTTCCCCCGCTGAAGTGAGATTTCTTTAGGCAAATTTGTGGACCTTATGCTTATTACATGGCATTTTTCTATATTGGATATTCCCCTTAGAGTGAGTGGTTTGCTTTAAAATACTCTCTCTATTCAGTCTGCTCTGCAAGCTCTTGAATATACTCACCTATGTCATCCCTATCATCTTCCTATGGAATATCATTTTATATCATTTATATATGTAGAATCCCCTATATTCGGATATATATATATATATAATTATGGCTATATCCGTCAAAAGATAGTGAGATTTGTTCTTTGTCACTGTCTCCTCTTGTTGCTCGTCCTGAAGAAGCCTCGCAGCGAAACGCGTAGACGCACAAGGGATACAACTCATACTTTTTAATATCTTTTTTTTTTTTTTTATCTTTGAACACTGTGTTGTTGTGTTTATACTTTTTGTGATAAAATAATATTTTTTGCTATTTCTGTTGTTGTCTTGCCTTCAAAGTTGCCTTCTTTTTTGAGTAATCCCCTTTTATCTCCGGAGGTACTGCAGGCCTATTTAGCTTGAATTCAACACTCGCAAAAAATTTTTTTTTTTAAAAGTTGCTCGCAAATCAAAACGCTCTCAAACCAAGTTAATCTTAAACCGAGGTTCCACTTTGTGACAGACTCACCAGGGACATCACTGGACCCTCTTATGTCTAAAATCATCCAATGTCCACTAGGGGCATAGGATGACTGAGAAATGATATCTTGGACTACCTGAGATGGGATTATTTTGTAATTATTATCCACAATATATTCCAGGATATCTGTAAAGAACTATTTACTGTTTGTTGATTCTGAACTCAACGGGTTAATTGTACTGTTCATACTGTTGGAACACATACTGTTAGATGCTAATGCCATCACCTCCAGCCATCTGTCTGTTCTCTGTGCTAATTGACCCTGCTATTGTGTGAAGATGTCCTACTCTGAAAGGTCATATCTGAGTCGCCTAGTCTGGGTAAATGATTAGTTAATTAGCTCATGTTAATTTATGTTCTGGTTACTTCCTCTTTAAACTGTATATAAGGCTGCATTATTGGTTCTATTAAACACTCCATGTTCAGCAGACAAACAAGTCTTGTCTCGTTGTGTGCTTGTGAGCAGCTGGAATATCTGATATCTATATCCAGACTGATAGGAAGTGGTATATGACAGAAACACTCAAGCGGAGTGTGGGGCGTTCCGTTACACACTGTATTACAAAACGCTTGTTAACCGCACTACTCGCAGTCTGAGATTCCACTGTATATGGTTATTATGATAAGATCCTAGGAGTTACACCTTTTATACATATTTGTAATAGTATATATGCTGTGTTGTGTATTAGATCTAAATGTTCTTTGTATTTTTTTTATTTATTTATTGTATGAATGTAGGGCCAGATTCAGATACAATTTACCCAGCGTATCTGTTGATAACTCGCTTTGATATGCGAGTGCAGAACTCCGTTCCCAAATGTTTTCCGAGGGCAGCCGAACGATCTCCGAGTATTTCCGAGTCTCTCCAACGCGCCCCCCCACCTCTGGCCCAATCCTAGGGTCACAGACGCCTGGGGGCAGAAATATTTCTGGTGCCCCCACATGGGCGTGGTCATCTTACCAACTCCTCCCTTTTACACATGTTTCTATGGCTACGACTCAAACACAGAGATGCTCCCCTAAGAAGCCTTCATTAGTGCCCCATCAGAGTCCCCCCCCCCAGCAGGTGTCCCCCATCAGAGCCCCCCACAGCAGGTGTCCCCAATCAGAGCCCACTCACAGCAGGTGTCCCCCATCAGAGCCCCCCACAGCAAGTATCCGCTATCAGAGCCCCCCCAGCAGTTTCCCCCCATCAGAGCCCCCCCACAGCAGGTGTACTCCATCAGAGCCCTCCCCCCCACTTCAGGTGTCCCTATAGATCAGTACTTGTCCAATACATCCCTGTAGCTTGGGCGCGCTGGGAGCAGAAGCACATTACAGGGGGCGGGGCATACGTGGCATCTTTGGTTACTTGGAAGGTGGCACTCGGAGAGCATTTCTGGGCGTGCACGGGATGATTGGCAGCAGCTCCGGCCAACCCAGAAGCCTCTCATCACACCGCCTATGAGAGAAGAGCCAACACACACGCAGAGGGGGCGGGGCAGACAGGAGACTGCTCCATGCACACCGGACAGAATTAATTAGTGGAGCCTAGTGGTGGAACATGTAATGGGCTCCGCTGTGGTACCCAGCCCGGATTCCGGGGACAGCGGTAGATATGCGCTCTTGTCAGTTGCCAGCGGAGAGAGCAAGCGGAATGGGGAACCACAGCACCCGCTACATGCGCTCCGCCTCTGGAAACAGGCAAGGAGGAGGGAGGGGAGCACTTTGGAGCTTCAACGCCCCCACCTCTGTGGCGCCTGGGTGCGGAGCACCCCGTGCACCCTGCCTAGGATCGGCCCTGGTTCCGCTGTACTTTGAAGTACACATGAACATAGCTACCGCTGCTGGGTGTACAGATGTAGAAACAAAATCAGGACTAATAAAGTTTAGTCTTCAATTACTATCACCCTGAGCCAAGAAGGGTTAAACAGCGAGCCTCCAAGCCAGCTAGGTCAGGCTCCGGCCAGCCATGCTTGGACTTCCCGGCCAGCCATGCTTGGACTTCCCGAGTATATGTAAGATAGTGTTACTGTTGGCACCGAGTCGGATGGTGCTTTTTAAACGAAGGTGTATTTTAAGCTCGGCTCACTCAGCTGCTGAGTTTTGTTAGTGGGTGTGAAGATACTCATAATAATTGAGCTGCCGGATCATATCAGTGACCGGCATTGATATCAAATTAAATGTTTGTCATATATGAAACGCGAGACGTGTCAAAACTTTTCCAGTCTTGACAGATGGGTATTTGTTGGTTTTGTGTAAGCTCATAAACAATAGTTCATTGAGTTTTCTTTTCTTAAAAGAGAATTTTTTAATTTTTTTTTAATCATACTTACCTAGGTGGATGCAGCATTTGTCCCCAGCCGGCTCTTAACCACTTGCTTACTGGCCTGCCCAGGTGAAATTTCAACTTTCAGCACATATACCCCCTTCCTGCACTCTTCAGTGTAGTGGAGTGTAGCTCCCCCTTACTTTCTGTAGGGGCGTTACGTTAAAGTTAGTGGGGTATGGGAGAGTTACGCAGCTCCCATTCACAATTTGTCAGATTTCAGGCTGCTGTCGATTCAGAACTGTTTGATAGGTCGGTCTGCACTCCAGGGGTGTGATCCCACCCCTGGGCGGCAGTTGGCGCTAGAGGGGTTCTGGCAGACTCGTTTTCCCCCAATCAGAGGGGACAGGGCTGTCTTAATGAGAGGGCACACCTGGGCACTGCCCAGGGGCCCCAGCTGCATGGGGGGCCCCTGCACTTTCCCCAAAGCAGCTGGTCCTTGAGCCCACGCTGCCCCCGAAATTGGGGGCCCCATGATGGCACTGAGAGTGATAGATACACAGGGGAGGCAGTGTGCCTCCTACCTACTTGATGTCTGTTAACCTGCACTGTCATCATTGTAGGGGCCCCAGAGCATTACTTTGCCCAGGGGCCCATGATGCAATTAAGACGGCCCTGAGAGGGTGTCATGGACATGGTCGACCACCAGGTGGCACTAGCGGTACAACGGCGCGCACAGGGGCGCCGGGAGCGTGCATTGGCGGCACATCGACGCGCACGGGCACGCGCATGCGCGGCACATCGGCGCGCACGGGCACGCGCATTCGAACCTGATCCGTCTGCCTGTATCTGACCTGGCCTGTCTGACCCTTCCAGCATCCGTATTACAGTACACCTCCCTCCTGCCGACTGCCCAGTCGTCTGCACTAGCTCCTGCTACCTGTCGGCACCAGTACTACAGCACACCTCCCTCCAGTATCACTCCAGCGCTCTGCACCCAGCTCGGCTACCCGCCAGCACGGTACTACAGTGCACCTCCCTCCAGCCTACTGTTCCAGTCGGCCGCATCAAGTACCTGAACTCTGTCACCTCGCTGATCCTGATCACCTGTACCAAGTTCCTGCCGTTCATCGACCTGCTGTTCCAGCTCCACTCACCTCTCTCTAGAGACTACAGGAGACCTACGCAGTTCCTGCACAGCATCCCCGCCAGGCGCTAGTGTGACTCTGAACTCCAGCACCTCCTGTCTGCACTACCAGGGGTCAGAGGAGCAAGAGTGGCCACTCCCGCACGTCAGGCTCTGCTCAGCAGCAGGTACGTGACAGAGGGGGTGGTTCCCTCGCTAAGGCATTCTGGGGGAGGCTATATCTGGGGCAGCCGCCTTGGACCTCATGGGGTCTTTTTCTACTTTCTGCGGGGTCCGAGTTTGAGGTGCGGCATCCACCTTCAGGGTGCGCGCATCCATGGACCCCACAGCCGTGGCCTGCCGGGCCAAAGTTGTGCACCATGCGGAGCTTCACACTGAAACAGAGAGGGATCTCAGCAGCTGCTGGGTCACAAACCTTTCCTAAAAGGATCTCAAGCTGGGAGCCGTACGGTGGGGGATCGGATTAAGGAGAACCCGGAGGCAGGTGATCCAATAGGGCTTGAACAAACCATTGGGGATCTGGTGACCGGGAGACTGTAAGGTACACTTCAACTGTCAACCAGTGACCCTGACTAAATTTACTGGGAGGACTCGCTCATTCCAAACCAAGTTCATCCAAGTACTAGGCATGTGGCAGAGGTCTGGTCCTCCCAGCGTTTGCAAGTGACACTTCGACTGCCAGGCTTGTGGCAGAGGTCTGTCCGGGGGCACTTTACCCACTTTTACTGGAGTGGCGATGAACTGAGCACATCATTGCTGAGAGCAGGATTGCTCTCTCTCTCTTCTTCATATCCAAGGCCTGATACTCAAGTCCTCTCTCTGATCATCAATCTTTCCTGTCCTGTACCCTGTGATTCCAAGGCCATGTTGGGCCTTGGAATAAAGCATTGAAGAAAACCCAACTAAAGACATTTGCTCTCTATCTCATCTCGCAAGTATCACCCCTAGACACCTGCAAGGTAACTCAACACGCCGATCCCTCTTATAATCAGCGGCTCCTTCGGGGGTAGTGCTACACGAGCATCATGGGAAATTTAGTTCCAAAACATCTAGGGTGCCAAGGTTCCCCATCACTGCACTATCCTATCGATGAGATAATCGGCCGATCGCTCGTCGTACGAAATTTTACTTCCGATTTTCCTATTGTGTGTACAAGGCTTTTAGTTGTACTTTGATTAACATTCTTCTTCTATTCAATTTAATTGGACAAGACATATCAGCATGTCTACAACTCAACCCAACCACCAACTGTGAAGATAGTCTAGACTAGGGATGAGCTCCGCGTTCGATTCAAACATATTTTCGACTCGAACATTGTCTGTTCGTACGTTCGACGAATTTCAAACAAAATGGGTCGTTCGTGCCAAATTCGAGTGACGGGCAACGGCCCATAATTCACTGTGGCATTGCGCGCTGATGATTGGCCAAACATGCACTATGACCCTGCATGCTTGGCCAATCACAGCGTGCAAAAAACGGAGAGCCATAATTGGCCAAAGCCTGGGTGGCTTTGGCCAATTATGGCTCAGGGCTTTAGCACACGCCCCACACTATATAAGGCCGCCTGCTGGGCGGCTTCGTGTAGTGTGTTCCAGCGCTGAACAGAGATCAGTCAGAGAGACAGAGAGATAGTCTTTTTAGATAGCTAGATAGAGCAGGCAGGCTAGTCAGTTTGAAAAAAGAAAGGAAGGTAGTAGGTGTTGGCGCCTTCTTAGTGATAAAAATGGTGTAAAATGCTATGCCGCACACAATGACGTGCCTGTGCAATGATGCCAGATGATCTGAACAGTGCAATAAACCATGTATGGAGACCGTATGTATCAATACCAGTCTTAAATGTTAAATAATAAATAATATGTATTCAATATTTATGTGCTAAAGTATTCATAAGCAGTCCGTGTGAAAGTGCTAGTCAGTTTAGCTTAACCTCCCTGGCGGTATGATTCTGTCTGGAATTACGTACCAAAAGCGGTTCAATTATTTTGCATGGAAATTCTGCGTTTTATACTGTAGGCCTGCAATTTTTAGGAATAACTCACTTAAATTTGTCCAAACCAGAGTCTAGTAGACATCCCGGGTATGATAAAGTTTGAAACACAAAATCATAAAATTATAATATAATAAATAACTATAAATAATTATAACAAATAATAATGTAATTATAATAAAAATTATTCACTAATGTAATCAAATCAAAATCACTGAAATTTGCTCAGTTGCAGAATTGTCGCTGTCATTACTTTTATTTTTTTATGACGAATTTCCCCACAAATCGCTATCGCTCAATTCTGCAAGTGATTATCATTTATTATCGCTGTTTTCTAGCTGCTCTAAAATCACTTTTGACATAAAGGGACACTTTTGGTTGCTATGGACAATCTACAGTTTGCAGGCACAAAAAAAATGTTTTTATTATGTAAAAGAACATGCAGGGCACTGGGCAGACCACTAGGGACAGGGGGGTGTGTACTTTTTACATACAGTACTGTAATCTATAAGATTACAGTATTCTGTATGTAATGTGTTTGTTTACTTTTTTGAATTTGCCGCCGGTCTCCGCCCCCGTGCGCCGTTACGTCGCAGGGAACAGAGATCGGTGGCGCGCGGGCACTGTGTGAGTCGAATGGAGGACGCCACTCGCTCACACAGCGGGGATGCATCGCTGGATCCAGGGACAAGGTAAGTACAGTACCCCGCCTGGATAAACAGGTAAGCCAGCGCGCGCTGCAGGCTCTGCATTCACCCCGAGCGCGACTCGGGGATATCGATATTTACATGAAAAATCCACCCCGAGTCGCGCTCGGGGATACCGGCAGGGGGGTTAATTTACAGTGTGTAGAGGATATATATATACATATATATACATCCCTAGGAGTTGTACATATATTTATACACTGTATAGCTTAGATAGGTCAGTTCAGGTGATTGTGCTATTTAAAGACGTTATCACAGGTATAGACACCCAAAGGGTACAATATTTAAAGGAATTTTTATTTTTTTATTTTTTATTTAAGCATCATTAAAATCAATTGCCCGAGGGAACATGTATCAAAGGAAAAAAGTTTTAAAAACAGTAATTTTTTCAGGAGTCCTGCTCCTGAAGAAACGACCGTTTTTAAAACTTTTTTTCCATTGATACATGTTCCGTCGGGGAAGACCCGGGCTCTCAAAGACGTTTTCCAACAATAACTTGAATATTGGGCTTTAAAATGAGCGTTTTGACGGGCGGTCTGTTCGAACATTCTGGTGCGAACCGAACGCGGGGGTGTTCGGCTCATCCCTAGTCTAGACCAGGAACAATTTACTCCCCAATGTGGTATTGCTGCATTTACTCCTGGCAGCCATATTGCATTAAAATTTCCACCATTATGGCACATGTTCTCCATATGGTAATTGTTTTGCGTCCGTATATTACAGACCAATACAAATCCAAGCTTTTAAAACCATTGCAATGCTGGAGACATGCACATTGGTGGAATTGATGTTCCAGTGCACCCTTCGAGGCACAGATTATATCTTCACCCTGATACTATGACCCGATATTGGACTGGTGTCAAAATATTCATTTTCAGATTCTATATATAGCAGATGAGAGCTATTCCGTTCTGCCTTCCCGATAACAGATGTGCTATACCTAAAGGACAACTTAAAGGAAACCTTTCCTGAGCGAGAGACCTGGAGGCACCCATTGACTACTTCTGCAAATGCTATTTGCCTGGCTGTTATTTCAAACCTTTTGATTGAGTAATTTGAATTCCTACAACAAGCTGTGGACGCTGGTGAGGTTTTCTTTTGGAGGGGCAGTAAACAACTCCCCGGCCACCAGCGGAGTGGCACTAGCACAACTGCCCCCCCCCCCTGCGGCGCGGCACTAGCACCCCCAACAAACCCCCGTGCCATGGCACTAACACCCCCAGAAAATTCCCCCCCGGTGCAGCAATAACACCCTCAGCAAACCCCCCCCCCCCCCACACTAATTTTCTGGTCAATCCTTACTATGGATGCGGCTATCTTCCTGTCCCTGTGCTCGGCGGGCTTGGGGAAAGCTGCTCTGGGGTAATCTCCTGAGCTGAGGCAGCTTCCGCAGTGTATCTCCTCTCTGCTCCTTCCAGCTCTAAGCGTCCAATAGGATCGCACATCACCCTGAACACACCATCCCCACTGTGAAACATGGTGGTGGCAGCACCATGTTGTGGGGATGCTTTTCTTCAGCAGGGACAAGTATTATCCCCCAGGCGAGTCTGTACTCCAGTTAAAGCACCTCCCCCCACCGATATCATTAAAAGCACTGAAAGCTGATATGAGGACTGGTGCTGCAGGACTGCCACTGATGAGTCCAGGTTTCAGATGGACTGAAACTCGGACACAGGATCCAAAACCCACACTGTCCAGGTGAATCCCGGACAGGTGGCAACTCTAATGTAGGATGTACCAAATTATTTTGCAAACTGAGGGCTGAAAGATGATGTGTTTTTAAGGGGGAAACTGTAATGTAAACCTGAAGTACATGAAACAGGGACAGTGGTTGCAATTGATGAGCACAGTGGCTGCTATTGATGGGCACAGTGGCTGCAATGGATGGGCACAGTGGCTGCAATGGATGGGCAAAGTGGCTGCAAGGGATGGGCACAGTGGGGCTGTAATGGATGAGCACAGTGGCTGCTATTGATAGGCACAGTGGCTGCAATGGATGGGCACAGTGGCTGCAATGGATGGGCACAGTGGCTGCAATGGATGGGCACAGTTGCTGCAATGGATGGGCACAGTGAGGCTGTAACGGATAAGCACAGTGTCTGCTATTAATGGGCACAGTGGCTGCTATTGATGGGCACAGTGGCTGCTATGGATTAGCACAGTGGCTGCAATGGATGGGTACAGTGGCTGCTATAAATTAGCACAGTGGCTGCAATGGATGGGCACAGTGGCTGCTATAGATTAGCACAGTGGCTGCAATGGATGGGCACAGTGGCTGCAATGGATGGGCACAATGAGGCTGCAATTGATGGGCACAATGAGGCTGAAATTGATGGGCACAATGAGGCTGAAATTGATGGGCACAATGAGGCTGCAATTGATGGGCACAGTGAGGCTGCAATTGATGGGCACAGTGGCTGCAATTGATGGGCACAGTGGCTGCAATTGATGGGCACAATGAGGCTGCAATTGATGGGCACAGTGAGGCTGCAATTGATGGGCACAGTGAGGCTGCAATTGATGGGCACACTGAGGCTGCAATTGATTGAGTTTTTTCAGAACTTTTCAGTTTGTTTGCACCCCCAAGAATTTTGAGCACCAGTCACCGCTACATTAATACAGTATTTTCTCCATAGACTCTTTAATGTAAAGTTTTTGTTTCTTTGAGTTGATTCATTTTTTTTTATCTTTTGTAACCAATTTAAGAAAACGTCATTGTAATTTCCTTTCAAGTTCAAATCAATATGATTTTGATCCGTTGTCGTGTGTCCCTTAAATGGTATGGAGCCCATAGGCCGGTGCCTACTCAACCTATTTGATAGTCCGGCAAAAAGGACGGGACAACAATGACAAAAGTCAAGATTTGCATAAATTTGGGCAATTTTAGGTCCTGCCGGGTTTACTTTAAGCCAATGACATTCACACACTTCTGAAAGTTTGTGGCGCCCCTTTAAGAACATTTTTTTACCAGCACTTGTACATGGAGTGGAACAATGTATTTTCATGCCTTTGAAATTCTTTGTTCGGGGGGGGGGGGGGGTTGGTGCCAACTTCTGCGTTAGATTTGATCCGTGCCACCCGCCAGAAAGAAAACCTTTACAGCACCTCCACTTCTAAATAATCCATCACAGACGGAGACTCAGAGGCCTGGGTGTCAGACGTAATTAGTCCGAAATCTGCCGCCTGCACCGACTATCCGCATGGCTCCAGCCCTGGATAATTTAAATTGATATTCCCAGGTGCCACCTTCCAGCGAGCAGACGTGAAATCAAAGTGACCCTGGCAAGATCTGATTGGCAGCCGCCAGGGCGACCGGCTCCGATCTCCGTCTGAACAGCATCAAATACGAAGCTACAAAGGCAAAGCTTTATTAGAGACGGTACCTTTCCAAGAAGGGAAGAAAAAGGGCGCTTTGCAAATAGGGCATTCTCGCTGACTGGTAGAGCAAAGCGTCTAGGTGGAGGACATTTTGTACGAATCTGCTGTGTAAATGTTACTGAAATATTACATTCTGATACATTTGTTGCAAATAAAAAAACACACACATTGATAATTACTTATTCCCAGGATAAGAGATAAAGTAAGGCCTTGTACACACGAGGGAATAAATCCGCTGAACATGGTCCGACGGACCATTTCAGCCGAAAAATCCGCTCGTGTGTAGGGCAAACGGACCGTTCTGGCCGGATTCCTCCGGCGGAAAAATTTCAAAGCATGTTTTGAAATTTTTCCGCCGGATAGCTGCCCGTCAGATATGTCCGCTGGTTAGTACGGCAAACCAGCGGACATATCTGCCCGCACATGCGTCGTATCCTATGAATGGATCCGACGCATGCGCGCGGAAGTGTTTACTTCCTGGTGCGGTGACGTGGCGGCGTCAACGTCACCGCTGCGTCACCGCGCTGTCCGCCGGCGGGGAATTTGATCCGATGGTGTGTACAGCCATCGGATCAAAACATCCCGGCGTAAATATGCGCTGTAAACGGTCCAGGGGACCGTTTACAGTGGATAAATCCCATCGTGTGTACAAGGCCTAACAAAACAAACTTTTGTTGCAACATCCAGAGCAGGTGTTATTAACCCGAGTCCATGGACCATAAGGGTCAGGGGGTTCATAAGGGTCAAAGAAAAAATATCATTTGCAGTACATTCACTATACAGTGCTCCCCGTGTCCCAATCAGTGGTGGCTGGTGATCAATTATTTTTGGGGGTGCTGCAAACAAACTGAAAAATGCTGAAAAAAAATACATTGCAGCCTTACTGTGCCCATCTATTGCAGCCACTGTGCCCATCTATTGCAGCCACTGTGCCCATCTATTGCAGCCACTGTGCCCATCAACTGCAACCGCGGTGTCCATCAATTGCATCAACTGTGTCCATCAATTGCAACCACTGTGCCCATCAGTTGCAGCCTCAATGTGTCCATAAATTGCAACCACTGTGCCCATCCTTTGCAATAACTGAGCCCATCCATTGCAACAACTGAGCCCATTAATTGTAACCACTGTGCCCATCAATTGCACCTTCACTGTGCCCATCAATTGCAAATACTGTGCCCATCAATAGAAGTCACTGGGTCCATCCATTGCAACAACTGAGCCCATCAATTGTAACCACTGTGCCCATCAAATGCAGCCTCACTGTGTTCATCAATTGCAACCAATGTGCCCATCAATAGCAGCCACTGTGCACATCCATTGCAACAACTGAGCCTATCAATTGTAACCACTGTTCCCATCAATTGCAGCCTCACTGTGTCCATTAATTGCAACCACTGTGCCCATCAATTGCAACCTTCCTCTGTCCATCAATTGCAACCACTGAGCGACACACCGCACCACCGATCGCCACTTTGCGCACCCTCTGGTGTCGTGCACTAGCGGCTTATCCTGCTGGATGTCAGAAGACGCCCAGTCAAGATAAATGATCCCCCACCCGGCCATCATTCTGCTATAGGCTGGGTGAGATGTGTAATAGGCAGTGGATAGGGATGTTTACGTGCTTCGCTTTGGCGCCTGGAGTAAAGTTCACCCAACATGCAGCAGAAACCTACACGTTCAAATGGGGAAGAGCGGCAAACGCCCTGCAGAACAAAATTTGTTTTGTTTCATTTGCACAAGATGATTGTATTTCATTTTTTCATGAGTGAGTGGCCATACTTTTTTTGCATGAAAAGGAACAAGTTTTTTGTTACTTTATTTAAACTTTAAGTCAGAATTTTTTTCTCAGCGGCTGAATGAAAAAAAACGAAAGAGCTTGGGAAGAGATCCTGTACTAACAGCCTCTGAAGAAAAAGCAAGGTTGATTCGAAACGTGTTCCACCTCCAGCATTTTCCTACTATATAAGGTGGCTTCATACCCTGGGCCCTGTGCTCTAACCATGGCTTTGGCTTTCCAGTAGACATGTACACTGCCAAAAAATGTGTTCAATTTTGTTTCATTGTTGTTGTTTTTTTCGTTTTACGGGTAATTCGTTATGATTGAAATTCGTAAATTCGAAATTCGTAAATTAGAAAATCCAGAAATAATAAATTCGTAATTTCAAAATTCATAAATTCAAAATGCGTAAATTCTAAATTAAAAAATTCTAAATTCTAAAATTCTAAATCCAGATATTCGAAAATTTGTAAATTCGTAAATTTTAAACTTGTAATTCATTTTTTGTATGAAAAAGAGTGAGTTTTTGGTTACTTTATTCAAATTTTCTGTATGTCAGAATTTTTTTTCCCCAGCGGGCTGAATGAAAAACAACTGAAGAGCTTGGGAAGAGATCCTGTACTAAAAGCCTCTGAAGAAAAAGCAAGGTTGCTTCGAAACGCGTTCCAGCTCAAGCATTTTCCTACTATATAAGGTGGCTTTCATACCCTGTGTTCCATCTATGGCTTTGGCTTTCCAGTAGACATGTACACTGCCGAAAAAGTTGTTTGTTTTTGTTTTATTGGTAAATTTGAAAAATCCGTAAATTCTAAATTTGTAAATTCAAAATGCGTAAATTTGAAAATTCGGAAACTTGAACATCGAAAAATAGCAAAGAAAATTCAAAAGACAAAAAATTCGAAATTATAGGTATTGTAATTTCATTTCAAATTTGGCTGTTAGTGAACGAATACGAATTTATCTGAAGTTACGAATTACTAAACAAATGAAACAAATGAACAAATTAATAATAAATAATAATAATAAAATGTTATTATTATTAATTACAATTAGCATATTTAGTTCCATTCGTTTAGATGCGGCATTCTTTATTTCAAATAATTTGTAACTTTGGATTAATTCGTATTCGTTCACTAACAGCCAAATTTAAAAAGGAAATTCCAATACATATAATTTAATAGTTAGTAATAGTTAAGATATTATTACCGTATATACTCGAGTAAAGGCTGACCGGAATATAAGCCGAGGCATCTAATTTTACCACAAAAAAATGGGAAAATGTATTGACTCGAGTATAAGCCTAGGGTGGAAAATGCAGCAGCTACTGGTAAATTGTCAGTGCAGCATGGACAACACAAAGGCCGCCGGTTTTACTGTGCCCATCAATGCAGCCTCACTGCCCATCATTGCAGTCTCACCATGCCCATCATTGTAGCCTCACTGTGCCCATCACCGCAGCTTCACCGCGCCCATCATTGTAGTCTCACGCCCATCATTGCTGCCTCATTGTGCCCATTATTGCCGCCTCATTGTGCCCATCACCAACGCTGTATCCTGGCCTAGGCCAACAAGGCCCAGGCCTAGGGCAGCACTTTGCAGGGGGGCAGCACAGAAAGAGTCTCCGCCGGCTTGCGCTACAGGGCGGACTGGGCTGAGAGGCAAATTAGTCTAGCACCCCCATAAAGCGGCTGCACTGCTTCCGGTATGCGGGAGGTCAGCATCCTGTAACTGTGGGGGAGGGGGCTTCTAATTTTGACTGTCCTATCATCCTGGACCACAAACCTTCCTCACTGTGCTATGTTTTCTGCTGCACCATTGGCATGGTTATATCTTCTTAGTCCTCTCCATAAAATGATCTGAATTTTGTGCTTGAAGTAGAACTATAGGCAACACTTTTTTTTTGTTCATTTTTAGATAGAGTAAGGGAGGGTCCCTGTCAGTTTATTTTTTACCATCCCTGTCCCATTGCAGAGATTTCCTCTCACTTCCTGCCCTATAAACAAATAGGAAGTGGGGGGAAATCTATAAAAATTAAGGGAATCCATTCCCCCCACCCCCCCAGGCCCACAGAACTAGTGTCCCCACTGAAAAAAATCAGGGCGGGTCTTAAACAGAAAGGGGTGTGGCCTTGACAGACAGGAAGGGATGGGTCCTAATTATATTAGGGGGTGCATGAGTTTAGTCAGGCCTGGGGCAGCACAAAATCTAAATACACTACTGCCCATCACTGCAGCCTCAATGTGCTCATCATTGCAGCCTCACTAGTAGTGACTGTACCCATCCATGCAGTCTCAGCAGTTAGTACCTGGATTGCACAGCGGTCATCTACCGCTGTATCTCGGAGCTCAGTCTGAAATGTTTGGTAGCGCTGTGACAAAAGTCCCACCCTCCTCCTAGACCAACTCGTGTAATAGACGCAGTGTTCTGTCTATCACACAAGCTGGTCTAGCAGGAGGGCGGGACTTTTGTCACAGCGCTATCAAACATTTCAGAGTCAGCTCCGAGACACAGCGGTCTCCTGCTGTGTAAGGGAGGGAGAGAGGGGAGCGCTGCAGCCACAGTTCAAAGCGCTCACAAGGCAAGCGGCCTACCGGGAAATGTCCCGATATCCTGGTAGGCCAGTCCAGCCCTGCCCTCACTCAAGTATTAATGGAGGGGGGCTTTTTTCAGCATAAAAAAAATGTGCTGAAAAAGTCTTATACACGAGTATATACAGTAGTTATTTCAGATTGACGCAATACCTGCTCTGTTCATGCCTCGAAACGATATATTTTGCTTTTTTTTTCCAGAGTACCTCTATACCAACTTCTCCATTACCCTGAAGAAGGTATACGTGTTAAACCTCCCGAAACGCGTCAGCCTATAGGAAAAAATGTTTCTTACATTTATGTAGCTCTTTTTGAGCATGGTACCTTATTTATATGCTGTATTATATATTATGTATGGTAATGTGTTACACCACTACATTTTTCAATCTTTAACCACTTAAAGACCTCTTCACGCCGATATACACGTCGGCAGAATGGCACGGCTGGGCACAATCACATACCTGTACATGTCTCTTTAAGCCCAGCCGTGGGGTTGCGAGCGCGCCACCGGCGGCGCGCTCACAAACCGGTCCAAAGCTCCGTGACTACGCCCGTGGGAACCGTGGACCGGATCGCCACTGGTGTCCTGCGATCGGTCACCGGAGCTGAAGAACGGGGAGAGGCGAGTGTAAACAAACCTTCCCCGTTCTTCGTCTTGGCAATGCCAGTGATTGTCTGTTCCCTGATATAGGGAAAGACAATCAATGATGTCACACGTCCAGCCCCGCCCCTCTACAGTTAGAAACACATATGAGGTCACACTTAACCCATACAGCGCCCCCTAGTGGTAAACAGTGCATTTTTATAGCACTTTTCACTGTAAAAATGACAATGGTCCCAAAAATGAGTCAAAAGTGTCCGATGTGTCCGCCATAATGTCGCAGTCACGAAAAAAATCGCTGATCGGCGCCATTAGTAGTAAAAAAAATATTTATAAAAATGCCATAAAACTATCCCCTTTTTTGTAAACACTATACATTTTGCGCAAACCAATCGATAAACGCTTGTTTAGATTTTTTTTACCATGTAGAATATGTATCGGCCCACGCAGTGCCGAATCGCAAAAAAGGGGCAAGGTCCTTAACCTGAATAATGGTCCGGGTCTTAAGTGGTTAAATATTAATACATTTCATGTTGTACGATACATTGTGTACAAGAGTAGTGTTGCTCACGAATATTCGCATTGCGAATATTCGTTCCGAATATTGCATATTCGAGTATTCGCGAATAAATCGAATATCGCGGTGAATATTCGATATTGCGAATATTCGTATTTTTTCAAATTTATTTTTAAAACAGATCACATCCTAGTGATCTCCATCGACGTCTAAAAGCATTGCTGGTATGATTAGAGACCCTGGGCCGAGTAGCTGAGGCGATCCTTTTATGTTGCCAAATGTTCACAATGCGAATATTCGTATTACGAATATTCGCGAATACTTTCTCTGCCCTTCTGTGTTTTGTGTATAAAAAAAAAATTAGCTTTAGTTTAGTCGTATAAGTTTGTGTAAGTAGAGTTAGTGGGTTTAGTGCATATTAGTTTAGTAATCCAGGAAATGATCTCCGTTTTCGCATGTTGACGAGAATTTTGCAATCAATTTCGCATTCGCATTAGCAAAATTTCGCAAACATTTTTTTTTTTATAAAATATCATGAATATTCGATATTAACAAATATTTCGCGAATATTCTTCTACATATTCGTGAAATATCGCGAAATCGAATATGGCGTATTCCGCTCATCACTATACAAGAGTTTATTCTCTATGGTGGTTCTTCCTTTATAATCTGAGACACAGCAAAGGTGCCATTGGCTCCCGATGCTGTCAATCAAACACAGTTAGCTAATCAGGAGAGAGGAGGGGGCAGGGATGAACGGCAGCTCTGTGTCTAAATGGATACACAGAGCTCCAGAGCAGCCCGGTCACCCCCATAGCAGGATAGATGCTGTGGGGGCATTCGACAGGAGGGAGGGACCGGGAGCTACAGCCAGGGACCTGAGAAGAGGAGGATCTGGGATGCAATGTGCAAAAGCAACTGCACAGAGAAGGTAAGTATAACATGTTTGCTATTTTAACCACTTGCCTACCAGTTTTTTTTTTTTTTTACTAAAGAAAGAAAAAAAAAATCTAAAATGCTGAAAAAAAAACTAATAGATTTTTATAAAATTTTGCAAATAGGTGATTTTTCTCCTTCACTGACGTGTGTTGATGAGGCTGTACTGATGGGCACTGATGAAGCGGCACTGATGAGACGGCACTGATAGGTGGCATAAAAGTAGTTGTCAAGTCTCAGTTTTTTTCACCCTAATGCATTCTATACGATAAGGTGTAAAAACCTTCTGTGCTGCAACAGCCCCCCCAGAGCCCTCCTTTTACTTACCTGAACCCGATCGTTCCAGCGACGGGAACGGGCACAGCAGCTCCAGCCGGTGTCTCGGGGTCCCCATTGAATAGATTGATAGCAGCAGGAACCATTGGCTACCGGTGCTGTCAATCAAATCCAGTGATACCGGAGGCGGGGGGCGGGGCCGAGTCCTGCTGTCTGTGTCAATGGACTCAGCAGCAGGACTCTGGAACACGTCTGCACATGTGCCCCCATGGAATACAGCTCTCCGAGGGGGCACTTGAGAAGAGGAGGAGCCAGTAGCGCTACTGAGGGACCCCAGAAGAAGAGGATCGGCGCCACTCTGTGCAAAACCCTTGCACAGAGGAGGTAAGCATAACATGTTTGTTATATAAAAAAAAGAACCTTTAGTATCACTTCAGTTGGCTCTGATAGGCGGCCTTGATAGGCACTGAAAGGTGCCACTGATAGGTGGCACTGATAGGCAGCACTAACAGGTCACACTGATGGTAAAGCACTGATAGGCACTGATTGACAGCACCAATAGGTGGTACTGGTGGACACTGATAGGCGGCACTGACAGGTGACACTGATGGTAAATCACTGATAGGCACTGATTTGCAGCACTGATAGGGGGCACTGATAGGCAGTACTGACAGGTGACACTGATGGTAAAGCTCTGATGGGCACTGATTGACAGCACTGATAGGTGGTACTGGTGGGCACTGATAGGGCGGCACTGACCGGTGACACTGATGGTAAATCACTGATAGACACTGATAGGATGGCACTGAAAGGTGACACTGATGGTAAAGCACTGATAGGCACCGATTGGCAGCACTGATAGGTGGCACTGGTGGGCACCAGGGCAGTGACCGATGTCCTTGTAAGAAGCTGGTTACCCTCTTTCTGCTTCTCTCCTCACATGGATCCTGAGGAGAAAAAAGCCAATAACTGCCTTCTGTTTCCTTCCATGATCAGCTGTGATTGGCTGACAGCTGATCACCTGGTAAAGGGCCCCGCTGTGATTGGCCCCTTACCCTGTTCTGTGATCAGCCGAGTCAGAAAGACACACAGAGCAGAGCAATCGTGGGAGGACGTCTATTGACTTGGGACTGCGAAGTCGCATGACACGTCGTACCCCATGATTTCCAATAAGTACCGATCATCTCTGTGCGACTTCAAGTCACAGCGACTTCAGATTAGTCTCTGCACTACCTTTGCCCGACTTTGAGGCGACTCGAAAGTGGTCTAATGTGGGCACACACAGCAATAAAACCTGACAGGGGGAAAAAGAGGAAAATGTTCCCCCGTGTTCATGTGTGTTACATGTGCAGACCTCTGTTCATACATGTAAATACCCTGGATACTACATACAGCACTGGACTTCCCGACACTGCTGCTATGAGAGATGCGGGTCTCATACAAGAAAGCCCTCCTCTCCCCTATGCCATTCACAGAACTCCTTGTAGACTATGAACCACTCACAGAACTCCTTGTAGACTATGAACCACTCACAGAACTCCTTGTAGACTATGAACCATTCCCAGAACTCCTTGTAGACTATGAACCACTCCCAGAACTCCTTGTAGACTATGAACCATTCCCAGAACTCCTTGTAGACTATGAACCACTCACATAACTCCTTGTAGACTATGAACCCTTCACAGAACTCCTTGTAGACTATGAACCCTTCACAGAACTCCTTGTAGACTATGAACCACTCACATAACTCCTTGTAGACTATGAACCCTTCACAGAACTCCTTGTAGACTATGAACCACTCACATAACTCCTTGTAGACTATGAACCACTCACATAACTCCTTGTAGACTATTAACCCTTCACAGAACTCCTTGTAGACTATGAACCACTCACAGAACTCCTTGTAGACTATGAACCACTCACATAACTCCTTGTAGACTATGAACCACTCACAGAACTCCTTGTAGACTATGAACCACTCACAGAACTCCTTGTAGACTATGAACCACTCACATAACTCCTTGTAGACTATGAACCACTCACATAACTCCTTGTAGACTATGAACCCTTCACAGAACTCCTTGTAGACTATGAACCCCTCACAGAACTCCTTGTAGACTATGAACCCTTCACAGAACTCCTTGTAGACTATGAACCCCTCACAGAACTCCTTGTAGACTATGAACCACTCACAGAACTCCTTGTAGACTATGAACCACTCACAGAACTCCTTGTAGACTATGAACCACTCACATAACTCCTTGTAGACTATTAACCCTTCACAGAACTCCTTGTAGACTATGAACCACTCACAGAACTCCTTGTAGACTATGAACCACTCACATAACTCCTTGTAGACTATGAACCCTTCACAGAACTCCTTGTAGACTATGAACCACTCACAGAACTCCTTGTAGACTATGAACCACTCACATAACTCCTTGTAGACTATGAACCACTCACATAACTCCTTGTAGACTATGAACCCTTCACAGAACTCCTTGTAGACTATGAACCCCTCACAGAACTCCTTGTAGACTATGAACCACTCACAGAACTCTTTGTAGACTATGAACCACTCACAGAACTCCTTGTAGACTATGAACCCTTCCCAGAACTCCTTGTAGACTATGAACCACTCACAGAACTCCTTGTAGACTATGAACCCTTCACAGAACTCCTTGTAGACTATGAACCAATCGCAGAACTCCTTGTAGACTATGAACTATTCACAGAACTCCTTGTAGACTATGAACCACTCACAGAACTCCTTGTAGACTATGAACCATTAACAGAACTCCTTGTAGACTATGAACCACTCACATAACTCCTTGTAGACTATGAACTATTCACAGAACTCCTTGTAGACTATGAACCACTCACAGAACTCCTTGTAGACTATGAACCCTTCCCAGAACTCCTTGTAGACTATGAACCACTCACAGAACTCCTTGTAGACTATGAACCACTCACAGAACTCCTTGTAGACTATGAATCATTCCCAGAACTCCTTGTAGACTATGAATCATTCCCAGAACTCCTTGTAGACTATGAATCATTCCCAGAACTCCTTGTAGACTATGAACCCTTCACAGAACTCCTTGTAGACTATGAACCACTCACAGAACTCCTTGTAGACTATGAACCATTCCCAGAACTCCTTGTAGACTATGAACCATTCCCAGAACTCCTTGTAGACTATGAACCACTCCCAGAACTCCTTGTAGACTATGAACCATTCCCAGAACTCCTTGTAGACTATGAACCACTCACATAACTCCTTGTAGACTATGAACCCTTCACAGAACTCATTGTAGACTATGAACCCTTCACAGAACTCCTTGTAGACTATGAACCACTCACATAACTCCTTGTAGACTATGAACCCTTCACAGAACTCCTTGTAGACTATGAACCACTCACATAACTCCTTGTAGACTATGAACCACTCACATAACTCCTTGTAGACTATTAACCCTTCACAGAACTCCTTGTAGACTATGAACCACTCACATAACTCCTTGTAGACTATGAACCACTCACATAACTCCTTGTAGACTATGAACCCTTCACAGAACTCCTTGTAGACTATGAACCACTCACAGAACTCCTTGTAGACTATGAACCACTCACATAACTCCTTGTAGACTATGAACCCTTCACAGAACTCCTTGTAGACTATGAACCCCTCACAGAACTCCTTGTAGACTATGAACCCTTCACAGAACTCCTTGTAGACTATGAACCACTCACAGAACTCCTTGTAGACTATGAACCACTCACAGAACTCCTTGTAGACTATGAACCACTCACAGAACTCCTTGTAGACTATGAACCACTCACAGAACTCCTTGTAGACTATGAACCACTCACAGAACTCCTTGTAGACTATGAACCCCTCACAGAACTCCTTGTAGACTATGAACCCCTCACAGAACTCCTTGTAGACTATGAACCACTCACAGAACTCTTTGTAGACTATGAACCACTCACAGAACTCCTTGTAGACTATGAACCCTTCCCAGAACTCCTTGTAGACTATACTGAACTCCTTGTAGACTATCAACAGAACTCCTTGTAGACTATGAAATTCCAGAACTCCTTGTCTATGCAGAACTCCTTGTAGACTATGAACTATTCACAGAACTCCTTGTAGACTATGAACCACTCACAGAACTCCTTGTAGACTATGAACTATTCACAGAACTCCTTGTAGACTATGAACCATCCACAGAACTCCTTGTAGACTATGAACCACTCACAGAACTCCTTGTAGACTATGAACCATTAACAGAACTCCTTGTAGACTATGAACCACTCACATAACTCCTTGTAGACTATGAACCACTCACAGAACTCTTTGTAGACTATGAACCCTTCACAGAACTCCTTGTAGACTATGAACCATCCACAGAACTCCTTGTAGACTATGAACTATTCACAGAACTCCTTGTAGACTATGAACCACTCACAGAACTCCTTGTAGACTATGAACTATTCACAGAACTCCTTGTAGACTATGAACCACTCACATAACTCCTTGTAGACTATGAACCATCCACAGAACTCCTTGTAGACTATGAACCCTTCCCAGAACTCCTTGTAGACTATGAACCACTCACATAACTCCTTGTAGACTATGAACCATCCACAGAACTCCTTGTAGACTATGAACCCTTCCCAGAACTCCTTGTAGACTATGAACCACTCACAGAACTCCTTGTAGACTATGAACCCTTCCCAGAACTCCTTGTAGACTATGAACCACTCACAGAACTCCTTGTAGACTATCACAGAACTATATCCACAGAACTCCTTGTAGACTATGAACTATTCACAGAACTCCTTGTAGACTATGAACCATCCACAGAACTCCTTGTAGACTATGAACCACTCACAGAACTCCTTGTAGACTATGAAACCTTCACAGAACTCCTCGTACACTATGAACCTATTCTTGTATACTAGATCCTTCTATGAACCACTATACTATTATCTTCTTGTATACTATGAACCACTCACAGAACTCCTTGTAGACTATACTGAACTCCCTATGAAACTCACAGAACTCCTTGTAGACTATGAACCACTCACAGAACTCCTTGTAGACTATGAACTATTCACAGAACTCCTTGTAGACTATGAACCCTTCCCAGAACTCCTTGTAGACTATGAACCACTCACAGAACTCCTTGTAGACTATGAACCATCCACAGAACTCCTTGTAGACTATGAACTATTCACAGAACTCCTTGTAGACTATGAACCACTCACAGAACTCCTTGTAGACTATGAACCATTAACAGAACTCCTTGTAGACTATGAACCACTCACATAACTCCTTGTAGACTATGAACTATTCACAGAACTCCTTGTAGACTATGAACCACTCACAGAACTCCTTGTAGACTATGAACCATCCACAGAACTCCTTGTAGACTATGAACTATTCACAGAACTCCTTGTAGACTATGAACCACTCACAGAACTCCTTGTAGACTATGAACCATTAACAGAACTCCTTGTAGACTATGAACCACTCACATAACTCCTTGTAGACTATGAACCACTCACAGAACTCCTTGTAGACTATGAACCACTCCCAGAACTCCTTGTAGACTATGAACCACTCACAGAACTCCTTGTAGACTATGAACCACTCACAGAACTCCAGCTGAAAGCTGAAAATGGGCCTGGGCAGGGACCGATATATAATAATATACACAGAGGACCGATATATAATAATATACACAGAGGACAATATATAATAATAATATACACAGGGGACTGATATATAATAATATAGACAGAGGACAATATATAATAATATACACAGAGGACTGATATATAATAATAATATACACAGAGGACAATATAAAATAATATACACAGAGGACCGATATATAATAATATACACAGAGGACTGATTTATAATAATATACACAGAGGACTGATTTATAATAATATACACAGAGGACCGATATATAATAATATACACAGGGGACAGATATATATATATTTACACAGGGGACCGATATATATATATTTACACAGAGGGCTGATATATAATAATATACACAGAGGACTGATATATAATAATAATATACACAGAGGATCGATATATAATAATATTCACAGAGGACTGATATATAATAATAATATACACAGAGGACCGATATATAATAATAATATACACAGAGGACCGATATATAATAATATACACAGAGGACTGATATATAATAATAATATACACAGAGGACCGATATATAATAATAATATACACAGAGGATCGATATATAATTATAATATACACAGAGGATCGATATATAATAATATACACAGAGGACCGATATATAATAATATACACAGAGGATCGATATATAATTATAATATACACAGAGGATCGATATATAATAATAATATACACAGAGGACCGATATATAATAATATACACAGAGGATCGATATATAATAATAATATACACAGAGGACCGATATATAATAATATACACAGAGGGCAGATATATAATAATATACACAGAGGGCAGATATATAATAATATACACAGAGGACTGATATATAATAATAATATACACAGAGGACTGATATATAATAATATACACAGAGGGCTGATATATAATAGTAATATACACAGAGGACCGATATATAATAATATACACAGAGGATCGATATATAATAATATACACAGAGGACCGATATATAATAATAATATACACAGAGGATTGATATATAATAATAGTGACAATGAGAAGCACACAGCTGCCTCCATAGGTCTCTCAGTCGATCTGGAACACATATATATACAGGAGAATATCTCAGCCCTCACTGGCTGCATGCTTGCTCCTCCCCTCCTTTATCACCACGTGCTCTCCTCCTCCAAGCCCCTCCCCTCCCAGTCCGTCCATTCCCCTTCCTAGCTCCTATCCTGAGCGGCAATGTGGGCGGGGATTTGTGTTCTCCTGGCTCCTGACTCGTAAGCTAGTGCGATATAGAAAATGACTGTACTGCCAATGAGATCTCCGCCCCCTCCCTGTAACCCCTCCCCCTCAGTGTAAGCCGAGCGACCTAACACAACCCCTCCCCTCTCTTCTCCGGCCCCACCCCCGGGAACCTGCGAGCGGCCCGCCCCTCCCTCGGTAAGCTCCTCCTCCGTGGCCGGTGATTGGCAGGCGGTGGCCGCCGGATCTGCAGGGCACATCACACAGGCCGGAGCCGGTAGAGAGGAGGAGCCGTGCGGCCGGACGAGGAAGGAGACTCCGCTGATCGGTGAGTGCTGGGAGCGGCCGACCGGGGCTTCGGCTCTGTCCATTGTCTGTACTGACATCCGGGGGAGAACGGGAGGGGAGAGGGAGCCCGGCCTGGGGTGGGGGGAGGAGGAGGGATGGTGTGCCGGGTGTAGGGATCACAGATCCGGGATCATTGTGTGCTTACACCCCGGAGGAGGGGGGGATCCGGGGGCTGCACCGATCACCAATCAATATCCATATCAATATTATGTTATAGACGCAGAGCATTGCCAGTCATCAATATCCTACATATGTAGCCATCCGATAATAATATGTTAAATATTTAATTTGTTATATATATTTGCATTAGCTGTTTTTATTATTAGCTGGCTATAGAGCATTGCCCAGTATTAATGTCTCATATGTAACTACTTTTTTTATTATTATAATAATATATTTTTTTATTGATTAGCTATGTTTTTTTTATTATGGATTATTATCTGGCTATATATAGAGCGTTGCCCATTATCAATGTCTCATATAATGTAACTACTTCCCATATATTATTAATAAATGGAAAATAGTTACATATCTATGAGGCATTGATACTGGGTAATGCTCTATAGCCAGCTAATAATAAAAATAACTAATCAATCAAAAAATAATTATAACAAATAAATTAAATATTTAACTTATTATTACTACTACTATGTTAAATGTTTCATTTATTTTGTTTATATTTTCATTGATTAGCTATTTTTTATTATTAGTTGGCTATAGAGCATTACCCAGTATCAATGTCTCATATGTAACTACTTTTATTATTATTATTATTATATATTTTTTTCATTGATTAGCTATGTTTTTTTTTTTCTTTTTATGGATTATTAGCTGGCTATAGAGCATTGCCCAGTATAAATGTCTCATAGATATGAACCTGCTTTCCATATATTAATAATAAAAATAATATATAGGAAGTAATTACATTATATGAGACATTGAAAATGGGCAATGCTCTCTATATAGCCAGATAATAATCCATAATAAAAAAAAAAAAAAAAAAATAGCTAATAAAATATTAATAAAAGTAGTTGCATATGAGACATAGATATTGGCCAATGCGCTATAACCAGCTAATAATAATAATAGCAGGTTATAGAGCATTGGCCAATATCAATGTCTCATATGTAACTACTTTCATTATTATATATTTTATTGATTAGCCATTTTTTAATTATGGATTATTAGCTGGCTATAGAGCATTGCCCAGTATCAATGTCTCATAGATATTAATAAAAATAATATATGGGAAGTAGTTATATTATATGAGACATTGATACTGGGCAATGCTCTATATATAGCCAGCTAATAATCCATAGTAAAAAATAGCTAATCAATAAATAAAATGTAATAATACAATTATAATATAAAATTAGCAAATCAATAAAAATAAAAAGGAAAAAAATAAATAAAAAATGTATAAACCTATTTAAAAAAAAGTATATTATATTCATTATTAGCTGGTTATAGGACATTGTCTAATATCCATGTCTCCTATATGTAACTACTTACCAACTACTCAATTTATTATTGCTTGTATATCATTATTTGTGCATTATTTTCAATACTAAGTATATAAAATATTTTAAAAAAATATATATATATATAAATATATATATATATATATATATATATATATATATATATATATATATATATATATATATATATAATATATATATATATATACTTTATTCATGATTGTATATAATTTACATTATTTATATTTCAATACTTTTATACTTGGCTGTTTACCCTCTTCCTGCCCCCTACATGGCCCTTTAATTGGGCCTTAAATGGGGCGTACTCACTTTAGTCACGTGACCACTGTATTTTGGCTGACACAGTGGTCACATGATCAGGGGCCAATCATCTCGGCTCCCATTCATAACCACAGAGCAGGAGATGTGGGTGACAGTCGGTGTGGTGGGAGCGAGATCTCAGCACTGAAACTTTGGCTGCGATGGACTCGTATTTGCGGCGTGCGAGTGACGGTCTGGGTCCCCACTACAGCGATATTGGACATCGCATGGGATTTACACCGCATTGCTGTGCAGATCACGTGCGATGTCTGGCATCGCATTCGCACCAGGACCCCCTTTTTTTTTTCTGTCTCCTCTGGAATCGGATCACATATTCGTGCGATCCGATTCCTGCACCATTTGGCAGTTCACACTGCCATCTGGGGGGGGGGGGGGGGGGGGGGGGGGGGTGTCATTAACTTTACATTGACACCTGCAGCGACTATGAACCGCCGGCGGGTGGCATGCGATGCGGAGCCCGCACTGGAATTGCGCCGTTTCCTCCATCGCATGTATGTGAACTGGGACGGAGGCTCGGCTCACACTGCTGTCACATGGGATCCGACACAAATGGGCGCTGACTGGCACAGTATGGGATAAACAAGTGATGCCCAGTAATGCCATCAGTGTCGCCCCTCAGTGTCTATCCATGCCCATGTGTGCCGCCCATGAGTTCCACCTCATCGGTACCCATAATTGAAGAAGAAAACTTATTTACCAAAAAAATTAACAGGAAAAAATAAACTTTTTTTTTTTTTTTTTTTTTTGCGCAAAACATAAGAATCGCAGAAGTGATCAAATACCACCAAAAGAAAGCTCTATTAGTGGGAACAAAATTATAAAAAAAAGTTTGAGTACAGTGTAGCATGATTGCGCAATTGTCATTCAAAGTGCGACAGCGCTGAAAATTGGCTTGGGCAGGAAGGTGCATAAGTTAATGTATTCTATGCATTCAGATAAATTCTCTGTGTGCAGCACAATACGTACCTGAGCCCCCTCTCGATCCAGCGATGTCCACGAGTGCCTCAGCCGCTTGGGACTCTCTTCTGATTGGCTGCAATTGGCTCTCGCTGCTGTCAATGAAAGTCAGTTAGCGAATGAGGAGAGAGGGGGCAGGCCTGAACTGCGGCTTTGTGTCTGAATAGACACACAGCAGCGGCTCGGCTGCTCCCATAGCAAGCTGCTTGTGGTGGGGGAACTTGGCAGGAGGGAGGGCTCAAACGCCCGAGAGGGACCCAAGAAGAGGAGGATCTGGGCTGCTCTGTGCAAAACCCACTGCACAGAGGAGACAAGTATAACATCTTTGTTATGTTTATAGATAAAAAAACAAAAAAAGACTTTACAATCGCTTCAGAAGTCGCTACAACTTTAGAAAAGGTTCCTGCAGTACTTGGGTGCGATTTCAGCCCTTGTACAGGCTTCTCAATGGCAGTTGGAAGGAAGTTGCAGGGCAAAGTAGTAGAAGTGTATACCGAGCCTGAGCCCGGGTTCACATTGGAGCGATTTGACATGTCAAATCGCATCCCATATTGGCGGCTATTGGTGCAGCGTCGACTCCCAAAAGTAGTTCCTGCACTGCTTTTGGCGACTTTAGGGTGAGATTTTTTTTATTTTTATAGACATCTCTGCATGAACCCGCACAGGTATCTGTCAAATCAAATAAAGGACTTGACACAGTGAAGTTCCGTGGGATCAATAGGATAAAAAAAAATAGTCGTGTAAGCAGCATGTAAAAGAAAGCCGGCCGGCTAAGCGAAGGCCAGTCCGCTTGGACTGTAACGTGATGACGTCAGCACGTCTCCTCCTCCCGACGAGCGTTTCGTCACACAAATGATGTCCTCTGGGCCAGGTGGGGACTGTCACTTGCCAAGCGAGGGTGGAACATGCGGCAATGCGGGTTGGGCAGTGAGAGATTTCGTCTCTCGGCCGCCGCACCTCAGTGTAGTGATCGTGCCGGCTGTGAGGACTAGACATTGGTTGGGCGGGCGGTGAGAGATGACATCATCTCTCTGCTCTCACACACCTCAGACAGTGTTGTGTTCCCGGCCGGTTGTGTGAGCGTTACGGCCCATACACACGATCCGAATATCGGCCGACGGATCGTACGACTTTTTTCGCTTAATAATCGCAAGTAAAATAAAATAGGTTATTAAACTCACGAAAATTCTCGTACGACAGAAAAAAAAGATCGGAAGTGATGTCACGTGTTGTAATGTGTTTGTATTGTATTGTCGGACGACGGCTGTACTGACTAAACAAAAATCGCATGATCTGACATCGTACGAGGAAAATTTTCGTGCATGTCCGATCGAAAAATATCGGATGAACGGTCGTGATCGGCTCTCGAAAGTAGTGTACACAGTACACACGATCCGAAAATCGTACGATCGTTTTCGTCCGATATTCGGATCGCGTGTATGGGCCATAACAGCTGTGGTGCGGGGTGGGCCGCGAGAGGTGATGTCATCTCTCTGCTCGCCCACTCGTGCCGAAAGTGCAGCCTTCACGTCCCGGCTGCACAGGAGCTACGGCCCGGGGGGGTTGGAGACCCCTTGATAGAGGATTCCCAGTTATAAATGTCTCCTTCATTCCCCATGATGCTCATGCACTCTGCAGTGTAGCTGAGCATCATGGGAAATGTAGTTCCAAAACATCTGGGGTGCCAAGGTTCACCATTACTGCTCTATAACTAGATAGACAGTACTGTGAATGTGAATAAGTGTTTGCCCATTTCCTGGATTTTTTTTTTTTTTTCTTTCCAAACTTGATTCAGATCATCAAGCAAATAACAACATTACACAAAGATAACCCGAGTAATTATTACAAAATGCAGTTTTTAAACAATGATTTAATTTATTAAGGGAAAGCGGTCCATATCTGCCTGGCCCTATGTGAAAAGGTAGTTTCCTCTTAAACCTAATAACTGGTTATTCCACCCTTTGGCAGCATCAACTTCAACCAAGCATTTTGCGATTATTGGCGATGAGTTTTTTACATCTCTGTGGAGAATTTTTGACCCAGTCTTCTTTGCAGAATTGTTTTAATTCAGCCACATTGGAGGGTTTTACGGGATGAACGGCCTGTGTAACCACTTCCTGCCAGGCCTATAGCAAAATGATGGCTGGGAAGTGGTTCCGTTATCCTGACTGGGCATCGTAAGACGTCCAGCAGCATAAATCATGCCTGCAGGGGGGGGCAATCAGTAGTGTGTCATACCGCATCTTTGATCCTGGTAAGGAGCCTCTGATGCAGGCTCTTTTCCATATATTCAGCTGTGACCAATCACAGCGTGAATCAGGAAGTGCCAGTAATTGGCTTTCCTCGGTGTGCGCTGAAAGGGAGAGCCAATTGGGGGCTCTCCTGTCAGGAGGGGGGGGGGGGGTGTGCACTGATAATTAGCACATTGATTATCAGTACAGCCCCCATAAGAGGTGCCCACCACAATGCCAATCGGTGCCCATCAGCTGCCAGTCAGTGCCCACTTATATCGCCAGTCGGTGCCTCCTCATCAGTGCCACCTACCACTGCCCATCAATCCTACATATATGTGGCCATTAGTGCAGCCTCGTCAGTGAAGGAGAAAACAAAATGTTATAACCTAAATGATAGTTTTTTTTTTTGGTCTTTTTTTAGCTTATAGCGCAAAAAATAAAAACCCCAGTGGCAATCAAATACCATCAAAAGAAAGCTCTATTTGTGAGAAGAAAATTATACAAATTTAATTTGGGTACAGTGTTGTATGACCGCGCAATTGTCATTTAACATGTGACAGCACTAAAAGTTGAAAATGATCCTGGGCAAGAAGGGGGAAGTGCCCATGTATTGTGGTTAAGGTCATTCCGTAGCATCTCAACCGGATTTAAATTCACCTTTTTTTTTGCGAAATATCCCCCCCTTATGTACCAATATAGCATTAAAGCGGCGTTCCAGCCTTTTTTGTTGTTTATTAAAAGTCAGCAGCTACAAAAAGCATAGCTGCTGGCTTCTAATAAACAAACACTTACTTGCTCCACTGTCCAGCGCCGCCCGGAGCTCCGCTCCACTCCTCCGGAACCTCCATCCTAACTGTGGGCACCTGGCTGTGACAGCTTTTGGCTTCACAGCCGGGCACTCATTACGCATACGCGAGGGGCGCTGCACTACCTGATTGGATAGGCGATCGCCTGGGACCTGTCGCGTGTCCCAGGCGATCGTCTACAGGGAGGGGCCGCCAAAAGGCGATATGACATATTGCCTTAGCGGTCCCTAAGCGGAAGGAGGAAGTGGGACAGGAAGTCCCACTCCTACTGAAGCCCTTACTCCCCGCCCCCCCCCCCCAAAAAAAATGACATGCCAAATGTGGCATGTAAGGGGGTGAGGAGTGGATTACGCGGAAGTTCCACTTTTGGGTGGCACTTCACTTTAATGTACTTCTTTTGCAAAAATAAAACCGCTTTCCAATTGCTCTGCACACTTGCCTCATTCTCTTCATGGCTGTTTCAGAACACTTCTTCCTTTGCTTCCTTGCTGCTTCCTTGCTGCTTCCTTGCTGCTTCCTTGCTGCTTCCTTGCTGCTTCCTTGCTGCATGGACAGACTTTAGGTCATGACACAGGAAGGAGTTGACCAGCTGATCTCTTTAGCACACACCCTGCATCATCTACGCTCAGCTGGTCAACTCCTTCCTGTGTCATGACCTTAAATCTGTCCAGGAAGTAAGGCAGAAGTAATGCATACGTGTTTTGAAACAGCCATGAAGCGTGAGCCTTTGTAGAATAAATGGAAAGCTGTTTTATTTTTGTAAAAGAGGTGCATTAATGCTATATTGGTACACGGGAAAGCAGGAATTTAGGAGGGGGGGGGGGGGTTGAACTTGGCCTTCAAGTCCAGACTTTGACTAGGACACTCAAACCTTAATTTTGAGCCATTCACAGATGGACTTGAGCTTGCGGTCAGGAACTGATGGCCAGACATTCCCCTCCTTTATGCAGAATTTATGGTTTCATCAATGATGGCAAGTCGTCCAGGTCCTGAAGCTGCAAAGCAGCCCCAGACTATCCCACTACTACCACCTGTGATTATTGATATTATGTTCTTTTCCGAAATGTTGTGTTTACACCAGATGCAAGCCGCTTAGGGCCCCGCAAAGCTGCAGAGGGCCCCCCAAATTACTAGAGGCCCACCTGGTGAGAATCATTTTCAGCCCCTCACCCCGCTTCTCAACTCGCTGGCTGCATGGGAGAAGAGGCAAGAAGTTGGCACCCCCCCGCTTCTCACTTTAGTGCATGTAAGATGTCATTTTGTGTTCTTTTTGGTCAGCAGTGGCTTTGGCCTTGGGACTCTCCTATGGACGCCATTTTTGCCCGGTCTCTTTTTTATTGTTGAATTATGAATACTGATCTTACTTCAGGCAAGTTGGGCCCGCAGTTCTTTAGATGTTCTGGGTTCTTTTATGTAAAGGTCGACCGATATGGGGTTTTCTCTGGCCGCTGCTGATATTTAGAAAGCTGGGCGGCCGATATTTGATGCCGATTTTTTTGCAAGTGATATTTTAGGCCGTTTTTGTTTTTTTGACAGGTGGCACTTACAGGTGACACTGGAAGGTGGCACTGGATGGCACTAATTGGCACATAAAGATGGCACTAGCAGATGGCACTGATTGGCAGGTGGCACTAACAAGTGGCACTGGCAAGTGGTACTGTTTGGCACTGATTGGCAGGTGGCACTAATTGACACTGGCAGGTGGCACTAATTGACACTGGCAGGTGGCACTAATTGACACTGGCAGGTGGCACTAATTGACACTGGCAGGTGGCACTAATTGACACTGGCAGGTGGCACTAATTGACACTGGCAGGTGGCACTAATTGACACTGGCAGGTTGCAAAACGAGCAGGATTCAGGCCAAAGCGGTGTGCAGTACCACGTTTGGCCTGAGGTTGAGGGCGCCAAAGCCGAACGGCGCAGTTCGGAAATGTTTGGAAAGTCCTGAAGACAGCTCAGCAAACTTTGAAAAGACTTGGGAACGGAGTCCTTCCGAGGTTTGCTGAGGTCAGCTGTACTGTCCGAGGCTCTCGGGGCCCCCCCACCTCTGGCCACATGCGGTATTGCATGTCATTTAAGTCGGTGCGGAACAAATAATTTTCGTTTCCATTGACTTTAATGGGGAAACTCGATTTGATATGCGAGTACTTTGGATTACGAGCATTCTCCTGGAATGGATTATGCTCGTAATCAGAGTACATGTAAATACATATTGTCCTTATTTGATTCATTAATATATATATATGTCTAAAAATCTTTATTTTTTTGGATATGTATTATTGCAGAAAGTAAAAAATATTTGTGTGTGTGTTTTTAATATTATTTTTTAAATTGTCGCTCTTTTTTTGTTGATAGTGCAAAAAATAAAAAACCGCAGAAGCGATCTAACACCACCAAAAGAAAGCTCTATTTGTGGGGAAATAAGAACATCAAATTTATTTGGGAGATCCTTGGAGTGCTGGTGACATTCTCTTGATCCCTTTTGTAAACAAAGCCTCAGTGTGCGGGTTTATGTAAACAAAGCCTCAGTGTGCGGGTTTATGTAAACAAAGCCTCAGTGTGCGGGTTTATGTAAACAAAGCCTCAGTGTGCGGGTTTATGTAAACAAAGCCTCAGTGTGCGGGTTTATGTAAACAAAGCCTCAGTGTACGGGTTTATGTAAACAAAGCCTCAGTGTACGGGTTTATGTAAACAAAGCTTCAGTGTGCGGGTTTATGTAAACAAAGCTTCAGTGTGCGGGTTTATGTAAACAAAGCTGCAGTATATAAATTTGCAGCCAGTCATTCAGCTCCTCATTTTGTTGCACGTGTAGCAAGAAACTAATTCCTGCCATCTGTTAAAGGCAGACAAGTGAATTTTTATTTTTTTTTATTCATTTTTTAGATCGGCTCTATGCAGGCATTAAAGTGGTTCTAAAGGCAGAATGTTTTTTACCTTAATGTCTTCTATGCATTACGATATCAAAACATCTTCTGTGTGCAACAGCCCTCCTCAGTGCCCCCCTAATACTTACCTGAGCCCCACCACAATCCAACGATGTTGCACAAGAGCCACAAAGTCCGGGGGACTCTCCATCCTCATTCGCTGAAACGGCAGCGGGCACCATTGGCTCACACTGCTGTCAATAATAGTCAGTGAGCCAATGAGGAAAGAGAGAGGGTTGAGCTGTGGCTCTGTGTCTGTGGGGCACAGAGCAGTAGCTTGGCTTGGGTGCCCCCATAGAAAGCTGCTTGCTGTGGGGGCACTCGGTAGGAGCGATTGCGGGGGACCCGAGAAGAGGAGCATCGGGGCTGCTGTGCAACACCATTACACAGAGCAGGTTAGTATATGTTTTTTTTTTTTTTTTTTTTTTTTTGAAACAAGACTTTAATATAACTTTAAACTCTACCCACCAGGGGAAGCCTTCTAACTATTGAAAGGCGTAGCCTGACACAGATGACAACCAGGTCGGGGAGTGGAGGGTTGCAGCGGACAAGTGATAGCTTCACTTTAAGGAGAATAATGCCCATACAAACTTCTAGTTTTCACACATAGTACCTGCCTTGCATATTATTGTCTGGGATGTGGTATAGCCACGGCTCCATTGTGCAGTGTTGAGGTGCACCTGCCCATTTGCATGTGTGTGGGGCGGGGGGTGCTGTTCATTGGCACTATGTATGCAATTATTGACACATGGGGGCACCACAGCATGGACCTCTGCATCCTAAAGGGCTTTGCTGGAGTCCACTATAGATGGTAAAGAATCATTTAAATAATATTTTTATTTTTATATATATATAGGCAAGTATTTTATAATGTGCTAGTATGTGATGCATACTAGCACATTATGCCCTTACCTTGCAGGGGTTAAAAAAATATAATTGGTGCAGTTTGCTACCACTTAAAAGTGGAGTTCCACCCTAAAGTGGAACTTCCGCTCATCGGGTCCCCCCCCCCCCCAGGTGCCACAATTGCCACCTTACAGGGGGAGAGAGGATACCTCTTGACGGGTATCCTTTCCCACTTCTGGGAGTCCGGGCCGTGACTTCACTGCAGGGCTCCCTCCTCCTCCGCCGGACCAATAGAGAGGAGCGAGGCCTCGCGCATAAGCAATAGGGTTCCGGCGTGAAGCCTTATCCGGAAAAAAAGGCGGCAGCACCCGACAGCTGATGGAAACCTCAGCTGCGGTGCCGACATCGCTGGACTCCAGGACAGGTAAGTGTCAGATTATTGAAAGTCTGCAGCTGCAGTATATGTAGCTGCTGGCTCTTAATTTCTTTTTTTGCCCGGAACACCGCGTTAAAGGGTCACTAAAGGAAGAATTTTTTTTTTGCTGAAATAACTGTTTACAGGGTATAGAGACATAAAAGTTAACTGATTCCTTTTCAAAATTATTAAAAATAGATCAAAATCAATCATATAATGTGCCTGCAGGTTAGTTTCACTTTTGAACTGGCTTCATGTTTCTGTGAAGTAGAAATAGACACAGAACAAAAACAAACAAATCCAGGGCAGTGTTTTGTTTTTTAAAATTAATCTGATTGGTTCTGGGAAGTTTTAGACAGACAGTAATGACAGCTTAGACCACCGTGAGAAAGCTCCCAGCACTGTGGTTATAAGGAAACAGACAAGCAGGAAGTGTGGAGAACAGAGCAGGATTACAGCAACTTCAAAGCAAAAACGAGCAATAAGGACATGAAACCAGTACTGCAGTAAGGTAAAGGAAGCTATTTAGCTAAAAAAAAAAAATTCCTTTAGTGATCCTTCAAGCTCTGGTTCACATTGATGTGATTTGGCATGCCTAATCTGCGTCAATTGCTGACAATGGCACATTCCGAAAGTACTACTTTTGTTGATTTTTGGGGTGCGATTTCCATTAACGAGCGCAGAAACGTCACAGATGTCTCGAAAATCGCCCATGAAATTGGGACCCACATGCGCGAATGAAAATGTGTGAGTTCAGCTGAACTTGCGCAATTTCATTCCCGCAGTCAGTGTGAACCAGGGCTAAAAGCCATTTTTGAGTTTCACTCATATTACATTATATTACTCATATTACATTGCCTAGGCCAATAATGGGGAACTTTGGCACCTCAGATGTTTTGGAACTACGTTTCCCATGATTCTCATGCACTCTGCAGTGTAGTGGAGCATCATGGGAAATGTAGTTCCAAAACATCTGAGGTGCCAAGGTTCGTCATCACTGGCCTAGGCTGAGATGACGGCATCAGTTTGCTGCAGGCAGATGGAAGCATTTCCTCAGTCTTCTCTCCCCCAGTGACCTGACTGCAACATTTATCCGTGTTCAGTAGCAAATTACAAGGGAGTGTGTGAAGGGGGAGCGCTGTTATCTCTGAGGGAAGTGTTATAGTGACATATTACTTGGATGCACCTCATATCTGATATCTCATACAGTATCACTATATAACAAAAACTCAAATTTTAGGTGGACCGCCGCAGGGTAAAAAAATAAACATTGCAGAGAGCTGTGATTGGCTAAAAATCATTCCAACCAGATCTCCCTTTTTTATAAATGTGATGATTCAGGTTCCAATATGGCTGCCTCCGTGTTGGGACGATATTTGGGTGTGACTGCAAACACTGATCATATCAGCCTGATTCATCCTTTCCATAAACATGTCAGTCACTATGCTCACAGCTTTGTTATTATGGTATGGTATTAGCTGCAGGAAACCAGTAACTGCATGCCTAACGCAACCAGGCCCTTCTAGAGGACATGCTGTGACCTGTAGTTCCTCAATGGTTTCTGGGTCTCGGTTGCATCAAGTCTTAAAGCGGTACTTCCATTTCGGTGTAATATACAGGTGCGCTCATAAGCTTACATTCCCAAATGATCCTGATCAAAAGTTTACATACCCCATTTTCTAAATGGGTTCCTTTAACCACTTACGACCCGGACCAAAATGCAGGTAAAGAACCTGGCCAGTGTTTGCGATTCGGCACTGCATCGCTTTAACTGACAATTGCGCGGTCGTGCGACGTGGCTCCCAAACACAATTGGCGTCCTTTTTTCCCCACAAATGGAGCTTTCTTTTGGTGGTATTTGATCACCTCCTGCAGTTTTTATTTTTTGCGCTGTAAACAAAAGCGACAATTTTGAAAAAAATGCAATATTTTTTTTCCTTTTTGCTATAATAAATATCCCTAAAATATATATATATATATATATATATATATATATATATATATATATATATATATATATTTCCTCAGTTTAGGCCGATACGTATAATACCTATTAAAAGCTTCTTGGGATTTTTTTTTTTATCGATTGGTTTGCGCAAAATGTATAGTATTTACAAAATAGGGGATAGTTTTATTGCATTTTTATTAATATATTTTTTATTTAATTTTTTACTACTAGTGGCAGCGATCAGCAATATTTTATTTTTTTGTGACCGTGACATTATGGCGGACACATCGGACGATTTTGACACATTTTCCGGACAATTGTCATTTTCACAGCAAAAAATGCCATATAAATGCATTGTTTACTGTGAAAATGACAATTGCAGTCTGGGAGTTAACCACAAGGGGGCGCTAAAGGTGTTAAGTGTGACCTCATATGTGTTTCTAACTGTAGTGGGTGGGGCTGGACGTGTGACGTCATTGATTGTGTTTCCCTATATCAGGGAACACATGATCAATGACGCCGCCACAATGAAGAACGGGGAAGCTGTGTTTAAACACAGCTCTCCTAGTTCTTCAGCTCCGGGGACCGATTGCGGGACTCCATCGGCGATCGGGTCCCGCGGCCACGGAGCTTCGGACCGGGTCGCGGGACCGCGACCCACGGTTGGACACTTAAAGAGGACATACCTGTACGTGCTTGTGCCATTCTGCCGACGTATATGTGCAGGAGGCGGTACTTAAGTGGTTAAACTAGTGCGTTGTTGGTTCACTTACCTTTTCCTTCGATGTCCCTTCTAATTTTTTTTATTTTTTTTTGTCTGAATTTCTCACTTCCTGTTCCTCCTCGATAAACTTGCCCCCATCATCCTAGCCGTTCTGGGTGGGGGTTAGTCAGCCAGAACAGCTTGCTGAGGAGGAACAGGAAGTGAGAAATTCGGACAAAGGGGAAAAAAAAACATTTAGAAAACGAAAAGGTAAGTGAACAAACAATGCACTAGCTTAAAGGAATCTATTTAGGAAATAAACTAACCTTTACAACCCCTTTTAACATCAATGACAGCTTGAAGTCTTCTGTGGTATTTGTGGATGAGGCTCTTTATCTTCTCAGATGGTAAAAAGCCTCCAGTTCCTGTTTCTTACTGTAGGGGGGATGGGCTGTGTGTGACATGACACTGATCTCCGATTACATGGAGCGGAGATCAGTGTCATTGTCACTAGGCAGAGCGGGGAGATGCTTGTTTACATCCGCATCTCCCTTCCATCTCTCCGTGAAACGATCACGGAAACCCACGGCATGGTGGCGAGCGGTGCACGCACGACCACATGGCGGCATTTTAAAGGGGACCTGTACACCCACACGCCTGTCCGTGCCGTTCTGCCAACGTAAATAAGCGTGCGGTGGTCCTTAAGCAGTTAAAGTCCCCTTTTTTTTGCCTGTGGATTTTCCCTTTCTCCCTTCTCCACAGGTTCAATTATTTTGTTCTCGACCAGTTCATTCCCCATCAATGCTAAACAGCGTGGATGGAGGAATCTCCTTGTCTTGCACATGTGCTAGAGCTGCACAATTAATCGTATAAAGATCGCGATTTCGATTCACCCACCCTCCGATCTCCAGGCTGGATTAGCTTGATTTTTTTAGCATCGCCGTCGGGACCAGCGTGGAACGCATATAGACGACTGACGTCGGCGAACAATGTAGCGTCATCCCATGCAATTGTATCCTAGTCCCGCCACCCCGCACAGGCTGCGGTCCCCCTTTCGCACTTTCTGTAGTCTCACTCCTCCCGGTGGATTCTTCTCTGCAGACTCTGAGTTCTGATCTACCCGCACAACTCGGCACCTGTACTGCACTGCCCACAGTGTACACGTCACCCGTCTCGGGGAGCCCCACCTACAGGAGGAGAGTGCTAAGGGCCCGGGCTCGTCATCACAGGGGGAGGGAGAGGAGTGATTTACTGAGAAACACAGGTCAATGCTAGAGCTGCCTCTATCTGGTATGCTGGAATGGCAATCTCTCTCGTGGGGGTTAGTGCTGAATGTGGGTTCAGGAATGTCATCCTTCTCCTTATACCAGGGTTTGATAAATTTGCTTGGAATCTAGGAGCCAGCTAATAGTTAGGAGCCAGAAAACGCGCCCCGCTCCGCCAAGCTCGCGCACAGAAGCGAACACAAACGTGAGTAGCGCCCGCATATGTAAACGGTATTCAAACCACACATGTGAGGTGTCGCCGCGATTGTTGGAGCGAGAACAATAATTCTAGCTCTAGACCTCCTCTGTAACTCAAAACATGCAACCTGTAGATAATTTTTTTTTTTTTTTAAACTTCACCTATGGAGATTTTAAAGGGTAAAAGTTTGATGGCATTCCATGAGCGGACGCAATTTTTAAGCGTGACATGTTGGGTAGCAATTTACTCGGCGTAACATCATCTTTCACAATATAAACAAAAAATTGGTATTACTTTACTGTTTTATTTTTTAATAAAAAAAGTGTATTTTCCCCCCCAAAAAAGTGCACTTGTAAGTCCGCTGCGCAAATATGGCGTGACAGAAAGTATTGCAACAATCGCCATTTTATTCTCTAGGGTGTTAGAATAAAAAAATATATATAATGTTTGGGGGTGCTAATTAGAGGGAAGGAGATGGCAGTGAAAAAACACTTTAACCACATGCCGACCAGCCGCCGTCCTTCTACGGCGGCAGATCGGCTCTCCTGGGCGAGAGCCCGTCATGCTACGTCGCACTTTGGACGGCCACTAGGGGGCTCGCGCGCCGCCGGCGACCCGCGCACGCCCCCGAGACCCGCATGTGTGCCCGGCGGGTACGATCGCCGCCGGGCACCCACGATTGCTCGTTACAGAGCGGGGAACGGGAGCTATGTGTGTAAACACATAGTTCCCGGTCCTGTCAGCGGGGGAAACGCTGTATGAACAATGTATGAACAGAAGATCAGTGATTTCCCCTAGTGAGGTCACCCCCCCCCCCCCCCCATACAGTTAGAACACACCCAGGAACACACTTAACCCTTTCCCTGCCCCCTAGTGTTAACCCCTTCACTGCCAATGGCATTTTTATAGTAATACAATGTATTTTTATAGCATTGATCGCTAAAAAAATGCCAATGGTCCCAAAAATGTGTCAAAAGTGTCCGATGTGTCCGCCATAAGATCGCAGTACTGAAAAAAACCGCTGATCGCCGCCATTACTAGTAAAAAAAAAAATATTAATAAAAATGCCATAAAACTACCCCCTATTTTGTAAACGCTATAACTTTTGCGCAAACTAATCAATAAACTCTAATTGCGATTTTTGTTTAAAAATATGTAGAAGAATACGTATCAGCCTAAACTGGGGAAAAAATAAGTTTTTTTATGTATATTTTTGGGGGATATTTATTATAGCAAAAAGTAAAAAATATTGCATTTTTTTCAGAATTGTCGCACTATTTTTGTTTATAGCGCAAAAAATAAAAACCGCAGAGGTGATCAAATACCACCAAAAGAAAGCTCTATTTGTGGGAAAAAAAGGACGCCAAATTTGTTTGGGAGCCACGTCGCACGACCGCGCAATTGTCAGTTAAAGCAACGCAGTGCCGAATCGCAAAAAGTGCTCTGGTCAGGAAGGGGGTAAATCCTTCCGGGCCTGAAGTGGTTAAGAACAGCTGTTTTACTTGTAATGCCAGCGGCCACCACCAGATGGCGCCAGGTCACAGAAGTAAGCTTGGGCCTTCACAAGGCTGCAAAGCCACGGCCTCAATTACTGGCCATCATGGGCCCGCTGCGATCGCGCGGTGGGGGCGCACATCGACACAGGATCCTGTGCCTCTGTGCGCCCCCGCCACGAGATCGCCAGTAATTGAGGCCGCAGCCTCGATTAGCGGCAGGTGCCAGGTCACAATTTCTTGTCGCAATTGCCACCGAGGGCCCGGATTTTGTTGAGCCCTGACTTATGTCACCGACCTGGGAGCAGAATGAGAAGATCACACCCTGCAGGACGAGAATCCCAGGGCACAGCTCAGGAGGGGCAGCCTAAGAATCGGGAGGGGCAGCGTAAGGATCGGGATGACAAAAACAAGGTGACATCTGCTGGATGAAGATGGCAACCTAATATTAAGAATTTCCGCTGCAGGAACAAGATTACAGGTTCAGGATGGTAGCCTAAGGACTGTCATTTGCAAGGTCTGGGGCCTTAAAATAAGTTTGAGAATCGTGATCTTCATTCCAAGCAAAAGAATCGTGATTCTCATTTTTCACAGAACAGTGATGCTCTAACATGTGCTGAACAACAATATAGTTGTTGGGGGGGGTCGCTCAATGATAGTCAATGAAATCGACTATCTTTTTTGCAGAATCGGTGTCGTCCTGCCAGGTTTTGTAACCTCGGCAGTAGGCCATTCATGGCGTGACCATCCGTTTTCTGAGTGGACCCGCGTTCCGGGCCCTCTGCCACCTTCTCAGGTCTCCAGTGCTGCTCTGGCCGGGTCACTCCTGATTGTACGGAACAGCTGGGATGGAAGTAAGTAGCTGCGCAATAGATTAGGGACAGTCGGTGTCATCGGCACTGTCACTAACGAATGGACAGCTGGTTGTCTTGGCACAGCACTCCATGCCTTTCACCGGGGGAGAGGATACAATGCTGAAGCTGCTTGGAAGTTAAGGTCAAGGCGTGGTTTAAGGTCTTGATTTCCAGAAGGAAACTTTCGGGTCTCTTACAAACACGTGTGTTAGGCCAGTACGGTGGCTTGGCGCGTCGGTCTTGTAGCCCCGGGGGTCTTGGGATCATTTCCCAGCAGTGACATTTTCTGTGCTGCCTTTTACGTTCAGTCTTTTGCAAGTGTGTTTTTTTTTTTTTGTTTTGTTTTTTTCTCGTTGTCTCTCACCCAACACACGTTGGTAGGTTAACTGGTTTCCACCCGGATTAAAGTAGATCAAAAGCCTAACCAGATGACATTTAGGGATCTATGTGTATTCAGTTTTAAAGAGCGACTCCCCTTTTGTTGAGGGGGGGGGGGGGACAATCCCCCTCTGAGCGATCTGTGCAGAAAGTTTAACAAACGTTGAAGCCGATTGCTAACAAAAGGTGGTAGTTTTTTTTTTTTTTCACCATCTCCAGTGCAACCTAATTCTGAATGGGAGGGTCTGATTCATTATAATCAACTGGTGCAGTTTCATTGTCCTAAAGGGATGCAGACACTACAACTTTTCTCATTTAGAAAGTATTTAACCCTTGGGGCAGGGGTCAAGTCCTGGGGAAAAAAAGTGTGGGAACTACCCCACCCCCCCCCCCCCCCCCCCCCACCAAAAAAAAAAGAAATGATATGCTCATATGCATATATATTTCACAGAAAATGCAGTGCAACATTTATTTCCCTCAATGGAAATTTCTAAAACCTAGTTCTGAAGACTTGCTCAATTTGAGTTGAAGACATGGCTCATTTTTGACTCAACGATCAGTGCTGGTCTCGGTGGTGCCGGCCTTGGCTGGTCTCGGTGGTGCCGGCCTTGGCTGGTCTCGGTGGTGCCGGCCTTGGCTGGTCTCGGTGGTGCCGGCCTTGGCTGGTCTCGGTGGTGCCGGCCTTGGCTGGTCTCGGTGGTGCTGGCCTCGGGGGTGCCGGCCTTGGCTGGTCTCGGGGCTGCCGGCCTTGGCTGGTCTCGGAGGTGCTGGCCTAAAAGCGTGAAAAAAACACCTTGGTGTGAGTGGAGCCTTGTTATTGGTGTCGGCACTTTCACACCTCCAATTGTTCTCATAGAATCCACATCTGCCTTCACACGTGGTGATTGGATTACAGTGACTGCACCACCTGGGGGGCTATAAATTCTCCGGGGGAAGGTCCTGACACTATTGGGCCCATTCACACTGTGGTGGCAACAGCAGGCGTTGTGCATATGCACTTCTTAAAAAATAAATAAAAAATGTTTTCCTGTGACTGCGTTTTGATGATGAACATTGATTTGACCCCACTAATGATTAGGAAATCTCAAGAACGTTTTTAAATAGTTTCCGCCTGGCCTATAGTCAAATGACGGGCGGGACATTCATCTGTTTCGGGTGGACATCCTATGAACACGGGCAGCGCTGCAGCTTACTCTGACTGATCACTGTACGGTACCATGTGATCACTGTGACCAATCGCAGCGATCACGTAACTTTTGTACACCGTTAAATGGTTTTGATTCATGGCCATTTATGTTGTGTGATTGGTCACAGTGTGGGGGGTGCCACAAAGAGAATGGGGGAGGGAGGAGATTTGGGTTTTGGGGGGGGGGGGGGGTAAGCATTGTTCTAGGAGAAGGGGAAATTTTGGAGGTGGGGATGTGAGGAGAATATTTGTGCTAGGAGTGGGGATTTGTGGGCAAATTTGTGCTGGGAGGGAGGTATTTGAAAGGGGAGGGGGGTGTTATACTAGGAAAGTACATTTTAGGGGTAGAAAATTTGTGCTAAGAGGTGGATTTTTTGTGGGGGGTGGTGTGGAGCACGCATTTGAGCTGGGGCGATGGGCTGCAAAGATTTCCTCTGGGGGGTGGATTCGTGTTGGGCGGAGGGGGAATTTATGCTTAGGGCAGGGCTCGACAAATCCCAGGCGCCAGGTCGCCAATGCGACTAGAAATTTCACCCTGGCGCCTGGGCTTTGATCAGTGTCTGTATTTAGTGAGAGGGATCTATACTGTGGTAGGGGGGTCTGTACTTAGTGGGTGGGTCTTTAATGAGAGAGGGGGGTCTATAGTTGGTGGAGGGAGGTGATACTTACCCTAGTAACGACACTGGGGCTCATCACTGAGTCATACCAAAAAAAAAAAATGGCGCCTAACTTTTTTTGGCTGGCTCCTAGATTCAAAGCAAATTTGTCAAGCCCTCGCTTAGGGGTAAGCATGCATATTGGTGCTCACTGACTGTTGTGGAGGGAGGGAAGGGGGGTTTTGCTGGCACATAATGCTTATACATCTTGGAGGCACAGTTTGGCATGGTTGCGCTGGGCTTTTGATGACCTTTTTCAGCACGGCAAGTAGGACCAATCGCAGCATATCTGTACCATGTGAATAACTGTGGCCAATCACTGCTAACCACAATAGTAAACACTGAATTAATCTGTATGATTCAGTAAAAATGGTTGCGTATAACAGTAAAATTCACTGGTTGAAATTGACTTGTTATGGTAACACTGCGGGTGCTCAGGTTCCAATTGTATTAAAAAAAAAAAAAAAGAAAACAAATTGGGGGGGGGGGGGGGGGTTTGATTTATTAAGTTACATACTGTCACCAGTCAGTGTTTCTATTCACCTCCACTCCAGTTATATGATGGCACTGTACTGCACTGGTGACAGAATGTAAAATTATTTTATTTTTTGTTTTAAAATACATTTTATATAACAAAAAATTGTGATTAAAAAAATGACAACTTCAAAAAACTTGCCGCCATGCCTCTTACTAAATACCTTGGACTGTCTACTTTCCAAACAGGGGTCGTTTGGGGGATTTTCAGGGCCTGAAGAAATGATAGGCCGTCGGTACATCAGGATTGATTTTTCCAGATGTACTGTATACCTCCATAATTTGTAACGTGCCTAGGAGCCCATTCACACTGGGGCGGCACGACTTTGTGGGTGACTTGGCAAGGCGACCTGAAGACTACTTCCTGAGGCGTCTTGCAAAATTACTTCTGTATAAAAGTCAATGCAAGTCGCCCCGAGTCGCCCCCAAAGTTTCGTCGCCCCTATTAGAACGGGACATCGACTTGTCAGGCTGAGTCGCCTGACGAGTCGCCCCAGTGTGAACCGGCTGATTTAGGTTATTTTCACCAAAGAAATGTATCACAATACATTTTTATTTTTTTAGAACAGAAACAAAGAAAAATATGTTTGGTTTTATTTTTTTATCTTTTTTTATTTTTTTTATTTATTATTATTATAATTTTTTTTTATCCCAGTGGTGATTTAAATACCACCCAATGAAATCTGTTTGTGTGAATTTTTTTATAAAAATGTCACCTGGGTAGTGTTGCATGGCATGGCATCGCAATTGTCATTCAAAAGAGTGACAGTGCAGAAAATTGGCCTGGGCAGGAAGGGGGTAAAGGTGCCCGCTATTGAAGGTGTTAAAATAAAACCACACAGCTGAACAGGTATGGTCACCTTTAGGACCGCAGAGCATTGTACTCTGAGACATCATTAATCCTGTAGAGATGTTGCCATGAAAAAAAAAAAAAGTTGTGTTGCTGTCTAATCGGTGGGATCATGTGACGGGTATGTTATGTCTGTGGCACCTCCTGGTGGGGCCCCTGATCATGTGACGGGTATGTTATGTCTGTGGCACCTCCTGGTGGGGCCCCCTGATCATGTGACGGGTATGTTATGTCTGTGGCACCTCCTGGTGGGGCCCCTGATCATGTGACGGGAATGTTATGTCTGTGGCACCTCCTGGTGGGGCCCCTGATCATGTGACGGGTATGTTATGTCTGTGGCACCTCCTGGTGGGGCCCCTGATCATGTGACGGGAATGTTATGTCTGTGGCACCTCCTGGTGGGGCCCCTGATCATGTGACGGGTATGTTATGTCTGTGGCACCTCCTGGTGGGGCCCCTGATCATGTGACGGGTATGTTATGTCTGTGGCACCTCCTGGTGGGGCCCCTGATCATGTGACCTGTATGTTATGTCTGTGGCACCTCCTGGTGGGGCCCCTGATCATGTGACGGGTATGTTATGTCTGTGGCACCTCCTGGTGGGGCCCCTGATCATGTGACCTGTATGTTATGTCTGTGGCACCTCCTGGATCATGTGACGGGTATGTTATGTCTGTGGCACCTCCTGGTGGGGCCCCTGATCATGTGACGGGTATGTTATGTCTGTGGCACCTCCTGGTGGGGCCCCTGATCATGTGACGGGAATGTTATGTCTGTGGCACCTCCTGGTGGGGCCCCTGATCATGTGACGGGAATGTTATGTCTGTGGCACCTCCTGGTGGGGCCCCTGATCATGTGACGGGAATGTTATGTCTGTGGCACCTCCTGGTGGGGCCCCTGATCATGTGACGGGTATGTTATGTCTGTGGCACCTCCTGGTGGGGCCCCTGATCATGTGACGGGTATGTTATGTCTGTGGCACCTCCTGGTGGGGCCCCTGATCATGTGACGGGTATGTTATGTCTGTGGCACCTCCTGGTGGGGCCCCTGATCATGTGACGGGTATGTTATGTCTGTGGCACCTCCTGGTGGGGCCCCTGATCATGTGACGGGTATGTTATGTCTGTGGCACCTCCTAATGGGGCCCCTGATCATGTGACGGGTATGTTATGTCTGTGGCTCCTCCTGGTGGGGCCCCTGATCATGTGACGGGCATGTTATGTCTGTGGCACCTCCTGGTGGGGCCCCTGATCATGTGACGGGCATGTTATGTCTGTGGCACCTCCTGGTGGGGCCCCTGATCATGTGACGGGCATGTTATGTCTGTGGCACCTCCTGGATCATGTGACGAGTATGTTATGTCTGTGGCTCCTCCTGGTGGGGCCCCTGATCATGTGACGGGCATGTTATGTCTGTGGCACCTCCTGGTGGGGCCCCTGATCATGTGACGGGCATGTTATGTCTGTGGCACCTCCTGGATCATGTGACGAGTATGTTATGTCTGTGGCACCTCCTGGCGGGGCCCGTTCTCAGGCCGACACGCCGGGTGCTGCGATGTGTACTATACACACAATTTCCTACACTGTAGGACGCTGATGGCATTGTCTGCTGAGAAGTGTTTTATGAGATGATTATCTGGAGTTGTTCCACCCCCACGCCTTCCAGATCATTCTACCCCCAGCGCTGTCTGATCTCTGCTGTGTAATGTCCCAGACCAAGCCAATGACTTCATCCGAAGCCAGACACCCACTTTATACAGAGCGTTGAAAAATATAAATGTATTTTATGTGATAGATCAGCGACGGTGAACCTTGGCACCCCAGATGTTTTGGAACTACATTTCCCATGATGCTCCACTACACAGTGCATGAGCATCATGGGAAATGTAGTTCCAAAACATCTGGGGTGCCAAGGTTCACCATCACTGTGATAGACCAACACAAAGTGGAAGAAAAATTATAAATGGTTTTCAATTTTTTTTTTTTTTTACAAATATGTGAAAGTGTGGGGAGTACATTTTGTATTCAGCCCCCTTTACTCCGATACCCCCAACTAAAATCTAGTGGAACCAATTACCTTCAGAAGTCACCTAATTAGTAAATAGAGTCCACCTGTGTGCAATTTAATCTCATTATAAATACAGCTGTTCTGTGAAGCCCTCAGAGGTTTGTTAGAGAACCTTAATGAACAAACGGCATCATGAAGGCCAAGGAACACACCAGACAGGTCAGGGATAAAGTTGTGGAGAAGTATAAAGCAGTGTTAGGTTATCGAAAAAAATATCCCAAGCTTTGATCATCTCACGAAGCTCTGTTCAATCCATCATCCGAAAATGGAAAGAGTACGGCACAACTGCAAACCTACCAAGACATGGCCGCCCACCTAAACTGACCGGGCCGGGCAAGGAGAGCATCCATCAGAGAAGCAGCCAAGAGGCCCATGGTAACTCTGGAGGAGCTGCAGAGATCCACAGCTTTAGGGGGGAGAATCTGTCCACAGGACAACTATTATGCCACGTACACACGATCGAAATTTCCGATGGAATAAGTACAAGTCAGACGGATTTTTTTATCAGATATTCTGACTGTGTGTACTCCCCATTAGGGTTTTTTTTTTCTATTAGAAATTCCGACAGACTTGGAAAGAGAACATGTTTTCTTTTTTTTTTTTTTTTTTTATGAAAATAATTTCTTTTTTTCGATGAAAACAATTTCTATCGGAAATTCCGTTCATCTATATGGAACCCCAATGGAGAAAAAAACACGCATGTTCAGAATCAAGTTGACACATGCTCGGAAGCATTGAACTTCATTTTCCTCGGTTCGTCATAGTGTTGTACGTCGCTTCTTTTTTGAATGGTTGGAATTTTGGTGTGACCGTGTGTATGCGTGCAAGACAGCTTGAGTTTATCCCGACGGAAATTCAGATTGTGTGTACACGGCATTAGTTGTGCTCTCCACAAATCTGCCCTTGATGGAAGAGTGACACGAAGAAAGACATTGGTGAAAGAAAGTCATAAGAAGACCTGTTTGCAGTTGGCGAGAAGCCACGTGGGGGAGGGGACACGGCAAACATGTGGCAGAAGGGGCTTGGGTCAGATGAGACAAGAACTGAACTTTTTGGCCTAAAAGCAGAACACTGTGTGTGGGGAAAACTAACATCACCTGCACATCACCCTGAACACACCATCCCCACTGTGAAACATGGTGGTGGGGATGCTTTTCTTCAGCAGGGACAGGGAAGCTGGTCAGAGTTGATGGATGGAGCCAAATACAGGACAATTTTAGAAGAAAGTTAGTCTGCGAAAGACTTGAGACTGGGGGGGGAGGTTCACCTTCCAGCAGGACTGGTATGACTGTGGTTTTTATGCTCCTTGGAGGAGGACTGATGTTGATGGTTTAGTGTTTCCTTTTAGCATTATGTTGGTACATAATAATAATCCTATGTGTAGGTGTGAGTCTTCTCTGTCCTTACCAGAGGCTCCAGTCATTTCCCTTTAGTAAACAATTGTTGCATAGTCTCCGAACACGCCTTTCTGATGATCGATGGAAACATTTCCTGGAGTCGATCAGCGCTCATCCCCGCTGTAAGAACCCGATCCCGGTGATTGGAGGCTCGGGGCAGATTCTTTGCGTTGGCTCGGGGACAGCTGCTTCCATATGTGTAATATAAGATCCCATGTGAGGAGTGGATTCCGGTATAGGCGCGGGATGTATGTATCGCTTTCTGCATACTCTGCACATTCATCACTCATCCGGCTGTCTCTTGGATGAATATTTACTGCATTTTTTTTTCTTAGAAAGATTTCGGATCAATATCGGTATGCATTAACCCTTGAGGGTTTCAGCTGAGAACAATCAGCGTAGTTGCTGTGTTCTCGCATTCTCTTCTTTGCCTTATTAAAGCAGATATGTCATTTGATATAATAGATTTTTTATTTATTTTTTTAAACTACAAGTCCCATGAGGCATTGCAAGTCACTGAGAGTTACGAGCATGACTCCCAAAGGCAGAGGCATGATGGGAATTGTAGTTTCGCAACAGCTGGAGGGCCACAGGTTGAGCACCCATGGTTTAGTCCCACTAACCATTATATTTTTTTTTTTTTAAACAAACGATTTCAAATGTAAGTGTACTAGCATATGGGCAGCTTTAAATGGATTGTATATGGAGCTTCTAGTATTAAACTGTACCCGGCATAGCCAGCTTATCTGATAGGTGGAGGACCGGTTGGGGACACGTGGTGGCAGATTTAAATGTATAGGGTTATATAATGAGAACGATTGAATGGGTTTAGATGCCTGCTTTAGAAAGAAATATTGTCTTTGACTAGTGTGCTGGCGGCTGCGGTGATTGGTCGATGTCTAATTCTTTTCTCTGTTTTTTAGGGTCCCCTATCTCCAGTGAGACTGGTCAGGCCAAGGGAATCCTTCAGCAAGAGGTAAGTCCTTCTCAATGGGATCTCATATTTATTGCCTATTGTACTTACAGTCCATCCAGATAGTATTCACAGCGCTTCAGTTTTTCCACATTTTGTTACATCCAAAAATGGATTAAATTCATTATTTTCCTCCAAATTCTACAAACAATACCCCACAATAGAGCTGCATGATTAATCCTTAAGAATCGAAATCGGGATTCTTTCCCCCTCACAATTTAAAAAAAGCATTTTCCTGATTCTATGCAGAGTTCTCTGCTCAAGCCAACAGCTGTCAAAAAAAAAAAAAACAGGCAGTCTGCCAAGTTTCACAACATTCCTCAGCCACTGAGTTAACTATAAACATTGTAACGTTTTTTTTTTTTTTTTTTTAGATCAAATTAATGAACTTTGGTCTGTAAATGAGGGAGGTTTAACCACTTAAAGTGGAGTTCCGACAAAATTTTATATACATACATACATACATACATACATACATACATACATACATACATACATACATACATACATACATACATAGAAAAATAAATAATTCCGCGGCAAAAACTATATAAGGTGAGCTCCACCTAGGTGGAAATTTTTAAATAAAATCTAGTGGTGTGCTGCTCCTCAGTTGTATAGTGGGTGACTATAAAATGTGAAAATAAAGAACGATAGAGGGCGCCAATGTGACTATATGAGGTACCTAGCTGGCATATCACAGTGTGGATATATGTGAATAAACAGTGAAATTTCTGAAAACAAACATCAGCTAATAAAATACTGTGATGGATAACAACAACAACAAATACTAATAAAATTAATTAACCTCGGTGAAGTGATACAAAAATTAGTACTGGTATATTAATTAACAAACAAAAATAAGTCCAACTGGTAAACAAGAAAATGCGATGATCTTCTTTGTGCAGAGTGCAGTCTTGGTTGGACAAAGTCTGTGAACAGATCTGTGACAAGATTGTAGTATGTTGGTTCTGGGGTGTGAGGGAATCCTTCACCAAAAAATTGTTCGTGCTACACTCAAAGTGCTGGAGAAATACTATATTCTTACCAGATAATATGACCTCTCTGTTACAAGTAGGTCAGATGAGCGGGACAGGATGAGTGCCTGTTACACTTGGGGCATGCTGGATCACGCTGGGACCACAGTAGTAATACATATACTCATGTATGAACAGAAAAATAAATGGAAAAAATCATGGTGCAATACCGTTTAATAAAATCAATAAAATTTGCACACAAACAGCCAAATGGCCTCTTACTCTGGCTGGTGCCTGCCTGGCACTGGGACTAAAGCGTGTCAATGCTCTTCCACTGGAGTGTCTCACCGATGGTTCGGAAATGGCAGAAAGTCAGGGTTGGTAGGCTTTGTTTGGGTTCGTTTAGCGTGCAGGGAGCCAAATGGAGCCGCCGACATATGTTTCGTACGTGTGTACGTCTTCAGGGGGGCGTGTCTGGCTACTGGGGATTGTGGGATTTGTAGGCTGGGATGGGCACTGAGTGACGCATGTATCCGGAGCGGAGCGTGACTACGCTGGCAGTCCCAGAGTCGCGCCAATGCACATACATATTACCGGCCTACTTTGTTAAAAAAACATTCAAAGACATGAATAAAAATGCTCAAATATATTGGACTGACAGAATGGTACCAACTAAAAAAATCCATGTCAGTTTATCACTGATTAATCTAACTTCTGGTTTGATGATATAGGTACATGGTACACAGAAGTTTTAGCTTGTAATATAATAAAATATAGAAAATAAAATATAAAATATATAAAATAAATACGCTATTTTTGGCTCAACATATTTGGAATAGATATTGGTATTGGGCATGATATATTTATATTAATTCTATATGGGTTTTATAATGAACTTAATATACTTGGTATATATATACAGAAGGGGGAATTAATTAGGGGAACATCTAGTGGTCACCATAATTATTTATATATTTCCATATGTCAGAAAATTTTACATTGTTGTCTTACTAAAAGAAAAAAGAAAGAAAATATAGGAAGAATACACGAGAATGATTATCTTATTGTTTTCTTGGGTTAGTTATTTTCATAGCTATACCTTTACCGAGGTTAATTAATTTTATTAGTATTTGTTGTTGTTATCCATCACAGTATTTTATTAGCTGATGTTTGTTTTCAGAAATGTCACTGTTTATTCACATATATCCACACTGTGATATGCCAGCTAGGTACCTCATATAGTCACATTGGCGCCCTCTATCGTTCTTTATTATACATACATACATACATACATACATACATACATACATACATTTTTTAAAGCAGAGGTTTGCCCTAAATCAACTATCTGCCATTAGATCCAGCACACTGCTGACATGTGCAGTATGCTGTGTGTTTTTTTTTTTTTTCTTTGTACTTATTGTTTTATCGAGGTTTTTTATCCGGCTCCGAGCGGGGATTCCTGCGGGGGAATAGGCGTTCCTAAGACAAGCAGAGTTGATTGACATGCTAGTAAAGCGCATCATGCCTTCCGAAAATAGCTGAAGTCACACTTGGCTGTTTACAGCGCCTGCGCAGTCAGCTCTACACGGCAGGCGCAGGCACCGTATAGCGCCATAAACAGCCGAGTGTCACTTCGGCTGTTTTCGGAAGGCGTGACGCGCTTTACCAGCACATCAATCAACTACGCTTGTCTTAGGAACGCCTATTCCCCGTGGGGAATCGGCTCGGAGCTAGATAAGAAGCCCCAATAAAATAAGTACACCAAAAAAAAAACAGCATACTGCAGATGTCAGCAGTATGTTGGATCTAATGGCAGATAGTTGATTTTCAGGGTGAACCTCCACTACAAATACAGCAGCTCCTGACTTTTAATTTTCGGACACTTACCTGTCCAGGGCCCCCGAAGCCAATCTCTCCCTCGGCTCTCAGGTGCTGCCACCGTCATCTACGGTATGGGAAGCCTTGAGGCTTCGCTTCCTAGTTCCCTACTACGACCATGTGTCTGGTCCCTACTATCGTCTGGGACCTGGGTGTCTCCCAGAAGACAGCGGGTGGGGGCCAGACATGGCGTAGATATCCGTGGATTACACAGATATCTGCCAAATGTCACAAGACTAAAAAAACTAAAACCAAATGGGCAGGCTGCCAAGTTTATGACAACATCCCTCTGGCAGATAAAGAGAAACATTGTAACATTTCATTCTTTTAAAGATTAAAGGAATGAACTTCTGTCTGCAGATGAAGGCAGTTTAACCACTTAGGGCCCTTTCAGACCAGCGGATGAACGGTCCGCTTTTTCCAAGTCCGTTTACGGACTTAGAATGGTGCCCTATGGGATCACGGCCGTTAGCGGATGAGTATCTGCTAACGTCCGTGATCACCCGCCTCCGTCTGGATCCGGTTTTCCAGATGGAAGAAACCCCTATTTTTCTTCCGTCTATCGGATCGGATGCATACGGATACACAGTCCTTATGCATCCGATTCCCCATAGGGGAGAGCGGAGAAGAGACAGGGCGGTCCCTGTACAGTCTGCAGGGACCGCCCTGTCAGCCACCAGCTCAGCAGGGATTTTATGGAGGATCCCCGCTGAGCAAACGAGCTAACGGAGCGGGTCCAATACGGATCCGCTCCGTGTGAAAGAGCCCTTACTAAACCTTTTTTTTTTGCTAGGAAAAATAAAAATGTGTAAGATGATGAAACGCTGAGATTCGTGATCTTTATTCTAAGCAAAAAAAAAAAAAAAACGATTCTTGTTTTAATCCGGAATGATGCAGCTCTATGCGGCGTCGTGAGTCGTCTCATGGTTTTGTTTTCTTGGTTCTTGCAGGGAGCAGGGCAGGGGGCATGAACCGCGAGGGGGCCCCCGGGAAGAGTCCGGAAGAGATGTACGTTCAGCAGAAAGTGCGGGTCCTGCTCATGCTGAGGAAGATGGGCTCTAATGTGAGTATTTGGGGGGGGGGGGGGCTAGTGCGGGGTACAAGGGGTTAAAGCAGGTGATGAGGAGGCGATACAACACTGCCTCTGAAGTGTGATCTGAGTGGAGATCGCTCTTCAGAAAGCACTGCAATCCTAAAGAGGTTAGTCCCTATGACTGTCATCCACCTCCTTGCTGACCACCATTGTAAGGTGGGGCCCCTCTCGTACTGACCACCACTGTAAGGGGGCAACCTCTCGTACTGACCACCACTGTAAGGGGGCAACCTCTCGTACTGACCACCACTGTAAGGGGGCGACCTCTCGTACTGACCACCACTGTAAGGGGGCGACCTCTCGTACTGACCACCACTGTAAGGGGGCGACCTCTCGTACTGACCACCACTGTAAGGGGGCGACCTCTCGTACTGACCACCACTGTAAGGGGGCGACCTCTCGTACTGACCACCACTGTAAGGGGGCAACCTCTCGTACTGACCACCACTGTAAGGGGGCAACCTCTCGTACTGACCACCACTGTAAGGGGGCAACCTCTCGTACTGACCACCACTGTAAGGGGGCAACCTCTCGTACTGACCACCACTGTAAGGGGGCAACCTCTCGTACTGACCACCACTGTAAGGGGGCAACCTCTCGTACTGACCACCACTGTAAGGGGGCAACCTCTCGTACTGACCACCACTGTAAGGGGGCAACCTCTCGTACTGACCACCACTGTAAGGGGGCAACCTCTCGTACTGACCACCACTGTAAGGGGGCAACCTCTCGTACTGACCACCACTGTAAGGGGGCAACCTCTCGTACTGACCACCACTGTAAGGGGGCAACCTCTCGTACTGACCACCACTGTAAGGGGGCAACCTCTCGTACTGACCACCACTATAAGGGGGCAACCTCTCGTACTGACCACCACTGTAAGGGGGCAACCTCTCGTACTGACCACCACTGTAAGGGGGCAACCTCATGTACTGACCACCACTGTAAGGGGGCGACCTCATGTACTGACCACCACTGTAAGGGGGCGACCTCATGTACTGACCACCACTGTAAGGGGGCGACCTCATGTACTGACCACCACTGTAAGGGGGCGACCTCATGTACTGACCACCACTGTAAGGGGGCGACCTCTCGTACTGACCACCACTGTAAGGGGGCGACCTCTCGTACTGACCACCACTGTAAGGGGGCGACCTCTCGTACTGACCACCACTGTAAGGGGGCGACCTCTCGTACTGACCACCACTGTAAGGGGACGACCTCTCGTACTGACCACCACTGTAAGGGGGCGACCTCTCGTACTGACCACCACTGTAAGGGGGCGACCTCTCGTACTGACCACCACTGTAAGGGGGCGACCTCTCGTACTGACCACCACTGTAAGGGGGCGACCTCTCGTACTGACCACCACTGTAAGGGGGCGACCTCTCGTACTGACCACCACTGTAAGGGGGCGACCTCTCGTACTGACCACCACTGTAAGGGGGCGACCTCTCGTACTGACCACCACTGTAAGGGGGCGACCTCTTGTACTGACCACCACTGTAAGGGGGCGACCTCTTGTACTGACCACCACTGTAAGGGGGCGACCTCTTGTACTGACCACCACTGTAAGGGGGCGACCTCTTGTACTGACCACCACTGTAAGGGGGCGACCTCTTGTACTGACCACCACTGTAAGGGGGCGACCTCTTGTACTGACCACCACTGTAAGGGGGCGACCTCTCGTACTGACCACCACTGTAAGGGGGCGACCTCTCGTACTGACCACCACTGTAAGGGGGCGACCTCTCGTACTGACCACCACTGTAAGGGGGCGACCTCTCGTACTGACCACCACTGTAAGGGGGCAACCTCTCGTACTGACCACCACTGTAAGGGGGCAACCTCTCGTACTGACCACCACTGTAAGGGGGCAACCTCTCGTACTGACCACCACTGTAAGGGGTATGTGGAAAATGTGTAGCGCTTGAAGTGTGTAGCGCTTGAAGTGACTATCTGTTAATGATAGTCCGAGGCACAAAAAAAAGGTGAATAAATTTGTGAAACAAATAAAGGACCCTGGAAAATCCAGGGACAGGCACTGTGTAACTGGTGCGTGATGAACAGTGTATAAATGATCTGTTAGTATGATAGCATTACATAATATGATCAACTGCTATTGAATGCAATTATTCACATATAGAAATACACATATACTGAAGAAACAGTGATAGTTCATTTCTTTAGACAGACATGGATAGGTTACTGACCAATAGATGCCAGGTGTAATAATATCCCGTAAAAGGAAAATAAAAATAAATCTTGGTGTAAAAATAACAGTCAATCTGATGATTGGTGAATGCTAAATAACTTCTCCACTGAGTTGTTCCCACCACGGAAAGCAATGCAGGCTTACCGGAACCAATTGACTTCAGATGGCTTACGCCACTGAAAGTCAGGATAGGCTTGTATTGGCTGATGTCAAAATGGGCTCCTTGACAGGGCAATATTTTGGCTGGTCATCAAAACCTCTGTGGGATGGATGGACGAAGCCCAGCTGGGAGTACCATCCCCAAATGGATGTTCTTACAATGAATGATTTTTGGAAGAGATAAGAGAAAGAAATGGCCACATAGCGTAATCCCGTTGTGTAGAAAAATAAAATATTTATTTGCAGCTGTCAAACTTACATTTTAGCTGAATATAAAACGCTTGTATACAAGTAGGGCAGCAGTGGAGTCCTCCCGACGCGTTTTGTGAATAGAGCACTTTGTCGCGGCGCCATCTTGGGTAGACGGAAGTGTCGTTTTTTCATTGCTGCAGGTGCATGGTGAGTCAGATCTTCACTGATTGGACTGTAATTCATTGATTTTATATAAATTGGAGTGAGCTACAGTGGAGAGACACCCCAGACGAAGTGCTCTATTCACGAAACGCGTCGGGAGGACCCCACTGCTGCCCTACTTGTATACAAGCGTTTTATATTCAGCTAAAATGTAAGTTTGACAGCTGCAAATAAATATTTTATTTTTCTACATAACGGGATTACGCTATGTGGCCACTTCTTTCTCTTATCTCTTCCAAAAATCATTCATTGTAAGAACATCCATTTGGGGATGGTACTCCCAGCTGGGCTTCGTCCATCCATCCCACAGAGGTTTTGATGACCAGCCAAAATATTGCCCTGTCAAGGAGCCCATTTTGACATCAGCCAATACAAGCCTATCCTGACTTTCAGTGGCGTAAGCCATCTGAAGTCAATTGGTTCCGGTAAGCCTGCATTGCTTTCCGTGGTGGGAACAACTCAGTGGAGAAGTTATTTAGCATTCACCAATCAGATTGACTGTTATTTTTACACCAAGATTTATTTTTATTTTCCTTTCACGGGATATTATTACACCTGGCATCTATTGGCCAGTAACCTATCCATGTCTGTCTAAAGAAATGAACTATCACTGTTTCTTCAGTATATGTGTATTTCTATATGTGAATAATTGCATTCAATAGCAGTTGATCATATTATGTAATGCTATCATACTAACAGATCATTTATACACTGTTCATCACGCACCAGTTACACAGTGCCTGTCCCTGGATTTTCCAGGGTCCTTTATTTGTTTCACAAATTTATTCACCTTTTTTTTGTGCCTCGGACTATCATTAACAGATAGTCACTTCAAGCGCTACACATTTTCCACATATCCAATTCTTTTGCTTTTCTCATACGAGCTGTGTTAGCAGCTACCACTTAACCAATATTGGCAGCGCGGGGTATTCACCTTCCTTTTTTCATCACTGTAAGGGGGGACACCTCTCCTACTGACTGCCACTGTAAGGGGGGACACCTCTCCTACTGACTGCCACTGTAAGGGGGGGCACCTCTCCTACTGACTGTAAGGGGGGGCACCTCTCCTACTGACTGTAAGGGGGGGCACCTCTCCTACTGACTGTAAGGGGGGGCACCTCTCCTACTGACTGTAAGGGGGGGCACCTCTCCTACTGACTGTAAGGGGGGGCACCTCTCCTACTGACTGTAAGGGGGGGCACCTCTCCTACTGACTGTAAGGGGGGGCACCTCTCCTACTGACTGTAAGGGGGGGCACCTCTCCTACTGACTGTAAGGGGGGGCACCTCTCCTACTGACTGTAAGGGGGGGCACCTCTCCTACTGACTGTAAGGGGGGGCACCTCTCCTACTGACTGTAAGGGGGGGCACCTCTCCTACTGACTGTAAGGGGGGGCACCTCTCCCTACTGACTGTAAGGGGGGGCACCTCTCTACTGACTGTGCACCTCTCCTACTGACTGTAAGGGGGGGCACCTCTCCTACTGACTGTAAGGGGGGGCACCTCTCCTACTGACTGTAAGGGGGGGCACCTCTCCTACTGACTGTAAGGGGGGGCACCTCTCCTACTGACTGTAAGGGGGGGCACCTCTCCTACTGACTGTAAGGGGGGGCACCTCTCCTACTGACTGTAAGGGGGGGCACCTCTCCTACTGACTGTAAGGGGGGGCACCTCTCCTACTGACTGTAAGGGGGGGCACCTCTCCTACTGACTGTAAGGGGGGGCACCTCTCCTACTGACTGTAAGGGGGGGCACCTCTCCTACTGACTGTAAGGGGGGGCACCTCTCCTACTGACTGTAAGGGGGGGCACCTCTCCTACTGACTGTAAGGGGGGGCACCTCTCCTACTGACTGTAAGGGGGGGCACCTCTCCTACTGACTGTAAGGGGGGGGCACCTCTCCTACTGACTGTAGGGGGGGGCGCCTCCTCCACCTGACCACCACTGTAAGGGGGGGCGCCTCCTCCACTGACCACCACTGTAAGGGGGGGCGCCTCCTCCACTGACCACCACTGTAAGGGGGGGCGCCTCCTCCACTGACCACCACTGTAAGGGGGGGCGCCTCCTCCACTGACCACCACTGTAAGGGGGGGCGCCTCCTCCACTGACCACCACTGTAAGGGGGGGCGCCTCCTCCACTGACCACCACTGTAAGGGGGGGCGCCTCCTCCACTGACCACCACTGTAAGGGGGGGCGCCTCCTCCACTGACCACCACTGTAAGGGGGGGCGCCTCCTCCACTGACCACCACTGTAAGGAGGGGCGCCTCCTCCACTGACCACCACTGTAAGGAGGGGCGCCTCCTCCACTGACCACCACTGTAAGGAGGGGCGCCTCCTCCACTGACCACCACTGTAAGGAGGGGCACCTCCTCCACACCGCCACTGTAAGGGGGGGCGCCTCCTCCACTGACCACCACTGTAAGGAGGGGCGCCTCCTCCACTGACCACCACTGTAAGGAGGGGCACCTCTCCTTCACTGACCACCACTGTAAGGGGGGGTGCCTCCTCCACTGGTCAAGGCCCCTTTCACATGGGCTTATCCGTGTATGGACTCCGCTTTGCTCGGCAGGGATCGATCCGCTAATCCCCGCTAAGCAGGCGAATGACAGGTCAATCTCCGTTTACTGTGCGGAGATGTCAAAGCCCCGCTGTCTTCAATGGAGATCGGATGAAAACAGGCCGCCTGTCTATTATCATCTGATCCTATCGCATCCGATTCTCCAGACGGTTGGAGAAAAGGGTTTCCATCCGCCTGGATTTCACGGACCGGATTGGATGTCAGCGCTGACATCATGGAGCGTTCGATCAGGTCTGCCTGAAAAACTGACAGGCAGACCTGATCGAAAAGCCTGTGTGAAAGGGGGCGCCGCTTACACTGACCACCACTGTAAGGGGGTCACCTCTCCTACTGACTACTAGTGTTGGAGACATTTCTCCTACTGACCACCAATGTAAGGGGCACGGCGCTGTTTTATTTGTGATCGGAAGGTTGGTTTTAGAATATTTGTCGGTCAGTTCTGGTGTTGAGCCACTAAGTGATAATCTTTCTCTGCTGCAGCCGGCAGTCAAAGCAGCACACTGCTGGAAGATTGCAAAGCATGCTGGGAGCGTGAACGTGTTTCGTCTCTGAAAGTAACTTGTCTTTTCTGTTTCTCCCGTAGCTCACCCCTAGTGAGGAAGCATTCCTGCGATCGTATGCTGGAGTGGTCACTAGCCAGCTCAGCCAGCTGCCCCAGCACGCCATTGATCAGGGTAAGTGTGCAATTTATAGGACGCCTCTTCACCAGGCTGGTTATCTTCTGGACGCGACTGCGGCTGTAACCACTTCCAGGCCAATCCTGGCACTCCTTTTCTACATGTACAAACTATAATTTGTTTTTGCTAGAAAATTTGGTCTGAACCCCTAAACATTATGGGCTAGATTCAGCAAGGAGTTACGACGGTGTATCTATGCGCCTGATTCTTAGAATCAGTTACGCATAGATTTGTGTTCGATCCGACCGGCGTAAGTCACTTAGGGCTCTTTCACACGTCCGTTCAGTTTTTTAGATCAGTTTTTTAGATCAGTTTTTTCCCCCTTCAGTTGATCCGTTTTTTTCGTCCGTTTTTTTCGTCCGTTTTTTTCGTCCGTTTTTTTCGTCCGTTTTTTCGTCCGTTTTTTCGTCCGTTTTTTCGTCCGTTTTTTCGTCCGTTTTTTCGTCCGTTTTTTCGTCCGTTTTTTCGTCCGTTTTTTCGTCCGTTTTTTCGTCCGTTTTTTCGTCCGTTTTTTCGTCCGTTTTTTCGTCCGTTTTTTCGTCCGTTTTTTCGTCCGTTTTTTCGTCCGTTTTTTCGTCCGTTTTTTCGTCCGTTTTTTCGTCCGTTTTCTGTCCGTTTACATCCGTTTCAGTTCCGTTTTTCATCAGTTTTTTTCATCCGTTTTTTTTTTTTTTTTTTTAGAACGGATCATCCGCTAACGTCCGTTTTTCGTCCGTTCCGTTTTTTGGACGGAAGAAAAATAGGGTTTTCTTCCGTCCAAAAAAACGGAGCTTACCGCAGACGGATGTTAACGGACGTTAGTGGATGCTCATCCGCTAACGGACGCTAACCCATAGGGAAGCATTGAGGTCCGTTAACGGACGTCCAAAAAACGGACGAACTGAACGGACGTGTGAAAGAGCCCTTACGCCGGCGTATCTAAGTTGCATATTTACGCTGGCCGATAGGTGGCGTTTCCGTCGATTTATGCGTCGAATATGCAAATGAGCTAGATACGCCGATTCACAAACGTAGTTGCGGCCAGGCGTATCTATTTGCGTCGTTTACGTTAGAGTTACGCCCGGTGACGCGTCATATTCGGCTCCCCCATCACATCACAGACTGCTCCGGAAGTGCTGCGGCGGCCAACTGCGCATGCGCGATGCGTTCCAAGCGCATCTGCGATGCGTTCCAATGCATTTACGACACTGCACACCAGCGAAGCCATCATTCAGGGCGACGTGGACTTAGGGGAAAGTGGCCAGTCGGCCTCACGGCTCGCTCGGCCTCCTGGCTCTTTTTTTAACATCCTCCAATCCACGGGGATGTTAAAGGGGTTGTAAAGGTACAAGTTTTTTTACCTTCATGCATCCTATGCATGAAGGTAAAAAAACATCTAGCAGCACCGGCCCCCCGAGCCCCCGTTGTACTTACCTGACCGTTCGCATCTCCCGGGCGCGTCCACGTCGTCCTCTTCGGTTCCCAGCCTGGCCGTTGATTGGCTAGGCTGGGCGGATTGATAGCAGCGCAGCCATTGGCTAGCGCTGTTGTCAATCAGGGTGGATGACGCGGCGCGCTGGGGGGCGGAGCCGAGTGTTACAGTCGGCGGCTATGGCCGCCGCTGTATCACGGGAGCGCGCTCGCAAAAGCTTTCCTCCATGCGAGCGCCCTCGCATGAAGAGGGAAAGCTTTTGCGAGGAGGAGCCCAGACAGCCGCCGAGGGACCCCAGAAGACAGCTTTCCGGGCCACTCTGTGCAAAACGAACTGCACAGTGGAGGTAAGTATAACATGTTTGTTATTTTTTTTTAACAAAATCCCTGACTTTAGTGTCCCTTTAAGGAAAGAGCCTGGATGCCGAGCGAGGTTTCGCTGGTGTGCACTGTCGTAAATGCATTGGAACGCATCGCAGATGCGTTTGGAACGCATCGCGCATGCGCAGTTGCCGCCACAGCACTTCCGGAGCAGTCTGTGATGGGGAGCGGAGTATGACGGTACACCGGCGTAAAGTTACCCCTGCTATAGTGAGGCGCAGCCAACGTTAAGTATGGACGTTGGGACAGCGGCGTCGTATTGTACGTCGTTTGCGTAAGTCGATTCAGAATGGGGCTGGGCGTAAGTTACGTTCACGTCGTTTATATTGACTATTTGTGACGTGATTGGGAGCATGCGCACTGGGATACGTTCACGGCCGGCGCATGCGCAGTTCGTTTTGTCGCGTCGTTTACGTCGGGTCACGATTAGTTTACATAGAACACGCCCCCGACCTGCCCTATTTGAATTACGCGGGGATACTCCGGCCCATTTACGCTACGCCGCCGCAACTTACAGAGCAAAGTACTTTGTGAATACAGCACTCGCCTGTAAAAGTTGCGGAGGGCGTAGCGTAAATCGGATACGCTACGCCCGCACAAAGATACGCTCTCCTTCCTGAATCTAGCCCTATATATTTGTCTTTTTTTAGCAGTATCCCTGGGGAATAAAATGAGGGTTGTTGCAACTTCTTATGTCACACTGTGATTGCACAGTAATTTTTCACCCGCAAAAAGTGTTTCATGAAGAAATTTTTTTTTTAAAAAACATAAACGTGAAAGATGTTACACCGAGTAAATGGATACCTAACATGTCACACATCTGTTTAAAGTTACAGAGAAGGTCTTGCGCTAGAATTATCGCTCTCGCTCTAATATTCCCTGCGATACCTCACATGTGTAGTTTGACCACTGTTTAGATATGTGGGTGCAATGTAGGTATGCGCTTTATTCTAAAAAAAAATTATAATGTTTGGGGATTGTAAATTTTCTAGCAAAAAAAAAAAAAGCTGATTATTACATATATATGTGAGAAGTGTCAGACCAGGCTTAGGCAGAAGGAAGTGGCTAAAGATGCTGTATGCAGTTATCGTTTTTATTCACTAGGTGGCGATGTGGTTACAGCTTTGCTGCTTGTACTGTAGTTCTCAGAGAAATGGCACATAGTGACATCTGGTGGACATTAGAGGTACTTGCTGAGGCTTGATTTCTGATATTGCTTGATTTGCTCACAAAGTCAGCAATTACCATGAGAACACAGTGCATAATGTACTGAAAATCACACGGCTGTTACCTTGTACTCACTTTCATTTGTTTTTAAAAGGTAATCTGTTATTAACCCAAATATCTGCTAAAAAGCCAACATCACCTGTCCTAGAATTGGCGTACTAGTTCCCAGGGTGGATTTGATTTAAGTCACGTCTATTTAAATCGCTAGTAAAAAAGCTTGATTTTAAATCCTCTCAATTTGAATCATAATTTTTAACCACTTAAGCCCCGGACCGTTTGGCTGCCCAATGACGGGACACTTTTTGCGATTCGGCACTGCGTCACTTTAACTGACAAGTGCGACGTGGCTGCCAAACAAAATTGACGTCCTTCCCCCCCCCCCCACAAATAGAGCTTTCTTTTGGTGGTATTTGATCACCTCTGCGCTTTTTTTATTTTTTGCGCTATAAACAAAAATAGAGCAACAATTTTTTTTTTTCTTTTTCCCCCGTTTAGGCCGATATTCCTCTACTGATTTTTGGTAAAAAAAAAATCGCAATAAGCGTTTGACTGGTTTGCACAAAAGTTAAAGCGTCTACAAAATGGGGGGTATTTTTATACATTTATTTTTAAAAAAAATTTACTAGTAATGTCGGCGATCAGTGATTTATTTTATATATCATGGCTGTGAGGTTACAGCGAACACATCGGACTCTTTTGATGTTATTTTGGGACCATTGACATTTTATACAGCGATCGGTGCTATAAAAATGCGCTGATTACTGTATAAATGTGACTTGCAGAGTTGACCACTAGGGGGCTAGGAAGGGATTAAGTGTGTCCTATGGAGTGATTCTAACTGTGTCGGGCTTAGTGTGACGCGTCTCCGATCACTGCTCTTGATGACAGTGTTGTCACTAGGCAGAACAGGGAAATGCCTTGTTTACACAGGCATTCTGCTGCTCCGTGACACGATGGCGGGACACCGGTGGACATAGAGTGCGCAGGCATGGAGCTCGCGGCATGGTCGCGCGCCCACACAGTGGCAAATTTAAAGGGACGTACCTGTATGCCCATTTGCCTGTCCGTGCTATTTTGCCAACGTAAAAGTTTGTGTGCTGGTCGGCAAGTGGTTAAAGAGCAACTGTCATTTCTGTCCCGCAGTTGGCGCCCTTCTTCTGTCCCGCAGTTGGCGCCCTTCTTCTGTCCCGCAGTTGGCGCCCTTCTTCTGTCCCGCAGTTGGCGCCCTTCTTCTGTCCCGCAATTGGCGGGACAGTTGGCGCCCTTCTTCTGTCCCGCAATTGGCGGGACAGTTGGCGCCCCTCTTCTGTCCCGCAGTTGGCGCCCCTCTTCTGTCCCATTCACTTTAATGGGACAGCTGGTGAAGCGGCAGTGACGCAAGGTGAGGGATGTGGCGGCAGCAAGTGAGTGGATGCCCACTAGCAGGGGCTACCATGAGGGATCTGACATGACAGGTGCTCTTTAAATGTAAGGACTTATTCTTGCTGGTAGTTTAGAATCTTTAATATTTGCAAACAAATTTAGAATAATAAGCTGTCGGGTTAGTAAAACATTGATATCGGAATCTATTCAATCATACAGTTTGTAGTGTACATAGATTTACAAAACCATGGGATAAAGAAAATCTCCTGAACTTTGCTTTATATTATGGTGACTGTGGAATTGTGTGAATGAATCAATGCAGTGCATGTTATCTCAGCTTGGATTCATTTAATGAGTTTACCAAACATGTAAATATTGCAGAATATACAGCCTCATACATAACTAAGCTCCATTTCATGCTGAATAAACTAAATTATCAATGTATCTAAAATAGAAAACTATCTTTTAGATATTTTTTACCCCAAGGCATTTTATTAAAATAAAAGTAATTTAGTAATAAAAATCAGATTTCAAGAAAATTTTTCATTTCTTTTTAGTTTATAGATCGCCCTCGCTTATAGATCGCCCTCGCTTATAGATCGCCCTCGCTTATAGATCGCCCTCGCTTATAGATCGCCCTCGCTTATAGATCGCCCTCGCTTATAGATCGCCCTCGCTTATAGATCGCCCTCGCTTATAGATCTCTATGGCCCAGATTCACTAAGCACTTACGCCGACGTATAGTACGTTAAGCCGATGTAAGTGCAAATGTGCGCCGGCGTATGTGTACAGCAGACCCACAAAACCAACATGTGCCTAAAAACAGGCTACACCCCGCCGACGTAGGTTGCACACGCCGGTGTAGAGTGGGCGCACATATGGGCAGGACGCACGGTGCTGCTTCCGTTGATTAGCCATTCAAACATGCAAATGATGGAAATACGGCGATTTCACGATCGTGAGTGCGCCCGGCACATGCAACGCCAGGTGCGCGTAAGTTGTACGTCCGGCGTAAAGTTATTGCCCATAAATGAGGTGCAACCCGGGAACAGACATGCACAGGTCAGCTGGAGAGCAGCTGCAGCAGCACCGTTAAGGACGAGCAGAGCAACCACACTTGCAGGACAACACATCCGTATGCCAACATGCCAGGGGCAGCCATGGTCATAGCACTACTGCGTCCACAGGCACGGAGGAGGGCATGGGAGAGGATATACCGAACGCGCATGAACGTCTTCGGCATGGGGGAATCGGAGGTGTATCGCATCTTCGATTCAGCCCTGGTGCCATCCTGGAATTGGCCACAGCCCTGCATGATGAAATCACCAGCCAGACGGGACGCTCACATGCAGTGCAGCCACTGGTCAAGGTCCTGGCAACACTCCATTTCCTCGCCAGTGGATCTTTCCTATGTACAAGTGGAGTGGTGGCTGGGATGTCACAATCCTCCATGAGCAGATGTGTGCACCAGGTTGTCCCTGCAATCCTCAGACGCATGTCCCGCCACATCATCAAACCCACCCATGAGCATCTGCGGCAGAAGGCAATGCAGGATTTCTACAGAATTGCCAGATTCCCACGCACCGTGGGGGCCATTGATTGCACACATGTGGCACCATGCCCCCCCCCCCCCTCCTCCCGTGCCACAGAGCACATATACCGCAATCGTAAGCAGTGGCATTCCATCAAAGTACAGGTGATAGCCGATGCCCAATGCCTCATATGGCACGTCCGTACCAAACACCCCGGTCCACAATCAAAGCAACATCCCAACAGAATTCGAACAGAGCGTGTATGGGGACAGCTGGCTGGTTGACATGGGAGTCAGGCATGACTGTCCGACCCCATGATGCAGACATCACAAGGGGCACATGCACGGCTAACATCCTCCTGTCTTTTCCCTTCCAGGTGATGCGGCATATGCACTTGGGCTCCATACCGGAATACCCAAACCAGAGGAGAGAGAAGATACAATGCGGCACACATAAGTACCCGTGCAGTGGTGGAGTGCACATTTGGCCTCCCTGAAGTCCTGTTTCGATGCCTGGACAAGTCCGGGGGGGCCCTGTTGTATTCCCCAAACTTTGTGTGCCAGATCATCATGCATGTTGCGTGCTGCACAACTACGCCATGAGAAAGGGCCTGGAGATTGACATATATGATGACCTGACCCCCACACCACACAGTCCCCTGCCCGAGGCTACCCCATCTGCTGAGGGAACAGGAGTTGCCTTGTGGAACGCATCTTTGCACATTAAACACACACACACATTCACCATGGCACACGGACAATGCACGCATGCACACCACTGTGGTCCCCAGCTCACACACCACATCCACCTCACATTGGTTTAGCCCAAGTCCACCACACAGGACTTGGGAGCAGCAACGCCACGCCAAGGCACCAATGATGTTGCTGTCCATTCATATCACATTCACATGGTCGTGGGGATAACCTCTCCCCGACGATTCAAGGTGACCCCTGCCAGTTGACACGCAGTGCTGGCAGAAATGGCCTTGTGCCTGTCTGAACACATTGGCCACACACACTCTCACACCAGTCACACCGTAGCACTGACACCACCGGGTAAACCCTGTCCCTGCAAACCGGTGTCCAGTCACCATAGACACTTCTGCACTCCTGACCATGTGCAGTCCGATGGTGCTGTGACGTCGGTGATGGTGACGCATATGTCCCACGGTCTGGATCAGTCAAAAGTTAACAAAAAAATTGGATCATGCCATTGCAAGCCCTTACAGGTGCACGGCACATGCCTCTGTGCACGTCACCCGAATAGAAAAAAAAATGCTCAGACTCTGAGCTGCACTCGTGGTGCCATTGTCCTCTGGACAGTCACTTGCCCTCTCGCTGCGCATGCCTCGTGCCCAGGGTTCTGCTCTGCAGTTGTCATAGCGATGACTCGGGTGGGGCATCTCGTGGCAGTTCACCCCCTGGGCTGACGCTCCTGGCTAGAGATTAAGATGTTGCCTGCATCCCCTCCAAGGCAATGGCAATGATTCACAGAGAGATGGGCGCACATTACGCCACTGTAGTGCACACACCGTACGGCACGCTGACGTAGCACGGAGGGGCATGCATTGCATTCATCAAGCCAGTGCTCCCAAGGCTGCGCCAGCGTTGCGTGGATTTTGAAGGCGCGCGCCGGCGTAGGTGGAAGTTGGCGGGACCCTATGCAAATGATGGGCTAAGCGCCAGACCGGTACGTCGGCGTGGCGCAGTGTTTTACGCCCGGCGTATTACGAAGTGCGCATGCGCCGTGATGTAGACGCATGCACAGCACCCCTCTGTGCCTGCTCACAACCACGCCGGCACAACCGCCTAAGATACGCCGGCTCACCACGCGCGCCGAGAACATAAGTACGCCCAGCCAGGCGCACGTCCAACCCAAAAGTACGCCAGCTTGTGTTCCCTGGTGCAGACGTGCTTTTGGAATCTGAGTCAAAATGTCAGACAGTGACATTGACAAGCAGAAGCGGAAAAAGAACTTCTCTGTGGATGAGAGGGCGATCCTGACCACGGCCATTGCCAAGTATGACACCTACCTCCACAGAGCGGGAGGACCAGCAAGGCCAGGAAACTGGAAATATTGCAGAAGGTGACCCTGGAGCTGAACACCCTCGGCCATGAAACCAGGACATGGAAAGAGGTCCAGAAAAAAATAAATGACATGCGTCGGCGTGTCAGGGAAAAGTTGGCAAAGATGAAGAGGCACCTCAAGGCCATGGGAGGCGGATCGGCTACTAATTTAAAGCTGACTGCTGAAGAGGAGGTCATAGCCAGCTGCCTGGAGCAGGTGGAGGGCCTGGAGGGATTTGACTCCAGCGAACAGGACTTGAGGAGAGGTAAGTGTGTTTCACCCCCCCATCCGGTGTGGAGCATGTGAGGGGGTGCAAGGGAACATGGTGACAAGTGTGTGGGCCCACCAACATGTGAATGCTGTGTGTCATCCACAGATGTGCTGGAGGGAGCTGGGCCATCATCTGCCTCTGGACAACCCACGCCATCCAAGCAACATGTTCCTCGGTCTGACCCCCTGGGAAGCCACAAAGATCGTCCCCACGCTGTGGCTGCAGCAACGGAGTGCACACACAGGTGCATTGGAGGTCGTCGTGGAGGAGCCTGTGGACATCTAACGCGAGGACTTCCTGTACCTTCATGAGGAGGAGACCATCTGCGCCGGACCCTCTGTGACGGTGAAAGTCGAAGACCTAACTCCATTGACGCCCATCAGGGGAACCCCCCCAGAGGGACACCTTCTGCAACTCCAAGGAAGGCCATGAGCAAGACCAGGGGTGCAGCTGGATCATTCCAATTAGGGCTCGAGAGGGAACAGGCCCGCCAGACGCGGCACATGGCAGACCTTGCCATCGACCTTCACAGTGTGGCTGACAGCATAGCCTCCTTTGTCGGGTCCTCAGAGAAGGCACAGGCTGAGTGCACACTGGCTGTGCAGGGCATCGCAGCCACAATGCAGCAGTGCCTCAACCAGCAGGCTGAACACACCAAGGCCATCTGTGACTGCATGCAGGAGGTCAATGCAAATTGTGCAGCCATGGCCACATGCCTGTGTGACCAGTCACAGACCCTGGATGCCATGCATCAGCAAATGGCAGCAGGTGGTCTGGCAACATCTGCGGACCAGGGACCAGACATGGACATGCAGGTGACCCTGCAACGCAACACCACGGCTATTGCGGAACTGCCAACACTGCCGCCATACAGTTCGAGGGACTCCAGAACAGGCGCCTGCAGCGACAACACAATGGCAGTCAGAGGCAGTGGCAGGCAGAAACAAATGGTGTGCTGACCGCCATTGCCTCTCTCGTGTGCTCTCTCTCCCTCCATTTTTTTTTTTCCCACCCTGCTAGTTCCAAGTCTGTTCTCTGCCTCAGTGATAATAAATGTTGCAATTTACATGCAGCTTGTGAGTTAGGAAGTGGTCACTTGTAACAAAAAGCCATTTGAATGAATGACGGGCTCCTTCAGTTGTGTCCTGCACTTTGATGGAATGACCACTAGGTGTCCCCGATGCTCTCCTCTGGGCCCCTTGTGTAGATTGTGTCACCTGGTTGCTGCAGGGCCTGTTCCTGACTTTGTGCTGACACAACATATGCAAGTTTCTGCAGCTGGAAAAAAATATCTGTCTCTGCTTGAATGTTAATGTTCAGTCCTAAGTGAAATGATTCCGCCAGGGGAAATATTAGTGCTGCTGTGTACTGAATCTGGGGAAGGTTGCAATGGTTGAGCTTCTGTACGAGGGTCTAGAAGGCAAAATCCTTCATTTTCAGAGATGAGCAATGACCTTAAGAGAGATCGGTTTTCTAAGAGACTTCTATTGATCTGAGCCATTCCCCTGTACATCCCGGGGGGGCGGCATAGTGGTGTGTATTGCAGTCATGTACACTGCTCTATGTACAATACAAATCCCACAGTCCATCTCAGGAGGGGGGGGGGGGGGGTGCTATGTTCCTACATACAGAGGGATCATGGTGAAGGAACAGAAAGTCAGATTACAGCAGCAAAATACAAATATAATCTAGAGAGGCCGAGAGCAATAGAAGATCTTACCCCAACATTTCATCTTCCTGATGTGTGACTGCTGTACTGTGTACTTGTATGAGAGTCTCCGGATCTCTTTGTATGAAATCCTGTCAGTCCCTCCTACTTTTCAATCAAATACAGACCACACTAGGCAGGAGAGCACAGTATGGTCAGTTTTCTGTCTGTGCTGGGAACTCGGCCTGCTCTCTTCCAATGATCAGACTTGTCCCGATACCCCCCGCCCCCCCCTCCCCGCACACAAATACACATCACACACACTCATACAAACATATCACACTCTCTCCTCGCACACCACATACATATCGCACGCATCCTCACGCACCATATCTTTCTCGCTCTCTCTTTCTCGCTCTCTCTTTCTCGCTCTCTCTTTCTCGCTCTCTCTTTCTCGCTCTCTCTTTCTCGCTCTCTCTTTCTCGCTCTCTCTTTCTCGCTCTCTCTTTCTCGCTCTCTCTTTCTCGCTCTTTGCCCTCGCTCTCTCGCTCTTTGCTCTCGCTCTTTGCTCTCGCTCTTTGCTCTCGCTCTTTGCTCTCGCTCTTTGCTCTCGCTCTTTGCTCTCGCTCTTTGCTCTCGCTCTTTGCTCTCGCTCTTTGCTCTCGCTCTCTCGCTCTTTGCTCTCGCTCTTTGCTCTCGCTCTTTGCTCTCGCTCTCTCGCTCTTTGCTCTCGCTCTCTCGCTCTTTGCTCTCGCTCTCTCGCTCTTTGCTCTCGCTCTTTGCTCTCGCTCTCTCGCTCCCTCGCTCTTTGCTCTCGCTCTTTGCTCTCGCTCTTTGCTCTCGCTCTTTGCTCTCGCGCTCGTTTTCTCTCTCGCGCTCGTTTTCTCTCTCGCGCTCGTTTTCTCTCTCGCGCTCGTTTTCTCTCTCGCGCTCGTTTTCTCTCTCGCGCTCGTTTTCTCTCTCGCGCTCGTTTTCTCTCTCGCGCTCGTTTTCTCTCTCGCGCTCGTTTTCTCTCTCGCGCTCGTTGCTCTCGTTGTTTTTCTCTCGCTCTCTTTGCTCTCGTGTTTTTTTTTTTCTCGCTCTCTTTGCTCTCGTGTTTTTCTCGCTCTCTTTGCTCTCGTTGTTTTTTTCTCGCTCTCTTTGCTCTCGTGTTTTTTTCTCGCTCTCTTTGCTCTCGTGTTTTTTTTTTCTCGCTCTCTTTGCTCTCGTGTTTTTTTTTTCTCGCTCTCTTTGCTCTCGTGTTTTTTTTTTTCTCGCTCTCTTTGCTCTCGTGTTTTTTTTTTTCTCGCTCTCTTTGCTCTCGTGTTTTTTTTTTTCTCGCTCTCTTTGCTCTCGTTGTTTTTCTCGCTCTCTTTGCTCTCGTTGTTTTTTTCTCGCTCTCTTTGCTCTCGTTGTTTGTTTTTTTCTCGCTCTCTTTGCTCTCGTTGTTTTTTTCTCGCTCTCTTTGCTCTCGTGTTTTTTTCTCGCTCTCTTTGCTCTCGTTTTAGAACACGCAGCTTGGCATTGCATGCTCTCATTAAGTCTGTGATCTACCAGAACACCCAGATCCTTTTCCATTATTGAATATAAAGGTGAAGAAGCCTGGATTGTAGCGTGGATGTCTATGATCCACATGACTGCGTTGGTGAAAGCTGCTGTGGAGATTTTAAATAAGACCGTGCAATTAGGCAGACAGCGCTCTTCCCGTTAAGACACGAGGTGATTAACAAGAATCGGCACCTTACACAACCGGCTCAGACAGGGAACATGGCCAGCTGTCATACGCAGTCTCTGGATGTCTCTATGAATTCCCGGCATGCCTTCTGTTAGTTACCTGTGACTTTGCTCGGCGCTGCGGAGAATAGGAAATACAAGACAAGAGATACAATGTAACTATTCTAGAGAATACTAGGGAAGGGAATCAAGTTAAAGCGGTGGTAAACCACTGAAAAAAATAAAATAAATTAATAAAAAATAAACCTGCAAGACCATAGCAAAATCTGCTAGTATGACTAGCAGATTATGAAATATTTGCCTTTGAACGAAGTGCCCGGTCACTGCTGAGGGGGGCCCGGCATGTTCTCTCTGCCTTTCTTCCGTGTTCCGCCGATGAGAGCATGCCATGCAGGAGTTCTCCGTTCCGGCCCGATCCACCACACCTGCAAAGCTCATGCGCTGCTGACGGTCATGGCTGCATGCAGGGCGAATATCTCCTAAATGGTGCAGGTTTAGGAGATATTCATTTTACCTACAGGTAAGCCTTTATTATAGACTAACCTGTAGGTAAATAATGACCAAGCAGGGTATGCAGCAGCTTCAATGTAACAACAACAGATTGCATTTACTTTCTAATTCCCTCTAGCCTCCTCTTAGAATTTAAAAGTGGTTCCAAAGCCTATATTCTATGCCTTAAGGATACAAATGCACCACTACCTGCCCCCCCCCCCCCGTCTCTAAACACATACCTGGATCCCCTCACTGCTCCAGCGCTGTCCTGGCTTCAGCACCACTCATCCTTCTCTTCCTGGTCTCACAGGGGAGACTGAGGGCCGTAGAGCCATTGGCTCCTGCTGATGTCAATCCCCCTGAGAGGAGGCCATAGGCGTGTGCCCAGGCACACCTTAATCACCCTGTGAAGAACAGATTCCCCCTACTGACCTGGCTCTCCCCCTCCTTCCCCCCCCCCCCCCATAGCACTTCCGGCTTCCCCCCTCTCCCACTGGTTGTTGCTGTGGATGTTTTAGGATTAGTGGGGAAAGGGGCCAGTAAATATGTCATTAACCGGCCCCTTCCCTTTCTGAATGAACATCGTGAGTGATCGGTAGAGTGTGTTTGAGCTTTGGGGTGCACACCCTAATGCCAAAGGCTGCGCACACCTATGGAGGAGGCAGTGAGGTTGGGGGGGGGGGTGGCTTTCTTGCAGCAGGGTGATGTATATAGCTTCCTGAATACATCCTATCACCCTACCTCAGTACTCCTCAAGAGCCCTCTGATGCAAGCAGTAGGCTGGCTCTTTAGGAGGAGTTATGCAAATATCAAAATGCTCTGATGGGTGGCAGTCTGGAAGAGTGGAGGGCTGGACAAATCCCAGGCACTATGGTGACTAGAAATGGTGTACTGGCGCCTGGGCTTTTGGCCTTATATTCTCATCCGTGGACCGCGCTATCAATTGACCTCTTCCCAGGACACACATCGGGCGCGCTTTGTGATCGCTGTGTTCTTCAGGCACAGCTGATCACAGATGGAGGTAAAGAGCCAATCACATTGACCCTTTACCATGTGATCAGCTGTGTCCAATCACAGCTGATCACATGTAAACCAATGCTGTTAATCAGCATTTTCCTTTCCTCTGTGCTGAAATGGGGTGAGTGCTGAAAATTGGCCTGAGCAGGAAGGGGGTCAAAGTACCCAGTAGGCAAGTGGGTAAAAAAAAAAAAGAAGCTGGTTCCTAGAGTCAAAGCAAATTTGTCATGCCCTGGACGAGAGTGGGTCTTGTAGGTAGACTGTATTTGCCTGCAGACTACACCTACATTTCATGCTGAGTCTTTGTGGTTGAACGAAATGAAGTCCTATAAACAAACAGGTCAGGTTGGGGAAGAAAGTACTAGTATCACCGGTGCTCAACCTGTGGCCCTCCAGCTGTTGTGGAACTACAAGTCCCATGAGGCATTGCAACTGACATTTACAAACATGACTCCCAAAAGGCAGAGGCATGATGGGACTTGTAGTCCTGCAACAGCTGGAGGGCTACAGGTTGAGCACCCTTGAGCTAGAGGATGATGGGTGTCCTTCAGCTAGGAAATGAGGCCGGCTCTATCTGTTGTGCTGCTTGCTAATGCACACTGTGCAATGCTCGCAGTAAAATCAGAGTAAACCACTTCAGTGCAGGAGAGGAGCCACTAACATTGTGCAAGATAAAAGTTTTGTTTTAACCACTTAAGCCCCGGACCATTATGCAGGTTGAGGACCTTGCCCCTTTTTGCGATTCGGCACTACGGCGCTTTAGCTGACAATTGCTCGGTCGTGCGACGTGGCTCCCAAACAAAATTGGTGTCCTTTTTTTTCCACAAATAGAGCTTTCTTTTGGTGGTATTTGATCACCTCTGCGTTTTTTTATTTTTTGCTCTATAAACAAAAATAGAGCATTTTTGCTATAATATATTTTTGAGGAATATTTATTATAGCAAAAAGTTAAAAATATTGCATTTTTTTTTTAAATATATTTTTGAGGCATATTTATTTGAAAAAAAAACAAAACATTTTTTTTCCTCAGTTTAGGCCGATACATATTCTACATATTTTTGTTTAAAAAAAAAAATCGCAATAAGTGTTTGGTTTGCGCAAACGTTATAGCGTTTACAAAATAGGGGGTAGTTTTTTATATATATATATATATATATATATATTTTACTAGTAATGGCGGCGATCAGTGATTATTTTTTTTTTCGTGCCGACATTATGGCGGACACATCGGACATTTTTGGACCATTGTCATTTTCACAGTGAAAAGTGCTATAAAAATCCACTGATTACTGTGGAAATGACAATTGCAGTGAAGGGGTTAACCACTAGGGGGCACTAAAGGGGTTAAGTGCATTCTATTGTGTGTTTTTTTTAATTTTTTATTTTTTTACTGTAGGGGGGTGTGGCTGGATGTGTGATGTCACTGATAGTCATTCCCTATGACCGAGAACAGACGATCAGTGACGAGCCGCAAAGAACGGGGAAGTTGTGTTAACACTCACCTCTCCCCGTACTTCAGCTCTTGTGACCCGATTGCGGGACACCGGTGGCGATCAGGTCCTGCGCGCATGGTCACGAAGCTCATGAGGCACGCTCGCGCCCCACGGCTGGGCTCTTAAAGGCGACGCACCTGTGCACAGCTGTGCCCTTCTGCCGACGTATATAGGTGTGAAGGGGTCCTCAAGTGGTTAAAGCACACAAGCACTCCCATACGTGTACTACAGTGTGATTTCCATAAACCTTTTCTGACCTCTACAACTTCCCGACTGTTACCTTTTCATAAAACCTGGTCTGTGGTGACCAATCGGTTCAGTGTTTTCTGACTTGCGCTAGACCAGGCGTCTCCAATCTACGGCCCTCCCAGTTCAGGAACTACAATCCCCATCATGCCTAGTCATGTCTGTGAATGTCAGAGTTTTACATTCCCTCGTGGGACGGGTAGTTGGAGATCCCTGCGCTGGACGATCGTCTGATGGAATCCAGTTTCTATGAGGAGCACAAACCTGTGTGCTATTCCGTATAATGGAGCCCCGCCGACCCCGGGACCCGCTGCCAGGCAACTTGTTGCATCCCTGCCATAGACCTTCTCAGTTAACTAATCTGCAACAGCTTGCTTTAGGTGGAGATGATAAAAAAAATAGCCCTGACAGTGGAGGAAAAAATCTTTGTTTAAAGACGAAAAAGCAGATCGTGAATGCGGGGGAGATGACAGCATGCATGTAGGCGGCTTTTCATGTGTAGGAGAAGACTTGTCGCTGGTCGGTCTACGCACTCTTCTGCATTCTGTATCGCATGAGGTGCTAATTGGCACCAACACATCTGTTATGTCTTGGAGAGGAGCTCCACCCAAGATGAGTGTGCCAGGGTGTGAATTTTATATATAGATGGATATATCTATCTATACATTTTATGTAAGATCATTTATATATAAAATTCATCCGGGGTTGTATGTATGTATAATATATACAGCCCTCCAAATTTGTACTCGCCTGCTCGCATTTGGCGAGTAAACAAATGAGGAGGGCGAGTATGGACAGGTCTGTGCTGTCTCAGGAATGTGTAGCCAAGTGCCCTCCACTGCGCACAGGCTCTCAGTGCGCCCATTGCAATACATACAGTCAGCCGCCTGGGACCGCCCACTCCACCACCTGCCACACATGCCCGCCCAGGCTCGCAGAGCATGCTGTTCAATAGGTGTAAAGAGCCACCTGGCACGGCTCCCCTCCTGCTGCACATCCCCGCCCAGGCACACAGACTGTGCACTTCAAGGGGCATAAAAAGCCGCCTGGGACTGCCCCTCCCCGCCTCCCTCCTGCTGCACATCCCGGAGGCATAGATAAAATGGATTGGGAAGTGGGGATGGAAATGTAGGTCTGAATCTATGCCTCCAATTTCCCCCAATCCATCATACCTATGCCCTCAATTCCACCCCCCCAATTCATCATACCTATTTCACCCCCAATCCATCATACCCTTTTCACCCCCAATCCATCATACCTATTTCACCCCCCCACCCCCAATCCATCATACCTATTTCACCCACCCCCCACCCCCAATCCATCATACCTATTTCACCCACCCCCCACCCCCAATCCATCATACCTATTCCCCCCCCCCCCACCCCTATCCATCATACCAATTTCACCCCCCCCACCCCCTATCCATCATACCTATTTCACCCCCCCACCCCCTATCCATCATACCTATTTCACCCCCCCACCCCCTATCCATCATACCTATTTCACCCCCCCCACCCCCTATCCATCATACCCATTTCGCTCCCCCCACCCCTATCCATCATACCCATTTCACCCCCAATCCATCATACTCATTTCATCCCCAATCCATCATACCCATTTCATCCCCAATCCATCATACCCATTTCATCCCCAATCCATCATACCCATTTCATCCCCAATCCATCATACCCATTTCATCCCCCCACCCCCAATCCATCATACCCATTTCATCCCCCCACCCCCAATCCATCATGCCTATTTCACCCCACCCCCAATCCCCATCATACCTATTTCACCCCCCCACCCCCTATCCATCATACCTATTTCACCCCCCCCACCCCCTATCCATCATACCTATTTCACCCCCCCACCCCCTATCCATCATACCTATTTCACCCCCCCACCCCCTATCCATCATACCTATTTCACCCCCCCACCCCCTATCCATCATACCTATTTCACCCCCCCACCCCCAATCCATCATACCTATTTCACCCCCCCACTCCCAATCCATCATACCCATTTCACCCCCCCCCCCCACCCCCAATCCATCATACCCATTTCACCCCCAATCCATCATACCCATTTCACCCCCCCACCCCCAATCCATCATGCCTATTTCACCCCACCCCCAATCCATCATGCCTATTTCACCCCACCCCCAATCCATCATGCCTATTTCACCCCACCCCCAATCCATCATGCCCATTTCACCCCACCCCCAATCCCCATCATACCTATTTCACCCCCCCCCCCCCAATCCATCATTCCTTTTCCACTACCAATCCATCATACCTATTTCACCCCCCCCCCCCACCCCCAATCCATCATACCTATTTCACCCCCCCACCCCCAATCCATCATACCCATTTCACCCCCAATCCATCATACCTATTCCTCCAATTCCAGTGTAATTACAAGGGGCGGGCAGTTTAGGGTTTGGGTGGGGCAACTGGTGGCGTAAAATTTTGAGCCCTGGCGTATAAAAAAAAAAATGTAATAAAAATTGAAAGGAGAGGACTTGCTCTTCAACAAACAAGCTTTACTCTAAAGGGAATCGATCACAAATTCATGCAATTCAAATCCAGTGTATAATGAAGGTGGTCTCGGGTGAAAGCAGATCTGTAGTTGACATCCTATAACTAGGCATCTAATGCCGCGTACCCACAATCAGATTTTACAACAAGAAAAGTCCGATGTGAGCTTTTGGTCGGAAATTCCGGCCATATGTAGGCTCCGTTGGACTTTTCCTGTCGGAATTTCCGCCAACAAATTTGAGAGTTGGTTCTCAAATTTTCCGACTTACAAAATTACAATCGGAGATTCCCATCGTCCTGTAGCAATTCCAACGCGCTAAATTCCGATGCATGCTCGGAGACATTTAACTTAATTTTTTCGGCTCGTCGTAGTGTTGTACGTCACCACGTTCTTGACACTCGAAAGTTCAGAAACATTTTGTGTGATCGTGTGTATGCAAGCAAAGCTTGAGCCGGAATTCCATAAGAAAAACTATCTGTAACAGAATGTCCCACACTCCGCTTGAGTGCTTCCGTCATATATCGCTTCCTATCAGTCTGGATATAGATATCAGATATTCCAGCTGCTCACAAGCACACAACGAGATAAGACTTGTTTGTCTGCTGAACATGGAGTCTTTATTAGAACCAAGAATACAACCTTATATACAGTTAAAGAGGAGGTAAAAAGAAACATAAATTAACATGAGCTAATTATTCATTTACCCAGACTAGGCGACTCCGAGATATGACCTTTCAGGGTAGACGTCACGTCTCCTCGCTCACCTGCTATACAATACACATAAGTGTAAACAAAGGACATCTTCACACAATAGCAGGGTCAATTAGCACAGAGAACAGAAAGGTGGCTGGAGGTGACAGCATTAGCATCTCCTTACACTGTATGTCCCAACAGTATGAATCGGTCACTCTAATATGGCATATACAGGGTCCCCAGGCATACAGCTCACAGAGCACCGTTCCCCTAAATGCCAGGGCCCATGATCGCAAGGCAAGTGGCTAGCATTCAGTCCCCTCCAAAAGCCTCTGTCACACCATCCAAGGTTTTTCCGATGGAAAATGCAATCGTGTGTACAGGGCATTAGAGCAGTAGTCTCCAAACTGTGGCCCGGGGGCCCGATGTGGCCCTTTGCTTGCTTATATCCAGCCCTTAGACTATTATTCCCCCCCCCCCCACTGTCAGCAACAGTGGGGCATAGTTTCTGCCATTGACACTGACAACTGAGCACTTTTCTTCCCACTACCACCAATGATGGGTCACTATTCTTTCTTCCGCCACCATTGATGGGCCACAATTTTTTTTTCTCACTGACACCAATGATGGGTCACTATTCTTTCTACCGACACCAATGATGGGGTCACTATTCTTTCTACCGACACCAATGATGGGGTCACTATTCTTTCTACCGACACCAATGATGGGGTCACTATTCCTTCTACCGCCACCATTGATGGGTCACTATTCTTTCTACCGACACCAATGATGGGTCACTATTCTTTCTACCGACACCAATGATGGGTCACTATTCTTTCTACCGACACCAATGATGGGGGCACTATTCCTTCTACCGCCACCATTGATGGGTCACTATTCTTTCTACCGACACCGATGATGGGTCACCATTCCTTCTACCGCCACCATTGATGGGTCACCATTCCTTCTACCGCCACCATTGATGGGTCACTATTCTTTCTACCGACACCGATGATGGGTCACCATTCCTTCTACCGCCACCATTGATGGGTCACCATTCCTTCTACCGCCACCATTGATGGGTCACCATTCCTTCTACCGCCACCATTGATGGGTCACTTCTTTCTACCGCCACCATTGATGGGTCACTTCTTTCTACCGCCACCATTGATGGGTCACTTCTTTCTACCGCTACCAATGATGGGTCACTTCTTATTACCGCTACCAATGATGGGTCACTTCTTATTACCGCCACCAATGATGGGTCACTTCTTATTACCGCCACCAATGATGGGTCACTTCTTATTACCGCCACCAATGATGGCTCACTATACTTTCTACCGCCACCAATGATGGCTCACTATACTTTCTACCGCCACCAATGATGGCTCACTATACTTTCTACCGCCACCAATGATGGCTCACTATACTTTCTACCGCCACCAATGATGGCTCACTATACTTTCTACCGCCACCAATGATGGCTCACTATACTTTCTACCGCCACCAATGATGGGTCACTATACTTTCTACCGCCACCAAATGATGGGTCATTAATCTTTCTACCGACACCAATGATGGGTCACTAATCTTTCTACCGCCACCAATGATGGGTCATTAATCTTTCTACCGCCACCAATGATGGGGAAACTATTCCTCCCACTGATAGAAAAGAGGGGACACTGTTTAATTTCAGTGACTCCAGGAAATTTTCTACTCTCGCTGGGCACAGTCCGTCCCCCTAAAGCCTGAAAGACAGTAAACTGGCCCTTTGTTTAGAAAGTTTGGAGACCCCTGCATTAGAGTATAGACCATTTCAGAAAAAAAGTGACACGAGTCAGTGGGCTGCAAATTGCACAAGCACGATCCACAGCTACATCTTCTTACTACCGGCTGCCAAAGTCTGCTGGGATTTGTGGTCAATTAGCAACAGGATTGAAGAAAACACTTGATTCCTGTGCAACATTTATTTTTCTTGAGTCGCTCTTCTCCCCCTAAAAGTAATTTTCCCAAAGCATATCCATATATTCAGCATTTACCAGTGTTCACATTTTTTTATTTTATTTTTTTTGGATCGATGGAAATAAATATTAACACTATTCACCAGAAACCCTGAAGCGGGTGACGTATTTGTGGGGTCGGAGTGTCGCTGCAATCAGGCGGCTTTGCTGAAAGCCGCTACACGGAGCGGCTAATGATTCCTCGCCGCTCTGTGATGTGCTGTGTGCTCATTAGGTATCCAAACATCAACCTGCAGCTTTCTCTGCCCTCAAAGCTTTATCCGTCCAGTTGCCATGGAGACGAGCGTACAGTCTCCTCGCTCGGCCGGTGACGGATGCTGCTCCCAGTAGGATTGTGATTGGGGGCAGGATTATTAAATGTTTCTTGGCACAGCCCAGCACCTGCCTATCCCTTTACAGCCTTCATAAGTCGGAAGCCCACATAGCTGTTTGTGTTCATCATGCGCGTCGTGATTCTCTCTGCAGATCATATTATATTTTGCCACAGTTTGAGTTCTGATGGTAAGCTTTGATTAACCTTCTTTCACAACCACGAAAAAAAAAACTGCTAGCTTCTACTTAAATTATTCATTGGATTCCAAAACTGTTTCTGCTGCAGGCAGCAAAAAGTGGAAGGAAGATAAAAGCCAGGGCTGGATGGATCCATGGAGTCCTGCCGCAACACTAACTTTTGATCCTCCCATCTGTGTGTTTAATAACAGAACTTGAGATTAGTCAGGGCAGATGAGGCTTTTCCAATCATCCAGTTGGGTGATCCCATGCCCATTGCAGCTTCACTTTCCTGCTCTAAGCTGGCAGGAGAACAACATGGCATGGTCTTTTGTTGCCATAGCCCATCCTTTACAAAGACAGCCATGTTGTGAGTTTGGCAATGCCTTCTGCACAGCAATGCTGTAAAGAGGGGTTAGGTGAGCAGTTGTGCACTTCCACCAGATGTACCATGTCTGGCCACTAAGGTGTCTCCAATCACAGAATTGCTGCTCACCGGATGTTTTTCATGTCTTCTGACTCCTATGAACTCTACACTAGAGGACGTAGCGTCTGGAAAAACCCAGGTCAGCATCTTTGAAATGCCAAAGTTGGTGCCTACAATCAGGGCTCGCCAAATATCAGGTGCCAGGTCGCCAATGCGACTAGAAATTTCACCCTGGTGCCTGGGCTTTGATCAGTGTCTGTATTTAGTGAGAGGGATCTATACTGCGGGAGCAGGGTCTGTATTTAGTGAGGGGGATCTATACTGTGGGAGGGGGGTCTGTACTTAGGGGGTGGGTCTTTAATGAGAGAGGGGGGTCTGTAGTTGGTGGAGGGGGGTGATAACAATCCTAGTAACGACACTGGGGCTCATTACTGAGTCATACCAAAAAAAATGGCGCCTAACTTTTTTAGCTGGCTCCTAGATTCAATGCAAATGTGTCAAGCCCTGCCTACAATCATTCCTCCTGGCAGTAATTTCTGTATTTTAATGTTTGCCAAAGGGGTTGTTTGCCGCTCCACCAATGATTTTTGCTATACAGAGTTGGTGTATCCAAGGGACAGTAACTTCTGTCTACATTTGTGTAAATCAAGAGTTATGAGTTGGACAATGGAACTTCTATTAAATACCAACTCTTAAGTTTGTTTCCTTGCCAGTTCTCTGTAGTACTTTATCACCCCTCTGTGAATATTTTCTAGTACTTTTTCACCTCTTGATGAATGTTCCCTGTAGTACTTTCTCCCACCTAGATGAATTTTCCTTGTAGTACTTTCTCCCACCTTGATGAATCTTCCCTGTAGTACTTTCTCCCACCTTGATGAATCTTCCCTGTAGTACTTTCTCCCACCTTGATGAATCTTCCCTGTAGTACTTTCCTCCTCCTTGATGAATGTTCCCTGTAGTACTTTCCTCCTCCTTGATGAATGTTTCCTGTAGTACTTTCTCCCACCTTGATGAATCTTCCCTGTAGTACTTTCTCCCACCTTGATGAATCTTCCCTGTAGTACTTTCTCCCACCTTGATGAATCTTCCCTGTAGTACTTTCTCCCACCTTGATGAATCTTCCCTGTAGTACTTTCCTCCTCCTTGATGAATGTTCCCTGTAGTACTTTCCTCCTCCTTGATGAATGTTTCCTGTAGTACTTTCTCCCACCTTGATGAATCTTCCCTGTAGTACTTTCTCCCACCTTGATGAATCTTCCCTGTAGTACTTTCTCCCACCTTGATGAATCTTCCCTGTAGTACTTTCTCCCACCTTGATGAATCTTCCCTGTAGTACTTTCCTCCTCCTTGATGAATGTTCCCTGTAGTACTTTCCTCCTCCTTGATGAATGTTTCCTGTAGTACTTTCTCTCTCTCCTTGATGAATGTTTCTGTAAGTTCTTTTTCACATTAATGAGATGAATATTCTCCAAAGTACTCTCTCACCCCTTGATGAATGTTCACCCATAGTACTTTCTAAACTCTCCATAAATGTTCTCCATAGTACTTGTTCACATTGAGATGAATAGTCTCATCGGTAATTTTTCATCCCTTTGTGAAAGTTCCCCATAGCACTTTTCCAACTCTCGATGATTGACTGTTCCCAGTAGTACTTTCTCACCCTCTTCATGAATGTTCCCTATACATCTTTCTCAACCCTTGAATGTTTCCTATACTTTTTCACCTTGCGATGAATATTCTCCATAGCACTTTCTCACCCGTTGATGAATGTTCCCCGTAGTACTTTCACCCTTTGTTGAAATTCCACATAGCACTTTCCCAACTCTCGATGAATGTTCCCTGTAGCACTTTCTTAACTCTCAATAAATGATCTACAATTCTACATAGTACTTGCTCAGCTCTTGATGAAGGTTTCCCATAATTATTTTTCCACTGTTGATGAATGTGTCGTACTTGTTCTTTTTTTTTTTTTTTCAGAATTATTTTATAAAAACTGTAAAGGCAATAATTACAATGTTTCCTCTTCAAACCCCCCGCCCCCCCGATCACGCAATTATAGAAAAACAATTATAAGAAGCATCCAAGGTACAGAGACCCTCCACCCGCTCCCTCATCCCGCCGCACCACTTCTACTGGCCGGGGGGGCTGATCGCTATAACCTGCCCGGACTCAGGGCAGCATTTATAGAAAGGGGCGTTTTGTACGGGAATATGGCGCTCTTCCTCCAAACTGCACCTCCTTCGATAAATCCTATTCATAAACCCACATGGTCGTACTTGTTCACATTGAGCTGAAATATTCTACATAGCACTTTTTCAACCCTTGATGAATGTTCCCTGTAGTACTTTTTCACCCCTTGTTGAAATCTCCCCATAGCACTTTCTCAATCCTCGATGAATGTTCCCCGTAATACTTACATTCTCACCTCTCAGTGAATGTTTCCTAATATTTTTTCACCTCTCTGAAAATTCTCCCCAGCATTTTCTCACCCCTTGATGTTGTTCACTCCTTGATGAATGTTCCCTATAGCACTTTTTCAGCTCTCGATGAATGTTCCCCATAGTACTTTCTCAACTCTCGATGAATGTTCCCCATAGTACTTTCTCAACTCTCGATGAATGTTCCCCATAGTACTTTCTCGGTTCTCGATGAATGTTCCCCATAGTACTTTCTCAACTCTCGATGAATGTTCCCCATAGTACTTTCTCAACTCTCGATGAATGTTCCCCATAGTACTTTCTCGGCTCTCGATGAATGTTCCCCATAGTACTTTCTCGACTCTCGATGAATGTTCCCCATAGTACTTTCTCAACTCTCGATGAATGTTCCCCATAGTACTTTCTCGGCTCTCGATGAATGTTCCTCGTAGTACTTTCTTGGCTCTTGATTTAATATTTTTCATCTCCTGGTGACTCTTCTCACCCGTTGAACATTCCCCCGTAGTACTTTCAACACTGAATGTTCCCCAGGGTCCCCCTTTTTTTTTTTTTTTGTAAAACGACCCCCTTGTATGTATTTTTGTTATGTACTTGGCGTGTCTGGAGATCAGTTTTAGGCAAGTAAACTTTAGAGGAAAAATAACTTACTACTTCATGTCACCAAGCTATCTCCAGCCTATAATAGATATTTGGGATTCTCATCTGTTTAGTTTATAGGTTGGCTTCCTTCATTGTGCAAAAAATACATGTAAAGTGTTTTGAATTCCTTCCATGTCTTCTCATCTTATCCTTTTTTTTTTTTTTTTTTTTCTTTTCATCTTACAGGTGCTGAGGATGTGGTCATGGCTTTCTCCAGATCAGAAGCAGAAGACCGAAGGCAGTAACGACACGGCAGCCATATTTTCTTCCAAGAGCACAGATGGGCAAACCAGAGACACCACTGAATCTTTGGGGGCAGGCTGCCATATATCTGGATTGCTCTTCGCCCTCCCCCCTTGTTTTTATGACCTCTTCCAATTTCCTAAAATATTTTTTTTTGGTATTCTCCATTGTACAGACTCTCATCTTCAACCTCCCCAGTGTCTGCTCCCACCAACCAAACGTCAGGGGAGGGCCCAGAGCCCGAGGCATCATGGGAAAACGGAACAGCAGGAGCAAACTCCTCTCACCAGAGGTTCAGTCGATATTGCCCGAAGCCTTGATCTCTGTGATTTATTATTTTCGCCATAACGGTTTATTTTCTTGCGTTGGCGCCTCCCGTTCCTGGATAGCAATGTTTACCTACACTTGCTACTAATACCGTGGGTTTTTATTTTGTTCAATGTGGTGTGAACCCGGAGCGGGTGTGACTCGGCCATGGGATGGCTGCTTTGTGGCTTCTGTGCTCACCGTCGCATCTTTTCATAATGACTTTTAAATTTTTGTTTTTGTAATTGCCTTTCTTTTTTTTATTTGTTTTGTTAACATTGGCGCTTTTGGCTGTTACGACACTGTTTTCCTGACTTGAAAAAAAAAGTGAGCAAGCTTTCTGCAGTATTTATTACAAGTGTGAGGAAAGCGCAAGCTTCACTCCCTTTGTTATCACTCTTTTGGAAGCATGTGAGTTTTAACTTGTTAGTTTTTATTTTTTATTCATTTTTTTTTTTTCTTTTCTTTTTTTAAATGAGCCTGAAAAAATCGCGGGACTGAGACGGCCGCGAAATTGCACCGTTTGGGACTCTGTGACAGAGGATGAAAGAAATACATAGTGCTGTCTTTACTGTGTTGTCGTATTGGTGTGACCAGAATTTTTATTTTTATTTTTTTCCCCTCTGCGTTCTCTGTGCCATAACCGAAGTGGTTCTCAAGCCTGTCCCTGGTGTGGAAATAATATCCTGAACCTCGTGGAGAAGCCTCTTTTGTGACTTGGACCAAAAGCTTACTGTATCAGTTGATCAGGGATGAGGCATCGAGGTACAAGAGCACTTTGTGCCTCGGTAGGGTTGCGTGTAACCTTGTAAAACTGAGAAGTGCAAAACTAAGCTAGCCATAGAGATTGTTCACAAATCGATCGATAATCGAGTAGTACGATGAGGCCTTTTAAAAACTGCCATGGGTTGGATGTCTTGATGAAGCCTCCATGACTCTGCTGCAAAAATAAAGGGTTGAGGAGGAGTTTCAAAGGGGCAAAGCATTGGTTTTTATTTCATTCTAGTAAAAAGCATTTTGGCTCGTTCACACTGCTGCAACCCCGCTGTCATGCGACTTAGTGATACTAAACACACACCGTTTTAATTTTCATTGTCTCCTCTACTACTAAATTGCATGAGATTCTTTGCAGTGCAATTTGCACCCATTCATTTTGTATTGGCACAAATAGCGTCATAATTTGGTTTCGGGAGCATTTGGGCAAATACTGATAGCCGCTCAAATGCTTGGTATCGACACCATCGATATCAATGCATCCCTGATTAATACAGGCATACACCGCTTTAAGGCTGCATTCACACCTAGGCGACAAGTAACGCCGTGTACGCGGCTTACTTTGCCGCGATTTGATTAACTTTTTTTTTTTTACAAATTCTTTCCATTGCTGTCTATGGCCAAACGCCAATGCCGCCTGGAAAAGGGTCCGGGACTTTTTTTCAGGCGTTCGGCGTGAGATGTGAACCATCACATAGACAGCAATGAAAATTTGCCCCTCCAGCGGCACGAGCGTCAGGCGTTTTGTCGCCAAGGTGTGAATAGAGCCTAAGTACACTCACTTTACATACACTCGCGAGTAAGGACATACTCTCAAGTGTATGTAAAGTGCCTTACAAGTACTGCACAGACATTTTGCAGCCGCAGTAGAAGGAGCCGAAACTAAGAGAGCAAAGCCTGCCCTGTTCCAGTGTGCCCCTGACACTCCAACTACAACCTTTGAGACCTCAACTACACCCCCTGACCCCCCACTACACCCTAGAAGTGAAAAAAGGTATTGTTTCACTTTAAGTACATTTTCATTTTACATACATGCTTTGGTCCCATTGTGTACCTAAAAGTGGGCTGTGCCTGTAATATCAATTAACTGTTTTTAGTCGTCACATAAATATATATTTGAAATCAAATCCTTGTCATTTTGATGAAATAACGTGACGGCTTCTATCACACCCTTCAAGCCTGTGTCTTAGAATAACAGGGAGGTAAATCCTCCATTAATCCACATGCAATATCCCTCCCCTTATTGTGTTTAGCTGGTTAGTGTAGGAGGAGAGAGAGGGAGGGGGCTGTCATTAGCCACTGTGTATACGCCCACATGTGTGACTCTATAGTCACTTGGCTGCTCAGATGTGATAGGGGGGAACCTCACTGAAAATTGAGCATGTGCAGAGCTGACGCCACAGCTGCAAAATCCCTAGCTGATATGGGGACATGAACAGAAGGCGGCGACAGAGCTGCAGGATCAAGCAGGTTTTAGGCAGATTACAGAAAACAAATCTCATAGTGACGACTGAGTATGTTTAATGCACCATTTGATCGTTTTTTATGATTTGGATTTAATGTCACTTTAAGGAGTCTAGGGCACTCATGTTGCATCAAAGTAGTGCAGGAAACATTTTAAAAGTAACTGCGACTTGAGTCGCATTGATTTGACTTGCCGCAATTGAAATAGGTTTTTAATTGCCATGCAACTTTATGTATCGCAAGGTAGAAGGACGTCGCCAGCACACACCGTGGATCTCCAATGTGAGTCCAAAGCTTTATTCAGCGATCTCATTGGTATAGCAAAAAACAAGGTTTTAGGGCCCCTTCATCAGGCATGAGACAAAACGTGTTCCAACCAAGAAACTATGTAAATAACCTTCCACCAATCGGTGAGCAGAGAATTTGTCTAAACCACACCCCTTGACATCATAATGACGTTGTGTCGCAGGCAATGTCACAGCAGTGTGAACCGGGGATTATTCTACAATAACTCAATACCTAGCGAGTACAGGAGGATTTTAATATATACTTAGACTAAGATAGGACACTCTCTAAAATAAATTGGGGGTTTCTATTGTTTTCGCACAGTGCTGTCAGTTTTACACTGTGAGCATGTTTACAGGAGAGCGCTGGTATAACCTCATCAGTGTGCTGCTGATCTTTTATTATCTGGGGGGTGGGGGATCCTTGACCCGGCCGTAACCGTACTTACCTGCACTAGAGGTCCGGGACTGTGCTCTCTGGCAGGCGTGCCTAGATCTCATGACAGCCTGAGCAGAATTACAAAACCTGTAGAGAGAAAGGTCGCAAGTGAGCAGTTTAGCTTTGCAACCCCCGCGCTTCTCCGTCTGCAAAAAAATAATAATCTAGTTTAATCTATTTTTTTTTTGCCATTAAATGGGGGGGGGGGGCATCAGATGAACTTTCTGCTAAATTGTTGGACTTTTCTTATTTATTAAAGCTGTGGATATATCTGCTGTGTAGGGCAAGCAGGCGATCAGGGCATAAAATGTCGCTTCCGCTGTGTTTGTTAGATAGTTAGGAAGCTTGATGGGTTTTGATGGCTGGTTTGTGATTGATTGACACCCAAAGGGGGTCATAAAGCTCCCACATGTTTAGCCTTTCCTCTAGGGCGGGCCATAGATGACCCAGTTTTATTTTCTTGCATAACAGGTTGCAGGAAAGAAAATTGCTCGATACCACCATCAACACAGGGATGGTTGATGCTGAAATGCCTCACACAGCACTATTAATTTTTGCCAGCAGAGGGGTTTAGGGAGCTTTCACAGCTGGCAGAACACACAATGACTACAGCTAGTGGCAATAGCCTCTGGCAGGAAAGAAAATAGCTTGATACCCCCATCAACACAGGCCATGTTGATGCTGGAATGCCTGCCACAGCACTATTGTTTTCTGCCAGCAGGGGGTTCAGGGAGCCTTTACGGTTGGCAGAACACAATGACTACTGCTAGCGGCTATAGCCGATGGCAGGAATCCTATGTAGAAAAATCAGATGTGGGTGGTTGTACTCAAGTCGATGGATTGAAATTCGGCCGATTTCAGCAGGGCTCCATCAATGTATGGACACCTTAAAAACTAGAGTAAGAGGTTGCCTAATCATACAGTCCGCCTAGTAAAATTCTGCCTTATAGCAATTGAGGGGATCGAAAGAAAAGGGTGCTTGGGCAATTCACATTCACAAAAGAGAACATTTCCAGTGCTGTTAATAATTAAATGATTGATCATGCAGTATCCAAAACTCCAGCGGCATGCAGCTCTCTCTGCTATAGAAGCAGAGATTGGATAGCTGACCACAATGACTTTCTATGGAAGCCCATTGACAAAAATAAACAATGTGTAAAATTACTTGTCTGCTTTACATGGTTGTTTTAACCACTCCTTTCCCTTCTAAGTGTTTTTTTTCTTTGTCTGAATTTCTCACTTCCTGGTCCTCTTCAGTAAACTTGCCCCCAGCAGCCTAGTCGTTCTGGCTGGGGGTTAGTCGGCATACTCGCCCCCTCACTTGGGACTACATCCCTATGGGGAGATGCTGTGTCTCCCCGCAGGGATGTAGTCTCAAGGGAGGGGGCGAGCACGCTGACTAACCCCCAGCCAGAACAATTTGGATGATGGGGGCAAGCTTACTAAGGAGGAACAGGAAGTGAGGAATTCAAAGAAAAAAAAAAATTTGAAGGGGAAAGGTAAGTGAACCAACAATGCACTAGCTTAAAGGAGCCTGTTTAGAAAATAAAAAAAAGGAACCTTTACACAACCCCTTTCAGTTTTTAGGGCTCATTTGATTGGTTCTATGGGACTCTGCCCAGCTATAAATTCAGACCGTAGCCAACCCAGGAACGGCGTTTATGGCGGCATACAAACTATATATAAATATCCAGTGATTGCGACAAAGAACGAACGCTGCAGCCTAACCACCCTCCATTACCCATCAGTGACGCTAACCTGACCTGAAAAAGCATGTGCTCCTCAATATGTACCTGGTGATTGGTTCCCAAAACAAGGATGTGAGATGGCCCCCATGTTTGGTGAACGGTTCCTTTAAAACCCTTGCAATCTCTTACCCTATGGGTGCTCAACCAGTGGCCCTCCAGCTGTGGCGGAACTACATGTCCCATGAGGCATTGCAAGCCTCTGACAGTTAAAAGCATGACTCAGAGGCATGATGGAAAATTGTAGTTTTGCAACAGCTGTTGCGCACCCATGTCTTACCCCATTGCTTTTATTTTATTTGTAAATACGTTGGTTGCCAATATGAAATGTTATGCTACTAAGAAGTTACAAAGCGAATCACCCTTACCCCCCTTATACCAAGGCCTTTTTTTTTTTTGCCCTTCCCGACCCGTATCTGAAATCATTTACTTTGGATGGAAAGGCTAATTCAATATTTATCACACGTGGTCTTTACACAGAGGTGTACAAGGAAAGAAAATGCCAAAATTCTTGGTAAAAATGGAGAAAGATCGCCAATCCTCGCCCGTAACGTTGACGAGGAACAAGCATGCAAAATGGCCTCCATAAAAATTGAGAGAGATCATCAATCCTCACCCTAACTAGGAACAAGCATACAAAATGGCTGCTGTAAAAATGGAGAAAGATCGGAAATACTCACCCTTAACTAGGAACAAGCATTCAAAATGGCCGCCATAAAAATGGATAGAAATCACCAATCCTCACCCTTAACGTTGACTAGGAAAAAGCATACAAAATGGCCGCCAGCAGGTTGGTTTTGAGACAATCGTATTCCTGGCAGTAGAAGTCGTGTTGTGCACTGGATCAGACGGGAAACGCATTGACTGTTTTTTTTTTTTTTTTTTTGTGACTCCGTTCCTTCACAGTTGGAGTATCTTTCAGCACAACTTGGAGGCTCATCTTCCACCAGCAGTGCAGAGAGATTAAATTATCATGTAAATGGTTTGTGAACCACTTTCCCCCAGGAATGCCTGATGTCTGCACAGCGAGGAACGCTGGAAGGGAGTGTGTTTTTGTCTTTTCAGATCAATGTAAACCTTAACAAAGCAACATAAAACCTGCTTATAAAACTTCAGCTGCCTCTGTTTTGTTATTTGGTGAACGGGGATGAATAATTGTTGGGTTTTCTTGCACCTTTTCGGTAAAATTAAATATGAAGGGGGGTCATCATGTAAGGGACTTTCGGAAATAGGTCAACTTCTCTCATATGTGGGTCTTTTAAAGTGGTTGTAAATCCTTACAGACCACTTTTACCTACAGGTAAGCCTAGATTAAGGCTTGCTGTTTCTGAAGGGGATCGTGCCGTGACTGGCGGGTCTGGCGCCTATGAAGTCATCGCAGCTCAGGCCAGTCACAGCGCTGAAATGGGGTGACGGAGGGGGGGGAACGAGGACCGCTGCGGGGGGCTTTGATCTCGGGTAAGTAATTCATAATGAGCTAGTATGCTATACATACTAGCTCATTATGCCTTCGTCTTGCAGGGTGTTTTTTTTTTTTTGGTAGAGGGTTTACTTCCTTTTTAACCACTTCAGATTTACCACCTTTCCTTACCAAAGCACTTTTTGCGATTCTGCACTGCATCGCTTTTACTGACAATTGCGCAGTCGTGAGACGTGACACCCAAACAAAATTGACGTCCTTTTTTCCCCACAAATAGAGTTTTATTTTGGTGGTGTTTGATCACCTCTGCGGTTTTTATTTTTTGCGATATAAACAAAAAATAGAGTGACAATTTGAGAAAAAAAGCAACATTTTTTGCTATAATAAATATCTCCAAAAAAATATATATAACATATTTTTTATTTTTCCTCAGTTTAGGACGATACGTAGTCTTCTACATATTTTTTAAGAAAAAAAATAGCAATAAAGCGTATAGTGATTGGTTTGTGCAATAGTAAAAAAAAAAGCCATAAAACTATCCCCTATTTTGTAGACGCTCTACAAAATAGGGGATAGTTTTATGGCATTTTTATAATTTTTTATTTTTTTTGTTACTAGTAATGGCGGCGATCTGTGTGTGTTTTTTTTTTTTTTTGTTAATCATGACTGCGACATTAGGGCGGACAGATTTGACACTATTTTGGGACCATTGTCATTTATACAGCGATCAGTGCTATAAAAATGCACTGTTACTGTGTAATCGACACTGCCAGGGAAGGTGTTAACCAGTAGGGGGAAGGGGTTAAGTGATGAAGAAATGGAAGGGATGGACAGCCGCACTCCGAAAAATTAGTAGAGATGTCTTTATTGGTAAAAACAGCAAACAAATGCACCACAAAATCCACAGCAAAGCAAGGCAATCAGGAACAGCCGACGGCGTTTCGCACTAAATCAGTGCTTATTCATGGGGTTACATAGTTACATATTTTCATAGTTAGTCAGGTTGAAAAAAGTCCAACCATAAAAAAAAATAAGCAAACAAAATAAAACAGTACATCCCATACACCCAACTCCATACCCACAGTTGATCCAGAGGAAGGCAAAAAAAAAAAAACAGCAGAGCGATGATCCAATTTGTTACAGGAGGGGAAAAAATTCCTTCCTGATCCCCCGAGAGGCAATCGGATTTCCCCCGGATCAACTTTACCTACAAATCTTAGTACTCAGTTATATTACGTGCATTTAGGCCTCTCTTAAAGCAATCTCCTGAGTTGGCCAGAACCACCTCTGGAGGGAGTCTGTTCCACATTTTCACAGCTCTTACTGTGAAGAAACCTTTCCGTATTTGGAGGTGAAATCTCTTTTCCTCTAGACGTAAAGAGTGCCCCCTTGTCCTCAGTGTTGACCTTAAAGTGAATAACTCAACACCAAGTTCACTATATGGACCTCTTATATATTTGTACATGTTGATCATATCCCCCCTTATTCTCCTCTTCTCAAGAGTGAATAAATTCAGTTCCTCTAATCTTTCCTCATAGCTGAGCTCCTCCATGCCTCTTATCAGTTTGGTTGCCCTTCTCTGCACTTTCTCCAGTTCTTTGATATCCTTTTTGAGAACTGGTGCCCAAAACTGGACTGCATATTCCAGATGAGGTCTTACTAATGATTTGTACAGGGGCAAAATGATATCTCTATCTCTGGAGTCCATACCTCTCTTAATACAAGAAAGGACTTTGCTCGCTTTGGAAACCGCAGCTTGGCATTGCATGCCATTATTGAGCTTATGATCAACTAAAACCCCCAGATCCTTCTCCACTACAGATCCCCCCAGTTGTAACCCCCCTTAGCATGTATGATGCATGCATATTCTTAGCCCCCAAGTGCATAACTTTACATTCATCAAGTGTGTCCTAGAGAGTTATTTTAACTGTGGGGGTGGGGTTTACTGTGACACGACACTGATCGCTGCTCCCGATGACGGGGAGCAGTAGATGATTGTCCTGTCACTAGGCAGAACAGGGAGATGCCTTGTTTACAAAGGCATCCCCTTGTTCTATGACCCGATCGCGGGACACTGGCGGACATCGGGTGCCACGGGCATGGTCAGGGAGACCACGGCAGGCATGCACCCGCTAGGCGGCAGATATAAAGCAATGTATATATACGTTGCTTTGCCTGCCCACGTATATCTATGTGAGGCAGTGGGCAAGCGGTTAAGATGCCCGAAACCGGGGGAGCTGTGGTGGCTCAACGTGATTGGCACTGCACTGACAAGCCATTCACCTCTGCAGCCAAGGGTTCGGATCCCGGTCTCGGCTACATGTGAATTGAGTTTGGTGGTCTCAGCCCGGCTCCCGGTGGGTGTGCTATGCAAGGTACGCCTGTGCTTAGTACGCCCACCCCCCCCCCCCCCACAAAAACCACCACACTTGCACGCACACGAAATTGGTTTAAAACACATGCACTTTGGCCATGCGGTCTCTTAAAATAAAGAGAGGCGAAGGACCTACGGGGCTGGCTGGGTGGGCTAGGCCCCCTCACTCCCTCATAGGGGGAGTCCCTCTGCCCCATTGGGGTCCCGTTGGGCCCCCAAGAGGAGCAGGTAGGGCGGGGTGAGTGGGAGGCCCCCCTTCACACCCGCCATTGCCACCAGGGGCATGGAGAAGGATGGCGATTGCCTCCGGGGGGAGGGTCTGCCTACTCCCAACTCCTGCAGTCCGGCTCCTCTCTCTCGAGTTCACGCACAAAAAATACACTTTAAAAAAAAAAAGATGCCCGAAACCAGCCTTTGTCAAACTCTACCCCTAGAGCAGGCTTCTTTTTTTTTTTTTTTATAACCTTTAATGCCAAAGAAACCCCTTCAATAATTTTTAGGTCTCAGGGAATCCCTGCTAAGATGAGTCCATTGGTCACTAGGAAAGTGCCACTTACCTTGGTAGTTGGCAGGGAAGAATGTTCTCCTTACAGTGGTGGCAAGAATATCCTCCTTACAGACATACCTATGGTCCTAATAAAACACAAAACTGCAGCGCTTAATAGATTAAATACACTACATTACCAAAAGTATTGGTACTTGAACTTTAATGGCATCCCAGTCTTGAGGCCCGTACACACGATCCGAAAATCGGATGGAAAAATCATTCGTATGGTTCTTTCGACAGCCAATTTTGCTTTTTTGTCAGACAAAAACTGGATGTGCAAACTATAAAAATGTTGTGTGTGAGCACAATGTCCGATTTTTGTCTGAAAAAGATCGTAAGACTATACTTGTCTGCTCTGTTGGAGTGGATTTGCACAAAGCAGCCCAGATCCTCTTCCTTCTCGGGTCCCTCTTTGGCGCTCTCGGCCCCTCCCTCCTCTTGAGTGCCCTCACAGCAAGCAGCTTGCTATTTGGGTGACCCAAGCTAAGCCGCAGCTCTGTGTATCCATTCAAACACGGAACTGTGGTTCAGCCCTGCCCCCTCTGTCTCCTCGTTGGCTCACTGACTTTGACAGAAGCAGGAGCCAATGGCGGCTTACTGCTCTCTCAGCCAATGAGGAGGGAGAGTCCCGGGCAGCTGAGACTCTCCTGCAACATCACTGGATCTAGAGCAGTGGTTCTCAACCTTTTAGTGTCGTGACCCCTTGATAACATTTTCCAAGTTTGAGGGACCCCTAACAGTAAAATTATTTTCGTAGCATGTGTTGTCAGCACCCAAGGCAAGACAAGTAATTTGCGTCCCTGAAATCAGGAGATCGGGTCTCCTCCAGCCCCTCCCACCTCACAATCCTCACCAGTCAGCGGACCTCTAGTCTCTGCCCCCCCCCCCCCCCAGCCACAGCGTAAACTGAATAGGCGGCTGAGTGGGCGGTCATGGGCTCCAGAGACAGCCCTGCTGGGCAGACGCAAGAAGGCTGGCAGAGTGGTGCAGGGTTTAGGAACAGCCCAGGATTTGGTGACCCCTGGCAAATCGTCATTTGACCCCCGAGGGGGTCCCGACCCCCAGGTTGAGAACCACTGATCTAGAGGGACCTCAGGTAATTTTTAGGGGGGCTGCTGCACACAGATGGTTTTTATCAATAGAATACACTAGTGGATGTAAACCCACTCTCATCCTTTATAAGCAACTGCCATAGTGCTGGATCTATAAGGATATAGATGCCTCCTGCATGTATCCTTACCTGTCAAATGAATCCCCTCTGTCTGTTATAAGAACTGAAAAACTGCAGATGTGGGTGGGTCTGTTGTCTGGAGCTCTGTGGGTGGAGTCGTGATGTCAGACTCCCCTTGTCAGCATGCATTTTTTCCTGACACTAAATTCTGCTATGATCACCAACATCCAGAAAAGTCACCACATGACTTCAGAAAAGGAGACGGGGTGGGAATTAAAAAATAATGCCTGTCTCAGGCTAGTGCATGAGATATGTAAATAACCTGTCACTCACAGCAAGGGGGCGGAACGGACAAAAGTTTTCTCCTATTTGTTCCACTGAAAAGAGGATTGCTCAGAGCTGGATTAACTATGTGTGGCAAGACTGGGCACAGATGATAGAAAATCTTTTGCTGTACATTGTGACGGCAAAAGAAAAAAAAATCGGGTTTAAATAAGATAAATAAAAAAACTTCTGGCTTTACAATCACTAATGCAATATTCTTTTTAATTGGATTACAGCTCTTCTACCCGTGGTTGCGCTCTGCTATGTCTGGAAGGGAGACTTTGTGCAGCCTGTTCAGTTTGGTAATATTACAATTGTAAGTCGTTCAAAGTCGCCGGTGTTACTATTCAGAGGAGAACACGCAGCGAACACAACCTCCCATTGTGAGAAGCGAGGGTGGAAAAAAGACTGCAGACAGCTCTATTATCTCAGTATTGGGAATGACTAATTCACAGCTCGCCCGCCACCCCGAGGCCACACTTCTGTCACTGCCTACCGACACCAGCAGCTTATACTTGTGCTGCTGAGAGACGCAATTCAAGATACTCGCTCAACGCCAACAAGCAATGCTTCGACAGAGAGCAGAAAACAAAATCCACCAATGTACACCACTTAAATGATGAGATCGCTGCCGTCCCTTACCATATATGATAAATGGGTGGAAAAAATAATGAGAGCGCCAAACCAATGGACAAAGGCTCATTTAAAAAAAAAAAAAAATCAGAGTACAGCAGTAAAAAGACCAACACATTTCAGGTGTCAAATTCCCCTTTCCTCAGGGCTCAGATTTTGTAATAGGATTCTTATGGCCCTTACACACGATCTGAAAATTGGACGACAGATGGCCCATTTATTTTTTTGCAAGCTAGTTGTATATCGAAAATGGAGAGGTTATTAACCACATGCTACCCGCCCTATAACAAAATGACGGCGGCAAAGTGGTTTCAATATCCTGAGTGGACCTCATATGACGTCCTCAGGATATTGAGCCGCCGTGCACCCCCGGGGGCGCGCATCGCGTTGTCGCAGGGTGTCAGTCCGGCACCCCGCAGCGCTGATCTAGGTAAAGAGTCTTTGACGGTGACTCTTTACCATGTGATCAGCCATGTCCAATCACGGCTGATAACGATGTAAACAAGAGGAGCTGGTTATCGGCTTTTCCTCACTTGTGTGTGTAACACGTGAGTAGAAGAGAATTGATCGGCTGCTCCTCTGACGGGGGGGGGGGGGATTTGTGCTGACTGATTATCAGCACCCCCCAGAGGATGGCCACACTGGACCACCAGGGATGCCACCAGGGACGCCAATGGGCATCACTGGTTGGCAGGCATCGTTGTTTGGCACTGATTGGCATCCATAAGTACAATACAGTACATCTGTGCCACATATCAGTGCCCATCCGTGCCGCCTATCAGTGCCCCATTAGTGCTGCATATTAGCGCCCCATCAATTCCACCTCATTAGTGAAGAAGAAAACTTTCTTATTTGCAAAGTTTTGTAACAGAAACAAAAATAAAAAAAGGATTTGCTTTTCAAAATGTTTGGTCTTTTTAAAAAAAAATTTGCAGAAAATAAAAATCCCAGAGGTGATCAAATACCACAAAAAGAAATCTCTATTTGTGGGAACAAAATGATACAAATTTAGTTTGTGTACAGTGTAGCATGACCGCGCAGTTGTCATTCAAAGTGCAACAGCGCTGAAAATTGGTCTGGGCAGGAAGTTATATAAGTGCCCGGTATGGAAGTGGTTAAAGTGATAAAAATTCTCATATGAGAGAATAAAAAAAAGTGATGTCATGTGTTGTAGTGCATTTCTATTGTATTTGGATGACAACTATACCGATTAACCACTTCAGCACCGATCGATTTTTTAGAATTTTCCCCCCTTAAGCACCTCCCACCCGGGATCTCGTGTGCACGTGCAGCGGATTGATCCCGATGCGCTTGTGTCACCCAGACACGGCGCATCTCTGATCGGCAGGAGGGCTCTGTGATTGGCCCTCCTGATCACCTGGCGGCGTTGTCCAATCGCCACCATTATGTGATGTGAATAGAAAGCCGGTTGCTAGGTGGTCGGCTCTCGTCTCCTCCCACAGAAGTAGTCAGTGAGGAGAGCAGATCTCTGCAGCCGGCTGGTGATCAGTGAGTATAAGCTGTTTTTTTTCACGCTAATCACCACCCCAGTGTCCCCACACAAAGTCCCCAAAACACTGTCCCCACACAGTAAAAACACCTGTCCCCCACATATGTAACAGTAAAATCATATGTCCCAATGATAATCTGCGCACATCTGTACACGATCATCTGCGCACATCTGTACACGATCATCTGCGCACATCTGTACACGATCATCTGCGCACATCTGTACACGATCATCTGCGCACATCTGTACATGATCACACAAACAAATCATTATACACTTAAAATAATTTTTTATTTTTTTATTATTTTTTTTTTACCAAAGACATGTAGCAGAATACATTTTGGCTTACATTTATGACAAAATTCGATTTGATTGAATTTCTTTTAAAATAGAAAGAAGAAAATGTTTTTTTTTTTCCAAATTCCCGTTTTTTTTAACTTATATCGCAAAAAATAAAAAAAAATGAGTCGTGAATAAATACCACCAAAAGACAGCTCTATTTGTGTGAACAAAATGATAAAAATTTCATTTGGGTACAGCGTTGCATGATCGCGCAATTATCATGCGTGCGAGAGCGCTGAAAGTTGAAAATTGGCCTGGAAAGGAAGGGGGTGAAAGTACCTAGTATTGAAGTGGTTAATGACCAGGCCATTTTTTTTTTGCGATTCAGCACTGTCACTTTAACTGATAATTGCGTGGGCATGCGACACTGTACCCAAACAAAATTGCCGTCCTTTTTTTCCCGACAAATAGAGCTTTCCTTTGGTTGTATTTGATCACCTCTGTGCTTTTTATTTTTTGCGCTATAAACAATAAAAAAAAAAAAGAGCGACAATTTCGAAAGAAAGATAATATTTTTTGCTATAATAAATATATATATATATTTTATAAAAAAAGAAATTTCAACAGTTTAGGCCAATACGTATTCTTCTACATATTTTTGGCAAAATAAAATCACAATAAACATATATTGATTGGTTTGGGAAAAAGTGTCTACAAAATAGGCAATATATTTATGAAATTGTTTTTCTTTTTTTACTACTAATGATTGTGATCCTTGATTTTTAGCGGGATTGTGACATTGCGGCAGACAGATCGAACACTTTTGACACTTTTTTTTTTAGGACCATTGACATGTATACAATGAACAGAGCTAAAAATAGCTACTGATTACTGTATAAATGTCACTGGCAGGGAAGGGGTTACATGTGTTCCCTGGGGGGGGGTGTTGTTAACTGTATGGGGGATGGTCTGACTGGAGGAGGAGAGAGATCGCTGTTCCCTGACAGGACGAGGATCCCCGTTCTGCCTGTTTCGGGAGTGATCGCGGGTCGCTGGCGGACATCGAGTCTGCCAGAACTGCTAGCTGGTTCGCCAGCTCCTTAATGGGCGCTTGCGCCCACAAATTGATGTGTATGCGCCCGACGTACAATAACGCCGATTTGCGCAAGGGAGCCAACTTGCTGCAGTACAACTGCCGCAGGCCTTCAGTTACTAGTTGTTGTTAACCCTCCCCCTGAAATTACACCTACAGGTAAGCCTAGATTAAGGCTTACCTGTAGGTGTTTGCAATATCTCCTAAAGCTACACGGTTTAGGAGATATTTGCCAACAGGTATACACCATTGTCTACGGCGCATTCATAAAAACGGCGCGGAGTGACGCCTTCGCAGCTCCGGGTATCTGTGGAGAGATGTCTGCGGCCGGAGGGGGACACAAGGACGGCTTCGGGGCTTTAATCTAAGGTAAGTAATGCATAATGAGCTAGCATGCTAGTCATACTAGCTCATTATGGCTTTGTCTTGCAGGTGTTTTTTTATAGGTTGTTTTTTTTATAACATTAAAGTGATTGTCATTTTTTTTATATAACAAACATGTCATACCTGCACTGTTTTTATACAGAGTTGCCCCAATCCTCCTCTTCTCGGGTCCCCTGATGGTTCTCCTGGCTCCTCCCCTCTACCAGATGCCCTTCATAGAAAGCCATTTCCTATGGGGGGAATTGTTCCCGAGCCGCACTGTGTGTCTATATAGACACACACCGCTTGGCCCCACTCTCCTCACAGGCTTTGATTGACAGCAGCAGGAGCCAATGATTTCCGCTGCTGCCTCCATGTGGATTGAGACGAGAACAGACGCAGACTGTCTGCATCCAGGGCCAATCACTTGCAGGTGACTGCTGTATGAGTAATTACGTGCAAGCGTCCTGCGATTAGCTGCGGGAGTCGGTGTGAATGTAGCCTTCAAGCTAGGATTTCACTGTATGGCCATTGCTTGCTCAATGCTGCCACGTAACAATGACACAGAGTGAACTGTAGACAGCGTGGGATGGGGGCTTTCCCATGACGGTAGTTCTTGTGTCCTCGGGCACCAGACAACATTGATTTGTTATAACGTGTAGCCTTGGAAGCTTGGTGCAGGGTGTGTCCGGGACAGGATTGGAACACCTGTAATGTGCTCATCAGACAAGTCCTGTCCTGTCCCTACAGCAGAAATAGGTGGGATTCCGATAAGAAAAGTTCTTTACTGCAAGGATTCTGTAACCTTGAATACAAGGCTTCTCATCTGTGCCAGCTTTTATTTCTACCGACGAGAAGAAGAAGAATTACTGAATAGATTGCCGTCTATTGGTCAGATTTTCAAATATATGGCCCAAAGCCCTACAGAGGCCATCTCTGGCCTTGTTTCTCTCACTCTCTCTTCTTTATTATCCTTAAAGCTGAATTCCAGGTATGGATATTTTTGCACAGTCACAGACCAATGTAAGCATGTGTGCCATACAGGGGCGTATCTACTGTGAGGCAAACAAGGTGTTTGCCTTGGGCGGCATTTTTGGGGGCGGCAGAAGGAAGGGACATGGTCATGTCCATTAGCTCAAGATCAGTGGCTGCCCGTGGTCAAAATTTTTGGAGGGGCGCAAACTGGAAAAAAAAACATCAAGCGCAGCCAACGGTGCCCATCAAACGCAGCCACTGTACCCATAAATTGCCGCCCCTGTGCCATCAAACACGGCTACTGTACCCATCAATTGCTGCCAGTGTGCCCCATCAATTGCCACCAGTGTGCCCCATCAATTGCTGCCAGTGTGCCCCATCAATTGCTGCCAGTGTGCCCCATCAATTGCCGCCAGTGTGCCCCATCAATTGCCACCAGTGTGCCCCATCAATTGCCGCCAGTGTGCCCCATCAATTGCCGCCAGTGTGCCCCATCAATTGCCGCCAGTGTGCCCCATCAATTGCCGCATGTGTGCCCCATCAATTGCCGCATGTGTGCCCCATCAATTGCCACCAGTGTGCCCCATCAATTGCCACCAGTGTGCCCCATCAATTGCTGCCAGTGTGCCCCATCAATTGCCGCCAGTGTGCCCCATCAATTGCCGCGAGTGTGCCCCATCAATTGCCACCAGTGTGCCCAGTGTGCCCCATCAATTGCCACCAGTGTGCCCCATCAATTGCCACCAGTGTGCCCCATCAATTGCTGCCAGTGTGCCCCATCAATTGCCGCATATGTGCCCCATCAATTGCCGCATATGTGCCCCATCAATTGCCGCATGTGTGCCCCATCAATTGCTGCATGTGTGCCCCATCAATTGCCGCATGTGTGCCCCATCAATTGCCGCATGTGTGCCCCATCAATTGCCGCCAGTGTGCCCCATCAATTGCCGCATATGTGCCCCATCAATTGCCGCATGTGTGCCCCATCAATTGCCGCATGTGTGCCCCATCAATTGCCGCATGTGTGCCCCATCAATTGCTGCCAGTGTGCCCCATCAATTGCCGCATGTGTGCCCCATCAATTGCCGCATGTGTGCCCCATCAATTGCCGCCAGTGTGCCCCATCAATTGCCGCCAGTGTGCCCCCCGCCCGGCACTTACCTGTCTCGGCGCTGTCCTCCACGCTCCGAGTCTTCCATGTCTTCTCCAATCCTCTTCCCGTCATCTCTGCTATGATTGGACGCCTGATAGGTGTCCAATCACAGCGCCTTTTGCTTTAGCCAATCAGCTGACAGGGTAGCCAGACCCGAGCACCTGATTGGCAGGTCAGTGTTGGGGAAGCGATTTTTTTCGCTTCTCCAACACAACACTGTGTAAACAGCGAACGCAGAGCATTGCGCCTGCCGTTTACCATTTTGGAAGCCTATAGCTCTAATCAGTGGTGTAGTGAGTAACACTCTCATCTAGCAGTAAAAAGGGTCGCTGGTTTGAACCCCGACCATGACACTACCTGCCTGGAGTTTGCATGTTCTCCCTGTGCCTGCGTGGGTTTCCTCTGGCTACTCCGGTCTCCTCCCACACTCCAAAGACATGCTGGTAGGTTAATTGGCTTCTGCCTAAATAGGCCCTAGTATATGAATGCGAGTTGGGGACCTTAGATTGTAAGCTCCTTGAGGGTAGGGACTGATGTGAATGTACATAAAAAACGCTGTTGTAATTTAGATGCCCGGCGCCCAACAAGGGGCCAAACACCTGATGTGAATGTACAATGTATATGTAAAGCGCTGCGTAACTTGACGGCGCTATATAAGCACCTAAATAATAATAATCAGGACACCTATTAGAACCGACAGCTCTAATCAGGCGCTTCCACCAAAAAAAACGGCGTTGCAATTTAGATGCCCGGCGCCCAACAAGGGGCCAGACACCTGAATTAGGGGGCAGCAGCAGCGACAATAGATAGAACGATGCAGAAGAGAGGGGGCGACACTCCTGCGCCCTCTATGGACGCACCACCACTGCACAAGATAGATGGCATCATCGTCCCGCTAGAAAGGGACAGTAAGCCCCACCCCCTATTGATCCTATGACCTGCTCTAGAACCCGGCCATCCCCCTCTATTTACATTACAGGGTGGACAGGCAGGGCACAAAGGGCCTGGGAACTGAGGTGGTAGCAGGTAACCCCTCCCCCAGCCTGGGCAAGCCAACTAACTAACATACTTGCCTACGAGTATACAGATCTGTTTTACACAGTGTAGGAGGAAGGAAACTTTTTTTAGGAATAGTGTTAGACTTTAATTCCACTTTAACCACTTGCTGACCGCTAGAATGGCTCCTGTGGGCAAATAAACATACCTGTAGGTTGCTTCGAAAATCCCGCCGTGCAGGCGTGCGCGAGCCCACAGTTAGCTCTAGGCCCACGGGACCCACAGACTCGATGTTTGCCAGTGTCCAGCGATCGTGTAATGAAACGGCAAAACAGGGGATGCCTGTGTAAACAAGGAATCTCCCTGTTCTGTCTAGTGACAAGACACTGATCTACTGCTCCCTGTCATTGGCAGTGATCAATGTCGTGTCACTGGTAGCCCAGCCCCCCCACAGTTAGAATCACTCCCTAGGACACACTTAACAGCTTCCTCGCCCCTAGTGGTTAACCCCTTCCCTGCCAGTGTCATTTACACAGTAAAGCGTTTTTATAGCACAGATCGCTGTATAAATGACAATTTTCCAAAAATAGCGTCAAAGGTGTCCGATGTGTCTGCCATAATGTCGCAGTCCCAATAAAAATCGCAGATCGCCATTACTAGTAAAAAAAAAAAAAATGCCATAAAACTACCCCCCCCCCTATTTTGTAGACGCTATAACTTTTGTGCAAACCAAACGATTATTGCGATTTTTTTTTACCCAATAATATGTAGACGAATACATAATCGGCCTAAACTGAGAAAACATTTTTTATAAATATATTTTTTGGGGGATATTCATTATAGCAAAAAGTTAAAAAATATTGTGGTTTTTTTTTTCGAAATGTTCACTTTTTTTGTTTATAACGCAAAAAATAAAAAATGCAGAGGTGATCAAATACCACCAAAAGAAAGAAATTGTTGTGGGAAAATAAGGACGCCAAATTTGTTTGGGTACAACGTCGCACGACCGCGCAATTGTCAGTTAAAGCGACGCAGTGCCGAATTGCAAAAAGTGCTCTCTGGTCAGGAAGGGGGTAAATCCTTCCAGGGCTGAAGTGGTTAAGCCAACCTCATTCGTACTCATCTCTATGGATTAAAGAAAAACAAAAAACATTTGACCGCCTTAGGGATGGGGTGTTGGTAAACCTACAGGAGGGGGTAGGATCTTCCTGATCCTTTCAGAATGGGCCATACATGTCACTGTTAATATATATCGTTGGCTTTATCTTTGCATTGTCCATTGAAACAGACATGGCTTAGCTATTCATTCTAAGCTGGACCAGGGCATGGAAATTCCTTGTGTGCAATGAAGGGGGAAGAAGCTGGATGATCTTCTGACTTGTGGGAAAGGGCAGGTGGAAAAGGTCATCTCTGATTCCTGTAAATTATGAGGCTGAAGGAAGATCAGGGGGGTGGGAAAGCCCAGAATGGAGGGGCACCTCTATGTATGTCATGCAGGAGAAGATCTCCCATCCATCAGCTGTTCAAAAGAATCCCAGTATAAAGCTGGTCATACATGCTTGGATCTTGGTTTGGATGACGTTGTTGACCAATTTCATTCAAACAGGGGAGGGCTGGCAGCCTCAGGCCTGGGGGGCAAGTCCAGTCAAGTGGCCCATAGAGCGTGGAAAAGTGATGGATCAAGGAAAACAGTCTGAGATTTTTCATGATCACAAGAGTCCGCACAGAGGCCCCCCTTACATCAGAGTCCGCACAGAGGCCCACCTTACATCAGAGTCCACACAGAGGCCCCCCTTACATCAGAGTCCGCACAGAGGCCCACCTTACATCAGAGTCCACACAGAGGCCCACCTTACATCAGAGTCCGCACAGAGGCCCCCCTTACATCAAAGTCCGCACAGAGGCCCACCTTACATCAGAGTGCACACAGAGGCCCCCCTTACATCAGAGTCCACACAGAGGCCCCCCTTACATCAGAGTCTGCACAGAGGCCCCCCTTACATCAGAGTCCACACAGAGGCCCCCCTTACATCAGAGTCCGCACAGAGGCCCCCCTTACATCAGAGTCCGCACAGAGGCCCCCCTTACATCAAAGTCCGCACAGAGGCCCCCCTTACATCAAAGTCCGCACAGAGGCCCCCCTTACATCAGAGTCCGCACAGAGGCCCCCTCTACATCAGAGTCCGCACAGAGGCCCCCCTTACATCAGAGTAGTGGCAGTCGGTGGCTGTGCATAGTGTCACCAGCCCGGGGGGAGATTTCCACCCTGCCCCCCCTGCCAGCCCTCCCCTGCATTCAAGGGCCCTTAAAATGTTTGTCTGGACCTTCTACTTGAGTGGATTGCCAGACTTGTTAAACCCAGTTTCTTTATTGCATATGAAATCAATAAATGAATAATGCAAAGAATTTATTTATAAGTGTATTGCATATTTAGAAGTACAGTGGAACCTCGGATTCCGAGCATAATCCTTTCCAAGAGAATGCTCGTAATCCAAAGCACTCGCATATCAAAGCGAGTTTCCCCATAGAAGTCAATGGAAACGAAAATAATTTGTTCCGCATTGATTTCTATGGCTTGTGGCCAGAGGTGGGGAGGGGGCGCCGCAGAGCCTCGGAAAGGCTCACGAATGGAGTATTCATTTCCGAGTTTCCAAATTTCCGAGTTTTTACGAACGGCTCCGACGTCCCGCACCTCTGGGCATATGCGGTACTGTACGCGGCTTTGCCTTGAATTCTGCTTGTTTTGCTAGACAACACTCAGGATTTACAAGGAAAAAAAAATGCTTGTATCTGCCATTAGCTCCCACTGCTGTCAATCAAATCCAATGACAGGGGAGCGTGTCCCCAGGAGAAAAAAATAAAAAAATCTGGCCACCTTAGCATACACCATATCTGGGTTTCCTCTTTGGTTCCTTTGCTGGAAAGGTGAAAACAGGGATGGCGGGCCCGGGGAGTGTTGGGGGTTGTTGATAGGCGGGGGAAGTAAGAAGTCTGCATACCAATCAGGCAGGTCAATAGGTGCAATCTGCATGGCCTCAAAAAATTTCATGAGGTCCCCAGGGACTCTGAGCAGGTGTTGTTTGCCCATATATGAGGCCTGAAGTGCAAATGGGAACTTCCATCTGTAGGTTATGCCTTTCTCTCTGAGGATGGAGAGAAGGGGTCTCAGAGCTCTCCTGTTTTGCAATGTGATTGGGGAAAGGTCCTGAAACAATTGGATCGTGACATTCCCATGCTTAATCTCGTCTGCGTTCCTCGCTTCATGCAATATTTCCTCCTTCAGTCCAAAGTTTGGCAAGCAGCAGATAATATCCCTGGGGGGGTTGTCATCTGGGGCCTTCGGTCTGAGCGCCCTGTGTGCTCTGTCGAATTCAATAGGGGACTGTTCAGGTCTATCCAGCAGGGAGTTGAAAATGGCGGACAGAGTAGGCCTCACATTCTCAGGGGGCACCGACTCGGGGACCCCCCGGACCCTAATATTATGTCTACGCCCCCTATTATCCAGGTCCTCAATCTGCCTGTTCATGTCAATCAAGTGTTGAGAGTGATTGGCAGAGATGTCATCAAGTCTGAGAAGGGCCCTGTCTCTCCTTTTGCCTGCGCGCTCTGAAATTGCCATCTGCTCTGAGAGCCGGAGCAGCTCTGATTTAATGTCTGAGATGGCTAGGGAGAACGAGTTCTTAAAGCGGTATTTCACCCTAAATATAAGATCTCCCATGCGATCCAGCATACTGGCGTCAGCGCCAGTATGCTGGTTTTTTTTTTCTAATCGCACACTTACTGTATTATAGTGGAATTCCTTTTTTGTCCCCCGTGGTGGACGGCGCCAGTATAGCGCGTCACATCTTCCTAAAATACCCGATATGGACTCGGGTAATCTCGGCGAAAATGCGGCGCCTGCGCACAGACCTAGGAGCTGACTGCGCAGGCGCCGTATTTCTCCGAGTCCTACGGCTATGGCGCGTCACGCCCTCCGAAATAGGACTCGGAGAAATACGGCGCCTGCGCAGTCAGCTCCTAGGTCTGTGCGCAGGCGCCGCATTTTCGCCGAGATTACCCGAGTCCATATCGGGTATTTTAGGAAGATGTGACGAGCAATACTACAGCCGTCCACCGCGGGGGACAAAAAAGGAATTCCACTATAATACAGTAAGTGTGCGATTAAAAAAAAAAAAACCCCAGCATACTGGCGCTGCGCACGTGCCTGCACGTAGGCGTACCACCATATGTGCAGCCGCGCAGCGGTTCGCAAGCGGTTAACTGCAAAGTACAAGGGTCTACTAAACAATCATTTCAGTTCAGAAGAAGGTAGGCCCTCATTATCTAGAAAGGGGGTCCATATTTATTATAATTATTACACCTCAGAATGTAAACATTCTAATACAGGGATTTGTTCAAGAAGACTACTTTGTGGTTAGTAAGGAATTATTCCCCCCCCGGAAGAGGCAATGATGACCGGAGTTGCCCAGGCAACTGATGGAGGTTGTGAGAAGCTGGACGTCCCTCGCATGCGCTGCTTTCAGCCTAATGAGCGATGTGATTATGTAAAAAAGATGAAAAGCTCTTCCCTTAGAAAAAAATTTTGGAGACTGTACTTCTTTTTTAAAGTATATCTAAGAACCAAACTTTTTTTCATTTTAGACAAGTTAAATTGCTGTCAGGTTTTTTTTTTTTTTTGCCATGAGTCTCATTAGGGAGCTTTTCCTTAATTGTCTGCCTTGTAGACTCAACAGGAAGTTGGAGGATAATCTTCCAATGTGAGGGAGATCCCTCTTAGATGTCACTGGAACAATTGTCCCCATTGGAAGATTTTCCCTCTATTTCTATTCTCTCTGCTCATGCTCAATTTTTAGTGAGTTTCTATGCTGAGCAGGGCCGGTCCTAGGCAGGGTGCACCCGGGCGTCTGCAGAGGTGGGGGCGCCAAAGTGCCAGAGTTCTCCCCTCCCTCCTTCTCTCCTTGTTTGTGTCCGTCCAGAACTAGTGTTCTGAGTATAGGCATGTGTCCGTCCAGAACTGATGTGTGAGCATAGGGCAGCCTGTCCAGCCTGGCAGTGCTCAGGGGAGGGGCCGCTCCTCCCTATCACATCTGAGCAGCCCATGTGACTATAGAGTCACACATGTGGGTGTATACACAGTGGTAAATGACATTTGCTGCCAATCAAGTCCTGTGGCATGGGAGTGGGGCGCGGGGCCGAGACCTGCTGTCTCCCTTTTCCTGCCACTCCCTCCCTCCTCCTCCATGCCCACCAACCAACTAAACATAAGAGGGGAGATATATCCTAGATTGTAAGCTCTAACGAGCAGGGCCCTCTAATTCTTCTTGTAGTGAATTGTATTGTAACTGTACTGTCTGCCCTCATGTGGTAAAGCGCTGCATAAACTGTTGGCACTACATAACACTTGTATAATAATAATACTACATGTAGATAAATGGAGGCTTCACCTCCCTCTTATTCTAAGACACAGGCTGGAGGGGCATGACACAGCCTGTGACTGGCAGACATCCCCCACACTGTTATTGCCAAAAAATAATAAAGATTTTTTTTCCAAATATATACCGTAAAACCTTGGTTTAAGAGCATTTTGCAAGACAAGCAAAATGTTTACATACATTTTTGCCTTGATATACAAGCGATGTCTTGATATAAGAGTAGCGTCATGTCACAACTGAGTATAAAAGAGAAGAGAGGAGTCTCTAAGTGTAGCGATATGGTTACATTTAATGAAGGTACAACATTTAGCAACATATTGATACACTTTAGAGGCGCTTCTCTTCTCTTTTATACTCTGTAGCTCCTGCTGGATTTTTCTTCCAATCCCCCTGTGGAGGCTTCCATCACTGCCACCTATCAGTGCCCATAACTACCAGCTATCAATGCCACCTATTAGTGTCACTTCTCAGTGCCCACCAGTGCCATGTATCAATGCCCTTCATTGCCACCCATCAGTGCCACTTCTCAGTGCCGCCTATCAGTGCCCATCAATGCCACCTATCAGTGCCCATCAGCGCAGCCCATCGGGGCCCATCAATGCAGCACATCGGGGCCCATCAATGCAGCCTCATCAGCGTACATTGATGAAGGAGAAAAATTTAAATAACAATTATAACAAAATATAAAATAAAAAAATTTATAAAAAAAATAAAATAATAATAATTGTTTTAGATTTTTTGTTTAACAAAAAAAGAAAAACCACAGGAGGGGATTATATACCACGAAAAGAAAGCTCTATTTGTGAAAAAAAAAAGAAGATAAAATTCATGTGGGTACAGTGTTGTATGACCGTGCAATTGTCATTCAAAGTGCGACAACGCTGAAAGCTGAAAATGTGTCTGGGCAGGAGTGCCCAGTAAGCAAGTGGTTAAAGAAAATTTGTTCAGAATTCCATCCATGTATGGCCTGCACAAGGCAGGGAGTTTGTTACTGACAAGAACACCAAGTGAAAATAAAGGTAAACAAACCCTAAAACAAAAAAGCTGTGATATTAAAAAAATTTGGGGGGGGGGGGGTTTGGATTTAATACCACTTTAACCGAAAAAACCTGTACATCTGCTGCTGGAAGGAACATCCCTGGAATCCAGGGGCTGTTGGCAGTGGTTATTTGGGGCAGACATTTGATTTATGATGTATAACCAGCTGCTTAAATGTCTGCCTTCAAGACAGAGAACCGGCAATAGAAAAGTGATGTGTCTCCAGTTCCGGGACAGACGTGACCTCTTGTAATAACTAAGTGGGCAGCTGATGACACTTATGGAGGGCAGGCACAAACATTTAAAATGCAAAATTTGAACGTTAAAGGGGTTTTAAAAGTCTCAAGTTTTTTCCCCTCAATGCATTCTATGCATTAAGGGGAAAAACCTTTTTTAGCTGCAGCTGCCCACAGCCCCCCCACCCAGAGTCCCTCTTTTTCTTACCTGAGCCCATCCGTACCAGCGACGTGCATGAGCCCAGACGCTCTAGCCGCTGTCTCTGTCCTCATTGGATAGATTGATAGCAGCGGGAGCCTCCCACTGCTGTCAATCAAATCCAGTGACACGGAAGCGGGGGTGTAGCGGGGCCGAGTCCTGCTGCCTGTGTCAATGGACGCAGCGAGGGGGGGGGGGTAGCAGGGGCCGAGTCCTGCTGCCTGTGTCAATGGACGCAGCGGGGGGGGGGGGGGGGTAGCAGGGGCTGAGTCCTGCTGCCTGTGTCAATGGACGCAGCAGTGGGACTCGGGATCGCGCCTGCAAGGATGGCACCATGGAAACCTAATGAAGAGGAGGAGCCAGGAGCGCCTACTGGGCACACCAGAAGAAAAGGATCGGGGGCGCTTTGTGCAAAACCCTTGCACAGAGGAGGATAGTATAACATGTTTGTTATTTATATTTAAAAAAACGTGAACCTTTACAATCACTTTAAAATATTTACAAGCACTTTGTTATATATATATATATATATTAGGGCTGTTACTGATCAAAATTCTTGTGTTCGATTAATCGTTTTTTATTTTAATCGATTAATCGACTAATTTCGATTAATTATAACGCACATACAGATCCAACAACTTTTAGCTGATCTGCTTGCAGGCTGATTCCCAGTGCAGCTGCCAACAGCAGGATACAAAAAACACACAAAGGCAGCGCTCGATGGGAATAGCATTAAAACTTGTATAGTCTTCAAGTAGGCAACAAAATAAATATTGCACTGGAGATAAAATCGATGTAGCTACATAACTGTAATAATGTTGCGAGTAATACCAAATGGTACCAAAAGCCGTCATAAAAATATGTAGCCAAGTATGATACTGGTATAAAAATGTGTACAACGATACCACTGCTGAATCCAGATGTGGAGAGGTTACCATCAGTCTGTCGGCATGTAGCTGTCCCATGAAGGGAACTATCACAACTCCAAGTGGATGGTTGTAAAATCCCAGGTAAAAGTAAGTGATAGAGGGAAGTGTAACAGCTACTATGTGGCAGATAGTAAGGTCCGCCACCATGCAGATATGAAGGCACAGCTAAGGAGCCCTTCAAATGGATACGGCAAGCCACGCCGGTGTCCGTGACATTACTGGATCTCCAACAGACAGGGCCGGTGCAAGGATTTTTGACACCCTAGACGAAAACTCCTTTTGCCGCCCCCACTGGGTCCGTCCCCGTTTCCACCCCCTTCGCCAGTGTTAAATGGTTTGAGTAAACCCTATAACGTCTACATCTGCAAGACAGCTGGTTCTTTTGAAAAAAAAAAAAACGAATGCAGCCACCCATCTATAAATTGGTAATCTTCAGTATAATAAATATTTTGCTTTAATACCACTTTAAGAGGATAAAGTTTTTTTTGTTTACAAACGGTTTATTGGGATATAAGTCTCAGTACAGTTTAAATACACATTGGTAAGGAGTACAAGAATACATACAAATGCAGTGAATATCATGAAGGATATACATAGTAGTTATCAGAGAGGCAGAGAAATAGGTTGTTGTTAGTATAAAAGGCTACAAGGCAGCATAGTACAGTAATGTGAGAGCTACATGAATTAGATTAGTGGCAAGGAGAGGGGGGGAAAGAGCAAAAAAAAAAAAAAAAAGGGGGGGGATATAGCAGAATCCTAAAAAGGTTCAGTGAATCAACAGAGATAAGTCCCAAGGCCTCCATTTCTGATCGTATATGTTCATAGTGTCATATAAGGTGTGATGTATGCGTTCTGCTAGTTTGATGGACAACATACGATCCATAATCTGAGTCCATGGCACCGTGGCGGAACGCCAGTTGAGAGCTATCGCCCAATGTACTGATGTGAGCAAGGTGTGTATTAGTCTGGTGTGGGTTTTAGGGATGTCGGGAATAGGATAAAAAAGGAGACACATTTTCGGGGTGAGTTCTATTCTTCTCCCTGTAATCTGTTCTATTTTGGTGCTGACCTGTTGCCATGTATTTTTGAGGTGCGTACATTCCCAGAAGGTGTGGATAAGGGAACCCTGTTCTGGGCAGCCTCTGAAGCATAGGGGGGAGGTTGCAGGATAGAATGAATTGATTCTATCTGGGGTGAGGTACCATCTGTAATAGAGCTTAATAGCAGATTCCCTAATAGAGGCTGTCTTGGTGCATTTCTGTAGGTTGTTTGTCATACTATCCCATTGATCTATAGAGAAGGATTCGTCTAGATCTGATTCCCATTTCTGCATTTGGTGTGTTTTGTCTGGTAAATTGTGTTCGTTTAGGGTTTTATATATTCTAGATATCAGGCCCTTGTCTCGTGGTGAAGAAAGACAAATTCGTTCGAAAATCGTGAAGGGGGTTTGGAGGGAGAGAGAGAAGTTTTTTTGATAGAATAGTTTGATATTATTATAGTCTGAGAGTTCGGTATCTTTAAGTTTGTATTCTGTTTGCAGATCTAAGAATGTCCGAAAAGTATTATTTTTGGTGAAAGCTTTTAGGTTAGAAAGATTGAGGAGTTTCCAAATAGAATATTGGTTGGAGTGTAGGTCTGGGGGGGTAAATAGGGGGTCCCCAATGAAGGAAGCTAGGGGAGGGATCTCTGAGGAGATGTTAAACTTATGTTTATGTCTGTGCCATAATAGTAGGTCTTGGTGTACTACTTTATTAAGTTGACCCATTCTTTGAGTTTTAATAGATTTGGACCATAGGAGGCCTTGGAGGTGGAACGGTAGAACAGACTGTTCCTCAAATTCTAGCCAAGGTATATGATTGGAGGGTGCATACCATTGTGCGAGTTGTGTATATCTGGCAGAGAGGTAGTATAGCCATAAGTTGGGCAAACTCAACCCTCCCTTCGATTGAGGTCTATACATCAACGCATATCCAAATCTAGATTTTTTATTTTGCCATATGAACTTGTTTATATCTCTTTGTATAGCGTCTAGGGCTCTTTTAGGGACCAGGGTAGGAAGTGCTCTAAAGAAGAAAAGTAGTTTTGGAAGTATAACCATCTTGGTGGCAACTATCCTACCCATGAAGGACATATGGAATGTTGACCATGATTTAAGTAAATCTTTGATGTTTTGGAGTAATCTAGGGTAGTTTTTGTGGTATAGGGACTTGTAGGATGGGGTGATATGGACGCCTAAGTATCGGAAGTAATCTGAACTCCATTGAAAGGAGAATTTCTCCTTTAACTTGGCAGTCAGATCAGAGGGGCAGTTAACTGGGAGAGCAGAACATTTAGATAAATTTATGCCTAAACCTGAGAGGTCATGAAACGTATCCAAAGTCTTAATTAGGTTCGGTAGCGAAAGTAAAGGGTCAGAGAGAAACAGGAGGACGTCGTCTGCATAGAGACTTAGTTTATAGTTTTTTAAACCTTTTGTGTACCCTTTGATGTTGGAATTACTGCGGACGGCGCAGGCAAGGGGCTCAATAGCAAGAGCGAACAGAAGAGGGGATAAGGGGCAGCCCTGTCTTGTGCCCCTGCTTAATGGGAAAAACTCAGAGTTATGGCCGGGGAGCTTAATTCGGGTATGTGGATTGTGGTATAATGCTTTAAATCCATGTAGAAATTAATCTCCTATACCATATCTAGGGAGTAGCGAGTCTAAGTAAGACCAACTAACGCTATCAAAAGCTTTATGAATATCTAAACTAAGTAGTAGTGTTGATCTTGAATGAAGGATGGAGTCTTGGATGATGTTAGTTGCTAATCTTATATTATCTGTGATCTGCCTGTCAGGGATAAAACCTGTTTGGTCTGGGTGGATAAGGGGTGAGATGACTGAGGCTAATCTGTCTGCTAATATTTTACCAAAAATTTTTAGGTCGTTGTCTATAACTGAAATCGGGCGAAAATTCTGTGGGGATGAGTGGTCTTTATTTGGTTTGGGTAGAAGCGACATATTCGCTAGGAGCATTTCAGAAGGGAATTGATTGCCCTGTAGAACGTGGTTGAATAGTTTCACAAGATGTGGAATTAAAACTGAGGCAAACTTTTTGTAGTATGTTGAAGAAAATCCGTCTGGGCCTGGGGCTGTGGAGGTCTTTAGGGAACCTATAATCTTGGTTAACTCTAATTCTGTGCAGGGTGCATTCAATGCATCCCTCTGTCGGGTTGATAAAGTGGGTAGCGGGATTTCATCTAGCCATTGCGTCGAGGATTGTTTCGGTGTGTTTTGTGGAGATGATAGAAGCTTCTTATAAAATTTCAAGAAAACCTCCATGACTCCCTTAGGGTGAGTGATTAAGTGGCCAGCAGAATTTCTTAGTTTATAGGTATGGGGAGGTTTCGTGGATTGGTTCAATTTTCTGGCAAACATAGTGGATGTAGAATTGCTATGTAATAGGAATCTTGCTTTTGACCATCTAAGTGCTTTTTCTGTATCTGAGGTTAGTAGAGTGTCTAGGGCTGCACGTTTTTCTTGGATTTGTTTAAGTATATCACTGGAGGGGGATTGATTGTGTTTATGATATAATTTGTCCAGGTCTCTAGTTAGTGTTTTTATCTCGGACAGTTTAATTCTGTTTTTAGTGGAAGCCAACTTGATTAGGTGACCCCTCATGACCGCCTTGTGTGCCATCCACAGAGACGTGGGAAGAGCATCTGGGGAAGAGTTAAGTGTAAAGTAATCTTCCATATTGGAAGTTAGCTGATGGATGTTCAGATGGTCTGTTAGTAGTGCATCGTTAATGCGCCACCTGTGGGGTGTGTCAGCGAGACCTATTTTGGAAGTCGTGAAAGATGTGATGTGATGATCTGACCAAGGGCAGGAATGGATGTCTGCATTTGATGAATTAGCGACTAGAATCGGGGTGCAAAAGATGTAATCTAATCTTGCGGAGCAGTCGTGGGGGTGTGAATAGAAGGTGTAGTTTTTGACGCCAACATTATGAGCCCTCCACGTGTCTATGAGTTGGTGGTTTAATAGTGTGCGAGTTAATGTTTTAGGGAAGGCTTTAGATGTGGGTGCTACTTTGCTTCTATCTAAGGATGAGTGAGCGGCTATATTGAAGTCCCCGCCTATAATCAGGTGGGGGGAGGAGTATTTATCTAAAGTATCGAAAAAATTTGAGAAAAATGATGCATGAGCCTCATTGGGTGCATATACCGAGGCTATTGTGACCAGACGTCCTCCTATAGAGCCCTTTACAATTAGAAAGCGACTCTCTGGGTCTCTAAAGACGCTATGGGTATCAAATACTACCGAGTTTTTAATAAAAATAGCAGTGCCTCTTCTTTTGGAATCGAATGTTGTGAAATAAAATTGAGTGTATGCCTTGTCGAAAAATTTGGGGTGCTTGGATGTCGCGAAGTGTGTCTCCTGTATTAATATTATGTCAGCCCCCAGTCTCTTATAGTGACGGAAGGCTTTTTTCCTTTTTTGGGGGGAGTTTATTCCATTGGCATTATGGGAGATTACCTTCAAAACCATTTAGTGTATATAAATGAATGCAAAGGGATGGCACCCGGTGATAGTCAATAGCTCTGTTTGTGTACTGGAGTACGAAATGATCATACTTTAAGAGATAAGGAGCATACCAAGCACCCCAACACACAATCCCATAGAATGTCAGTACAAAGTTTAAGGGAGCATCTGAATGTGATGTATTATACCTGAGTGAGGAATCTATGCCATGCCAATATACAAACAATTTGTTTCCTATGTGAGACTTGAGTATATAAAAGAACAACATTATAAACCGTATGAACATCATTTCAAAGAATTTAAAGCAACTAAACATGTTACTAAAATTGCTATAGGGCTGTAAACAGTGTGTATACCAGAGTAAGGGGTCAAACTGTAAATAACGGTTTGACTTTAAAACAGTAAACTTTGGACCTATAAGTCCAAGCCTCACTCCCGGAGTCTTGCCGAAAAACGCTATAACGAGTACGATCAGAGGCACCAAATAGCATGCCGTAAGATTCATACTTTGACTCCAAGAGTGAGAGGGGGGTAAACCAAGCGGAGGCGGAGAGACCAAGCAGCCCTCCGTATTTTTATTATATGTGTTATCTAGTGGTAACAAGAGGAATAAAGGAAAGAGGAGAGGGAAAACAAAAAAAAAAAAAAAAAAAAAAGTTCTGTATCCATTCGGTGCAGGTTGCCTGAGTTTCACTCACAGCCATAATGGGGGGGGGTGGAGGGAGAGAAAAAAAAAAAAGGGGGGGGGGGAGAGGGGATCAAGCCAATCCTCCAGGAGGATAGACAATGTTTGAGGTAACAACCATTATCTGGAATGATTCAAGATTGCGTCCCTATGTTTGTACTTGCGTCTGATGTCTTTCCTTCTCTCTTCTCTCCTCCCCCTCCCCCCCCCCTCCCTTGGATCTCCTGGGAGGATCAAAATGTATCAGATGGTTATGTGCGCAAGTATTGGGCTGTTCTGTTGTTTGGGGGAGCCAATGATCGTTACTGGATGGGGAGAGAGGGAAAAAGGAGCAAAAATATGACCAAGACAAAAACGGGGACCATAGTGGAGGGATTCGATATGTGTACGTTTCCAAAGATTTGTCTTGTATGAAAAGGGGGTTTGAAGGTATATCACGTTTATAAATTCCGTCCTGGTCCAGTAAAAGGTAACTAACAAGGGAAACAGTGAACCAGAAGAAAGTTTCAACCTCCTTGGGGGGATGGATGTAGGAAGAAAAAAAAAAAAAAAAAAAAAACACAATGAAAAATAGCCAAAAAGGGCTGACGTGGTGCAAGAGTGTCTTTTGCGGGTCAGTAAAACATGGCTATTAAAGAAAGAGAACTATTACGCTTCATGTGACTTTCATGGGTTAGCAAATCGCAATGTTGATCTCATCCTTCTCTGATCTCGTCTTGAAGATGGAGTGGCCCAAATGGGAGATAGGTGTGGAGTAGAAGGTGGTCTTGAGCCCATTTCCGGTTCCAGCAATCCAAGTTTAATCAGGAGCTCCTTGCCCTCCGCGACATTAACAACTGAGTAGACTGTTCCATTATGGGGTATAGTTAGTTTGAACGGGAAACCCCATCTATACCTGATGTGGGCCGATTGTAGGATCGATGTTACTTCCCTCATCCTGCGTCTTCTTTCGAGGGTGGCCTGAGAGATGTCAGGGTATAATTGAATCCTTGTTCCCTCCAACATGATATTGTGCGAGTTCCTTGAGGCCCTCAAAATATTCTCTTTGGTGATAAAGTCCTTCATGCAGAGGACAATGTCGCGGGGGGGTTTGTCTATTGGGGGCTTAGGTCGAAGGGCCCTGTGGATCCTATCGCAGGCGAAGGATTGTGGCGGAGTGTCTGGCAGAAGAGATTGGAACAGTTTCGAAACAGCTGGCATCAGGTCTGTCACTGACTCTGGAACCCCGCGTATTCTCAAATTGTTTCTTCGATTTCTGTTATCCAAATCCTCCACATGGGCCTGGAGATAGGAATAGTTTTCAGCCAATAGCTCAAAGTCTTTCCTTAGGTCATTGTGGGCTAGTGACAACTCATCGTGCTTAGTTTCTAGCAATTCTGTACGCCCTCCCAAAGATGCTATCTCCTGCTGTAATGTGCTAGTTGATGATTTCAGTTCTGAGTGGAACTTGCTAGCCAGTTTTTCATACATAATGGTGAGACTGGCGTCCAGATCAGATTTAGTGAGTTGAGAGGAGAGTTCCCATGCTGGTTTGGATGGAGCTATGTCCTGAGAGGCGTGAGAAAGTGCTGGGGAGGCCTGCGGAGAGTGATGGGGAGCGTTTTGAGACATCTTGCCTTTCGTTTTGGAGCGGAGTAAGATGTTAGTAGGAGGATATTTTGAACGGCGACCACGGTTCCTGTAGTTTCCAGGCATGCACAGAGATATACCGTGGGTGTGTTGGTGGATTACAGGCACTGTTAATATGAGATGGGGTTAGGCACCGTGGATAAGCTCTATTCCTCTTTAACCATTGAAGCTTTTATTCAGGGCCGCTGTGGCGTACCTCGCCCCGCATGTGACCCCCCTTAGTTGAGAACAAGTCCTTTAGCGCATCCTGAAATTTACATCCCCAGATGACAACTAGCTCCCATCATATTTATGCGGTACTTTGGGGACGGGGGGCTGGTGATTCCTCCCGGAGCTGGCGGGGAAACTCAAATGATAACCTCTGGTTGTAATGATCAAGATATGTCCATAGAGCTGCTGCTGGTGGATGTGGTCTGTAAAGCAGGGGGATGTATGACACCAGCTCCAGTGCAGCTATGTAAGGTAGGACAGCCACACAGCCCAAATGACACAAGAGGACCACCTCCAGTTTGTAGGGTCACCTAGGTCAGTCGCCCAGGGGGGATTCACTGGGTTATGAGCTGTTTTCCTGTATTAATCGAACACAGGGGGTTGCTGCTAGGCCCAGGGTGTAGCAAGATGGCCGCTGTACACCCCTGCTACCAGGGCTTATGGACAGAGCTGTGTACCTCCAGAGCACTGGAGGTTCTGGGGAGCTTTTATTTTTATTTTTATTTTTTGGGGGGGTGTTACCGGGGGGGGGGGGATCAAGTCAATATGCCAGCAACAGGGCCTTATCGCCTATAGACTGTGGGCCGGATGGAGGGCAGCCGGCGGCGCTGGTAGGTAGCTGGTGTGTAGCCCGAAAGTCCCGCAACCAGCCTGACCCGGTCTCCGATGCACACCGGGCAGTGTTCAGGGGGACTCTGGATGCCAGGGGAAGCCGTAACCCAGCGTGGAGGGATCGCTGACCGGGAAGGCCCCAAGATGGCGGCCGGAGCGCCGAGAAGCCCGGATGATAGGGCTGACGGGGAGCCGGATAAAGGAGGTTTCCGGGCAACGGGGGTCCCGGTGTAGGCCGGAGACTAACCTGGTGAGTCCAGAAAGGGGGTAAGAGGATAAAGTTAATCAAGTAATTCTGTTATACATCAATATATAGGCAAATGATTGTAAGAGAGGTGGGCTATTAGAGACAGAGAGGGGGGCCATCAGAGAGGGGGGCTATCAGAGAGAAGGGGCTATCAGAAAAAGAGAGGGGGGCTATCAGAGACAGAGAGGGGGCCCATCAGAGGGGGGGCTATCAGAGAGAGCTATCAAAGAAAGAGAGGGGGCTGACAGATGGGGGGGGCTATCAGAGACAGAGGGGGGGGCTATCAAAAAAAGAGGCGGGGGCTATCAGAGACAGAGAGGGATGGCTATCAGAGACAGAGAGGGATGGCTATCAGAGACAGAGGGGGGTGGCTATCAGAGACAGAGGGGGGTGGCTATCAGAGACAGAGGGGGATGGCTATCAGAGACAGAGGGGGATGGCTATCAGAGGCAGGGGCTATCAGAGACAGAGGCGGGGGCTATCAGAGACAGAGGGGGGGGCTATCAGAGACAGAGGGGGGGCTATCAGAGACAGAGGGGGGGCTATCAGAGACAGAGGGGGGGCTATCAGAGACAGAGGGGGGGGGCTATCAGAGACAGAGGGGGGGGGCTATCAGAGACAGAGGGGGGGCTATCAGAGACAGAGGGGGGGCTATCAGAGACAGAGGGGGGGCTATCAGACAGAGAGGGATGGCTATCAGAGACAGAGGGGGGGCTATCAGAGACAGAGGGGGGGCTATCAGAGGCGGGGGCTATCAGAGACAGAGGCGGGGACTATCAGAGACAGAGGGGGGGCTATCAGAGACAGAGGGGGGCTATCAAAGAAAGAGAGGGGGCTATCAGAGACAGAGGGGGGGCTATCAGAGGGGGAGGCTATCAGAGACAGAGGGGGGGCTATCAGAGACAGAGGGGGGGCTATCAGACAGAGAGGGATGGCTATCAGAGACACAGAGGGATGGCTATCAGAGACACAGAGGGGGGGCTATCAGAGACACAGAGGGGGGGCTATCAGAGGGGGCTATCAGAGAGAGGGGGGGCTATCAGAGACAGAGGGGGGGCTATCAGAGACAGAGGGGGGGGCTATCAGAGGCGGGGGCTATCAGAGACAGAGGCGGGGGCTATCAGAGACAGAGGCGGGGGCTATCAGAGACAGAGGGGGGCTATCAAAGAAAGAGAGGGGGCTATCAGCTATCAGAGGGCTATCAGAGGGGGGCTATCAGAGACAGATCAGACAGAGGGGGGCTATCAGAGAGAGAGGGGGGCTATCAGAGACAGAGGGGGGGCTATCAGAGACAGGGGGGGCTATCAGAGACAGACAGAGACAGAGGGGGGCTATCAGAGGCTATCAGAGGCGGGGGCTATATCAGAGACAGAGGGGGGCTATCAGAGGGGGCTATCAGAGAGGGGGGCTATCAGAGGGGGAGGCTATCAGAGACAGAGGGGGGGCTATCAGAGACAGAGGGGGGGCTATCAGACAGATGGCTATCAGAGACACAGAGGGGGCTATCAGAGACACAGAGAGGGGGGGCTATCAGACAGAGAGGGGGCTATCAGAGACAGAGGGGGGGCTATCAGAGACACAGAGGGGGGGCTATCAGAGACACAGAGGCGGGGGCTATCAGAGACAGAGCTATCAGAGACAGAGGCGGGGGCTATCAGAGATCAGAGGGGGGGCTATCAGAGCTATCAGAGGGGGGGGGCTATCAGAGATCAGAGGCGGGGGAGACAGAGGCGGGGGCTATCAGAGGCGGGGGCTATCAGAGAGAGGGGGGCTATCAGAGCTACAGAGGGGGGGCTATCAGAGACAGAGGGGGGGCTATCAGAGAGAGGGGGGCTATCAGAGACAGAGGGGGGCTATCAGAGAGGGGGGGCTATCAGAGACAGAGGGGGGCTATCAGAGACAGAGGGGGGCTATCAGAGACAGAGGGGGGCTATCAGAGACAGAGGGGGGCTATCAGAGACAGAGGGGGGGCTATCAGAGACAGAGGGGGGGCTATCAGAGACAGAGGGGGGGCTATCAGAGACAGAGGGGGGGCTATCAGAGACAAGAGGGGGGGCTATCAGAGACAGAGAGGGGGGCTATCAGAGACAGAGGGGGGGCTATCAGACAGAGACAGAGGGGGGGGGCTATCAGAGACAGAGGGGGGGCTATCAGAGACAGAGGGGGGGCTATCAGAGACAGAGGGGGGGCTATCAGAGACAGAGGGGGGGCTATCAGAGAGGGATGGCTATCAGAGACAGAGGGGGGGCTATCAGAGCTATCAGAGGAGGGGGCTATCAGAGACAGAGAGGCGGGGCTATCAGAGACAGAGGGGGGGCTATCAGAGCTACAGAGGGGGGGCTATCAGACAGCTATCAGAGACAGAGGGGGGGCTATCAGAGACAGAGGGGGGGCTATCAGAGACAGAGGGGGGGCTATCAGAGACAGAGAGAGGAGGGGGCTATCAGAGACAGAGGGATGGCTATCAGAGACAGAGGGGGGGCTATCAGAGACAGAGGGGGGGCTATCAGAGACAGAGAGGGGGCTATCAGCTATCAGAGAGGGGGGGCTATCAGAGACAGAGGGGGGGGCTATCAGAGACAGAGGGGGGGCTATCAGAGACAGACAGAGGGGGGCTATCAGAGACAGAGGGGGGGCTATCAGAGACAGAGAGGGGGGCTATCAGAGACAGAGGGGGGGCTATCAGAGGGGGGGCTATCAGAGAGGGGGGGCTATCAGAGACAGAGGGGGGGCTATCAGAGAGGGGGGCTATCAGAGACAGAGGGGGGGCTATCAGAGACAGAGAGGGGGGCTATCAGAGACAGAGGGGGGCTATCAGAGACAGAGGGGGGCTATCAGAGACAGAGGGGGGGCTATCAGAGACAGAGGGGGGCTATCAGAGACAGAGGGGGGGCTATCAGAGACAGAGGGGGGGCTATCAGAGACAGAGGGGGGGGCTATCAGAGGGGGGGCTATCAGAGAGACAGAGAGGGGGGCTATCAGAGACAGAGGGGGGGCTATCAGAGAGAGGGGTCTATCAGAGACAGAGGGGGCTATCAGAGGGGGGGCTATCAGACAGAGGGGGGCTATCAGAGACAGAGGGGGGGGCTATCAGAGACAGAGGGGGGGCTATCAGAGACAGAGGGGGGGCTATCAGAGACAGAGGGGGCTATCAGAGAGACAGAGACAGAGGGGGGGGGCTATCAGAGACAGAGGGGGGCTATCAGAGAACAGAGAGGGGGCTATCAGAGAGGAGGGGGCTATCAGAGAGAGGGGGCTATCAGAGACAGGGGGGGCTATCAGAGACAGAGGGGGGGCTATCAGAGACAGAGGGGGGGCTATCAGAGACAGAGGGGGGGCTATCAGAGACAGAGGGGGGCTATCAGAGACAGAGGGGGGGCTATCAGACAGAGAGGGGGGCTATCAGAGACAGAGGGGGGGCTATCAGAGACAGAGGGGGGCTATCAGAGACAGAGGGGGGGCTATCAGAGACAGAGGGATGGCTATCAGAGAGAGGGGGGGGCTATCAGAGACAGAGGGGGGGCTATCAGAGACAGAGGGGGGGCTATCAGAGACAGAGGGGGGGCTATCAGAGACAGAGGGGGGGCTATCAGAGGGGGGCTATCAGAGACAGAGGGGGGCTATCAGAGAGGGGGGCTATCAGAGACAGAGGGGGGGCTATCAGAGACAGAGGGGGGGCTATCAGAGGGGGGGCTATCAGAGAGGGGGGCTATCAGAGACAGAGGGGGCTATCAGAGACAGAGGGGGGGCTACAGAGACAGAGGGGGGGCTATCAGAGACAGAGGGGGGGCTATCAGAGGAGATCAGAGGGGGGGCTATCAGAGCTACAGAGGGGGGGGCTATCAGAGACAGAGGGGGGGGCTATCAGAGACAGAGGGGGGGCTATCAGAGAGAGGGGGGGCTATCAGAGACAGAGCTATCAGAGGGGGGGGCTATCAGAGACAGAGGGGGGGCTATCAGAGACAGAGGCTATCAGGGGGGGCTATCAGAGACAGAGGGGGGGGCTATCAGAGGGGGACAGAGAGGGGGGCTATCAGAGACAGAGGGATGGCTATCAGAGACAGAGGGGGGGGCTATCAGAGACAGAGAGGGGGCTATCAGAGACAGAGGAGGGGGCTATCAGAGACAGAGGGGGGGCTATCAGAGACAGAGGGGGGGCTATCAGGACAGGGGGCTATCAGAGACAGAGGGGGGGCTATCAGAGACAGAGGGGGGGCTATCAGAGACAGAGGGGGGGCTATCAGAGACAGAGAGGGGGGGGCTATCAGAGACAGAGGGGGGGCTATCAGAGACAGAGGGGGGCTACAGAGACAGAGGGGGGGCTATCAGAGACAGAGGGGGGGGCTATCAGAGACAGAGGGGGGGGCTATCAGAGACAGAGGGGGGGCTATCAGAGACAGAGGGGGGGGCTATCAGAGACAGAGGGGGGGCTATCAGAGACAGAGGGGGGGCTATCAGAGACAGAGGGGGGGCTATCAGAGACAGAGGGGGGGGCTATCAGAGACAGAGGGGGGGCTATCAGAGACAGAGGGGGGGCTACAGGCAGAGGGATCAGACAGAGAGGGGGCTATCAGAGACAGAGGGGGGCTATCAGAGACAGAGGGGGGGCTATCAGAGACAGAGGGGGGGCTATCAGAGAGACTATAGAGACAGAGGGGGGGCTATCAGAGACAGGGGGGGGCTATCAGAGACAGAGGGGGGGCTATCAGAGACAGAGGGGGGGCTATCAGAGACAGAGGGGGGGCTATCAGAGACAGAGGGATGGCTATCAGAGACAGAGGGGGGGGGCTATCAGAGACAGAGGGGGGCTATCAGAGACAGAGGGACAGGGATGGCTATCAGAGACAGAGGGGGGGGGCTATCAGAGACAGGGGGGGCTATCAGAGACAGAGGGGGGCTATCAGAGACAGAGGGGGGGGCTATCAGAGACAGAGGGGGGCTACAGAGAGGGATGGCTATCAGAGAGGGGGGGCTATCAGAGATCAGAGACAGAGGGGGGGCTATCAGAGACAGAGGGGGGGCTATCAGAGACAGAGGGGGGGGCTATCAGAGACAGAGGGGGGGCTATCAGAGAGACAGAGGGGGGGCTATCAGAGACAGACAGAGGGGGGGCTATCAGACAGAGGGGGGGCTATCAGAGACAGAGGGGGGGCTATCAGAGACAGAGACAGAGGGGGGGGCTATCAGAGACAGGGGCTATCGGAGACAGAGGGGGGGCTAACAGACAGAGGGGGGGCTATCAGAGACAGGGAGGGATGGCTATCAGAGACAGAGGGGGGGCTACAGAGACAGGGAGGGATGGCTATAAGAGACAGAGGGGGGGCTATCAGAGACAGAGGAGGGATGGCAGAGACAGAGGGGATGGCTATCAGAGACAGAGGGGGGGGACAGAGACAGGGGGGGGCTATCAGAGACAGGGAGGGATGGCTATAAGAGACAGAGGGGGGGCTATCAGACAGGGGGGGGCTATCAGAGCTACAGGGAGGGATGGCTATAGAGACAGAGGGGGGGCTATCAGAGATCAGGGAGGGCTATAAGAGACAGAGGGGGGGCTAAGAGACAGAGGGGGGGCTATCAGGACAGAGATCAGGGAGGGATGGCTATAAGAGGGGGGGGACAGAGAGGGGGGGGCTATCAGAGACAGGGAGGGATGGCTATAAGAGACAGAGGGGGGGCTATCAGAGACAGGGAGGGATGGCTATAAGAGACAGAGGGGGGGGCTATCAGAGACAGGGAGGGATGGCTATAAGAGGATCAGAGGGGGGGGGCTATCAGAGACAGGGAGATGGCAGAGACAGAGGGGGGGGGGCTATCAGAGACAGGGAGATTGATAAGAGGAGGGGGGGGGCTATCAGAGACAGGGAGGGATGGCTATCAGAGACAGAGGGGGGGCTATCAGAGACAGGGAGGGATGGCTATAAGAGAAGAGACAGAGGGGGGGGGCTCTATCAGAGACAGAGACTATCAGAGAGAGGGGGCTATCAGAGACAGACAGGGGGGGCTATCAGAGACAGAGGGGGGGGGGCTATCAGAGACAGAGGGGGGGCTATCAGAGGCGGGGGCTATCAGAGACAGAGGCGGGGGCTATCAGAGACAGAGGGGGGGCTATCAGAGACAGAGGGGGGGCTATCAGAGACAGAGAGGGGGCTATCAGAGAGAGGGGGCTATCAGAGACAGAGGGGGGGCTATCAGAGGGGGGGCTATCAGAGACAGAGGGGGGGCTATCAGAGACAGAGGGGGGGCTATCAGAGGGGGGCTATCAGAGACAGAGGGGGGCTATCAGAGACAGAGGAAGGGGCTATCAGAGACAGAGAAGGGGGCTATCAGAGACAGAGGGGGGCTATCAGAGACAGAGGGGGGCTATCAGAGACAGGGGGGGGGCTATCAGAGACAGAGGGGGGCTATCACAGAGATCAGAGAGAGGGGGCTATTAGAGAGAGAGGGGGGCTATCAGAGACAGAGGGGGGCTATCAGAGACAGAGAGGGGGGGCTATCAGAGACAGAGGGGGGGGCTATCAGAGCAGAGGGGGGCTATCAGAGACAGAGGGGGGGGCTATCAGAGACAGAGGGGGGGGCTATCAGAGAGACAGAGGGGGGGCTATCAGAGAGACAGAGAGGGGGGCTATCAGAGACAGAGGGGGGGCTATCAGAGGGGGAGGCTATCAGAGACAGAGGGGGGGGCTATCAGAGACAGAGGGGGGGCTATCAGAGACAGAGGGGGGGCTATCAGACAGAGAGGGATGGCTATCAGAGACACAGAGGGGGCTATCAGAGACACAGAGGGGGGGCTATCAGAGACAGAGAGGGGGCTATCAGAGACAGAGAGGGGGCTATCAGAGACAGAGGGGGGGGGCTATCAGAGACAGAGGGGGGGGCTATCAGAGGCGGGGGCTATCAGAGACAGAGGCGGGGGCTATCAGAGACAGAGGGGGGGGCTATCAGAGACAGAGGGGGGCTATCAAAGAAAGAGAGGGGGCTATCAGAGAGAGGGGGCTATCAGAGACAGAGGGGGCTATCAGAGACAGAGGGGGCTATCAGAGACAGAGGGGGGGCTATCAGAGACAGAGGGGGGGCTATCAGAGAGACAGAGGGGGGGGCTATCAGAGAGACAGAGAGGGGGGCTATCAGAGACAGAGGGGGGGCTATCAGAGACAGAGGGGGGGCTATCAGAGACAGAGGGGGGGCTATCAGAGACAGGGAGGGATGGCTATCAGAGACAGAGGGGGGGCTATCAGAGACAGAGGGGGGGCTATCAGAGACAGAGGGGGGGCTAACAGAGACAGAGGGGGGCTACAGAGACAGGGGGGGCTATCAGAGACAGACAGGAGGGATGGCTATCAGAGACACAGAGGGGGCTATAAGAGACAGAGGGGGGGCTATAAGAGACAGACAGAGGGGGGGGCTATCAGAGACAGGGAGGGATGGCTATAAGAAACAGAGGGGGGGCTATCAGAGACAGAGGGGGGGCTATCAGAGACAGAGGGGGGGCTATCAGAGACAGAGGGGGGGGGCTATCAGACAGAGAGGGATGGCTATCAGAGAGACAGAGGGGGGGCTATCAGAGACAGAGGGGGGGGCTATCAGAGACATAGGGGGGGGCTATCAGAGAGACAGAGGGGGGGCTATCAGAGAGACAGAGAGGGGGGCTATCAGAGACAGAGGGGGGGCTATCAGAGACAGAGGGGGGGCTATCAGAGACAGAGGGGGGCTAACAGAGACAGAGGGGGGGCTATCAGAGACAGGGAGGGATGGCTATCAGAGACAGAGGGGGGGGGCTATCAGAGACAGAGGGGGGGCTATCAGAGACAGAGGGGGGGCTAACAGAGACAGAGGGGGGCTATCAGAGACAGGGAGGGATGGCTATCAGAGACAGAGGGGGGGGCTATCAGAGACAGGGAGGGATGGCTATAAGAGACAGAGGGGGGGGCTATCAGAGACAGGGAGGGATGGCTATAAGAGACAGAGGGGGGGGGGCTATCAGAGACAGGGAGGGCTATGGCTATCAGAGACAGAATCAGAGAGGGGGGGGCTATCAGAGACAGAGGGGGGGCTATCAGAGGAGGGGGGGGCTATCAGAGACAGAGACAGGGGGGGGCTATCAGAGACAGAGGGGGGGGCTATCAGAGAGACAGAGGGGGGGCTATCAGAGACAGAGGGGGGGCTATCAGAGACAGAGGGGGGGGCTACAGGACAGAGGGGGGGGCTATCAGAGACAGAGGGGGGGGGCTATCAGAGACAGAGGGGGGGGCTATCAGAGACAGGGGGGGGCTATCAGAGACAGAGGGGGGGGCTATCAGAGACAGAGGGGGGGCTATCAGAGACAGAGGGGGGGCTAAAGAGACAGAGGGGGGGCTATCAGAGACAGGGAGGGATGGCTATCAGAGACAGAGGGGGGGGGCTATCAGAGACAGGGAGGGATGGCTATAAGAGACAGAGGGGGGGCTATCAGAGACAGGGAGGGATGGCTATAAGAGACAGAGGGGGGGCTATCAGAGACAGGGAGGGATGGCTATAAGAGACAGAGGGGGGGGGGCTATCAGAGACAGGGAGGGATGGCTATAAGAGACAGAGGGGGGGCTATCAGAGACAGGGAGGGATGGCTATAAGAGACAGAGGGGGGGCTATCAGAGACAGGGAGGGATGGCTATAAGAGACAGAGGGGGGGGGGCTATCAGAGACAGGGAGGGATGGCTATAAGAGACAGAGGGGGGGGGGCTATCAGAGACAGGGAGGGATGGCTATAAGAGACAGAGGGGGGGGGGGCTATCAGAGACAGGGAGGGATGGCTATAAGAGACAGAGGGGGGGGGGGCTATCAGAGACAGGGAGGGATGGCTATAAGAGACAGAGGGGAGGCTATCAGAGACAGGGAGGGATGGCTATAAGAGACAGAGGGGGGGCTATCAGAGACAGGGAGGGATGGCTATAAGAGACAGAGGGGGGGCTATCAGAGACAGGGAGGGATGGCTATAAGAGACAGAGGGGGGGGGGCTATCAGAGACAGGGAGGGATGGCTATAAGAGACAGAGAGGGGGGGGCTATCAGAGACAGGGAGGGATGGCTATAAGAGACAGAGGGGGGGGGGCTATCAGAGACAGGGAGGGATGGCTATAAGAGACAGAGGGGGGGGCTATCAGTCTGAGACAGAGAGAGAAGAAAGCAGAGTCTGGTAAGTGAAAGATCTCACTCACTTACCAGAATAGTGTCACTGGTCATCATTCAGCAGTGCGGTGTGGCTGCTTGTTTTGGATCTTCCCACCCACCTCCCCTTCACAGACAAGTGCACAGGAGGGACAGGTCTCCAGAGAAGTCTGTAGCTGCTCCGGGCAGACATAGTGGACTGGATTGGACAAATGACACAGGAGGGGCGGGACTCGGGGAAAGAGTGTGGAGTCGGATCATGTGACAATGTGATCTCAGAGTGGAAAGAGGGGATTTCTGGACACACTAGAGCAGAGGGCGCCCTGCTGGGGAAACTGCATGCTTGCTGGACATATCATGTCAGAGCGGAGAGCACCGCACGGGGGGCGACGGCGGCGGGCGCGGCTCTGCTTGACACATGTCAGAGCTGCCTGCAGTGTACAGTGCGGGAGTAGCATAAACAGCAGCCGAGCGCCCTAGGCGGTTGAGCGCTCTAGGCAGTTGCCTAATCCGCCTAGTGGTAGCGCCGGCCCTGCCAACAGAACTCCCTGAAGGCCCAGAAGCCGGCGGAGAGGCGAGTACCAATCAAAATAATTTTAATCGATCAAAAATATTTTGATCGATCAAAAAAATGTAAGATTAATCGATTAATTAAAAGTTAATTTGCACAGCCCTAATATATATATATATATATACACAGGTCATTCTCAAAAAATTAGCATATTGTGATAAAGTTCATTATTTTCTGTAATGTACTGATAAACATTAGACTTTCATCTATTTTAGATTCATTACACACAACTGAAGTAGTTCAAGCCTTTTTTTTTGTTTTAATATTGATGATTTTGGCATACAGCTCATGAAAACCCAAAATTCCTATCTCAAAAAATTAGCATATTTCATCTGACCAATAAAAGAAAAGTGTTTTTAATAAAAAAAAAAATAGTCAACCTTCAAATAATTCTGTTCAGTTATGCACTCAATACTTGGTCGGGAATCCTTTTGCAGAAATGACTGCTTCAATGCGGCGTGGCATGGAGGCAATCATTCTGTGGCACTGCTGAGGTGTTATGGAGGCCCAGGATGCTTCGGTAGCGGCCTTAAGCTCATCCAGAGTGTTGGATCTTGCATCTCTCAACTTTCTCTTCCCAATATCCCACAGATTCGCTAGAATAGGACTACAGACTCTGCAGCTGTCAATGAGAGAGGGGGGAATGGCAGTACCCCATCCGCGTTGCTACTTCTTGGCTGCACAGCTGCAGCACATTGGAGTTAAAATGGAACCAGGAGAGGATATGAATGGAAGTTTATTGATCCATGGGGCCCCCCACGAAACAATCATGGAGGTGATGGAGGCCAACTCATTTATCAACCCGACCCCCACGGTCAAGATGATAAATAAAGTGTGGAAAGCCATAGCGATCAAAGAATGGGCAGTAAAAGGGATAACAAGACTGGCTCAGTTATATGAGGGTAGGACCTTAAAAACATTCTGCTCCCTGAGAGAGGAATATGAAATTCCCAATTGCACGTTCTATAGGTATTTACAAGTTAGGCATGCATTAAATACTCAGTTTAATGGAGTAGGACCAAACTGGATAAAGGCACGAATACCTCAAAGAATGAGAGGAGGGATAGAGAAGAAAGGGTTTATCTTCGTAATCTACCCATATATATGTGAGGAGAACATAGAGGGACCAATGCAGCTTAAAAGTAAAAAGAAATGGGAGGACCTGCATCCTTCAGTACAAGTTAAGCTCATGTTTCCCTTCCTTTCCCTCTTTCTTACCCCCACTTTTCTCTCTCTTTTTTTTACTTCTATTCTTTTAAGACAGTTGTATGACCAGAAGGTAATGTTCTTTGTTCTTCGTCCGGTTATTCTTATGGGCAATTTGGTAACACTATAGGCCTATCTTATTTTGTTAGTATGAGCTAGAGGTTCAATGAAGCCAAATTCGAACCCACTAATTTCCCATCAAATAAATTTATAGGAGGAGGCGGATTGGGAGGCGCCTGGCTGGGACACAGATTGATCCCATTAGGGGTGTCCGGAACAGGCAGGTTTCCCCTGAGCGCAAGATCACCATATACACCTCTTTTTCCGCCCCTTCCTCTGTTATTAAGCTCGCTGGATTCCTTTAATCAACCCATAGTTGGGTAATTTGAAATCAATTGAGTCATTGTTACTGTCATTATGCCCGGTTTGTTGAATGTTTTGATGGTGTAATTTCAGCCTTTTGTCATAATTTATCTGTATTCTTTATTTGAAAAAATAAAAATCTATTGAAAGTAAAAAAAAGAAATGGGAGGAAGACCTGGGAATTATAACAGAAGACCAATGGAAGACAGTACTGGAGAGAGGGCAAATGGTCACAGTTTCACCAGCCCAAAAGATATCCTTTTTAAAGATGATACACAGGGCATACTATACCCCAAAAAAAATATTCAGTTTTGGTTGGAGAACGGACGCAGGGTGTCCCAGATGCCAGGACACGGGGGACTTATTACATATGCTATGGAGATGCCCTAAATTATTCAGGTATTGGCAAGAGATCATTAGAATTATTAACAAAACATATGGGACTAGGCTGGGGATGGACCCTAGAACGTGCATATTGGGAATATGGGAAGAAAAGGGAGGGCTGGCGAGTACGACAAAAGCGGTAGCAAGGTGCCTATTCCAGGCAAGGAAATTAATTGCCCAAAGATGGCAAGCAGTAAACCCCCCATCAGTAAGAGAGTGGACTAACAGCGTGACAGAAACAATATGGAAAGAGAAAACTGTCTATATCAAAAGGGGAAACATCAAGGAATTCGATAAAATATGGAAACCGTGGTTACTTGAAATAGGATATTTGGTATGAAAGGCCAAGGAGCTAACAGGAAATTCACGATGGGAGGGAGGAGGGGGGGAGGTAGGGAGAGTAGGGGAAAATGAACAGTCAACAGGGGTTAAATCTAAGATTATGGTATGCAGGGAATGAAAAATGTTTTGTATAAATAATTTTTTTTTGTATGTAATCTGTTTTTATATGAAAGATAATGAAATAAAGAGAATTAATTAAAAGAGACTGCAGACATGATACATGAGAAAGTCAGAGACTAGGGGCATGATACATGAGATTGTCAGAGACTGCAGACACAGTACAAGAGATTGTCAGAGACTGCAGACATGATACAACAGATGATCAGCTGTTAAAAACATTATTCAGCAAGACTGCGGATACAGCAGCTTGCTATGTAAAGTTTTGCTTTGCTCGCAGAGGAGGAAGTGTTAATCCAGGACAGGTTAGCTGGATTGCTAAAAAATCTTAATTTTACGCATGAACAAACTCGCTATTCCTGGGCGCCAAGAGATCCCAGCCACGCAGCAAATCTGTGTTGCTTATATAGAGATAAAGACAGTGTTCAGCAATTCCACTAAACCTTCTACATGGTAAATGGAATCTGAATGCTGTGATATATTATTCTTATCTTGATGTACTATACGGAGATGTATAACATGGAACAACTTACATTAAAAATGTCCAAATAGACATTTACCCAAAGAGGCCCTCATGCTCTCTCAGTGCAGCTTTATGGCATCAGATTTTTAATGTGCTGGGTCTAACAGAGTCCAACATAACAATGACAGCGGGGTATTGGACTCACGTCTTGGACCACACCTCTTCCCCAATGGCCCACCCAACGCTGCAGCTCCCAAGGTTCTTCTTCCTGAAAATGGTGAACTTGTTGGCCCTATAGAAGGCCCCAAGAAGACTTTTACTATTATATGCCTGTAAAACCATTTTTCGAAGGTAGAAGTCTTCCACTCCACTAAGAAGTGTTGGATATCTCTGGTCAATGCTGTTCTACCTCTATATAGGGCACTAGAAGAGTGTCACCCAAAAAATGTTTGCACCCACCAAGGTCTGGTCTCCCTGGTGTGCGTCTTCTGACACAACCATCTCATGGTCTATTTACAATTGGACATGGTAAGTAGCCCTCCGTCTCCTTGTCATTTTGCTTCATTGTCATTGTTCAGCGTAACAATGACAGCAGGGTATTGGACTCAGGTCTTGGACCACATCTCTTACCCAATGGCCCATCAACCAAGGTTATGCTTCTTCAAATTGGTGGACTTTTTGGCCCCACAGAAGGCTTTCAGGAGACTAATTATTTTATGCCTGTAAAGCCATTGTTGGAAGGTAGAAGTCTTCCACTCCACCAACTAAGAATTGTTGGATATCCCTGGTCAATGCTCGCCCAATACATTTGGCACCCACCAAGATCTGGTGTCCCTGGTCTATATGCTGTAGGGTGGTAGAAGGGTGTCACCCAATACATTTTGCACCCACCAAGATCTGGTCTCCCTGGTCTATATGCTGTAGGGTGGTAGAAGGGTGTCACCCAATACATTTTGCACCCACCAATCTCTGGTCTCCCTGGTCTATATACTGTAGGGTGGTAGAAGGGTGTCGCCCAATACATTTGGCACCCACCAAGATCTGGTGTCCCTGGTCTATATGCTATAGGGTGGTAGAAGGATGTCACCCAATACATTTTGCACCCACCAAGATCTGGTCTCCCTGGTCTATATACTGTAGGGTGGTAGAAGGGTGTCACCCAATACATTTTGCACCCACCAAGGGCTGATGTCCCTGGTGAGCATCTTCTGACACAGCTATCTCATAGTATATTTAGCATTGGACATGGTAAGTAGCGCTCCCTCTCCTTGACATTTTGCATCATTGTCATTGTTCAGCATGACAGCAGGGTATTGGACCACATCACTTACCAAATGGCCCACCAACCAAGGTTCTGCTTCTTCAAATTGGTGGACTTTTTGGCCCCACAGGAGACTTGTACTATTTATGCCTGTAAAGCCATTGTTGAAAGGTAGAAGTCTTCCACTCCACCAACTAAGAATTGTTGGATATCTCTGTTCAATGCTCTACTACCTCTATCTAGAGAGCGCCCCAATACATTTTGCACCCACCAAGATCTGGTGTCCCTGGTCTATATGCTATAGGGTGGTAGAAGGACGTCACCCAATACATTTGCACCCACCAAGGGCTGGTCTCCCTGGTGTGCGCTTCTGACACAACCATCTCATAGACTATTAACCATTGGACATGGTAAGTAGCCCATCATTGTCATTGTTCAGCGTAACAATGACAGCAGGGTATTAAACTCAGGTCTTAAAAAATAAAAAATAAATAAAAACTCAGGTCTTGGACTACATCTCTTTCCGAATGGCCCACCCTATCCTGCAGCTCCAAAGGTTCTTCTTCTTCAAATTTGTGGATTTTTTGGCCCCACAGAAGGCCTCCAGGAGACTTGTACTATTTTATGCCTGTAAAGCCATTGTTGGAAGGTAGAAGTCTTCCACTCCACCAACTAAGAATTGTTGGATATCTCTGGTCAATGCTCTACTACCTCTATCTAGAGAGCGCCCCAATACATTTTGCACCCACCAAGATCTGGTCTCCCTAGTCTATATACAGTATCTCACAAAAGGTGAGTACACCCCTCACATTTTTGTAAATATTTTCTTCTATCTTTTCATGCGACAACACTGAAGAAATGACACTTTGCTACAATGTAAAGTAGTGAGTGTACAGCTTGTATAACAGTGTACATTAGCTGTCCCCTCAAAATAACTCAACACACAGCCATTAATGTCTAAACTGCTGGTAACAAAAGTGAGTACACCCCCAAGTGAAAATGTCCAAATTGGGCCCAATTAGCCATTTTCCCTCCCCGGTGTCATGTGACTCGTTACTGTTACAAGGTCTCAGGTGTGAATGGGGAGCAGGTGTGTTATATTTGGTGTTATCGCTCTCACTATCTCCTACTGGTCACTGGAAGTTCAACATGGCACCTCATGGCAAAGAACTCTCTGAGGATCTGAAAAAAAGAATTGTTGCTCTACATAAAGATGGCCTAGGCTATAAGAAGATTGCCAAGACCTGAAACTGAGCTGCAGTTTAGTGGCCAAGACCATACAGTGGTATAACAGGACAGCTTCCACTCAGAACAGGCCTCGCCATGGTCCACCAAAAAAGTGGAGTGCACGTGCTCAGTGTCAGAGGTTGTCTTGGGGAAATAGACATGTGAGTGCTACCAGCATTGCTGCAGAGGGTGAAGGGGTGGGGGGGGGGGGGTCAGTCTGTCAGTGCTCAGACCATACGCTGCACACTGCATCAAATTGGTCTGCATGGCTGTGGTCCCAGAAGGAAGCCTCTTTTAAAGATGATGCACAAGAAAGCCTGCAAACAGTTTGCTGAAGACAAGCAGACTAAGGACACGGATTACTGGAACCATGTCCTGTGGTCTGATGAGACCAAGGTAAATGTATTTGGTGTCAGATGGTGTCAGGCGTGTGTGGCGGCAACCAGGTGAGGAGGACAAAGACAAGTGTGTCTTGTCTACAGTAAACCATGGTGGTGGGAGTGTCATGGTCTGGGGCTGCACGAGTGCTGCCGGCACTGGGGAGCTACAGATCATTGAGGGAACCATGAATGCCAACATGTACTGTGACATACTGAAGCAGAGCAAGTACCATACTTAGCTCCACCCAGTGGGTGAATGTGGTATTGTTAATTTTAAATCAATTAACAATATTCAACCAGTACAGGAAATAGCCCAATAACATTTGTGTTTTTTGCCTAGGGACAGAAACCCCTGAAGAATAGACAAGGTAACATTTAGCATACTGCAACACACAAAGAAAGTTCTTTTAATTCATTGATTACACAAGGACATCCATACACTATGCTATTCAAAAAAGTGGGCAGAATATCTCTCCTTGTGAGGTCATGTCTCCCCTGTGCCCACACCCTGAGAGTAAACTCCAGTGAAGCAAAGTTGGTACACGGAGTTGGTGTTTCATTGCAAGTAAATGATGAGTAACGTCTGCGGGAGAAGAGAGACTGGACTGTATTATACATGCAGGATGTGATTAATGTGACATCATGATCCAGCGTCACTGTCCCTCTGTAGAGAAAACCTTTCCTAAAAAACTCCCAGCCAAGCCCTATGGCATCTACACTACCTACACCCACCAACTTTTATTAACACGTCCAAGAGCTCTTTCTGATGTACGGCAGCCCTCAACAACCCTTTGGAAAGTGGCGCATGTGCTAGAACCAATCCCCCTGCAATGCAGCAGGAGAGAGAAAGAAGAGGAGGAGAAGCTGGAAGCGCTGCAGGAGGAGTCAGAAGTGGGTTGTTGTTTGGTGGTTGTTTGCAACAAGACAGTATAGCCGGCCCATAAAGTGCCACACACTGGCACACCTGTCAAATCAGGATGAGCAGCTGTTTCCATGACTCATTAATGGTGTATAGGCCTCAGCACCCATGTGAATGAGGCCTAAGGTTTGATTTTAAGAAAGCAGAGGGTGGGGAGCACCTGGTAGCTCAAGCTGCATAAACCAATGGCCCGTTCACGGTGCAGGGGCCTCAACACCCATGTGAATGAGGTCTAAGGGTTGCAATCCTAAAAAGCAGAGGGTGGGGAGCACCTGGTAGCTCAAGCTGTTGTAGCGCTACCCTCTAAAGAGCCGCTGATTAATTTGTTGGGATCGGCACATTAAGTTACCCCAGCGTTGTCTAGGGGTGTGATGCAGGAACAAAGTAGTGAGCGGAGGTCCAGACAGTCAAAGGTTTTTTAATGCTTTATTTCCAGGCCAACACAGCCAACATCAACTTCAGTTAGGAAGGAAAAAAAAGGTTGATGAAAGAAGAGGAGAAATTTGCGATGTCAGGCCTGGATAGGAACAAGGCAGACTTGCCCTCAGTAGTACCAATTTCGAAACTCGTCGCCACTTCTGCTAAGTGGGTGAAGTGCACACGGACGGGTCCCTCTCGCAAACCTGGCAGCCGAGTCGTCACTTTGGATCTGTGGGAGGAACAGGCCTCTCACACAGACCCGGCTCTAGGGCCTCTGCCACAGGCCAATTACTTTAGATTAAATAGGTGAATGAACAGAGCGAATCCTCCCAGTAGACTCTAGCACAGGTCACCGGGAGACAGTAAAGCGTACCTGTCAGCATCCCGGTCACCAGATCCCCGATTGGTTCGTTCAAGCCCTGTTGGACAACCTGCCTCCGGGTTCCCCTCAAGCCGATCCCCCAATCGCACGGCACCCAGCCTGGGATCCTCTCAATAGAACTGGGAACCCAGCAAGTCACTGGGGTCCCCTTTCGCCTCCGGTTGAGGCTCAGTGAAGCCTGTAAGCTTGGCCAGGTGGACCACGCCGGCGGGGTCCATGGATGCGCGCACCGTGAAGGTGGATGCCGCACCTGGAACCGGGACCCCGCAAAGATTTTAGAACACATGACACCCGTTACAGATATATCCCTCCCCAGCATGCCCCCCGAGGGAAAATCTCCTCCAATTGGCTGCTGGGGAAGACTTGCTGTGCCAGAAACCCCTCTGGCGCCAACTGCCGACCAGAGATGATACCACATCCCCAGAATGCAGACTGTCCCAGTGGACCTTTCTGGAATGACAGAGGTCACAATTTAGGTAAATCATGAATCATGAGCAATGTAATTCTCCCATTCCAACTAACTTTAGCATAGTGCCCATACTGAAAGTAAGGGGGCGCTACATAGTATAAACCAATGGTCCATTCATGGTGCAGGGGCCTCAACACCCATGTGAATGAGGCCTAAGGGTTGGCTTTTAGAAAGCAGGGTGGGGAGCACCTGGTAGCTCAAACCCCATAAACCAATGGCTAATTCATGGTGTATAGGCCTCAGCACCCATGTGAATGAGGCCTAAGGGTTGGATTTCAGAAAGCAGAGGGTGGGGATCACCTGTTAGCTCAAGCTGCATAAACTAATGGCCCATTCACGGTGCAGGGGCTCATGGTGCCTTAAGCCCCATGTGAATGGGGCTTAAGGGTTGGATTTTGGAAAGTGGGGTGGGGAGCACCTGGTAGGAAAATCCGCATAAACCAATGGTCCATTCATGGTGCAGGGGCCTCAACACTCATGTGAATGAGGCCTAAGTGTTGGATTTTAGAAAGTGGGCTATATATTCATGGTGTATAGGCCTCAGCACCCATGTGAATAAGGCCTAAGGGTTGCATTCCAAAAAGCAGAGGGTGGGGAGCACCTGCTATCTCAAACCCCATAAACCAATGGTCCATTCATGGTGTAGGGGCCTCAGCACCCATGAGAATGAGGCCTAAGGGTTGGTTTTAAGAAAGTGTGGTGGGGAGCACCTGGTAGCTCAAAACCCATAAACCAATGGCTAATTCATGGTGTATAGGCATCAGCACCCATGTGAATGAGGCCTAAGGCTTGTATTTCAGAAAGCAGAGGGTGGGGATCACCTGTTAGCTCAAGCTGCATAAACTAATGGCCCATTCACGGTACAGGGGCTCATGGTGCCTTAAGCCCCATGTGAATGGGGCTTAAGGGTTGGATTTTGGAAAGTGGGGTGGGGAGCACCTGGTAGGAAAATCTGCATAAACCAATGGTCCATTCATGGTGCAGGGGCCTCAACACTCATGTGAATGAGGCCTAAGTGTTGGATTTTAGAAAGTGGGCTATATATTCATGGTGTATAGGCCTCAGCACCCATGTGAATAAGGCCTAAGGGTTGCATTCCAAAAAGCAGAGGGTGGGGAGCACCTGCTATCTCAAACCCCATAAACCAATGGTCCATTCATGGTGTAGGGGCCTCAGCACCCATGAGAATGAGGCCTAAGGGTTGGTTTTAAGAAAGTGTGGTGGGAAGCACCTGGTAGCTCAAACCCCATAAACCAATGGCTCATTCATGGTGTATAGGCCTCAGCACCCATGTGAATGAGGCCTAAGGGTTGCATTCCAAAAAGCAGAGGGTGGGGAGCACCTGGTAGCTCAAGCTGCATAAACCAATGGTCCATACATGGTGCAGGGGCCTCAACACCCATGTGAATGAAGCCTAAGGGTTGGATTTTAAAAAAGCGGGGTGGGGAGCACCTGGTGGCTCAAGCCGTATAAACCAATGGTCCATTCATGGTGTAGGGGCCTTAACACCCATGCGAATGAGACCTAAGGGTTTAATATTGAAAAGTGGGATGGGGAGCACCTGGTAGCTCAAATCCCATAAACCAAAGGTCCATTCATGGTGTAGGGGCCTTAACACCCATGCGAATGAGACCTAAGGGTTTAATATTGAAAAGTGGGATGGGGAGCACCTGGTAGCTCAAATCCCATAAACCAAAGGTCCATTCATGGTGTAGGGGCCTCAGTACCCATGTGAATGAGGCCTAAGGGTTGGATTTTAGAAAGCAGAGGGTGGGGAGCACCTGGTATCTCAAGCTGCATAAACCAGTGGCCCAATTATGGTGCAGGGGCCTTATCACCCATGTGAGTGAGGCTTAAAGGTTGGATTTTAGAAAGCGGGGTGGGGAGCACCTGGTAGCTCAAGCCGTATAAACCCATTCATGGAATAAGGGCCTCTGTACTCGTGTAAATGAGGTCTACACACACTGTCCAAAAAAATAAAAGCTTCAGCTTGAGTTGGCCTTGATGTGTCTCTCTTTACAAAATTCCGTGACCTGGTAGATTTAATTGACAGGCTCTCACAACATCTCTGTTTCTTTGTTCTCCACCGTCTTATAAATTTCCTTGTCAATCCATCTGCCTGCATGTCCTAATGTCCCAGTATCTTCAGGATCAAAATATACAAACTACAATCGATGAATGCAGCAATGACCAAAGGATAAAAAGACTCTGACTTTCATAGCATGCTGCCTGCATCTACATTTCAAAGCCTTCGATTGTTACTTTAAAAAAAAAAAAGGAAGAGAAAAACTTTACATATTTCCATTCCTCTAAATGCGGGATGATGGCGATACGCTTGACGTTTAAAACGGAAAAAACAAATATTTCAGGATTACAAGCAGAAATGTTTTAACTTTCGTCTTATCTTCTGCTGTGGTAAAGAGGATATGAATAATTCAGGAGCTGAAAGGTAAACTGGGTGACCTTGACTGCTGATAGGAAGGAAACGGAATATATTTTGGGCCATTGCCGAAAACTAAATAAAATGTGAATTGAGCACGGAATGGATTTGTGTCTTTAACCCCTTGCTTACTGGGCACTTAACCCCCCCCCCCCCCCTCCTGCCCAGTCCATTTTCCAGCTTTCAGCACTCTCATGCCGCGTACACACGATCACTTTTTGTGATGAAAAAAAAACGACGTTTTCAAAAACGTCATTTAAAATGATCGTGTGTGGGCAAAACGTTGTTTTATGTCTTCAAAAAAACAACCAAAAAAAAATTCAAACATGCTTGAATTTTTTGTGTCGTTTTTCAAAATGTCATTTTTTGTGTCATAAAAAGTGATGGTGTGTGGGCAAAACGACGTTCAAAATGAAGTTTTTAAACCCGCGCATGCTCAGAAGCAAGTTATGAGACGGAGCTTCAATGGAACAGAGTGCCGTCGAACGTGGTGTATGTCACCACGCTTTGCTAGAGCATTTTGGAAAAACGATGGTGTGTATGCAACGTCGTTTTGGAAAATTAAGTTTGAAAAACGTTGTTTTGTTTCGTCACATAAAACTTCGTTTTTTTTCATCACAAAAAGTGATCGTGTGTACGCGGCATCAGTCTTTGAAAGACAATTGCGCAGTCTTACAACATACAAAAATGTTATTGTTATTATATTTTTTCCCCACAAATAGAGTTTTTTTGGTGGTATTTGATCACCTCTGCAGTTTTTATTTTTTTGTTAATTTTTTTTTACAAAAAAGACAGAATTACCGGTAAAAAAATAAATAATACAAAACCGGTTTATATTTTGTTATAAAATTTTGCAAAATTTTCTCCTTCATTGATGTACGCTGATGAGGCTGCATTGATGGGCAGCGATAAGGCAGCTCTAGTGGCTAATGATAGGCGGCATTGGTGGGCACTGATAGGTGGCACTAAAGGGCATTGATAGGTGGCACTGGTGGGCACTAAGGCACTAATAGGTGGTACTGAGAGGTGGCAGCGATGGTCACTGATGGGTGGCAGTGATAGGCACTGATCCACACTGGTAGGTGACATCGATTGGCACCACTGATGGGCATTGATAGGTGACACCGTTTTGCACTGGTGGGCACGGATTTGTGGCACTGTGGGCACTGGTGAGGCAGATGTGCCTCTTCCTCTTCGGGACCTATGTGTCCCTTGCACAAAACCCATGATTGGCTTTTTTTTCCTCGTCATGCTGTCAGCGTGAGGAGGAAAACAAAACTATTAGGCCGCGTACACACGAGGAGACATGTTCGATTAAAACGGTCCGACGGACCGTTTTCATCGGACATGTCTCCTGGGATGTTTTGGTTTGATGTGTGTACACACGATCAAACCAAAATCCCCGCAGACAGACAGCGCGGTGACGTGGCAGTGACGTGGACGCCGCGACGTCCGCAAACCAGGAAGTAAAATGCTTCCACGCATGCGTCAAATCCATTTGACGCATGCAGGAGATTTCGGTCCGCTGGTTAGGCGTATTAACCAGCGGACATGTCCGACAGGCAGCTTTCCAGCATGCTTTAAAACTTTTGTCTGCTTGAAACCTGTCTGCTAGGCCGTACACACGATCGAATCTGTCTGCTGAAACTGGTCTGCGGACCAGTTTCAGCAGATATGTTTGATCGTGTGTACGCGGCCTTACAGAGCTTTTGTTTACATCACATGATCAGCTGTCATTGGCTGACAACTGATCACGTGGTAAGGGGCCAGCGATCTGTGATCACCCGAGTCTCAGTGACTCGGGTGATCACAGTGCGCGCCCTGCAGGGGGCACGCGCGGAGCATGCAAAGGGGAGGACATCTATCGACGGCATCCCGGAAATTCAGGTCCGCACTGTAGTCGTCATTTGGCTATAGCGCAGATCTGAAGGAGTTAAAGAACTCCCGTTTTATATTATTTTCAGATACAGTATGTATAGCTTTGATTCCTCTCCATGGAAGGGTAGAGTAGCTGATACGCATTGCAGAATTCAACACCCTTACAAACTATAGAGCAAAATGACAAAGCGGTATATAACCGATTCACTGATAATTTGGTTGTTTTCCTTTTTGACGTTATGGAGAGACTTCAGTGACAACCTGTGAAGCTCTGGTGAACTCCATGCCCAAGAGGGTTAAGGCAGTGCCGGAAAATAATGGTGGCCACACAAAATATTGACACTTTTGGGCCCAATTTGGACATTTTCACTTAGGCCGCGTACACACGATCGGTCCAACCCGATGAGAATGGTCCGACGGACCGTTTTCATCGGTTCACAGACTGATGGTCTGATGTGAGTACACACCATCTGTCCAAAAACCAATCGTGTCAGAACGCTGTGACGTAAAACACAACGACGTGCTGAAAAAAATGAAGTTCAATGCTTCCAAGCATGCGTCGACTTGATTCTGAGCATGTGCGGGCTTTTGAACCGATGCTTTTGCGCACTAACCATCGGTTTTGACCCATGGTCAGGCGTCCATCAGTCCGATTTTAAAGCAAGTTTTCAAACTTTGGTCCGAAGGACCAGGGACCGATGGGCCATACACACGGTCGGTTTGGACCGATGAAACTGGACTTCAGTCCATTTTCATCGGTTTGGACCGATCGTGTGTACGCGGCCTTAGGGGTGTACTCACTTTTGTTGCCAGTGGTTTAGACATTAATGGCTTTGTGTTGAGTTATTTTTAGGGGACAGTACATTTACACTGTTATACAAGCTGTACACTCACTACACAACATTGTAGCAAAGTGTCATTTCTTCAGTGTTGTCACATGAAAAGATCGAAGAAAATATTTACAAAAATGTGAGGGGTGTACTTACTTTTGTGATATACTATAAATGTAAAACAAAAGCTGCTGTGCCTATTCCTGTGAGAGCTGTAATAATTGACTTTATCTTGGACAAAAAGGGGTCTTAGGAGGGCCCATTCCCAGAAAATACAAGGGAGTGATCTCTGAGTTTCCTTGTATCTCCAGCACAATAGGGAAGATACAATAAAGATGTTATGTAGGAGGTTAGAGACCTTGTACCATCTGGGAAGGAGTTTAAAGCCCAACTCTTGAGTTTTACAGGCTAATGATACCTTGAGTGCAAAATATAGAATGTCTCTTTGTGAAAAAGTTTGACTTCACACTTTTGAATGTGAGGAAAGATATCCAGGAGGTAGCTTGTTACATTTTTAAGGCACATTCAATTTTAAGGCAATTATTCGTCATTGCTTCCAATGGAGATCCGTCATTCTTGATCTCACTCCATCATCTAACCCAGATTTTCTCAGCCTTTTACCCCCAGAGGAAATCTTAAAATAATTTGCAGGTTTCCTAGAACCCCTGCTAAAACCATTTCACAGGGGGGGGGGGGGGGGTCAGTGGAATGAATGTCCCCTAAAGTGGATGTAAACCCTCCATACACCCAGTGAAGTGAACAGCCTCAGATCATACACAGAGATGAACCAAATCTCCCTACATAGGTTTTACATGTATATCTGCTGTCTTCATATTTATATACTGTTTAGAAAGATGAGATCCTTTTAGGAGATTTTCTCTTCCTAGTTAACACAGAGTGTGATGTCTGGGCATACAGCCAAGATAGCCAACATTGCTAAATGGAGGAAAGGCACACACCCCCTCTCCTCATAGGCAGTGCCGGGACAAGGTCACCTAGAGCCCAGGGCAAACATACCAAACTGCCCCCCCTCCCAGATGTATAAGCATTATCTATCAGCAAAAATCCCCCCCCCCCCCCAAAAAAAAAAAATCAAGCACTAATTTTAATGCTTGGCAGTTTGATAGACAGATCACCCCCCTACCAGGATTGGATGGGTGATCTGTCTATCAAATGCCCGGACAAGGGGGAGGGGCTATATTTGACGTGGCGCGGCGCGGAACACACATCTATTCAAACGAAAGCTGCAATGTTCCCCGCACTGATCAACTAGACGGTGGCGGGGGGGAGGGCTTGGCTTTCTCTGTGGGGGCATGGCTGCATTTCTGGGGGGGGGGCATGGCTGCATTTCTGGGGGGGGGGCATGGCTGCATTTCTGGGGGGGGGGCATGGCTGCATTTCTGGGGGGGGGACATGGCTGCATTTCTGCGGGGGGGACATGGCTGTATTTTTGGGGACACATGGCTGCATTTGTGGGGACACTTTTAAAAAAAAGTATCGGTAAATCGGTTTTCGGCGAGTACATGAAAAAAAAGTATCGGTACTTGTACTCGGTCCTAAAAAAGTGGTATCGGGACAACCCTACTTTGAACCATTAAAATTCAGTCTTAGTGTGTTCCTCCTAGCAACTAATACACTGCCCAACAATAATTGTCTGGCCTTTGTGGCTGTGTGCGAGTAAAGAGATGAGCTTGGGCATATTATTTGGATATACCATATTCACTTATACACACACGCCTTCACTTTAAGAGCGAAGTTTCAGGAAAAAAATAAGATGTAATAAAGAACTGTGCAGCAAAATAAGGGTCAGTGCCCATCTGCAGAACCACCATTGCCAAGAATGCAGCACCATTTGCCAGGAATGCACTCTCGAGCGACAAAAATTACAGGAGAATCTCCTGTTTACACAGTGGCCTCTTTAATAGAAAGTCCCGCCTCCTTTGATGGACAGAACAGTTGTCCAATGGCAGCGCAAGACTTCCTATTACAGAGCTCGTCCTGCCTCCTCCCTGTCCTGTTCCAAGGCATATACATCTTTTGTGGCCCCGGCGCTGGGAGATCGTCGGTGGCCACAAAAGATATACATGTCTTTATAACCCGGCGGGCCGTTCAAAACCGGAATGCGGGCCACCATTGGCCCACAGGCCAGACTTTGGACATGCCTGATGTAGGGGGCACATGCTTACAAATTATATAGAAAAGAGAAATTCTACTCATAATCTAACCTATATCACTTGATCACAGGGCCGATCCTAGGGTCACAGGCGCCTGGGTGCAGAAATATTTCTGGCGCCCCCACATGGGCGTGGTCATTTTAATAACTCCTCCCCTTTACAAATGTTTCTATGGCAATGACTCAACCACAGAGATGCTCCCCCACGAAGTCTTCATTAACCTGGGATCCTTACATGATCTCTGAACAATAAACAAAATACAGGAAGAGGAGCAGAGTACTTTATTGGGACCTGGAGGGGGGCCTCTCTGATGGACACAGAGAGGGCTTCTGTTAGAAAGACCCCCAGACATACTACAGACATGATACAGGAGACGGTCAGAGACTTCAGACATTGTACAGAAGACGGTCAGAGACTGCAGACGTGGTACAGGAGACAGTCAAAGACTGCAGACATTGTACAGGAGATGGTCAGAGACTGCAGACATTGTACAGGAGACGGTCAGAGACTGCAGACATTGTACAGGAGACGTCAGAGACTGCAGACATAGTACAGGAGACGGTCAGAGACTGCAGACATGGTATAGGAGATGGTCAGAGACTGCAGACATTGTACAGGAGACGGTCAGAGACTGCAGACATGGTACAGGAGACGGTCAGAGACTGCAGACATGGTACAGGAGACGGTCAGAGACTGCAGACATTGTACAGGAGACGGTCAGAGACTGCAGACATTGTACAGGAGACGGTCAGAGACTGCAGACATTGTACAGGAGACGGTCAGAGACTGCAGACGTGGTACAGGAGACGGTCAGAGACTGCAGACATGGTACAGGAGACGGTCAGAGACTGCAGACATGGTACAGGAGATGGTCAGAGACTGCAGACATGGTACAGGAGACGGTCAGAGACTGCAGACATGGTACAGGAGACGGTCAGAGACTGCAGACATGGTACAGGAGACGGTCAGAGACAAATCAGTTCTGGACGGACACACACCTATGCTCAGAACACTAGTTCTGGATGGACAAAAAAAAAAATATGAGAGAAGGAGGGAGGGGAGAACTCGGCACCCCCACCTCTGCAGGCGCCTGGGTGAGAGCATCCTGTGCACCCTGCCTAGGATCAGCCCTGCTTGATCACACACGTTTTTTTTACATTTCTATTTGTGTAAATGTGGATATTAGCCTAGAATTCTCATTTCATTTGTTGTCTTGTACTCTATGTATTACGGCTTGTGTTTACAAAGTGTGTAGAGCCATTGGAATGTACACTGTCACCCCATTTCTCCCGCTACACCAGCATGCGTCTGTCGAAAACGTAACACATCTGGCCAGGTCAGAGACCTTTACTTTACCAACAGCTTTTATACACTTGCCATGATGTGCCCTCTACAACGTCCTTCTTCATGAAAGTGAAATGAACATTTCCCAGCAGAAGACGAGGCCACGCAGTCAATCGTTATAATCAATTAGTAGTAACATCACCTTGCTGGTGATAGAAAAGGGTCATACGCCTGCCATGAGTGGGGACAGCATTGACATGCGGAGTTAGGTTTGTTTTTCCCAGCTGGAGACCATTGTAATCACGAGAGCATGCAGGGAGCAGAAATGGCTCACGAATGGATCATAACTCTTTTCCACTGTGATGGTGACAGAATGTCCTGTCCTGTCGCAGATCTTCCACAGCTCCCAACTGTCCCTGATTTCGAGGGACTGTCCCTGATTTGGAGCAATGTCCCTCTGTCCCTCATTCCTCCTCATTTGTCCCTCATTTTGGTATGATCTCTATAGTTGTATATAAAATGCACTTTTTAATCTTGTGTGTTTCCCAGTTACTAAACCTTTCATACAATTTCTAAATTGCTGCATTTGAGAATCAAAAGCTAATATAAAGGAATAGTAGTAGTTAAAAATAAATAAATAAAAAATAAATAAAAAAAACAGCACTAGTGGGTTTAAGTACTGTAATCTTTTTTTGTACAATTCCCCCGGAAAATTTGGCTGCTCAATGACCGGGCCATTTTTTTTGCAACACGACACTGCGTCGCTTTAACTGACAATTGCGCGGTCATGCGACGCTGTACTCAAACAAAATGTGTGTCCTTTTTTTCCCACAAATAGAGCTTTCTTTTGGTGCTATTTGATCATCTCTGTGGTTTTTATTTTTTGCGCTATAAACAAAAAGAGAGCGACAATTTTGAAAAAAAAAAAACACATTGGGGGTTATTTACGAAAGGCAAATCCACTTTGCGCTTGAAATTGCACTGAAAGTGCAGTCGCTGTAAGGGAAGATCTGAAATGAGGGGAAGCTCTGCTGATTTTATCATCCAATCATGTGCAAGCTAAAATGCTGTTTTTTATTTTCCTTGCATGTCCCCCTCAGATCTACAGCGACTGCACTTCCAAGTGCACTTTTAGTGCAAAGTGGATTTGCCTTTCGTAAATGACCCCCAATATTTTGTACTTTTTGCTATAATAAATCTCCCCATTTTTTTTTTTTTTTTTTAAAGTGATTTTTTTCTTAGTTTAGGTGGATATGTATTCTTCTTCATATTTTTGGTAAAAAAAAACGCAATACTGTAAGTGTATATCGATTTGTTTGCACAAAAGTTATATGCCCGGATTTACAGACATCCGCGCACATTTATGCCTCCGTAGCATATCTCTTTTACGCTACGCCGACGCATCGCAGAGAGGCAAGCATGGAATTCACAAAGAAAATGCTCCCAACGTTGCACCAGCGTGGCGTATATTTCGAAGGCGCAGGCTGGCGTAAGTGGAAGTAGGCGGAAGTGGGCTGGAAGTAGGCGTGATCCATGCTAATAAAGCGTGACCCCATGCAAATGATGGGCCGGGCGCCAGACAAGTACTTAAAACAAACTGCGCATGCGTCGAGACGTGGACATATCCCCGTGCGCATGCATACAACCACGTGGGAACAACTGCCTAAGATACGCCGGATCACTGTGTACGCCGTGAACGTAACCTACGCCCAGCCAGACCCACGTCGGCCCATATTCACAGACGTCCAACGTACAATACGTAGGCTTGTGTTCCCTGGTCCATACCTTTGCATGGGTTGAGCTTCATCTATGGGGAATAACTTTACGCCGGACGTAAAACTTACGCAATCCGCGTATATCAGTATGTTCGTGAATCGGCGTATTTCTCTCATTTGCATATTTGAATAGAAAATTAATGAGAGTGCCACATGCGTCCAGCGTAAATATGCGCCCACTCTCCATCGGCGTAGGCAAGTTAAGTCGGTGGGATGAAGTCTGTTTTTAGGCGTATCTAAGTTTGTGGGTCCGGCGCACAAATACGGCGCGTAACTGCAAATATGCGCCGTTGGATCTGGAGATACGTCGGCGCAAGTGCTTTGTGAATCCGGGCCATAGTGTCTGCAAAATAGGGGATAGATTTATGGCATTTTTATAATTTTTTATTTTTTTTTACTTGTAATGGTGGCGATCTGCGATTTTGCACTGTGGCATTATGGCAGACACATCGGACACTTTTGACACATTTTTGGGACCATTGGCATTTATGTTGAATCTGTTTTATTGAGTTACCAGCATTTGTAAAACATTGACAAAACATAGGTCAGGAATAATATCTGTCTATTGAGTGTACAAGTCACGATTGGCATTTATACTGCGATCAGAGCTATAAAAAAATGTTTTACTGATTACTGTAAAAATGTCACTGGCAGGGAAGGGGTTAACACTAGGGGGCAATCAAGGGGTTAATTGTGTTCCCTGACTGTGTGTTCTAACTAAAGGGGGATGGGACTGACCTAGGAGGAAATTACAGATTGTGGTTCCTAGCTATTAGGAACTCACAATCTGTCTTTCCTCAGCTCACAGAACAGGGATGTGCGAGTTTACACACACACACACACACGCGCGCGCGCGCGTCCCTGTTCTGCCTCTCGTGCCCGGAAATCGTTCTCAACTGCTGGTCACGAGCATCGGCACCCCCGCCATGCAGTGGGCGTACGCACCTGCTAGCCCGCTTAAAGCGACGGACATACAGCTATGACGGTTCATGCAGCGGAGCCAACCTGTGGCTGGTCCGCAAGCGGTTAAGGGGGTGTGGAGGAGGGGCGGATGTCTTATGCCTACATACTTTTGCTAATAGGTGTCCCTCATTCCCATCTTAAAACATTGGGAGGTATGTGTGACAGACTCACCTGGGACAGAGGGTTTTGGAGGGGACTGAGCCATCTCTCTGTTCTCTGTGCTAATTGACCCTGCTATTGTGTGAAGATGACCCGTGTTTACACTTATGATAATGTGTATTGTATAGCAGGTGAGCGAGGAGACGTGACGTCCACCCTGAAAGGTCATATCTATGAGTCGCCTAGTCTGGGTAAATGATTAGTTAATTAGCTCATGTTAATTTATGTTCTAGTTATCTCCTCTTTAAACTGTATATAAGCTTGTATTCTTGGTTCTATTAAATATTCCATGTTCAGCAGACAAACAAGTCTCGTCTCGTCGTGTGCTTGTGAGCAGCTGAAATATCTGATATCTATATCCAGACTGATAGGAAGCGGTACATGACAGAAGCACTCAAGAGGAGTGTGGGACGTTCCGTGACAGTATGGAACTTTCATACTTCTCTACCAGCCTCCACAAAGCCATCATACACTGTACCTACTTCTTGTAATACTGATATCCTGGTTTCACTTACTGCCAGGGATATCTCTCAAACTTTGTATGCCGTTCCTGAATTTGTTAGGGTTTCTTTAGGCTGTCCCCTTTTTTTCTCACAAACCAAAAACATATTGGTAGACAAATCAGCTTCCACCCAAAATTGGCCAGAGAGGGCTGCAAGCTCCTACAGACTCCTACTTTCACACGCAAATGGGTATAGACCAAGTAGGTACCATACCCATGAATATAAAAACACTACCAAAAAAAAAAAAAAGGCGAGTTCACATGGGAGACATTTAATTTTTTTTTTAAATACAGTATCATCATTTGTAGTAATAACAACATTTAGAACACATTGTGCCAAATGGCCCTACAAAGTCACAATTTGGTGCATTGTTTATACATGTAGATAATTTCTGTTGAAAAAAAATGAAATAAAAAAAACCTTAATTGAGTGCAACCATCTCTGTTATGCAAATTACATTCTAACTCGCTAGATTAATTAAAACGTTATTTATTAAAATGATTGTAAACCCCGAAAAATAAAAAAATAGATCATTATGAAATACTTACCTTAGATCAGGGGTGTCAAAACTTTTTTCAAAGAGGGCCAGATTTGATTAAGTAAACATGCGTGAGGGCCGACTATTTTGTCTGACATTCTTTGAACCATTACAATTCGGTCTAAGTGTGTTCGTCTAAACACTAATACACTGCCCAACAAGAATTCTCTTGCTTTGTGGCTGTGTGTGGTGAAGAGATGAGCTCGGGCGTATTATTTGGATATACTGTATATATTTCTTTTGTGTCCCCAACGAATCCCAGAACACTGCTTAGGACTAAAGGATGAGCTTGGGCGTGTTATTTGGATATACACACACTTGCTTACCATTGCCATGAATGCGGGCTTACCATTGCCATGAATGCGGGCTTACCATTGCCATGAATGCAGCCTCACATGTGCCATGAATGCAGCCTCACATGTGCCATGAATGCAGCCTTACCATTGCCATCAGTGCAGCCTGAACGATGCCCAACTGCAGCCTCGGAGGGCAGAGGGAGGGGGGGCGAGACGAGTGCTGACAAGTTACAAACAGGAGAATCTCTTGTTTACCCTGTGGCCTCTTTAATACAAAGTCCCGCCTCCAATGATAGACAGAACAGTCGTCCAATGGCACCCCAGGAGACGGAACTTTCAATAGAGGCGCTGCTGAGTAAACAGGAGATTCTCTTCATGTAATCCGACGGCGCTCATCCTGCCCCCTCCCTGTACCTTCTAGGGCAGCGCCAATAAATACAGTATATATCTTTTGTGGCCCTGGGGGCCACAAACAATATATATCCAAATCCCCAGGGGGCCATATTAAATCAAGAGGGGGGCCGCATTTGGCCCCCGGGCCGGACTTTGGACATGCCTGCCTTAGATGGAAGCTGTTACAGTGGCCCCACACACCGCTGCGACCGGCGACATGTCTCCCAGAGTTATTTCCGGGTTCGTGGGCTCCGGCACTGTGATTGGTCAAAGTCGTGATGACGTCACCCGAGAGGTGTCGGGTCACGGCACGCTGCTGAAGAAACGGCATGAGCAAGCCGTTTCTTCAGTGAGCGTGCGCCGATGACATCAGCGCAAGCGTATATGGTAAATATCTCCTAAACAGTACAGGTTTAGGAGATATTTACAGTACCTTCTGGTAAGCCTTACTATAATCTTACCTGTAGGTACAAGTGGTGTAACAGGGTTTACAACCACTTTAATGTCAATGAAAAAAAAAATAACAATGGTACTACATGAAAAAAACAACACTACATATAATAAAACCTAATCCACCTCTCAGCTCCCCACAGTATAGGCATTGTGTAGCCCCACAGATTGTGGGTATTAAGTAGATGAAAAGCCAGGATAAGCTTTCCGGCTGTATGGTAGATATAGTAACCTCAGCCTGTCCTTATGCACTGTAGGGAACCATCTGTTGTTGGAATGTACATATGTAGCTCAAAGTGAAAGCTTCCCCTGTGCTTAAACAGTCACATAATGCGGAAAGAGTATACTTATCAGTTTTGGTGGGTAAAAAGTAAAGAGGGGGAGCTGAACACCCCCCGGTTCAGTTCGCACCAGAACATGCGAATAGGCAAAACATTTGTGTGAACACCATTAAAGTCTATGGGACACGAACATGAAAAATCAAAAGTGCTAATTTTAAAGGCTTATATGCAAGTTATTGCCAAAAAAAGTGTTTGGGGACCCGGGTCCTGCCCCAGGGGACATGTATCAATGCAAAAAAAGTTATAAAAAAAATGCATTTTTTTCAGGAGCAGTGATTTTAATAATGCTTATAGTGAAACAATAAAAATGAAATATTCGGATCCTGGTCTCGGCTGCATGTGAATTGAGTTTGGTGGTCTCAGCCCAGCTCCTGGTGGGTGTGCTATGCGAGGTAAGCCTGCGCTTAGTACGCCCACCCCCCTCCCACAAAACCACCACACTTACACGCACTCGAAATTGGGTTAACATGCACGCACTTTGGCCACGCGGTCTCTAAAAAAGAGAGGCGAAGGACTAACGGGGCTGGCTGAGTGGGCTAGATCCTCTCACTCCCTCATAGGGGAGTCCCTCTGCCCCGTTGGGCTTCAAAGCGGAGCAGGTAGGGCGGACTGTGTGGGAGGACCCCCTCACACCTGCCATTGCCACACGGGGGCATGGAGAAAGATGGCAGATTGCCTCTGGGGGAGGTCTGCCTACTCCCAACTCCTGCAGTCCGGCTCCTCTCTCGAGTACACGCACAAAAATACACTTAAAAAAAAAAAAATTCCTTTAAATTTCGTACCTAGGGGGTGTATAGTATGCCTGTAAAGTGGCGCATGTTTCCCGTGTTTAGAACTGTCCCTGCACAAAATGACATTTCTGGGGGGTGTCCTTAGTATGCCTGTAAATTAGCACATTTTTTCCCATGTTTAGAACAATACCACAGCAAAATTACATTTCTAAAAGGAAAAAATGTCATTTAAACTGCTTGCGGCTGTAATGTATAGTCGGGTCCCGGGCAATATAGATGAAAATCATTGAAAAAAACAGCATGGGTTCCCCACCCCCCTAGTCTATTTTTAGGCCCTTTGGGTCTGGTATGGCTATTAAGGGGAACCCTGCACTCGAATTAAAAAATATAAAAAATTGTGGGGGACCTCCAGGACCCCAGGCACTATATATACCCTGAACAGCATTATATATACACTATACAGCCTGCCCTATATACTCTGCAGAAAATTGGGCCTTAGGTGTTGGCGTTACCAGAACACTGTAACCCCTCAGAGTTACTCTTGGTGACGGCAGGAACGGGCCCTGCTGTAAAATATTATATCAACATTTTTAATTACATGCCCCTGTAAAAGAGGGGCAGAAAAATTGGTGGTGGTGGTAGTGCCACAACACTGTAAGCCCTTATAGTTAATCTTGTTGGGTGCAGGAAGGGGCCCTGCTGTGAAATATTATATCAAGAATTGAAGTATATTAGGAACAGTACACCACAGAATGCACTGTAGATATAGGCTAACCTGGATGCATATTGTAAATATATATATATCTATATATAACCGACACACACACAAGACTGTGGGAGTCTGGATCCGCCAGGTGCCTGGACTGATAGGCGTCTCAGCCTCTCAGCGAGCCGCTGAGACGGCCATTCCCCGCCCCTCCACAGCTCTGAGCTCCAGGGCATAACTTCCAACTGTCCCTGATTTTGAGGGACTGTCCCTGATTTGGAGCAATGTCCCTCATTCCAGTCCGATCTATATAGATGTATATAAAATTCACTTTTTAGCTATCAAAAAGTGTTTTCCAGCCCTAAAACTTTCATCCAATTTCTAAATTGCTGCATTTGTAAATTCCAAAAGCCAATATAAAGGAATAGTAATATAAAAAAAAAGCACTTGTGGGTTTAACCAATTTTGTTTTTTGTACAATTCTCCTTTAAGGGGGGCGTGGTGAAGGGTGTGTCCTATGCCTGCATACTTTTGCTGATAGGTGTCCCTCCTTCCCATCTTAAAAAGTTGGGAAGTATGCCAGTGAGCGTGGAGGAGCAGAGCGGAGAGATCCTGATTGACAGGCAACACCTCTCTCTGGGAGCTGAGCCACCGGCGATGATCGTTCGCTCGGTTCTCAGTGTTACAGGGACAGATGCAGCATCGGACCCAGGGCCGCCATCAGGGGGGTACACGCAGTACACCTGTAAGGGGCCCGGAGGTCCCCAGGGGCCTGGATGGCAACCCCCCTTTTTTTTAGTAAGGGGCCCGGAGGTCCCCAGGGCCCCGGATGGCTACCCCCCTTTTTTATAATTTTTGTATATATTTTATTTTTATGTAAGGGGCCAAGAGGTCCCCAGGGCAACCCCCCCAAAGCCCCCGACCTCAATTTGCGGCGCAGCACCCACCCGCTTCTCTTCTCAATTTGTGGGGGGAAACCTCCTGCCTCTCAATTAACGCCCCCCCTCCCATTTTTCAGATAGTGGCGGCACCCCCCCCCCCCGTGCTCAATTCGTGGCAGCCCCCCGCTTCTCTTTGAGTTCTCTGCTCCAGAGGGCCCATGCCTGAAGCTGTGTAAGGGGCCCCAAAATTCCTGATTGGACCAATGCTGCATCCACCTAGGTAAGTATGAATCTGCAGTAACCCTGATTCCCATACTTCTCTTTTAGGGGGGGGGGGGTAAATCTTCTGGAGGTCAAGTGGTTTTCGCTTTTCATAAGGTTGGGCACCTTTGATCTAAGCAAATAAAAAAAAAATTACAGCCAATCAGCATGTAGGAACTGCTCCTTGGAATCATGCAATGACAGTGGAGGGGGCCCCAGCTATACAGGGTAAAGCCATTCTCACTGGAGAGTAACACAAAGGTGAAATCTGATTGTTCACTTTGATTTCCTGTGTTGCGCACATCAGCGTTGCTCTTTGCACCGTCCAATGGAATAAGCTTGTATGAGAGCCCTTCTTTAGAAGGGACGTCTGTTTGCAAATGAATTGGGAGCCCAAGGGGGGCCTCAGTACTGCCGCTACCCAGCCAAGATGAAACAGTCGACTTCATTACTATAATTGTAATAATTGCCAAAGTCTCTGCAGTGTGATCAATATGACAAAACAACAATGAAACGTGGGAGAAAAGGCAAACCTTCCCTTCCCTGCTGTGCAAGCAAGCAGTCATCCATGCTGTTTATATGGTATTAACAATTAGTGAGAACATATAATTAAAGGATCTCGTAATGAGGAGGCTGGCATTTCCCTCTTTTGGAGCTTTTCTATAAAAGTTGCAGAAACTAAACTGAATATTCTCCGTATTTAACAATATTTTTCATTTTGTGGCACGGTTAGTATATTATGACATTACATCCATGGCAATAGGAAAAAAAAAATATTCCTTATTTAGGGATCTGTGTAATAAACCAGCAGAACTGCACAGATGGCCACAAGGAAAAAATAATAATGAGCTGCATGGCTCTACCCATTATCTTTAAAGCAGAACTCCAGAAAAAAATAAATGAATAGCCTAATAAAAGATAAAACTACTATTAAGTCCTAAACGAAAATAATAATAACATTAATTTATGATAGATAGATAGATAGATAGATAGATAGATAGATAGATAGATAGATATAAATATTAGATATAGAAAAAAAGCGGGGACCTTGATGGTGCAAATAAACACACAATAATTAAAAAGTCAATATTTACTAAAAGTCAATAAAATTCTGATATAACATTTTCAACAGATAGATAAAGATTATATATCACATTGAGTATAATTGAATATTATTCAATGTGATATAAGTATCTGTTGAAATTATCTTTTTTTACAAGATGAATTTTATTAACTTCTAATAAATTAATGATTTTTTAAAATAAAGATGCAAATGGCCACACAATTAAAAAAATATCATTAATTTATTAGAAGTTAATAAAATTCATATCTTGTAAAAATAGATAATTTCAACAGATACATATATCACACCGAATAATACTCAATGTGATTATATATATATATATATATATATATATATATATATATATTCTGTTGAAAATATCTGTTATATCTGAATTCTATTGACTTTTAATAATTAATGACTTTTTAATTATTGTGTGTCCATTTGCACCTTTAAGGTCCCCACTTTTTTCTATATCCAAACGCCTTGAGGTGATTAAGTTTGTAATTGTTGCGCTATACAAGTTACTCACTCACTCACCCAATATCTATAGCTAATTAATGTTATTCTTTTCGTTTAGGACTTAATAGTAGTTTTATCTTTTATTAGGCTATTGTTATTTTATTTTTTTCTGGTATTCTGCTTTAAAAGATAATGGGTAGAGCCATGCAGCCCATTATTATTTTTATATTATATACATTCTATCATATTGAATATTATTCACTGTGATAGATGTATATGTTGAAAATATGCGTTTTACAAGATTAATTTTATTGACTTCTAATAAATAATGATTTTTTTTTTATTATTTTGTGTCCATTTGTACTGTTAAAAGTCCCCACTTTTTTTCTATATGAAAAGATAAAATAACGCAGTGGATTATTTTTTTTGTTTTGTTTTTTTGAGCAGCAGCTGGCAGGCATTCAGGAGACAATACTGCTGTATGTTTCATTTTTTCCCAGATGAACAGGGATTTGCTAATAAAATATCGCACTACTACTGTGAGCCAAGCATGGCCCCATTCACTAGAATGGGTTGCATTTTCCCGCAGTACTGCCTGCCAAATGTGACATGCTGTATAATTTTTGCCGCAGCAAAAAGCAAAGCAGAAACCGAAAAGTGACGGCACCAAAAAAATGCCAAAGTGGTCTGAACTTTTTTTATTTTTTATTTATGCATGTTTTTGTATTGTTTGTTTTTTTGTTAACTTTTTTTTCCGAGTATAGATCTACGCAAGTCCCATGCATGTTTGAATCCACTTATTGTTTAGAAAGGGAAAAACAAAGGAAGCGCCCCCCTAAGTGCAGTATTAAAAGCAGGGTTTTAATGGCAAGGTAAATAAGGAGGTGTCCGAATGCAACACCCAAGCGTGGCTGTGATGGTGAATGGTCCGCAGCATGTCCTGTGGCCACCAGGAAGATGCTCGGAACCAACGTGGAATACCAGGAAGTGATGTCACGGACAACTGGGAGACATCTGGAGGAGCTGTTACAGTCAGACAGTTCCTCCGGATGTCCTGTCTGACTAACAGCTCCTCCGGATGTCTCCCCGTTGACTCTGGTCAGCAGGAGTGGGATCCCAGAGGGATGTCTCTTAGGCCCCTTTTCACACTGGGGCAGGAGGCGCGGTATAGCGCCACTAAGAATACCGGCGCTATACTGTCGGATTTGCCCCGCGATAAAGGGTTAATACCACACGCAATGCGCCTCTGCAGAGGAGCAATTCCAGATGGTATTTCTGCGGTTTCCCATTGTTTTAAATGGGAAGGAGCGGTATACATACCACTCCTCTCACTGCTCCAAAGATGCTGCTTGCAGGAAAAAAAAAATTCTCTCCTGCCAGCGCATCGCTTCAGTGTGAAAGCCCTCAGGCTTTCACATTGAGAAGGCTGGGCAGGAGTTTTTCAGGTGGTATTTAGGCGCTATTTTTAGCTCCGTACCGCCTAAAAAACTCCTCAGTGTGAAAGGGGCCTTAGGCTACTTTCACACTTGGGTGCCTTTTAGGCGTTTTTGCGCTAAAAATAGCACCTCTCAAGCCACCCCAGTGTGAAAGCCAGAGTACTTTCACACTGGGGTGGTGCGCTTGCAGGACGAGAAAAAAAAAGTCCTGCAAGCAGCATCTTTGGGGCATTGTGGGTGTGGTGAATTCACCGGCCATTAGTTTGTGACCTCAAGCTGAAGTGCACTTGGATTATGCAGCAGGACAATGATCCTAAACACAACAAGAAGTCCACCTCCAAATGGTTCAAACAAAGCAAAATGTAGGTTTTGGAGTGGCCTAGTCAAAGCCTGGACTTAAATCCAATTGAAATGCTGTTGGCTCTTGCAAAATAAAAACTTTCTGGACTGTACAAGCTATTATGGCACTCCCATCCTTTCAGCACTTCAGTGAATGTTTGGTGAAATACACATTGTCTGCTTTCTAATATGTTCCTACGTGATCTGGTTAAACCTGTAAGAGTCAAGTCAGATTTAGATAAACCATTTGTGCGAAAATTGAAACAAGATGTAATCCCTTCCAACTTCATGCAAATAACTCTGGCCTCCGAGCAGCACGGCATGTTTTAACGGAGTCACAAATGACAGAAAAGAAAAATCTTTTACCTTCAGGCGTGCGTCAGGATTTAAGTTATGTACGCCCAGCTCTCATCGCCTGCAGACACGACAAGTCATACTCCGCATCTGCATTTTAAAGGGATGAGCAGGTTACACCGATTTATGAAACAAAATACAAGGAACTGGATCCATGATGTGAAAAAGCACAACTAAGTGAAACGGAGAGTTTGCCATCTCACTCTAATTTTTATTTATTTCTTCATAATTTTTGACTGAGATTTTTTATAATGTAATGTTTTAATGCAAAGAAACAGCCACTTAATTTATGGGTCTGTCAGCTGTAGGTACAAGTAAAAAAAATAGATAAAAAAATTCAGAATGTCTACGATTTTTCATACTCAGTAATGACGAATTGAAAATGAAGAGGAAATCATTCAAGGTTAGCAGAGTGCACAGATAATGACCGACTCGGAGCATCGAATCTGCAGAAGTAACAAGGTGGCAGTGAAAATTAAAAAATGTCAGTCTCCTTCCACCTGCCACCGGGGGAATTGACAAATACATAATTTGGTTCGATTTCCAGGCACGTTTCAGATAACTTCAGATAACTAAATGAACATGTTCTGTTGCAGTTTAATTCTATTAAAGAATATGTTACCCCGAAATTCATATACCTGATATGCGTCTGTTGTATCATGTTCTCTTTGTATTTATTCCTTTGTATGAAATACCTGATGTTCCAACCAGTCCCCCTGCTTTTCTATTTCAAACTGATCACGCTAGCTATGGAAGCTTATCCATCGCAGCATAGTAACATTTTTGGCTGTGCTGGGACATGTGCATTTCAGCCCTCTATCTGGCACATGCGCCACTTTAAAGACAGACTAAGGGGACTCCCCAGGCATGATATTTAACCACTTCCATACCAGGCCTATTCTGGCACTCCTCTCCTACATGTAAAAATCATAATTTATTTGATAGAAAATGATTTAGAACCTCCAAACATTATATATTTTTTTAGCAGACACCCTAGGGAATAAAATGGTGGTCGTTGAAACTTTTTATCACACACGGTATTTGCGCAACAATTTTTCAGAGAAAGAGAGAAAGAGAGAAAGAGAGAGAAGAAAATAAAAATTTCCCAGCAGCCCCCAAAGTAAAGTTAGCCCAATATTTTTGTATAATGTGAAGGATGATGTTACGCCGAGTAAATAGATACCCAACATGTCACGCTTTAAAATTTGCGCACACTTGTGAAACTTCTGTACTTAAAATCTCCATAGACAATGCTCTAAAATGTTTTACAGGTTACCAGTTTAGAGTAACAGAGGAGGTCTAGTGCTAGATACCTCACATGTGTGGTTTGAACGGCATTTACATATGTGGGCAGGACTTGTGTGCGTTTTCTTCTGTGCACAAGCTACCGGGGGACAGGGGTGTTTTAAAAAAAATATATATTTTTTTTTATTTAAAAAAAAATATGTACACTTTCTTTTAAAAAAAAAAAATTTTTATCACTTTTTTTCCTATTACAAGGAATGTAAACATCCCCTGTAATAGGAATGGTTAGAGACAGGTCCTCTTTATGGAGGCTATTGCTCTGGCCATTGGTTTTCGGAGTCCGTGGGTGGGGGGGAGCTTTTCGGAATCTCAAAGCTACCTTTAACAAGGGGGCCCCCAGATCCGACCCCACCCTAGGTGTATGGGTATCGGGTACATTGTACCCCTACCCATTCACCAAAAAAAGTGTCAAAAGGTAAAAACCACAATACTGTAGACAGTTTTTGAGAATTCCTTTATTAAAAAAAATAAAGTTTCCCTCGATGACCATCCGTCTTTAATGGACGGACCCGAAAACGAGAGAAAAAAAAAAAAACAGCTTCCCGTCGACTGCTGTCCTTTGGCTGTGAAAGCGGTTATATAGGAAGGGTCAGGGCCACCCAGTGACATAACCGGGTGACCCGCCCCCTGCTGACCTGATGTGACGGCAGAGGGGGGGGGGGGGGGGGAGTCATCCGGTTACGTGAGGAGGTGGCCCCGCCCTTGACTATAACAGCTGTCAAACCAAAGGAGTCGACGTGAAGCTGTTTTTTTCTCTAGTTTTCGGGTCCGTCGATTGAAGCTGGATGGACATCACGGGAAACTTTTTTTTATTTTTTTTATTAAAGTTTCCCGCGATGTCCATCCATCTTCAAAGGGGGCGGATCACTCGGTTATGTCACCGGGTGGCCCCATCCTTGCCTATATAACAGCTGTCACAGCCAAAGGTTGACAACTATGCAGGAAGGGGTCCCGCTGCAGAACACACGAAAGGGTCCTGCAGTGGGATCGCAATAAAGGACCCCACGATGGGAGTAAAGGACCCTGGATCAGTGGCAAGGGCCCCGGGACGAGGTCAGGGGGGTCCTTCATATTTTCTTGCACCGGGGCCCTGTAGGTTCTAGTTACGCCTCTGATCAGAACCCAAATAGCCAGACCACCAAAAAAAAACGTATATACTAATTATTATTCCGGAAGGAACTAAGTCGCCCTGTGCTGTGCATTTTGTTACTGAATGTCAAAAGAAAAAATGAGCGCTAGTCAGGAAGAAAATCCGCTGTTTTCCTTTCCTCCCCGTCATCGTGATATTAATATTCTAGCCTGTGCACCAGGAGAATAGTTTGGACGGAGAAGTTCCTTCATTACGGAGACTAAGATGTTTCTGCTCTTGACGTGACAAGTTCAAGTTGTTCGGAAAAATCTCATTAGAATGCCGTCGTTATTTTAATTTATGTGAATATATTAAACGGACTGAAACATGCTGAGAATAAGTTAGAATTTTCTGCGGCGAAGGCCTGAATACAAGGGAAACCTGTCTGGGATATTATGGCCGTCCTACTCGCAGTTTTCACCTGAAGTTGCCCCCGTTCCCATATGGCCTGACATGCCCGGCGGCGCTCGGTTGCCCTTAAGACCAACACCGGGAATGTACAAATCACTACTGCCAGCACAGATGGCGGCTTACCTGCATTCCATGCATAATAAGATATTATGTCTCACTGCATGAACAATCATTAATGTCAAGGGTGCTACAAGTTCTGTGTTGTATACAAATTGTGTACATTTTCACCACTAATAGAAATCTTTGTTCCTCGGGGTAAAAAAAAAAATATAAAAAAAAAAAAAAAAAAAAGAAGTTCTCGGTATTTGTAGAATTGCCAATTTATATCAAGACTACCGGGTAGGCAGGGGATCAAAGGCACCACATCCCGAAAGAACGAACAAATTGCAAAACTATAATGTCCTGTACACACGTTCGGTTCTGCCGATGAAAACGGACCGTTTTCATCAGACGAACCGATCGTGTGTGGGCCCCATTTCTTTTTTCTCCATCGGTGAAAAAAAAATAGAACCTGTTTTAAAATGTTCGTATGGTTAAAAAAACGATCGTCTGTGGGGGAAATCCATCGCTCAAAAATCCACGCATGCTCAGAATCAAGTCGACGCATGCTCGGAAGCATTGAACTTAATTTTTCTCTGCACGTTGTTGTGTTTTACGTCACCGCGTTGGACACGATCGGATTTTTAACTGATGGTGTGTAAGCAAGACTGATGAAAGTCAGCTTCATCCGATATCTGATGAAAAAAACTATCAGACCGTTTTCATCAGACGAACTGATCGTGTGTACAGGGCATAAGAGATAGGGGGATTTTCAAGGTGCCAAAAACAATACTCAACAATTGAGCGTTTAGAATCTATAACAGACCATTTTTTTATACTCACAAAACATTAAAACACCATAGAGGTATAAACTGTTAACCATCATAGAAGAATGTGCGGCTTGAGCAATGATGCAGCGACTTCAGCTCTACATGTTTCACCAAAATATGGCTTCTTCAGGAGTCTTATGAGTGCTGCATAAGCTATCAATACACAGCAGGCCCGGGCTGGCCAAAGAGCATACCGGGCATATGCCAGGTGGGCCGCGGCAGCCCGCATGTCACGTCTACCCCCAGTGTAACATGCAGGGGGTCCAGGACTGTTAGGGGGTGTCTGTGTAACAAACTGTGGGGGGCTGTGTAATGTAAAGGGGCCCAGAGGTGCGGTACGATATGTAATGTAAATGGGTCCAGGGTGCTGTGTAATGTAAAGGGGTCCAAAAGGTACAAGGTGCTGGAACCCCACATCCCATCATTAACCACCCCCCCCCCCCTCAGGCTGCTCAGTCTAAAATGCCCGGGCCTATTTTTTGTCCCAGTCCGGGCCTGATAAACACTCATATCTCTTGTGAGATACTGTGTAAGAAATGCTATATCTCTACTTCTATATATTAAATTTAGAATACGCATAGCATATATGATGAGTATGGAAACTTTACAAGACATTTAACCTGTTGCAACCAACTTATGTAATAAATCCAACACTGTATCCTGGCCTAGGCCAACAAGGCCCAGGCCTATGGCAGCACTTTGCAGGGGGGGCAGCATGGAAAGAGTACCCGCCAGCTTGCGCTACACTGTTAGTGTAGTGCCAGTCTTATGAGGTGGACTGGGCTGAGAGGCGAATTAGTCTAGTGCCCCCATAAAGCGGCCGCACTGCATCCGGTATGCAGGCAGCCGGCAAATGTGAGGGGTGACTGCTTCTAATTTTAGTCCTCTCCATAAAATGATCAGAAATTTGTGCTTAAAGTAGAACTATAGGCAACACTTTTTTTTTCCATTTTGGATAAGGGAGGGTTATAGCCCCTGTCAGTTTATTTTTTACCATCCCAGTCCCATTGCAGAGATTTCCTTTTCACTTCCTGCCCTATAGACAAACAGGAAGTGGAAGGAAATCTATGCAAATTAAGGGAATTGAATGCCCCCCCCCCCCCCCCCGCAGGCTCTCAGAACTAGTGTCCCCATTAGAAAATTTTAGGGCAGGTCTTAAACAGAAAGGGTGTTGCCTTGACAGGAAGGGTGGGTTATATTCAAATTAGGGGGTGCACGAGTTTAATCAGGCCTAGGGCAGCACAAAACCTAAATACACTACTGAATAAATCCGTATATAAGTTTAGTGTACTTTTTTCCGAACTGAAGGTAGAGAAACCACCCCTCACATTTCTGTAAATATTTTTTTCTATCTTTTCATGTGACAACACTGAAGAAATTACACTTTGCTACAATGTTGTGTAGTGAGCAGTGGTGGCTGGTGCTCAACATTTTTGGGGGGGAGCAAACGATAAAAAAAAAATTGCAGCCTCACTGTGCCATCAATTGTCACCACTGTGCCATGCCATCAAACGCAGCCACTGTGCCATCAATTGTCACCACTGTTCCATGCCATCAAATGCAGTCACTATGCCATGCCATCAAACGCACCCACTGTGCCATCAATTCGCACCACTGTGCCATGCCAAACGCAGTCACTGTGCCATGCCATCAAATGCAGCCACTGTGCCCATCAATCGTCACCACTGTGCAATGCCAAACGCAGTCACTGTGCCCATCAATTGTCGCCACTGTATCCATTGTCACCACTGTGCCCATTGTCACCACTGTGCCCATTGATGTCACTGTGCCCTTTAATTCTCGCCGCTGTGCCCATTGTCGACGCTGTGCCCTGTAAAATGCCCCTTCCCCCCCGCCCGTCACTTACCTTTCTGGGAGTCAGCCATCCTCCTTCCATGTCCTTCGATGTCTTCTCCCGCCCTCGATGACTCTTCAGCCAATCAGGTTACCGGTAACCAGAACCGGTGAACCTGATTGGCTGAGACGCCTGAGAGTCTTATCCAAGGAACGCACCCCCTGTACGTCCCCTGGGTAAGCATCCGGAAGGCTGAGGGCTGTACTCGGAAAGCCGATCAGAGCCGCTGGCTCTGATAGGCACTTCCGCTCAGCCAACCAGCTGCCGTTATTCAGATGGCCGGTGCTCACCGTCCAGCCATCTGAATTGACCAGCGGCCGGCAACAATAACATAGATTCATGCAATGCATGAATCTATGTTATTGTGTCAGTGGTGGTGCGAGAGCCAGAGGGGACGGCGCTCCAGCTCCCTCTATAGACGCACCGCCACTGGTAGTGAATGTACAGCTTGTATAACAGTGTATATTTGCTGTCCCCTCAAAATAACTCAACACACAGCCATTAATGTCTAAACCCCTGGCAACAAAAGTGAGTACACACCTAAGTGTAAATAAGCAAATTGGGCATAATTTGCCATTTTCCCTCCTCGGTGTCGTTAGTGTTACAAGGTCTCAGGTGTGAATGGGGAGCAGGTGTGTTAAATTTGGTGTTATCGCTCTCACTCTCTCATAATGGTCACTGGAAGTTCCAAATGGCACCTCATGGCAGAGAAGTCTCTGAAAAAAAGAAGATGATCTAGCCCTGCCCTAGGCTATAAGAAGTTTGCCAAAACTCTGAAACTGAGCTGCAGCAACGTGGCCAAAACCGTACAGCGGTTTAACAGGACAGGTTCCCCTCAGAACAGGCCTCACCATGGTCGACCAAAGAAGTTGAGGTCATGTGCTCAGCGTCATATGCAGAGGGTTGTCTTTGGGAAAGACATTGCTGCAGAGGTTAAAGGGGTAGGGGGAAGGTCAGCCTGTCAGTGCTTAGACCATACGCTGCACACTGCATCAAATTCGTCTGCAGGAAGCCTCTTCTAAAAGTTGGATGCACAAGAAAGCCAGCTAACAGAGTTTGCTGAAGACAAGCAGACTAAGGACATGGATTACTACTATAACCAAGTCCTGTGGTCTGATGAGACCAAGATAAACGTATTTGGTTCAGATGTTGTCAGGCGTGTGTGGTGGCAACCAGGTGAGGAGTACAAAGACATGTGTGTCTTGTCTACAGTTAAGCATGGTGGTGGGAGTGTCATGGTCTGGGGCTGCATGAGGGCTGTTGGCACTGGGGAGCTACAGATCATTGAGGGAATCATGAATGCCAACATGCAGGGCTTTTTTTCAGCAGGAACTCGGGGGAACGCAGTTCCGGCACCTCCAGCTCTGAATGTATGTAATGGTGCTCGGAGGTGGGTAGGGGGGTGGAACCAAGGAATAGTGCTCGGAGGTGGGTAGGGGGTGGAACCAAGGAATGGTGCTTGGAGGTGGGTAGGGGGTGGAACCAAGGAATGGTGCATGGAGGTGGGTAGGGGGTGGAACCAAGGAATGGTGCTCGGAGGTGGGTAGGGGGTGAACACAAGGAATGGTGCTCGGAGGTGGGTAGGGGGTGGAACTAAGGAATGGTGCTCGGAGGTAGGTAGGGGGTGGAACCAAGGAATGGTGCTTGGAAGTGGGTAGGGGGTGGAACCAAGGAATGGTGCTTGGAGGTGGGTAGGGGGTGAACACAAGGAATGGTGCTCGGAGGTGGGTAGGGGGTGGAACTAAGGAATGGTGCTCGGAGGTAGGTAGGGGGTGGAACCAAGGAATGGTGCTTGGAAGTGGGTAGGGGGTGGAACCAAGGAATGGTGCTTGGAGGTGGGTAGGGGGTCGAACCAAGGAATGGTGCTCGGAGGTGGGTAGGGGGTGGAACCAAAGAATGGTGCTCGGAGGTGGGTAGGGGGTGAACACAAGGAATGGTGCTTGGAGGTGGGTAGGGGGGTGGACACAAGAGGTGATTCAGAAGGAGGGAGTTCCTGCACCTATTCTCTGAGAAAAAAAAGCCCTGCTAACATGTACTGTGACATACTGAAGCAGGAGTATGATCCCCTCCCTTCAGAGACTGGGCCGCAGGGTAGTATTCCAACATGATAACGACCCCAAACACACCTCCAAGACGACCATTGCCTTGCTGAAGAAGCTGAGGGCAAAGGTGATGGACTGGCCAACACGCTTAGTTTAAATGATGAAGGCAGCGTTCATGAAGCACATAGTTGTGAATCTGAACATTAACAAGTGTACTTGCAGGTAGGTACCACAAGGTTATGACTTTCTACAGTGTTGTCAATTAAGATGCTTTGCCCAACAGACAGGCTTATTTTAAAGCCAACGCTGCTGGTGATGTGGAAATAATCTGTCCGCCATGGTCTCAGTGCATTGTATACAAGGTTTTATCCTAAGTCAATAGTGCATAGCTGCCAGAGTGAAGTTGAGATGATTTTTTTTGCCATGTACTGCTCTGCTGCACATCCCACCGCTAATATCTCAGTGTGACGAGACTGGCAACAAAGTAAGCAGCAGACCAACGAATGAAAAGCCTAATGAAAGCCAAGGTCACACCAGGAGAGATACCAGACACCAGTCTGAAGTCCCTATAGTAGAAGAAGACCGAGGCAGGCTAGAAGTCAGGGCAGGCGGCGGGCAGGAATTAAGGTGATCAGCAGACAGTAGACAAAAGTGCATCCAGACAGATAATATGACACCTTCTTACAGGCAGTGACACAGAGACTGACAAAACCTTTAATTCTTAGCCACCGACAAACCACTAAAATAAGCCCCACATTTCTTAATTTAAAGGGGTTGTAAGGGGGAAAAAAAAATTCCCTTAATAGCTTTCTTTACCTTAATGCAGTCCTCCTCCACTTACCTCATCCTTCCATTTTGCTTTTAAATGTCCTTATTTCTTCTGAGAAATCTTCACTTCCTGTTCTGTCTGTAACTCCACACAGTAATGCAAGGCTTTCTCCCTGGTGTGGAGAAAGCCTCTTGAGGGGGGGAAAGGGTGAGCAGGCAAGTCAGGACACTCTCTACTTTGCAGATAGAGAAAGGAGCTGTGTGTTAGTGAGCGTCCTGACACTCCTGCTCGCCCCCTCAAGAGGCGTTCTCCACACCAGGAAGAAAGCCTTGCATTACTGTGTGGAGTTACAGACAGAAGAAAAGGAAGTGAGGATTTCTCAGAAGAAATAGGGAAATTTAACCACTTCCCACCCAGTCAATGGACAATTGACGTCCGGGAAGTGGTTGTGAAATCCTGACTGGACGTCTATTGACGTCCTGCAGGATTTTATGCCCGCGTGTGCCCATGGGGGCGCGCAGCGCGGCGATCGGTGATGCGGGGTGTCATTCTGACACCCTGCTTTTCCGATCTCAGTAAAGAGCCTCGGGCGGCTCTTTACCATGTGATCAGCTATGTCCAATCACGGCTGATCACGATATAAACAGGAAGAGTCGTTGATGGCTCTTCCTCACTTGCGTCTGATAGACGCGAGTATCGGCTCAGGGGGGATTTGCACCGATTGTTTATCAGCACAGCCCCCCCTCGGATGCCCACGCTGGACCACCAGGGAAGCCCACACTGGACCACCCATAAGTGCCGCCCATGAGTGCCCAGTGTCGCCCATCAGTGCCACCTATCAGTGTTCAACAGTGCCGCCTCACCGATGCCCGTAATTGAAGTAGAAAATTTACTTATTTACCCCAAAAATTAACAGAAAAAAATTTAAAGTTTTTTTTTTTTTTTTTTAATTGGTCTTTTTTTAGTTGTTGCACAAAAAATAAAAATCGCAGAAGTGATAAAATACCACCAAAAGAAAGCTCTATTTGTGAGACAAAAATGATAAAAAAAATGTTTTGGTACAGTGTAGCATGACCGCACAATTGTCAAAGTGCAACAGCGCTGAAAGCTGAAAATTGGCTTGGGCAGGAAGGTACGTAAGTGCCCGGTATGGAAGTGGTTAAAAGCAAAAATGGAAGGATGAGGTAAGTGAAGTAGGACTGCACTAAAGGTAAAGGAAGCTATTTAGGGGAAAAAAAATATATGTTTTCCTTTACAACCCCTTTAAATAGATACAAAATGATTTGTGAGATTTTTGAGGTGCAAAAATTAATCCAGGAGGATAATATAAAATTATTTAAACAATGATACAAATTGTCTAGAAACAATTATACAGCAAGTACATAAAGAATAACCCTTATTAGTACAGCAAATTAGACGGAATACCCAACATGTTTTGCCCACAACCTGGGCTTCCTCAGGGGGATGCTGTCCACTTGAACTACAAGCCTTCTAACAGGGCCACCATCAGGGGGGTACAGGCAGTACACCTGTAAGGGGCCCGGGGGTCCCCAGGGGCCCGGATGGGAACCCCCTAAAAAATATATATATATATATATTCACGAACGTAGATGCGCACCCGTCCGCTTCATATACGCGCTTTATAAGGCTTACGTCCGGCGTAAAGTTACCCCTGCTTCTATAAGGTGCAGCTAATGCTAAGGTATGGGCCAGGGAACGATGCCGTCAAATTTTACGTCGTTTACGTAGTACGTGAATAGGGCTGGGCGTAGGTTATGTTCACACGTCGTAAACATTGCGCGCCGACGTCACTTAGGCATTCTATCCGACGTGATTCTGAACATGCGCACTGGGATACGTCCACGGACGGCACATGCGCCGTTCGTTCGGCCCATCATTTGCATTGGGTCACGGATCATTATACCAAAACACGCCCACTACCTAGCTACTTTGAATTACGCCGGCCCATTTACGCTACGCTGCCGTAACTTAGGGAGCAAGTGCTTTGTGAATACAGCACTTGCCTCTCTAAGTTGCGGCAGCGTAAATAAGATACGCTACGCCCGCACAAAGATACGCCCGGGTACGTGAATCCGGGCTATCGTGTGTGTGGGCCCCCTCGTTCTTTTTTCCCCCAGCGGTGTTAAAAAATAGAACATGTTAAGTTTTCTATGGATAAAAAAAAAAAAACAATAGAAAAATCAGATCGTCTGTGGGGAACTCCATCGGAGAAAATTCCACGCATGCTCAGAATTAAGTCGACGCATGCTCGGAAGCATTGAACTTCATTTTTTCCGGCTCGTTATAGCGTTTTATGTCACCGCGTTTTGGCACGGTCGGAATTTAGTCGGATGGTGTATATGCAAGACTGAAGAAAGTCAGCTTCATTGGATATCCGACGAAAAAAACCCATCAGATTAGATTCCAACAGATATCCGATCGTGTGTACAGGGCTTTAATGTTGGCTATGGGCGGTGTAACGGGAGGGCCCGTGGGACCCAGAAGCTCTTACAAATTATGAGCCAGAACATAATGGACATTCAGAATATCTTGAACTATTACTGTTTGTTGATTCTGAAGTCAACAGGTTAATGGAAAGATGTCATCACCTCCAGCTACCTGGCTGTAGTGTACGATAAAGCTTGCTGTGGTAATTAGGTCTGCTACTGTGATGTAAATGAAGCTCAGGTGGCTTCGGAAAGACCTTTCATTGTGTTATGCTAATTGGCATTGACTGTATTGTGTGAATTTTTATTGATGATAAATGTGGATTGTGAGTTAGCACAGTCTAAAGGTCAGATGTCTGACTTATCAAATGATTAGTTAATTAGCTCATGTTAATTATGTCAGAGCTGGTGCCAGAAAGTCTGACTAAGTCCCCTTTCACACTTATACGACTTGTCCCACGATATTGGACAGCAAAATTGTATGACAAGTCATTCTCCATTATCTTCAATGAACACCATTCATACTGGCACAACTTTAAGTAGTGCTGACTTCAAAGTAGTCCTTGCACTACTTTGGTCCGATTTTAATGCCACTTACACAGGCATTCATTGAAATCGCGGCCGCGAATCGCGGCAAAATCGCGGTAAAATAGCGGCCGCGAAATCGCGGTAAAATCGCGCGACTTTAAAGTCGTACAAGTGTGAAAGGGACCTTAAAGAAGTGTATTGGAGGCTCGTTAGTAACCATTGTATACTGTTGTGGGTGGAGTTGAGTCATTGTTCATATTTGGTTGCTGACTGTATATAAAGAGCCTGAGTTTCTCATTAAAGGGTCTATTCCTGTTGAACCTCAAACAGAGCGGTTCGTTTGCCTGACTGTGGATTGTCGGTAGCTGCCTTGTGTTCGAGAATGGAATATCATAAACGGCTTTAACCCCTGTCCCATTTGGGGGTGCCGTTACAGGTGTGAAAGAGAGTGGAACGGACAACCTCAGCCAGCAACCCTGCTGGATAGCCAGAGTCCAGTCTGAATAACGTGTCCGGGTTTCAGGCAGTCTGAAACCCAGACGCATGATTCCAAACCCGAAACTGTCTGGGTGAATCTCGGACAGGTGGCAAGCCTACTAGAGGCTGAGAGCCGTCTATGACAGCTCGGCCAGTGTGCTGGGAGGCATGCAGTGAGAACGCTCTCAGTACAGAAAACCTTAGCTGCCCATAGACGCCAACATGCGAGTGTTCAAGCTCACCCGCTTTGCCGAAAAAATACTGTTTTGTTTAATGTGCTTGCAAGCCGGGAAATGCCCATGGGCTTTGTTTTATACCCATATACATTTAGGGCCAGATTCTCATAGAATTACGCTTGCGTATCGTAAGCCATTTGCACTACGCCGCCGCATCGTACTAGAGCAGGTGCCGTATTCTCTAACCATTTGCTCCGTCGTTGGCGTAGCGAAAATGGCCCAGCGTAAGCCCGCGTAATTCAAATGAGGCGGCTTGTATTTAAATTAAGCGCGCCCCGCGTCGAACGAACTGCGCATGCGCCGGCCGGGGAAAAAGCCCAGTGCGCATGCTCCAGCTCACGTCGGAAAGCGCCGTTGAAACCGACGTCAAAACGACGTGATCGTCACTACGCAATGCTCTTATTCACGAACGAGTTAGTAAAACGACGTAAGCGATGGAAAAAGCCGACGCTGACCCGACGCCATACTTAACATGGCATCCGACGGCACCCGACGGCATCCGAAGGGACTTCGTAAGGTTACTCCACATAGAAAACGTGGACGAAAACGACGTACGCGACGACGGGGCGGCGTAAAAGCGATCGGGAATCGGCGTACTAGCCTCATTTGCATATGCAAATGAGAAAACAACGTAAAGGCCACCTAGTGGCCGGAGTTGTCATTACAACTACGATCTGCAAGTGTAATGGTTTTACACTTGTCGGATGTAGAAGCGTATCTATGCAAAAGTGATGCTAAGCATCACGCGCATAGATACGAGACAAAAAAAACGGCTATACGACGGGGTATCTGAGATACCCCGTCGTAGCGCCTCTGAGAATCTGGCCCATAATCTTTAAGAAAAATAAATTTTCTAAAAAAAAAGGAGACCCGCAGCAATGGAATTTGTGCGGACAGCGAGTGGTTAAAAATGTATGAATGTGGAGAAAGAGATATTTCAGACTAGCACTGAAGCCGACTTGTGTTGCTGAGTGTCAGAGTTTGATATCAGTATGGAATGTGTTTGTAGCTTGGATGGAATTCTAGAAGTTTGCCTCATATATATTCACAAGAGTGGAATGCTATCCATGTATGCAGGGTATGCAGTAAACATGCGTGCATTGTATATTTATATATCTATATAAGTCTAGCTGTGTATACTGTCTATATATATATATATATATATATATATATATATATATATATATATATATATATATATATATATATATATATATATATACACACACACACACACACACATACATACACACATACAGTAAAACCTTGGTTTGAGAGCGTTTTGCAAGACAGGCAAAATGTTTTAATAAATTTTGCCTTGATATACAAGCGATGTCTTGATGAAAGAGTAGCGTCATGTCACAACCGAGTATAAAAAAAAAAGTAGAGAGGCGCCTCTAAGTGTAGCAATATGGTTACATTTAATAAGTATACTGTAGAGTCCCCCCTCCTTAGGCTGAATTCACACCTGAGCGTAGCGTTTTCCCGAAGCATTTTTTAACGTGGTTTTGGACAGGTCTAGGGTCACCAATGATATAAGCAGAAAAACGCCCAAATCTGGCCAAAAAAAAAAAAGTCCCAGAACTTGTTTGAGCTTCAGGCGTTTTGTAGTGGACAAGTGAATCATCTCCATTGAGAATAATAGATTTTTTTTTCCCTCCAGCGTTTTGTAGCTTCAGGCTTCAAGCTACAAAACGCTCAGGTGTGAATGGGGTCTTAGTGCTGACCCCCCCCCCCCAATCAGTATAGAATCCCTCTTAGTGCAGACCCCCTTATCAGTATAGAATCCCCCTTAGTGTAGACCCCCCATCAGTATAGAATCCCCCCTTAGTGCAGACCCCCCCATCAGTATAGAATCCCCCCTTAGTTCAGACCCCCCCATCAGTATAGAATCCCCCCTTAGTTCAGACCCCCCCATCAGTATAGAATCCCCCCTTAGTGCAGACCCCCCATCAGTATAGAATCCCCCTTAGTGCAGACCCCCCATCAGTATAGAATTCCCCCTTAGTGCAGACACCCCCCATCAGTATAGAATCCCCCCATCAGTATAGAATCCCCCCTTAGTGCAGACCCCCCCCCATCAGTATAGAATCCCCCCTTAGTGCAGACCCCCCCATCAGTATAGAATCCCCCCTTAGTGCAGACCCCCCCATCAGTATAGAATCCCCCTTAGTGCAGACCCCCCATCAGTATATAATCCCCCCTTAGTGCAGAGCCCCCCATCAGTATATAATCCCCCTTAGTGCAGAGCCCCCCTCAGTATAGAATCCCCCCTTAGTGCAGACCCCCCCTCAGTATAGAATCCCCCCTTAGTGCAGACCCCCCCTCAGTATAGCACCCCCCGCACATGTCCATATAAATTACATATATTATAGTGTACAGACCTCAGACGGATACACACAGCGGTGTGTGTCCCTTTGCTCCTCCTCTTTGGATGTAAACAGAGAGGAAGTGGGGGTGACTTCGGCTGCTTTGCTCCACTGAGAGACAGACGCAAGATCAGAGAGGAGCAAGGCAGCGGAGGGTGTTAGTGGTGCCGCTACCCATGGGTCTCACCCCCCCCAGTGACGCCACTGTGTGGCTCTTGCTCCCTACTACAGGTCCAACTTTACAAGTAGTCCCTCTGCATTGCACTCTGTTTGATGCTTTGGAATGGCGGGTCAGCAAGGATCTACCAGTCACCTGTCGGCAGATCTACAGGTTGCTGACCCCCGCATTAGTGGGTAAGATAAGGACATGCTGTACAAAGCATTGTACTCTGTTTGTTTGCTGCCATGCAGAATAAAATTGTAGAAAAAGAACAATGGAGCGCCATCAGGGGGTCATCTGCTAGCACCCAAAAGAGAAAACCAGCCTCCTGATTAATGTCAGAGAGGAAGTTGGGACCTGTGTGGGACACGACTTTCTGGGAATCAAAGCAGGACAGCATTGGATTCAGTGGGTGGGTGACCTGCTTCACACAGGATACACCTCTGAGTATTTGCAGACACAAATGTATTGCCTGATGCTGTACTGCACACAGTACTGAGTGGTACTCACATTTAGGGTCCCATGTTATTCAGGTATCCTACTACAGTGTCCAGGCCCATCCAGCTGCAGCATGATTGAACCTGCCATAGACTTTGACAGGCTGCAGGAAGCAGGGCTGTGCCTCCCAGGTGCACGAAAACACTGGGATTGAATGCACAGGTGATAGACGCTGCATAGGCAAGCAGGCTAAAATGTTTATTAACCACTTCAGCCCTGGAAGCTTTTACCCTCCTTCATGACCAGGCCATTTTTTGCGATTCGGCACTGCGTCACTTCATGCGTCGTTGTAAACAAATAAAATGTATGTCCCTTTTTCCCCCACCAAATAAAGCTTTCTTTTGGGAGGCATGGGTGGCTTCTTCGCTCACAGTGTCGGATTAAGTTGTGAGGGTTTATTCTAGAGCTGGGCGATTTTGGGCCCCCAAAAAATCTGCGATTTAAAAAAGGAACTTGAATTGAGTTTGTTTTTCTGATGGACACTACGCCGGTCCTAAGGAGCTGCGGTCAGGTGTTTTTAGGGGAGGTCGCGACTTCGGCCTGGTCCACCGCCATCCTGGGAAAAGGCCGAAGCCACAGCCATGCCTAAAAAATGCTGCCCGCAGCTCGCCGCGATCCTGGGAAAAGGCCGAAGCCACAGCCATGCCTAAAAAATGCTGCCCGCAGCTCGCCGCGATTCTGGGAAAAGGCTGAAGCCACAGCCACGCCTAAAAAATGCTGCCCGCAGCTCGCCGCGATCCTGGGAAAAGGGCGAAGCCACAGCCACGCCTAAAAAATGCTGCCCGTAGCTCGCCGCGATCCTGGGAAACGGCGAAGCCACAGCCACGCCTAAAAAATGCTGCCCGTAGCTTGCCGCGATCCTGGGAAAAGGGCGAAGCCACAGCCACTCCTAAAAAATGCTGCCCGCAGCTCGCCGCTATCCTGGGAAAAGGACGAAGCCACAGCCACGCCTAAAAATGCTGCCCGCAGCTCGCCGCGATTCTGGGAAAAGGCTGAAGCCACAGCCACGCCTAAAAAATGCTGCCCGCAGCTCGCCGCGGTCCTGGGAAACAGCGAAGCCACAGCCACTCCTAAAAAATGCTGCCCGCAGCTCGCCGCGATCCTGGGAAAAGGGCGAAGCCACAGACAGGCTTAAAAAATGCTGCCCGCAGCTCGCCGCGATCCTGGGAAAGGGCGAAGCCACAGCCACGCCTAAAAAATGCTGCCCGCAGCTCGGCGCGGTCCTGGGAAACGGCGAAGCCACAGCCACGCCTAAAAAATGCTGCCCGTAGCTCGCCGTGATCCTGGGAAAAGGGCGAAGCCACAGCCACTCCTAAAAAATGCTGCCCGTAGCTCGCCGCGATCCTGGGAAAGGGGCGAAGCCACAGCCACGCTTAAAAAACGCTGCCCGCAGCTCGCCGCGATCCTGGGAAAAGAGCGAAGCCACAGCCACGCCTAAAAAATGCTGCCCGCAGCTCGCCGCGATCCTGGGAAAAGGGCGAAGCCACAGCCATGCCTAAAAAATGCTGCCCGCAGCTTGCCGCGATCCTGGGAAAAGGGCGAAGCCACAGACAGGCTTAAAAAATGCTGCCCGCAGCTCGCCGCGATCCTGGGAAAGGGCGAAGCCACAGCCACGCCTAAAAAATGCTGCCCGCAGCTCGCCGCGGTCCTGGGAAACGGCGAAGCCACAGCCACGCCTAAAAAATGCTGCCCGTAGCTCGCCGTGATCCTGGGAAAAGGGCGAAGCCACAGCCACTCCTAAAAAATGCTGCCCGTAGCTCGCCGCGATCCTGGGAAAAGGGCGAAGCCACAGCCACGCCTAAAAAATGCTGCCCGCAGCTCGCCGCGATCCCAGGAAAAGAGCGAAGCCACAGCCACGCCTAAAAAATGCTGCCCGCAGCTCGCCGCGATCCTGGGAAAAGGGCGAAGCCACAGCCATGCCTAAAAAATGCTGCCCGCAGCTTGCCGCGATCCTGAGAAAAAGTGACCTTTTGATCTGTACAAAATCGCGGCAAAAATGCGGTAAAAAAACGCCATAAAAATTATGGCAAAATCACGGTACAATTGCACGACTTTCTGCCTGAAAACGCTATGCTCAGGTGTGAAAGGGGCATTAGTGGCATTTTTTGTTGCCTTATATCTCATTGCATTATTGTATTGTATCTTTTGCTTTAAGTTTTCCTCTGTCCCCTTTTACACTACCGCAACTTCAAAGTCGCACGAATGTATTTTTATTTTACCGCAAATTTGCGGCTGTGATTTTGATGCGATTTCAGGGAATGCTTGTGTAACTCGCATCAAAGTGTGACCAAAGTAGTACAGGGACTACTTTGAAGTCGGTGTGGCTTGAAATCGCACAGATATGAATGGTGTTCATTGGAAATAAAGGGGTACGACTTTTCATGCGACTTTGCAGTCGCAGGACAAGTCGCGCAAGTGTGAAAGAGGGCTTAAGCTCCCTTTTTCCTTTTTGTTTATTTTTTGATTGGTCTGTCATTTTGAGTAGGGATGAGCTCCGGTGTGTTCGCACACTCCACGTGCAGAGCCCGCCAGGAAGTCGGCACGTCGCTACGCTAATCACAGGCAGGGAGACATTGTCCCGATGCGTGGCTGCAGAGATCGGGAAATGTCTCCCTGCCTGTGATTAGCTCAGCGCCGTGCAAACATGCCGGAGCTCATCCCTAATATTGAGCCTGTGTTCCGTCATAACAGGCGACCCTGTGATCGTGTGTACGGGGCATTACTGTGGCCGAGTGCGGGTGTACCAAGATGGCCGTGACAGAACTTCACCTCCGTTACACGATTTTCATGGGTTGTCTAATCTGATGGAACACCTGCAGTCACAGTTTTGTAAGTTTGTACTGAGTCTATGTATTTTTTGGGTGTTTTATGTAAAATTATGTAATAAAAAATTATTTTCAGAAAAAAAAAAAACGCCTGGTTGTACCGAAAACGATCGAGAGATTGATTTCAGTACAACAAGCCTGCCCATACATGGGTCAAAATTTGGCTGGTTCCTGCTGAACTGTTTGCATTTCGATCCATATGTGGCCAACTTTAAGGCCCATACACACCATCTAACTTTTTGACAACAATGGTCAGACGGACATGTTTTATCGGACAATCCGACCGTGTGTATGCTCCATCGGACAATTGTTTTCGGTATTTCAACGTACAAATGTTCGCTGTGAATGCTCGCAAACTTTCCGGCAACAAATGTCCGGTGGAGGATCATCCGATTGTGTGTACACAAGTCCATCGGACTAAAGTCCAAAGCAGTGGCGTAGCATGGGGGGGGGGGCTGCCCTGGGCGCAAAATTTAGAGGGGCGCAGCGGCAGGTTACCTGCAGCCATTCTCGTGCGCTGTGCTGTCTAGGAGACTGTGAGCTCTTCCGCTTTACTATGAGAAAGAAGTGCAGTCCCGGCTTAGGCTCCAGCGGTGACACTGACACAGCAGTGAGTAAATGTACACTGAAGACCATCCATGATAATCCCAGGGATTGTGACCGTGTGGAGACTGAGAGGAAGGAGGGCAGGTCAGTATAGGAATCAGGTAGGTCAGTGTAGTGGTCAGTATAGCAATCAAATGGGTCAGTGTAGGAATCAGGTAGGTTAGTGTAGTGATCAGGTAGGATGGTGTAGGAGTCAGGTTGGTCAGTACTACTGTACTAGTGAAAGGGACTCAGATCTGCCGATTAGGGGGGCTCAAATCCCTTGCCCTGCCCCGGGCGCTGACAACCCACACTACGCCAGTGGTCCAAAGTACAAACACGCATGCTCAGAACCAATGCTGAACATCAGACAACAATAGCAGAAGTTGCCCAAAGGGTGGCGGTAAAGAGCAGAAAAAAACATGTGATTTGGTGAATGTTGGCTGAAAAAGTTCTGCCGTGTGTCTGCAGAGCAAGTTCACGGCCAACGCCCCTTTGGACCAAAATCCTCGGAAAAGTCTGATGGAAGTCCGATCGTGTGTATGAGGCTATATATAGTAAACCAACCCTACAATGTCTTGTAAAGCAAAGTATTGTGGTCCCTTGAAGGCAGCCATATTTTAATCTAAATCAATATCCAGGTAATCCATGTGCAAACGTTTACAGCATCAATGGTCCCAAATGGTGAGATCACAGCTCAATTCACATTAAAATGAGGTCCTCTACGACATCGTTACATTACAATCACAGTACCTTTCAGGAGTCAACGTAGCTATTGTCACACCTAAGGTGACAAATTAAACTGCGACCTCTTCATTTCCTCTCCGTCACATGAAGTGTGCTCTCTAGAATCAGAAACAAAGGATGCTTTAGGGTCCTTTAATTGGGTAAGAAGACAGAATCATCTTATTGAAGTAACAGAATAAATGTAAACCTTCATATTAACAACCAATTTACTTTACAGGAATAATTTATTTTCTATACAATTTAATAAATCATTAAACTTTGCAGGAGAGATTTTTTTTTCTATACAATTTAATGAATCGTAAATTAAACTTTACAAAAGAGATTTTTTTTCTATACAATTTGATAAATCATAAATTAAACTTTACAGGAAAGATTTTTTTCTATACAATTTAATAAATAAGAAATTAAACTTTACAGGAAAGATTTATTTTCTATACATTTTAATAAATCGTAAATTAATAAATCTTTCCGGTAAAGTTTATCTATACAATTTTAATAAATCAGAAATTTAATTTTTCAGGAAAGATTTTTTTCCCTATACAATTTAATAAATCAGAAATTAAACTTTACAGGAAGGATTTTGTTTCTGTACAATTTAATAAATAATTCATTAAACTTTGCAGGAAAGATTTTTTTCTATATAATGTAATAAATCAGAAATTAAACTTTAGCCACTTCTACACCGAGGACGTCATATGACGGCCTCGATTTTGTGCGGTGCTATCTGAATGATGGGTGCAGCTACAGGCATCAATCAGATATCATTCTTTTCTGCCAGCAATCTTGCGCAAGCGGGATTCCACCCGTACATTTTTTTTTTTAAAGTCAGCAGCTACTAACAGTGTAGCTGCTGACTTTGAATAAGAACACTTACCTGTCCTACTTGCCCGCGCTGATGGCCCCCCCGATGCCGATCCTCGATCCTGGCAGCTCCAGGCGCCGCCATCCACAGTAAGGGTAACAGGCAGTGAAGCCGTGCGGCTTCACTGCCCGTTTCCTACTGCGCATGTGCGAGCAGCACAGCGCTTTGTGAATGGTCCGGCTGCTTTCTGGGATACACACAGTTCCCAGAATGCAGCACGCCCCATTCACAAGAATACACCGAGTGTAGGAGAAGGAAGAGAATCCACCGCGGAAGATAAGGGGCAGATTTGAGACTTCCGCATAGCAAGAGCTATTTAGGGTAAGTAAAAAAAAAATAATTTCATACATTTTTTTTTTTTTTGGAAGATTTTTTTTTTCCAGGGTGGAACTCCTCTTTGCGCACCATAAGAATGATCATAGCGGCAGTTCCACTGCTTGATCGTTCTTATAGGCGGTGGGAGGGGACACACCCCCCCTCCCGCCGCCATCCGGTGCTTCTCCGGGCTCTCCCCTGCTATTGGGGACCCGGAGAAAAAATCAGCCGCCGCCGGATTAGGAGGATAGAGATTTCAGTCATCTCTATGACCGTTTGAGGCCCGGGCGCGACGTTGTGACGTCACGCCGGCTACTTGGAAGTAAACAAAGCTGCAATCGTGGCTGAAAGCATGAGATCTGTGATTTTTTTTTTCACAATCTAATGCTTTCCATGAATTAAACATTACAGGAAAGATGTTTTTTATACAATTTAATAAATCATAAATTAAACTTTACAGGAGAGATTTTTTTTCCTATACAGTTTAATAAATCATAAATTAAACTTTACAGGAGAGATTTTTTTTTTCTATACAGTTTAATAAATCATAAATTCAACTTTACAGGAAAGATTTTTTTTCTATACAATTTAATAAATCATAAATTAAACTTTACAGGAGAGATTTTTTTTTCTATACAGTTTAATAAATCATAAATTAAACTTTACAGGAGAGATTTTTTTCTATACAGTATAATAAATCAGAAATTCAACTTTACAGGAAAGATTTGTTTCCATAATATTTAATAAATCATAAATTAAACTTTACAGGAGAGATTTTTTTCTATACAATTTAATAAATTATAAATTAAATAAAAAAATAATAATAATTGTTTAATACTTTTAACTCTATTGGATTTCTATTGTGCTTTAAATGCATTATTAATTAATGTGAAAAGCATGTTAAGTGCCAGAACACAAAGCAAAGCCAAAATCCATTTGCCCTTGTACCTTATAATAGCTTATTGGTATAAAATGCAGGCCAATATTAACTTAGTCTAGCCATTATATAATAATAGATTAATATGATATCAGTTACAATAGTATTCTTAGGAGGCAACTTTATCTAGACTTCACAGTTGTTACACATAGATTTCTGTACAGTATATAAATATATGTCATTTAGACCACAGCTGCTGCAGAACATCTTTATTTCTGAAAGTCACTATTCCCGCCCCATTTATAGAAGACCATTTATAAAGCGTATGTAACCAGAGAATCTATTCTGCGTTATTTCTGCTACCATGCTTAGATGAGTTCCAGAATTCCAGGTGTGAATATTTTAACATTGGCCGAGCTTGGGCCAATGCAAATACACAATAATACCAAAAGTATTGGGACACCTGCCTTTGCACGCACATGAACTTTAAGCACTTAAGCCCCGGAGGATTTGGCTACCCAATGACCGGGCCACTTTTTTGCGATTCGGCACTGCGTCGCTTTAACTGACAATTGCGCAGTCGTGCGACGTGGTACCCCAAAAAAATTGCCGTCCTTTTTTTTTCCACAAATAGAGCTTTCTTTTGGTGGTATTTGATCACCTCTGCGGTTTTTATTCTTTGCACTATAAATAAAAATAGAGGCCCAGATTCACAGAGCAATTACGCCTGTCTAACTGGTGTTAGACAGGAGTAATTTCAAATTTCGCGCGCCGTATCACTAGTTTGAATCCTCAAACCATGATACGGCGGCTTCGGGCTTCGATCCGAGAGGCTTACGTCTTCGTAAGCCTTCGGATCTACGCTGCGATATTTTTGCGGCCGCTGGGAGGAGTTTGCGTCGTTTTCATGCGTCGGGATATGCAAATGAGTTTTTACGGCGATCCACGAAGATACGAGCGGTCTTCGCAATCGCTTTCGTCTATTTTTTTATACGTACTGTTAGACCAGCTTTTTGCTGGTCTAACGGTGCGTAGCCCATGTTAAGTATGGCCGTCGTTCCCGCGTCGAATTTAAATTTTTTTTTTTTTTTTTTTACGTAACTCGTTCGGGAATAGGAATCTCCGTAAACGACGCTACTCAAGAAAAAATGACGTAACGACGTGATTTCGCGCAATGCACGGCGGGAAATTTGCGAATGGAGCATGCGCAGTTCGATCGCCGCGGGAACGCGCCTATTTTAAATGATTCACGCCCCCTACATGCGCAGATGGATTGCGACGGGAGAAATACACTACGCCGCCGTCGTTTACTGGACAAAATCTACCTGGATTCCACGTAGAGCCAGGTAAAAAACGGCGGCGTAGTGTATTTCTGATACTCTACGATAGTCTAATTGTATGTGAATCTGGGCCAGAGCGACAATTTTTTTTTACTTTTTGCTATAATAAATATCCCCCCAAAAAAAAAAAATCCTCAGTTTAGGCCGATACGTATTCTTCTACATATTTTTAGTAAAAAAAATTGCAATGAGTGTTTATTGATTGGTTTGCACAAAAGTTATAGCGTCTACAAAATAGGGGATAGTTTTATGGCATTTTTATGATTATTATTTTTTTTACTAGTAATGGCGGTGATCAGCATTTTCTTTTTATCATGACTGCGACATTATGGCGCACACATCGGACACTTTTGACGCTATTTTGGGACCATTCACATTTATACAGCGATCAGTGCTTTAAATATGCACTGATTACTGTATAAATGTGACTGTCAGAGAAGGTGTTAACCAGTAGGGGGTGGGAAAGGGGTTAAGTGTGTCCTACGGATGATTTTAACTGCGTGGGGGGCGTGGCTTACTGTGACACGACACTGATCGCTGCTTCCGATTACAGGGAGCATACGATCAGTGTCGTGTCACTAGGCAGAACAGGGAGAGGCCTTGTTTACACAGGCCTCTCCCCGTTCTGCAGCTCCGTGATACGATCGCGGGACACCCGCGGACATCGAGTCTGCGGGTCCCGCGGGCAAAGTCACAAAGCTTGCGGCAGGCGCGCGCACAGCGCAAAGTTCAAAGTAACGTATATATACGTTGCTTTGCGCAGCGGTGCCATTTTACCGACGTATATCTACATGGCGCGGTCAGCAAGGGGTAAATGGCATCCCAGTCTAAAGCCTGGTACACACAGTACGATTGTTGGCCAACCGAGCGTCTGATTTTTGTACATTAACATAGTGACGTACTACAAGGAATTTCAGCTCTTGAGCTCCACCCTTTGCGCCCCTTCTGCTAATTTTGTGTTTGGTGAGCATTGATTCCGAGCATGCGCGTTTGTACTTTCGACTTTTGTGTGACGGACTTGTGTACTGACCATACGAAAATCTGATGTCAAACCGTTGTCCGCCGACAGGTCAGGACTCTTTGCAGGCCAGTCAAGTTCCTCCACCCCAAACTCGCTCATCCGTGTCTTCATGGACCTTGCTTTGTGCACTGGTGCGCAGTCATGTTGGGACAGGAAGGGGCCGCCCCCAAACTGTTCCCACAAAGTTGGGGGCATGAAATTGTGTAAAATGTCTTGGTATGCTGATGCCTTAAAGCGGAGTTGCAGCCAAAACTCACCCAAAATCCACCCATCTAAATCCCCCCCCCCTTCGGTGCCACATTTGACACCTTTCGGGGGGAGCGGGTACTTGTCCCCACTTCTGGGAGACCTCTCAATGATCTCTTTCAAAATTTCGGCCCCCTCCTCCTTCCCCCGCCATATTCATAAAGCGAAAATGCACTTTGCGCATGCACAGTAGGGGACCGGCTGTGAGGCCGCAAGGCTTCACTGCCAGGTTCCCTTATTAGGAATGGCGGTTGCAGCACCCGAGAGCCAATGGAAACTATACATACACTGCCATACAGGTTGAAGGCACAGCAGGGGGCCCCAGTGGCCCCTCAGTCTGTTATTATACACTGTCATACAGCCAAATGGCACAGCAAGGGGCCCCAGTGGCCCCTCAGTCTGTTATTATACACTGTCATACAGGGTGAAGGCATAGCAGGGGGTCCCAGGGGGGCCTCAGTCTGTTATTATACACTGTCATACAGCCAAATGGCACAGCAGGGGGCCCCAGTGGCCCCTCAGTCTGTTATTATACATGGTCATACAGGGTGATGGCACAGCAGGGGGCTCCAGTGGTCCCTCAGCCTTTTCTTATACACTGTCTGTTATACAGGGTAATGGCACAACAGGGGGCTCCAGTGGCCCCTCAGTCTGTTATTATACACTGTCATACAGCCAAATGGCACAGCAGGGGGCCCCAGTGGCCCCTCACTCTTTTATTATACTGTCATACAGCTTAATGGCACAGCCAGGGGTCCCAGTGGCCCCTCAGTCTGTTATTATACACTGTCATACAGGTTGAAGGCACAGCAGGGGGCCCCAGTGGCCCCCTCAGTCTGTTATTATACACTGTCATACAGGTTGAAGGCACAGCAGGGGGCCCCAGTGGCCCCTCAGTCTGTTATTATACACTGTCATACAGCCAAATGGCACAGCAGGGGGCCCCAGTGGCCCCTCAGTCTGTTATTATACATGGTCATACAGGGTAATGGCACAGCAGGGGGTCCCAGTGGCCCCTCAGTCTGTTATTATACATGGTCATACAGGGTGATGGCACAGCAGGGGGCTCCAGTGGTCCCTCAGCCTTTTCTTATACACTGTCTGTTATACAGGGTAATGGCACAACAGGGGGCTCCAGTGGCCCCTCAGTCTGTTATTATACACTGTCATACAGCCAAATGGCACAGCAGGGGGCCCCAGTGGCCCCTCAGTCTGTTATTATACATGGTCATACAGGGTAATGGCACAGCAGGGGGCTCCAGTGGTCCCTCAGTCTTTTCTTATACACTGTCTGTTATACAATGTAATGGCACAGCAGGGGGCCCCAGTGGCCCCTCAGACTGTTATTATACACTGTCATATAAGATGCTGAGCTGGACTGTATACCCCGTGCATCCGGGTGACATGACACAGTAGTAATATTGATGATCACAGTAGTAGTAATATTAGCAATGGATGCTGCAGCCAGGCAGGGTGTGCCCGTGTTGCAGAGCATCACTGAGGAGGATGCAGGGAATGTCTCCCGCCCAGAGGTGAAGCTGCCTTAACTCATCCCCTCAGGCGGGGGGCGTGGCCGCTCCCCGTACCACACCTCAGCCCACAGTGGGCGGGAACGGCCTGCGTTCCATAGGCGGCCAATCGCCTCACTAGAGAGGTCGAGAGAAGGCGTGGCGGGGAGGCTCTGGGACGCAAACGTTGCAGGGTTTTGGTGTCGCGGTGAGAGTGGGCGGGGCTGGTCGCCGCGGTGCCCGCAGACACAGAGACGTTTTCTCAGCAGTACCAAGCCGCCATCTTAGCTCGGCACCGGAGAAGCGGAACGGGGACAGGGTACTCGTCTAGCCGGGAGAGGGAAACATCAGGAGAGGAGCTCAGGACTGACCCTTCCCCACACCGGATTAGTGAGGGAAGAGGAGGGGAAGACCGGCACCGGTTTATCACAGCGGGGAGGAGAAGATGCCCGGGATGTGGCGGTGTTCCCCGACCTGCCTGCTGCTCATTACCGGCCTGCTGTGCGGGGCTTTGGCCACTACAGGTGAGCAGAGAGGGGAAAAGGGGGCCCTCAGGGTGTGTCCTGCTTAGGGGCCACAGAGCCACTAGAGGGCAGCACAGCGCTGGGTGCTGATTGGTTGGGTAGCTGGGGCCATTGGGGACCAGGTCTGTCCAGGGGCCCCTTGGTGGGCCCCTATGTTTCATAGCATCACAGTGCTCCTGGAATGTGATTGTATGTAATGGGGACACTGGGATTTGCCCTGTGACCCTCCACCCTCCCCCCAATACCATTGATGACTCCCCCCAGGACCATTGATGACTCTCCCCTCCCCCCAGGACCATTGATGACTCTCCCCTCCCCCCAAGACCATTGATGACTCTCCCCTCCCCCCAGGACCATTGATGACTCTCCCCTCCCCCCAGGACCATTGATGACTCTCCCCTCCCTCCAGGACCATTGATGACTCTCCCCTCCCCCCAGGACCATTGATGACTCTCCCCTCCCCCCAGGACCATTGATGACTCTCCCCTCCCTCCAGGACCATTGATGACTCTCCCCTCCCTCCAGGACCACTGATGACTCTCCCCCTCCCCCCCCCAGGACCATTGATGACTCTCCTCCTCCCCCCTCCCCCCAGGACCATTGATGACTCTCCCCTCCCTCCAGGACCATTGATGACTCTCCCCTCCCCCCAGGACCATTGATGACTCTCCCCTCTCCCCCTCCCCCCCAGGACCATTGATGACTCTCCCCTCCCCTCCAGGACCATTGATGACTCTCCCCCCTCCCTCCAGGACCATTGATGACTCTCCTCCCCCAGGACCATTGATGACTCTCCCCTCCCCCCAGGACCATTGATGACTCTCCCCTCCCCCAGGATTGATGACTCTCTCCCCTCCCCCCCAGGACCATTGATGACTGATGACTCTCCCCTCCCTCCAGGACCATTGATGACTCTCCCCTCCCCACGCTCTCCCAGGACCATTGATGACTCTCCCCTCCCCCCAGGACCATTGATGACTCTCCCCTCCCTCCAGGACCATTGATGACTCTCCCCCTCCCCCCACCCCTCCCCCCAGGACCACTGATGACTCTCCCCCTCCCCCCAGGACCATTGATGACTCTCCCCTCCCTCCCAGGACCATTGATGACTCTCCCCTCCCCCCAGGACCATTGATGACTCTCCCCCCCTCCCCCAGGACCATTGATGACTCTCCCCCTCTCCCTCCAGGACCATTGATGACTCTCCCCTCCCCCAGGACCATTGATGACTCTCCCCCAGGACCATTGATGACTCTCCCCTCCCCTCCCCTCCCCCCCAGGACCATTGATGACTCGATGGACTCTCCCCTCCCCTCCCAGGACCATTGATGACTCTCCCCTCCCCCTCCACAGGACCATTGATGACTCTCCCCTCCCTCCAGGACCATTGATGACTCTCCCCTCTTTCCCCCCCAGGACCATTGATGACTCTCCCCTCCCATTGATGACTCTCCCCCCCCCCCAGGACCATTGATGACTCTCTCTCCCCCCTCCCCAGGACCATTGATGACTCTCTCCCTCCCCATCCCACCATGACCATTGATGACTCTCCTTCCCCCCCGGACCATTGATGACTCTCCCCGCACCCCTCCCCCCAGGACCATTGATGACTCTCCCCTCCCCCCCGGACCATTGATGACTCTCCCCCCTCCCCCCCTCTCCTCCCCCCCGGCGGACCATTGATGACTCTCCCCTCCCCCCCTCCCCCCAGGACCTCCGGACCATTGATGACTCTCCCCTCCCCCCCCTGGACCATTGATGACTCTCTCCCTCCCCCCCCCCCCTGGACCATTGATGGACCATCCGATGACTCTCCCCTCCTCCATGACTCCCCCCCCCCCTGGACCATTGATGACTCTCCCCTCCCCCCCTGGACCATTGATGACTCTCCACTCCCCTCTCCCCGGACCATTGATGACTCTCCCCTCCCCCCCTGGACCATTGATGACTCTCCCCCCTGGACCATTGATGACTCTCCCCTCCCCCCCTGACCATTGATGACTCTCCCCCCTCCCCCCCCTGGACCATTGATGACTCTCCCCTCCCCTGGACCCATGGACCATTGATGACTCTCCCCTCTCCCCCGGGACCATTGATGACTCTCATGACTCACTCTCCCCCTCCCCCCCCCTGGACCATTGATGACTCTCCCTCCCTCCCCCCCTGGACCATTGATGACTCTCCCCTCCCTCCCCCCCTCCCCTACCATGATGACTCATCTGATGACTCTCCATCCCCCTCCCTCCCCGGTGGACCATTGATGACTCTCCCTCTCCCCCTGGACCATTGATGACTCCCCCCTCCCCCCCCGGGACCATTGATGACTCTCCCCTCCCCCCCTGGACCATTGATGACTCTCCCCTCCCCCCCTGGACCATTGATGACTCTCCCCTCCCCCCCTGACCATTGATGACTCCCCCCTCCCCCCCTGGACCATTGATGACTCTCTCCTCCCCCCCTGGACCATTGATGACTCTCCCCTCCCCCCGACCATTGATGACTCTCCCCCTCCCCCCCCGGACCATTGATGACTCTCCCCCTCCCCCCCAGGACCATTGATGACTCTCCCCTCCCCCAGGACCATTGATGACTCTCCCCTCCCCCAGGACCATTGATGACTCCCACAGATTGATGGCTCCCCCCTTTCCCCTCAGGACCATTGATGGCTCCCCCCTTCCCCCATGGTCACTCAGGACCCAGACCACCCATCTCTAGGAGATCACACTCCGGATTACTCTGTGGCCCCGATAATGAAAGCGGAATCCAGTCTGAACATGGGATACCCCGATATTATCAGATACCTGAGGTGGCACCGGGATCACTGAGGATAATTTCATCCTGCTGGGCCTGATCTGTCCTGATTTATTGACCCTGGAGTCTTTTCAGGGCCAGAGGTTTATGGGGCACGAGGGGCCCCTGAGCACCAGATGTCAAGCATGCCAGCACCGATTATTGAAGTGATGCCCATAATATTGGCACATTGCAGTGCTGCCTGTCATAGTGTGCCCAGTAGTGGTACCAGGGGCTGTCCTATTATAGCAGAGGCCTTAGGGCATTCTTTTTAGGGCAAATCCTGCTTGGGGCCAACTGGTTAAAGATCTGGATCCCTCTGTGTCCTTCCTGATATGGGGACCTGCTATTCTGTATACGGGGGTCTCTTGATGTCGGGGACTAGCCAGTATTCTATAGTGGCCCCCAGATACTAGAGAGAGGAGGTGTATATGTCTGGAACCCCGAGCATGACAGGTTTGCCAGCTCAGATTAGTCCCTCTTCTTAGTTTTGGAGAATTTTCAGGGACAATGTAGGTGGGGGGTCAACAATTATGGGGCATGAGGGGCCCCTGATCACCCTGCTCAGATGATACCAAGAGCTGATGATTGATGTGATGCCCGTCATATCGCCACATTGCGGTCCTGATTATCACAGTGTTCCAAGTGGCTATTTATGTCCCTCGAAATATATACTTGTTTTTTTTTTTTTATATGGGGTTCCAGCATATTATAGGACCAGCCTTTTGCTCAGTGGTATCGGGGGATGCTCTACCACACCAGAGGTCTTGTTACGTTCTCCCGGGGTCCCTCTGTGACCCTTCTGATATCTGGAGCTGCCATTCTGTATAGGGGGGGGGTCCCTGGATGTCAAAGAATAGCCGGTATTCTCTGGTGCCTCCTGGAATTCAGAGAGGGGGGTGTATATTGCACCTGGTTGATCTAGCATGGCTGGTCCATCCTGATGTTTGCCAGGTCTGATTAACCCCGAAGTCCTGCTGGTGGCCACTGGTTATGAGGCATCATGCAAATACCCAGATGATGCCAAGCCTGCTCAGATCATACCAAGGGTTGATGATTGATAATGTGACGGTCATATTGGCACATTGCGGTCCTGACTGTCATAGTGTGCCCAGTGGTCCTACCACACCAGGGGTCTTGTTTGTCTCCCAAGGTCCCTCTGTGATCCCCCTGATATCAGGAGCTGCCATTCTGTATATGGGGGTCACTAGATGTCAAAGAAGAGCCAGTATTCTCTGGTGCCTCCTGGAATTCAGAGAGGGGGGTGTACATCACACTTGTTTTTTTACCTAGCATCCTGATGTTTGCCAGGTCTGATTAATCCCGATTTATAGATGGAGTTTCTTCGGGGCCAGTCCTGCTGGAGGTCACTGGTTACGAGGCATGAGGGGCCCCTGATCACGCAAATACCCAGGGCCTGCTCAGATGATGCCAAGGGTTGATTGATGTGATGCCAGTCATATTGGCACATTGCGGTCCTGACTGTCATAGTGTGCCCAGTGGTCCTACCACACCAGAGGTCTTGTTACATTCTCCCTGTGTCCCTCTGTGATCCCCCCCTGATATCAGGAGCTGCCATTCTGTATATGAGGGGCCCTGGATGTCAGAGAATAGCTGTTCTTTTCTGGTGGCTCCTGGAATTCAGAGAGGGGGGTGTACATCACACCTGGTTTACCTAGCATGGCTGGTCCATCCCGATGTTTGCCAGGTCTGATTAATCCCTGATTTATAGATGGAGTTTCTTCGGTCCTGCTGGAGGTCACTGGTTAGGAGGCACGAGGGGCCCCTGATCACGCAAATACCCAGATGATGTGAAGCCTGCTCAGATGATGCCAAGGGTTGATGATTGATGTGATGCCGGTCATATTGGCACATTGCGGTCCTGACTGTCATAGTGTGCCCAGTGGTCCTACCACACCAGAGGTCTTGTTACATTCTCCCTGGGTCCCTCGGTGACCCCCCCCCCCTGGTATCGGGAGCTGCCATTCTTTATATGGGGGTCACTAGATGTCAAAGAATAGCCAGTATTCTCTGGTGGCTCCTGGAATTCAGAGAGGGGGTGTACATCACACCTGGTTTACCTAGCATGGTCCATCCTGATGTTTGCCAGGTCTGGTTAATCCCTGGTTTTCAGGGGCCAGTCTTGCCGGAAGTCACTGGTTAAACGGCATGAGGGGCCCCTGATCACCCGAATACCAGATGACGCAAAGCCTGCTCAGATAATACCAAGGGTTGATTTTATATAGCGCTAACTGTTTGCGCAGCGCTTTACAACATCAGGGAAGACAGTACAGTTACAATGCAATTCAATACAGGAGGGATCAGAGGGTCCCGCTCATTAGAGCTTACAGTCTAGAAGGGGGGGTTAAGTGGGACAAAGGGTAGTAGCTGTGGATGAAGATCAGACGGACACAATTAAAATACAATTGTTTGGTGTGGGTAGGATAGGCTTCTCATATTGGCACATTGCGGTCCTGACTGTGTCCAGTGCCATTTATCGCCCCCAAAAATATACAGTTGTTTGGATTTTTACATGGGGTGTCTGAATGTGATATGATCAGGAGGCCAGATCTGTCTAAAGATTATACCCCGAGTGTTCTTGCGTGCCCCCCGGTAATGAAAGTCAAATCCTGTCTTCACATGGGATGCCCCATTATTAGCAGATCTATTCTATACGTGTGATGGCACCTGGATTACTGAGCAGGACATGTCCATCCAGTGGTTTGGCAGGTCAGATTAATCACTGCTTATGGTGCATGAGGGACTCCTGTGGTCACCCAAAAACCAGATGATGCCCCACCTGCACCGAGATGTGCCTTGGCTGGTGTCTGTGGCCCCAATTATGAAAGTGGAATCCAGTCTGAACATGGGATACCCCAATATTATCAGATACCTGTGGTGGCACCAGGATCACCGAAGACAATTCCATCCTGCTGGGCCTGATTTATTGATCCTGGAGTCTTTTTAGGGCCAGAGGTTATTGGTTTATGGGGCACGAGGGGTCTCTGAGCACCAGATGATGCCAAGCATGCCAGCACTGATTATTAAAGTGATGCCCATAATATTGGCACATAGTCCTGACTGTCATAGTGTGCCAAGTGGTGGTGCCAACATCTCCTACCACACTAGAGGTCTTATTACATTTCTCCCACAGCCCTATGTGACCCGCCTGAGGGTAGGAGCTACTAGTCTGTATATGTGGCTCCCTGGATGTGCTATGATGGCCCTCAAATACTTGACACCTGGATTACCGTATATAGTCGAGTATAAGCCGACCCAAATATAAGCCGACGCACCTAATTTTACCACAAAAAAAACGGGAAAACATTGTTTTGAGTATAAGCCTAGGGTGGCAAATGCAGCAGCTACTGTAAAAGGAAAGATGGTCAGCAATGCCCATTTTCAGCCTCGCTGTGCCAATTTACTGCCCTTACTGTGCCCATTTGCAGCCTCGTGTACGGGAACTTGTTGCATGTTGTACCAACTTCTCCTACTGTGTCAACTGTAGACAACGGGCGTTGCCGCAGAGCGGGCATTATCCGATGGGGGATCCATCTTGTCCGGACACCTGGTGTATTGCGCATGCGCGAGCATGTCCTCTGTTCAACGCACGATAATCCCCCATCACACACCAAGAAAGACGTACATGCGCAGTAAACCCGGCAACGGCTGCCGACTAGTTGGCATATACTCACTCAGGAGCGATGTGCTGAGGGGGGGATTTTTCAATATAAAAAGGGCTGAAAAACTCGGCTTATACTCAAGTATATACGGTATCTATCATGACAAGTCCATTCGGAGGTTTGACTGGTCCGAATAATCTCTTTTTATAATAGGCCTGGAGTATTTTCAGGGTAAAACCTGCTGGGGGTCACTGGTTAGAGGCATGAGGCACCCCACCAGCACCGGATGATGCCAAGCCTGCTTAGAATTGTCATGGTTGGTGACTGGTGTAATGCCGGTCATATCGGCACATTGCAGTTCTAGTGTGCCCAGTGGCTACAACCCCCTAAATATACGCTTGTTTAGGTGCATGGGGTGTCTGTATATATTTTTATGAACAGTCTTTGCCCATTGGTAGTACCAAGGAATGTTCTACCCTACCAGATGTCTTGTTACATTCTTCCAGAATGACCCTCATAAGAGGACCTGTCGTTTTGTATATGGGGGTCCCTGGATGGCAGAGAATAGCTGCTATTCTGTGGTGGTCCACAGATAATGGAGAGGGGGGTGTACTTGGTGCCTGGCAGGTTGAATTATATGAAATTTATGCCTCTTTTTAGGTTTTTATATTTGGTTTCTATATTTGGTGACCAGTCCGTTTCTGTTTGACCGCGGATAATGAAAGGCGAATCCAATCCTAATGTGAGATGCCCAGATATTATCGGTTGTGTCATAAACCTAGGATGGCACCTGGATTACCGAGCATGACAAGCCCACCCTGAGCTTTGCCAGGTCTGATTAATCCCTATTTATGTATTTGGAGTCTTCTCAGGACAAATCTTGGGGGGGGGGGGTCTCTGGTTACAGGAAATGAGGAACCTCTGGGTACTCTATTGCCGCGTACACACAATCAAACTTTCGAACAACAAATGTTCGATGGGAGCTTGTTGGAAATTCTGACCGTGTGTAGGCTCCATCGGACATTTGCTGTCAGACTTTTCGACAACAAAAGTTCGAGAGCTGGTTCTCAATTTTTCCGACAACAAGTTTTGTTGTCGGAAATTCCGATCGCGTGTACACAATTCCGACGCACAAAATTCCACGCATGCTTGGAATCAAGCAGAAGAGCCGCACTGGCTTTTGAACGTAATTTTTCCCGGCTCATCGTAGTGTTGTACGTCACCGCGTTCTTGACGTTCAGAATTTCCGACAACATTTGTGTAACCGTGTGTATGCAAGACAAGTTTGAGTCAACATTCCGAGGGGAAAAGATCCACGGTTTTGTTGTCGGAATGTCCGGTCGTCTATACGTGGCATCTTACCGGATGATATCAAGCCTGCTTGGAGACATTCCAGAGCTAATGCAGGGCTTGACAAATTTGCTTTGAATCTAGGAGCCAGCTAAAAAAAGTTAGGCGCCATTTTTTTTTGGTATGACTCAGTGATGAGACCCAGTGTCGTTACTAGGATTGGTATCGCCCCCCCCCCCCCCAACTACAGACCCCCCCTTTCTCATTAAAGACCCACCCACTAAGTACAGATTCCCTCACTAAATACAGACCCTGCTCCCGCAGTATAGATCCCTCTCACTAAATACAGACACTGATCAAAGCTCAGGCGCCAGGGTGAAATTTCTAGTCACATTGGCGACCTGGCGCCTGGGATTTGTCGAGCCCAGGGCTAATGAATGGTGTAACATTGGCACGTTGTGGCCCTGATGGGGATAGTGTTCCCAGTGGCCATGTATGACCCCATCCCCCCCCCCCCCCCCCCTGAAAATACACTTCTATAGGTTTTTGCATGGAGTGTCAGAATATTATATGACCAGCCTGTATATGGCATCCAAACAACGTCCTACCACTCAACAGTTCTTATTATATTCCTCTTGGATCCCACCTGATATTAGGACCTGCCATTTTGTGTATGGAAATCCCTGAAAGTCACAGAGTAGTTAGGATTGTATGTTGGCCCCTGGGTACTAGAGAGTTTAGCACATTGCTGAGCTGACTGGAATAGAGTGGTCAGTGGTGGTACCAGGGGACGCCCCACCACCCCAGGGACGCCCCACCACCCCAGGAGACGCCCCACCACCCCAGGGGACGCCCCACCACCCCAGGAGACGCCCCACCACCCCAGAGTGACCTGTCAAAACTTTCAGTGCTGCTCCAAGAAAGATTATAATATGGTGCTCAAGAAAGAGGGTGCTGGTATCCCTTTTTTTACGCATCTGGAGGTGTCCGTAAGAAGGGTATGACATGCCGCTCAACCAAGCCAGTCCATGTTGGGTGTAAATGACGGCCTCATCCAGCGCTGCTCCACTGACCACGGACGCGTTTCGCTCTGTTTACTGGGGCTTAGGCACAGAGATGGAAGACGAGCTCTTGCCTCTCACCTCCTAAGCATCGGCTGGTGGGACGAAACACGTCAGGTTGCTTGGGCAGTGTCTCATATCTTTCTTACTGTGACCACACCAGAAGTCTTATTACAGTCTCTCTGGATCCCTCTGTGACCCTCCAGATATCAGGACCTGCTTTCCTCTCTAGGGGCGAAACAATTAATCGATTATGAAATTAATCGATTACCATTTTCATAATTGATTAATCAGCCAGTAACATAATGGGGTTATATAAAAAAAAAAAAAATTGGCCTTTTATAGTACAAAAAGAGCAAATCGCTACTGTAAGGGCTCATTTCCACTGGCGTTTTTACAGCCACTTTTCTGAGCGTTTTTTGCAGCTTAAAAACGCCTGTCCATGTTAGTCTATGGCCTCATGCCAACCATGACGTTTTTGAGCTGTAGATGGCTGAGACGTTTTTAAGCTGCAAAAAAAACGCGGGACCAGTGCGTTCTGAAGCTCCAGCAATAGAGCTGTAAAGACGCCAGACATTAAACGCTCAAAAACGTTGCCGCGGCGTTTTTAAAGCTCCAGTTCAAAAAAAAAAAAAAAAAAATTTATTTTAGAAAAATAAAATAAACATGGACAGGCATTTTTAAGCTGTAAAAAACGCTCAGAAAAGTGGCTGTAAAAACGCCAGTGGAAATGAAGCCTAAATATTACCACTTACAGTAGCGATTTTTTTGCTCCTTTTGTACTATTTTTTTTTTTTTTTTTTTTACCCCATTATGTTACTAAACATCTCAGGCCGGGGGTCACACCTCTGTGCTTTTTGCAGAAACACACTACAGTTCATTTACATGTTTTCCTATGGGACACCTTCACATCCAGGATTTTTTTTTTCAGCTGCTGCTTATTTGGAAAGGATCAATGACTTTCTATTTTGATGCAAAACGGTGCTTTTTTGAAAAAAAATTTGGTTCAATATACTTCAATGGAGAAGTTGCAGAAAAGCATGTAATGCATTTTTGCGGCAATTTTTTATTTTTTTTGTCTGCCCCACAACAATTTGGGCAACAAAAAAAAATACCTAAAAATGCAAATCGCAGCAAAATTACCTTTTTTTTTTTTCTTTTTTTTTTTTTTTTTTAAATATAGGAATTATTAATAAAAAAAAAAAATATATATAATATAATATATATATATAATATATAATATATATATAAATATATATATATATATATATATATATATATATATATATATATAATATAAATATATTAAATAATTCCTATTATATATAAAAAGAAAAAAAATGAAAAAAAAAAATATATATATATATGTGTATATATATATATATTTTTTTTTTCATTTTTTTTCTTTTTATATATAATAGGAATTATTTATTATTATTATTATTTATTATATATATAGTTATTAATCGAAACAATAATCGGCCAACTAACTGATTCTGAAAATAATCGTTAGTTGCAGCCCAAATCCTCCTTGGATGTCGGAGAATAGCCGTATTCCCTGGTGGCTCCTGGGTAGTGCGCATGCATGGTATCTGGCAGGCTCAATTATTCCTGGTACAATCCCCTGACGCTCTGCACTGCCTCTTATTCTCGTCATAGTGTTGCAAAACATTTGTAAGCCTAGAACACCTGCTTCCAGAAGCCCCTGATTGTATAGTCTATGCTGTGCGTCTTCAGCAGATGCTGAAACAAAGTCGCTGATTTCATCAGAGCTGATCGCTGCGTTTTTACAGCGTACTGTCCTGTGTAGGTGAAATCCCAGGTCATCGTTGACATCCTTTTTAGATTGGGTTGTGTACATGTGGAATTTGGATTGGGTTGTGTACATGTAGAATTTTTAGATGGGGTTGTGTACATGTGGAATTTGGATGGGGTTGTGTACATGTGGAATTTGGATTGGGTTGTGTACATGTGGAATTTGGATTGGGTTGTGTACATGTGGAATTTGGATTGGGTTGTGTACATGTGGAATTTGGATTGGGTTGTGTACATGTGGAATTTGGATTGGGTTGTGTACATGTGGAATTTGGATTGGGTTGTGTACATGTGGAATTTGGATTGGGTTGTGTACATGTGGAATTTGGATTGGGTTGTGTACATGTGGAATTTGGATTGGGTTGTGTACATGTGGAATTTGGATTGGGTTGTGTACATGTGGAATTTGGATTGGGTTGTGTACATGTGGAATTTGGATTGGGTTGTGTACATGTGGGAATTTGGATGGGTTGTGTACATGTGGAATTTGGATTGGGTTGTGTACATGTGGAATTTGGATTGGGTTGTGTACATGTGGAATTTTGGATTGGGTTGTGTACATGTGGAATTTTGGATTGGGTTGTGTACATGTGGAATTTTGGATTGGGTTGTGTACATGTGGAATTTGGATTGGGCTGTGTATACACGTGGAATTTGGATTGGGCTGTGTATACACGTGGAATTTGGATTGGGCTGTGTACATGTGGAATTTGGATTGGGCTGTGTACATGTGGAATTTGGATTGGGCTGTGTACATGTGGAATTTGGATTGGGTTGTGTACATGTGGAATTTGGATTGGGCTGTGTACATGTGGAATTTGGATTGGGTTGTGTACATGTGGAATTTGGATTGGGCTGTGTACATGTGGAATTTTGGATTGGGCTGTGTACATGTGGAATTTGGATTGGGTTGTGTACATGTGGAATTTGGATTGGGTTGTGTACATGTGGAATTTGGATTGGGTTGTGTACATGTGGAATTTGGATTGGGTTGTGTACATGTGGAATTTTGGATGACATATTTAGAACTTCTGTAGGTATTGAGGACATTTTTGTGGTCCAATTGCTTACAATATCCCCTTATGTAGACCTCTTTTGGGTGGGGTGGTGGTGGGGGGGGGGGGGGCATAGCCAGAGAAGCACATTCCCCGGTGCCTATTTGTGGCCCTTGTATTATTAGTACATCCCAGATACACACACTGCATTGCTGCTCTTGTAGATCATCTCTTGGGACATTCAGCCCTTTCCACCCCATCCAGTGCAAAGGAGCAACACCACATCCTAAAGGGGATGTATAAAGATTGCATTAGAATATTCTAGGAAATGAGGGAATGCCGTCCTGTAGCTATTCTACACCATCATATGTATAGATTGGAGGGCGGATGGGTTTTCTCTGCATACTGTGATCGTATTTCATTTTACCTTCACAATCCGCAGCCATAAATATGTATGGAATTCATCTATCAGTGCGATTCCTGTTCTTATTCATTTTGTTAGAACTTTTTGTATTTTATAGATCAGCGTGTATCTGAGCTCCTCCCATTTTTTTTTTTTTTTTTGTGTGAAAGCGCACCCTTTATCATTATTATTATTTTTATTATTAGGGTTGTCCCGATACCAGTATCTGTATCAGGACCGATACCGAGTATTTGCGGGAGTTCTTGTACTCCCGCAAATACCCCCGATATCTAAATAGAATACTCCACCCCCCCACCACCGCCGCATACCGCAAAGCTGCCGCCGCATACCGCCGCATTAATCCCCCTGCATTACACGGATCTGTGTATAGACACTCCCCCTTGCTCGGGATTGGACGGAGTGTCTATACATGGTGCGGCAGGCATTACACGTATTCAAACGAAAGCTTGTAATGCGCGCTGTAATTCAGGGGGATTAAAGCGGCGGTATGCGGCGGCATCATATCTACTACAGGTATGTGGGGGACATACATGGCTGCAATATGTGGGGGACAGACATGGCTGCAATATGTGGGGGACAGACATGGCTGCAATATGTGGGGGACAGACATGGCTGCAATATGTGGGGGACAGACATGGCTGCAATATGTGGGGGACAGACATGGCTGCAATATGTGGGGGACAGGACATGGCTGCAATATGTGGGGGACAGGACATGGCTGCAATATGTGGGGGACAGGACATGGCTGCAATATGTGGGGGACAGGACATGGCTGCAATATGTGGGGGACAGGACATGGCTGCAATATGTGGGGGACATACATGGCTGCAATATGTGGGGGACATACATGGCTGCAATATGTGGGGGACAGACATGGCTGCAATATGTGGGGGACAGACATGGCTGCAATATGTGGGGGACAGACATGGCTGCAATATGTGGGGGACAGGACATGGCTGCAATATGTGGGGGACAGGACATGGCTGCAATATGTGGGGGACATACATGGCTGCAATATGTGGGGGACATGGCTGCATTTGGGGACACATTTAAAAAAAGTATTGGTAATGGGTATCAGCGACTACTTGAAAAAAGTATCAGTATTTGTACTCGGTCCTAAAAAAGAGGTATCGGGACAACCCTAATTATTATACAGGGTTTATATAGCGCCAACAGTTTGCGCTTTACAACGTCAGGGAAGACAGTACAGTTACAATACAATTCAATACAGGAAGGATCTTGGATATATCTCTTTTATAGCCCCCAACAAATCCCCAAGAATCCCACATTCAGAGGCTGTATTCATGGAAATAGTGAGGCTGTATTCATGGAAATAGTGAGGCTGTATTCATGGAAATAGTGAGGCTGTATTCATGGAAATAGTGAGGCTGTATTCATGGAAATAGTGAGGCTGTATTCATGGCAATGGTGAGGCTGCATTCAGAGACTGCATTTGTGGCGCTGGTGAGGCTGCATTTGTGGCGCTGGTGAGGCTGCATTTGTGGCGCTGGTGAGGCTGCATTGATCTGCACAGACCCTTATTTTGCTTCACAATTCTTTATTTAAAATGAAAAAAAAAATCCTGAAACTTCCCTCTTAGGCTGCATTCACACCTTAGCGTAGGCGATTTGCGGCGACAAAAAATAGGCGTTTTGTCCTGTGATTTTCAGCAACAAAACGCATCGTTTTTAACCACGTTTTTTTCTACAGTACATTGTCGGCTATGCCGAACGCCGAAGCCGTTGAAAAAGGGTCTGGGACTTGTTTGAAATTCGGCGTTCTATCGACGTACGGCGTTCTGCGTTAGGAGATGTGAACAGTCTCCATAGAGAATAATGTAATTTCAATCCTCCGGCGTATTGTAGCGTCGCGCTTCAGGCATAAAAAAAAAGGCATAGGTGTGAATGGAGCCTTAAAGTGAAGGAGCGTGTTATACGCCGATAAATACGGTATATCCAAATAACACGCCCGAGCTCATCCTTAAACTCTTGACCACACACAGCCACAAAGGCATGATAGTTCTTGTTGGGCAGTGTATTCATTTGCATTTCATTTTAATGGTTCAAAGAATGTCAGGCAAAATGGTCGGCCGTCGCACATGTTCACTTCATCAAATCAGGCCCTCTTTGAAAAAAGTTTGGACACCCCAATCTAGAAGGGAGGGTGAAGTGGAACAAAGAGTAGTACCTGTGGGGGAAGATCAGATGGACAAAATTAAAATACAGTTGTTAGATGTGGGTAGGAGAGGCTTCTCTGAAGAGGAGGATTTTTCAGGGATCCTCTTAAAGCTAATAGAGTAGGAGATAGACGAACAGATTGGGGTAAGGAGTTCCATAGGCTTGGAGAGGCTCTGGAAAAGTTCTGGAGACGAGCATGGGAGGAGGAGGTGAGAGAGCAGGAGGTCTTGAGAAGAACGAAGAGAACGATTAGGTTGGTATTTAGAGACTAGGTCAGTGATGTAGCTGGGGGCAGAGTTGTGGATGCTTTGTAGGTAGTAGTTGGTATTCATTGTATGGTCCTAGTGATCGGTTGGGAAGCCACACTGACACTATTGGTCCCACAAATGTTGGAATTTTACATTTATTTTTATTTTTTTATCAGTGCAAAGAGAAATTCGGTATAACCGGAAGCAATAAAAATCAGGCGAAACCTTTTTATCAGTTCAGAGAAGATTGAAGAAGAGGGTTTGTGATTGTTTGCTGTGCTGCACCTTTGCATGCCGTTTGTTGCCATAAAGACTGATGTTGGTCGATCACTGCTGAAAGTCCTATGGATTTTTAGTAAAGAAATCTTTGCAGTTAAATGCTGAAAAAAAATTGATCTGTTGTTCTGAATTTGTCTTTATCCCTCCAGCCGACCTCCAGCTGTTGTAGAACTACAAGTCCCATGAGGCATAGCAAGACTCGAGCATGACAGGCAGAGGCATGATGGGACTTGTAGTTTTGCAACGGCTGGAGGTCTGCTAATATGCTATATGCCCACCGTTGCATATTCTTTTTTTTCTAGAGGTGCACCAAATGGAAATTTTGGTGGCGAAACGGAAAATGCACTTAAAGGGGTTGTAAAGGTTCGTGTTTTTTCACCTTCATGCATCCTGTGCATTAAGGTGAAAAAACATCTGATGGTTACCGCCCCCCCAGCCCCCTCCGTTTACTTACCTGAGCCAGTCCACCTGCTCTGCGTGTCCCCGGTGCCCTCTTCTCAACAGAGTCTCGGCGTGATTGGATAGATTGATAGCAGCACAGCCATTGGCTCCCACTGCTGTCAATCAAATCCAATGACCTGGCTGGTTGGTTCTTAAAAAAAAAAAAAAAAATGGAACCTTTACAATCACTTTAAGGTGAAAAAACACCTGCCAGTCACCGGCCCCCCTATTGTACTCACCTGAGCCTCTTCATCACCTTGGCGCATCATCCCTCTCTCCACGGGGTCCCAGCTCTTGATTGGATAGATTGATAGCAGCGTAGCCATTGGCTCCTGCTGCTGTCCATCAAATCCAATGAAGCGGGCACTGGGGTTGAGGCCGAGTGCGGCATTCGTGTCTATGAACGCAAGTGCTGGACTTGGGAGCGTGCCCGCAAGGGCTTCTCTTAGGGGGGTTATCTAATGCGGGGAGGAGCCGCGAGGGACCCCAGAAGACCAGGATCGGGGCAAAACGAGCTGCACACTGGAGGTAAGTATATGTATGTTATTTATTTTATTTTTTTAAAACACAATCCTTTAGTATCCCTTTAAATGAAAATGATAGTTAATAAATAAATATATATATATAATACGTGTGTGTGTGTGTTATATTTGACCTTTTTAAATTAAAATGAATATGAATTTGTCGGCCATTATCGGCACCTTTTTTAGCGCAAGAAAAGCTCAATAAAAGTGCATCCCTTTTAAATTCCATGGATGTCTTTACACTGGTCCATTGCACATCCATTGTGTTAAAAAAGCACCTTCTATTGATTTTTTTTTTATTTATGAAAATGTCACAATTTTATTTACATTTTTCTTTTTTGTCAATTTATTTTTTATTTTTAAATGATTTCTAATATATGACTATTTTTTATTTATATATATATATATATATATATATATATATATATATATATATATATATATAATATATATATATTTTTTTATATTTTTAGTTACTATATTTTGAGCAGGTTGGAGCGTGTTTGCGGTTTTTACCAATCTGCTGTAGCATAAAATGTGTTTATTTTCGGAAGGGCCAGCTGCTTGTAGATGTAGGTGTTTCTTCTTCTCCCAGCCTATTATTGCTTTGTTTGTTCCTGTGTTGTATTTGCAAAGCTGCACCTCCCCTCCCAAGATTATTTCCCGATGGCTTTCCTGTTTGCTGTGGTCTGGAGAAGTCAATAGATGTGTGCGCTGGTTACTCAGAAATCTCTCGTCAGCGAGACCTCATCTGTGATTCATTAGTCCCCTCCCTGGGGAACGGCACAACACACACACACACACACACACACACACACACACTGATTGCGGGTGTCACAGGCGTGCATTGTGCCTTGTATGCTGGGGACCGGTGTGGAAGGACAAGGCGGTGTTACCACTCTTGTGTAGTGACAGTCTCTGGGTTGGAGGTATACGCATTGCAGACCTTCACATGATGGATTTCAGCTTCTTTCCTCAAGGACTTTAGGCCACGTTTGTTTCAAAGGACCCCTTTATGTGATCGATAGAATAAATATGGTCCTCATATTATGTGTTCTCGTAATTGTCCCCTTATATTTTATTTATTTTTTATCCTGATCATTTCTTGTGTTTTTTGTTTCTTGTGTCTTTTATAAAGCGTTTCGAGAATCTACCTATTATTATTATTATTTAGGGTTGTCCCGATACCACTTTTTTAGTACCGATACTTTTTTTCATGTACTCGCCGATACTGAATACCGATACTTTTTAAAAAAAAATTCCCCACACAAATGCAGCCATGTCCCCCCCACCCACAAATGCAGCCATGTCCCCCCCCCCACAAATGCAGCCATGTCCCCCCCCCCCCCACAAATGCAGCCATGTCCCCCCCCCCCACACAAATGCAGCCATGTCCCCCCCCCCCCACAAATGCAGCCATGTCCCCCCCCACCCACAAATGCAGCCATGTCCCCCCCCACCCACAAATGCAGCCATGTCCGTCCCCCCACCCACAAATGCAGCCATGTCCGTCCCCCCCCCACAAATGCAGCCATGTCCCCCCCCCCACCCACAAATGCAGCCATGTCCCCCCCCCCACAAATGCAGCCATGTCCCCCCCCCCCCACAAATGCAGCCATGTCCCCCCCCCCACAAATGCAGCCATGTCCCCCCCCCCACAAATGCAGCCATGTCCCCCCCCCCACAAATGCAGCCATGTCCCCCCCCCCCACAAATGCAGCCATGTCCCCCCCCCCCACAAATGCAGCCATGTCCCCCCCACCCCACAAATGCAGCCATGTCCCCCCACCCCACAAATGCAGCCATGTCCCCCCACCCCCACAAATGCAGCCATGTCCCCCCACCCCACAAATGCAGCCATGTCCCCCCACCCCACAAATGCAGCCATGTCCCCCCACCCCACAAATGCAGCCATGTCCCCCCCCCCCCACAAATGCAGCCATGTCCCCCCCCCCCACAAATGCAGCCATGTCCCCCCCCCCCCACAAATTGCAGCCATGTCCCCCCCCCCACAAATTGCAGCCATGTCCCCCCCCCCACAAATTGCAGCCATGTCCCCCCCCCCACAAATTGCAGCCATGTCCCCCCCACAGAGAAAGCCAAGCCCTCCCCCGCCCGCCGCCGTCGCCTAGTTGATCAGCGCGGGGAACATAACCGCTTTCATATGAATAGCTGTGTGTTCCCCGCCGCACCTCGTCATATATAGCCCCTCCCCCTTGTCCGGGCACTTTGATAGACAGATATACAATCCTGGGATGGGTGATCCGTCTATCAAAGTGCCCGGACAAGGGGGAGGGGCTATATATGACGATAGCGCCGGCCTGAAGTGGTTAAGCTTGTGAACTGCAAAGGAGCAGGATGGCAAATACGCATTGAGCAGCCCATTCAAGCGAATGGGCTGGCCCTTTTGCGACACGCAGATTTGTGCTGTCAAAATCGCGTGGCAGTAACGCTTGCTCCCGCTATGTAAATATTGTGAATGGGCGGGGCCTAACCGATTTGATCGTCAACTGGAATGAATATACGGGGGTTAAACTCAAAATGGTGCGCTGCCACCAGAACAGGTGAAATCTTCCAATCGGGACACATGTTCCTGTGACGGCTAAGAGGGGATTTCCCCCACATGGGAAAGATTTCCTCTTACTTCCTGTTAGGATAAAGGGACAGGAAGTGAAGAGAAATCTCTCTAGTAAGAAACACAAAAACCTGAGAGAAGTTTAAAGCCGATCTCCAGGATAAAAATGCATTTGCTTGGATGAGTTGTCGGTGTAAACTGCAGTCTCGTCACTTCCAGCAAATGTGTTGCTGTATTTATAGAATGTTTGGTGTTGGTTAAATATACATTTATTCAGCCTTCTTCCCTGCAGGGGGGTTGCTTTTATTTTCGGAGCTTGTATTCTCCCATAATGGAGAGAGTCTTGTGACTGAGCCGAGCCGCCATAAGTGGAATGCATTCTAGGTATTGTTAACATTGGCATGCTACTCCCGCTGTTTAACTGCTTCACAATCACAGAGCTTTATAGAATGTCAATGGCCATCTTTAGAGAGGAATTTTTCTGCTTTTTGTCTGTTGAAGTTTAGCACTTTTCCTTTGTTTGCATGTCACTCTTTTTGTGTTATAGGGGACCTGGTTTTAGCAACAATCACACCTCCCACACTTTACTAATTTACTAATGTAGCTGTAACCACTTCCATACCGCGCCTATTCTGGCACTTCTCTCCTTCATGTAAAAATCATCATTTGCTAGAAAATTACTCAGAACCCCCAAATATTATATATATATATATACACTGTGTGTGTGTGTGTGTGTGTGTGTATTAGCAGACACCCAAAGGAATAAAATGGCGGTCATTGCAAATTTTTATCTCGCACGGTATTTGTGCAATAATTTTTCAAACACCTTTTTTTGGGGGGGAAAAAAACCCGGTTTCATGAATAAAAAAAAAAGAATAAAACACTAAAGTTGGTCCAATTTTTCGATATCTCGATACCTAACATGTCACGCTTTAAAATTGCGCACACTCATGGAATGGTGCCAAACTTTGGTACTTAAAAATCTCCATAGACGACCCTTTAATTTATTTTACACGTTACCAGTTTAGAGTAACAGAGGAGGTGCTATAATTGTTGCTGGCGCTCTAACGCAAGAGCTGATACCTCGCATGTGTGGTTTGAATGGCGTTTACATATGTGGGTTGGACTTGCGTGTGTGTGTGTTTGCTTCTGAGCGTGAGCTACTGGGACAGGGGCATTTTAATTCATTTTTTTTTTTTTTTCATTTTACTTTTTACACTCTTATTTTTTTTTTCTTTTAGTTTTTTTTTAATCAATTTTATTCCTATTACAAGGAATGTAAACAACCCTTGTAATAGGAATGGTTTGTGGCAGGTCCTCTTTATGGAGAGATGTGGGGTCAATAAGATGCGACATCTCTCCTCCAGGCTGGAAAGCATGCGATTGTGAAAAAAGAAATAAATCACTGATCTCAGGTCGACAGCCGCAATTGCGGCTTTTTTTTACTTTCGGTGTACCCAAGCGTGATGTCATAACGTCGTGCCCGGGCCTCTGACGGTCATAGAGATGACTGGTGACGATCTGGTCACCGGAAAACTCTATCGTCGTGAGCCGTCGCCGGCCGATTCCTTCTCCGGGCCCCCGATGGCACGAAACGGCCGCCACGATCGTTCTTATGGTGTAGGGAATCGTAAGCTGAAAATATGATATCTGAATGATGCCTGTAGCTGCACCCATCATTCAGATATCCCCCACTAAAGTCCAGGACGTCATATGACGTCCAGCGGTAGGGAAGTGGTTAAGGTTCTAGAAACTTTCCTTCCAGTTTCCTGTCCTATACATGGCTGACATTTTTCCCCTGCAGTGTGCTGTGTGTGGGACAGGGGGGGGGGGGGAGGTCTGGGTCAGGCAATGTGACTGAGATCACTTCAAGTAAATGCACCTGCCGATCGAAGAATGTGGAAAATGCGTCAGCCTTGTACAGATCAGGCAGTTAGGAGAATGGTTTCTGGACCAAAAAAGGTACCTACCTGGCAAAGCATCAGTTGTCTGGTTAAAAGGCAACTTGTTTACCCTCTCTTTCAATCTCATGCTTTCCAGCCTGGAGGAGAGATGTGGGGTCTTGTTGACCCCCCCCCCCCCCCCATCTCTCCATAAAGAGTACCTGTCACACACTATTTCTATACACTATCTCTCTTCCCCCTCTCGTTCCCCCCTCTCGTCTGAATGGATACACACAGCATCAGATCGGGTGCCCCCTTAGCAAGCTGCTTACTGTGGGGTCACTCTACAAGAGGGAGGGGCCAGGAGCTTCAGCCAGGGACCTGAGAAGAGGAGGATCGGAGCTTCTTTGTGCAAAACCACTGCACAGAGCAGGTAAGTAGAATACTTGTTGTATTATAACATAAAATATACATATATATATAATATATATATATTATATAAATAAAATAAAACTAGACTTTGGTATCACTTTTTTTATTCCTGGTAAAATGGATGGATGAATATGATTGGTCAGCATACACAACTCTTATCTTGTACAGTTATTTTTCCATTATTATCTGGTAATATGTAAAAGTTCAAACAGATGTGTTTATTCCCAGAAAAACTTCTCCTCCTAGAAGTGTATCTAGGTTAGGAGGAAAAGGTAAAATCAGCCGTATGTACATGAAAGGGAAACTTGTCACATTTCTTTACTTTTTATATCAACCAATCATTGGCCTCTTTTCATCTTCTATTCTAGTGAAAGACAGGTGGGGGAGGGGGTTTATTTGATTTTGTTGGTAAGAAAGACCCCTCTATAAAACCTTTGTGAGGTTGCATTCTTCTGCTCTTTGACAAAAGCCGCTGAAAGAGTTTGGAGGACACAATTCCACCACCGTCAGGGCAAGGGGGTGCAGAGCAGGGTGCCAGCGATCAAAATAATTGAGATCAAGCTGGGTTGCCTGATTGTATTTTTTGACAGTGATGGAGTAAGAAGCTTCCGTCGGTACCCAACTGTCAGTTGCCAACCGCCCCATAGCACATTTACTGCTACAGGGCGGCCGCACTTCACAGGAACGTGTGCTCGTGCGTGTGCTCGTGTGTGCGTGTGTGTGCGCGTGCGTGCGTGTGTGTGTGTATATATGTATATATATATATATATATATATATATATATATAAAAAAAAAAATTGTAATCCTGCATTTCCGGGTATCAAGTGCGCTGCCAGCGGCTCGCTCTCATTGTGATTTTACACAGCGAGACTTGGATCAGCAGGTTCCTGACTATATGTCTGCCGACACACACTGAGGATTCGGTACACGTGCAGAACGGCAATCTATGTAAACAAGGCAGTAAGGAAAACAGATCCTGTGTTTCTGTAAAGCAGAAACACCGCTCAATGTCTTCCACTAGTAAAAGCACCTCCCCCACTACACTAAAACACACACTAGGCACACAGTTAACCCTTTGATCGCCCCCTGATGTTAACCCCTTCCTAGCCAGTGTCATTAGTACAGTGACAGTGCATATTTTATGCACTGATCACTGTATTGGTCCCCCAAAAAAGTGTCAGTGTGCGATTTGCACGTGATTTGTACGCTGCAATATCGCAGTCTCGCTATAATCACTGCCATACTTGATGGATATATATCTATATCTTGTAGTTTGTAGACGCTATAACTTTTGTGCAAACCAATTAAAATGTGATGTCTTTTTGGCTCAACCACTTCCTGTCCGGCCCTATAGCAGAATGACGGCTGGGCGGTGGTTCAGTTATCCTGACTGGACGTCTTTCAGGATAACAGCTGGGGTGAGGGAGTGCACAGCGCGCGGCGATCGGGGGTGTGGTGTGTCAGACTGACACACCGCAACACCGATCTCGGTAAAGAGCCTCTGATAGAGGCTCTTTACCACATGATCAGCCGTGTCCAATCACAGTGTAAACAGATAAAGACGTTTATTGGCTTTTCCTCACTCATGTCTGACGGATGCAAGGAGAGCTGATCGGCTGCTCTCCTGACAGACCCCCCCACACGGATGCCCACCCAGGACCACCAGGGATGCTGATCATGCATGGCCACCAGGTATGCCACACTGGACCACCAGGGATGTCCGTCAGTTCCCAGACATGACAATCTTTGTCCATCAGCAATGCCCGCCAGTGCCATCAGTGATGCCTCTTAGTGCCATCCACCAGTGCCGCCTATCGATACCCATCAGTGCCCGTCAGTGCAGCCTCATCAGTGAAGGAGAAAACTTGCTTATTTACAACATTTTATAACCGAAACAAATAAACTTTTTTTTTTTTTTTTTTTAACCACTTAAGCCCTGGACCAATATGCTGCTAATTGCCCAGAGGCGTTTTTACAATTCGGCACTGCGTCGTTTTAACAGACAATTGCGCGGTCGTGCGACATGGCTCCCAAATAAAATTTGCGTCCTTTTCTTCCTACAAAAAGAGCTTTCTTTTGGTGGTATTTGTTTGCCTCTGTGATTTTTTTTTATTTTTTGCGCTATCGGGCGTTAAGCGGTTAAACTTTAGGTCCTTTTTTTTTTGTTCAGCAAAATAAAAACCGCAGAGGTGATCAAATACCACCAAAAGAAAGCTCTATTTGTGGGAACAAAAATATAAAAATGTTGTCTGAGTACAGTGTAGCATGACCGTGCAATTGTCATTTAAAAAGTGACGGCGCTGAAAATAAACCTGGGCAGGAAAGTGCCCAGTATTATTGAAGTGGTCAAGCGTTGAAAACGAAAGAAAGCAGCGGATTGGCTGCAGTGCACAGTTGCATCAGTTTTGATACATTTCCATTTTCTGTGTTCCTCTCATGACAAGTTTTGCTTTCAGTCTATTTTGTATCTTAGTCTGATCTGATCTGTGACATTTTATTGCGCTGTTTATGGCTCCTCAGGCAGATGATGGGAACTTCAGACCTTTGAAAACTGTCCCACGCTGATGTTTTTTAGTTTGCACTAGCGGTACAGGTCCTACCTTTTTGTATGGAGGGGGAGGCACATGTGCTCCATATTCTCTCGGGGTCAGGAGAAGGTCATGACAGATCCTGGTGGTCCTGGGGTACTTTCTGTGCCCGTAGACATCAGACAAGTGGGCAGAAGAAAGCAGACGGATCGGAGCGTCTGGTGTCTGAGAGGTCAGGCCCATAACTTCCAGCTGACTTCTCAAGGGGAAAAGTTTCAGCAAAAATGCCTTCTAAGCCTTATGAGCTCCTTTATATCATGACATTCATTTGGACACTCAGACTCAAAAATAATAATAATTACAGAGCTGCTGTATGTCCAATAGACACGTGTACTGCTGAGAAATGTTTGTTGAGAAATATTAATTATAGCGGTATAATTTATATATATATATATATTAAAAAAAATATATATATATTTTTAAATATATATTTTTAAATATATATATATATGGACTTCAGACCTTTTGAAAACTGTCCCACGCTGATGTTTTTTAGTTTGCACTAGTGGCACAGGTCCTACGGGGCATATTATCGAAGAGAGGGGCATATTCCCGGGGGAAATTATCGAAGAGAGGGGCATATTCCCGGGGCATATTATCAAAGAGAGGGGCATATTCCCGGGGGAAATTATCGAATAGAGGGGCATATTACCGGTGAGAGGGGCATATTCCCGGGGCATATTATCAAAGAGAGGGGCATATTCCCGGGGGAAATTATCGAATAGAGGGGCATATTACCGGTGAGAGGGGCATATTCCCGGGGCATATTATCGAAGAGAGGGGCATATTACCGGGGCATATTACCGGTGAGAGGGGCATATTCCCGGGGCATATTCCCAGAGAGAGGGGCATATTCCCGGGGCATATTATCGAAGAGGGGCATATTCCCGGGGCATATTACCGGTGAGAGGGGCATATTACCGGTGAGAGGGGCATATTCCCGGAGAGAGGGGCATATTCCCGTCAACATGAAAGGTTTGGTCGGCCGAATTTCGAAAATCAATGGTGGCATCATCGGATCACAAAAACAACAAACTTTCTGATTTTGACCGTGTATGGCCTGCTTTAGTGAACGTAACAAATACAAATTTATCCAAAGTTACGAATTATCCGAACTAACCAATGCCGCATCTAAACAAATGGAATGGAACAAATTAATAATAATACAAAGTTATTATTGTTAATTTGTTAAGTTTTATTTGTTTTGATTATGGCATTCGTTATTTCGGATAATTCGTAACGTCGGATAAATTCGTATTTGTTACGGTCACTAACAGCCAAATTTAAAAGGAAATTACAATACCTATAATTTTAACAGTTATCATTTTAGATTTTGGAGAGCTCTTTTGTTGGTGACAGATTCTCAGTGTGAAGGCTCTATGTTTTTTGGTTGTATAAATCGGCCTTTTTTTAACCAGGGTGTCTTTGTAAAATGTTGGTCAGCTTGGCACGGCTTCGCTGCCCAATTCCCTACTGCGCATGCGCGTAAGTCTATGTGAATGGGCGGAGGTCTCCTGAGACACACACAAGGTCCCAGAAGACACCGCTCCCCATTTCCCAGGAGGCAGTGGAAAAGAGGAGAGGAGAAGAAAAAGACCCACCGCGGACAAGGAAGTGGAAAATTAGGAGATCTGCCTAGTAACAGCCACTTCTGGTAACTATAATTTTTTTTTTTTTGGGTAGCCTTTATGGCTTTTTATTTAGGGGTGGGCCTCTGCTTTAACTGAATCCGATCTTTCCAGCATCGGGGACGAGCCCAGCAGCTCCAGCCAGTGCCTCTGGTCCTCATGGGATAGATTGATGGCTGTCAATCAAATTCAGTGACATGGGACCCGGGGGTGGGGCTGAGTCCTGCTGTCTGTGTCAAAGGATACAGCAGCAGGACCCGCACGAGTGCCCCATGGAAAGCAGCTCTCCGTGGGGACGCTTGAGAAAAGGAGAAGCCAGGAGCGCCACTGGGGGTCCCCAGAAGAGGAGGATTGGTGCCGCTCTATGCAAAACTATTGCACAGAGGAGGCAAGTATAACATGTTTTTATATATTCTGATCAATGATGGGAGAATTGTGCGAGAAATGTAATAGAAAAAAATGCGCATGTGCAAGAAAGGAATATTCCCGGCGAGAGGGGCATATTCCCGGGGCATATTACCGCTGAGGCATATATATATATATATATCAACATGAAATATATATATCAACATGAAAGGTTTGGTCGGCCGAATTTCGAAAATCAATGGTGGCATCATCGGATCACATATATATATATATATATATATATATATATATATATATATATATATATATATATATATATATATATATATATATATATATATATATATTATATATATATATATATATATAATAAAAAACTTTTACAACTCCCTTTAATCTTTCATGTAATGTTGACTCTATCGGGGGAACATATTAAAGATAATGGGCCAGATTCATGACAAGTTACGCCGGCATATCAGTAGATACGCCGTCGTAACTCAGAATCTGCGCCGGCGTATATTTAAGCGTATTCTCAAAGTGAGATACGCTTAAATATTGTTAAGATACGATTGGCGTAAGTCTCCTACGCCGGCGTATCTTAACTGCATTTTCACGCTGGCCGCTAGGGGCATTCCTGCTGATTTACGCCTAGAATATGTAAATCAGCGAGATACGCCTATTCACGAACCTACGCCCGGCCGACGCACTAAAGTTACGCCGTTTACGTAAGCCGTTTTCCGGCGTAAAGACAAACCACCAAAAAGATGGCGCAGCCAATGTTAAGTATGGACGTCGGGACCGCGTCAAATTTTTCAGATTTTACATCGTTTGCGTAACTCGTACGTGAATGGGGCTTTACATCAATTACGTTCACGTCGAAACCAATGCGTCTTAGTGTCGTAATTTGGAGCATGCGCACTGGGATACGTCCACGGACGGCGCATGCATCCACATTTGAATTACCCGGTCTTACGCCGGCCCATTTACGCTACGCCGCTGTAACTTAGCTTGGTGAATTTACGGCGGCGTAGCATAAAAAAGATACGCTACGCCCGCACAAAGTTACGGCGGGCTACGTGAATCTAGCCCATAATATTCATTATTGCAGTCTCATGAACCTTGCTAGTTGCAGCCGCTTGCATTGCATGACAGCAATGAAGTCCTGTTGAGCTCATATATTTGTGCCCTGCAGCATTGTTCTGCTGTAAGTGATCCGCTTCACTGGATTCCTCTCTCTGGGATTGATTGCTTGTTTTAAAGAGACGCAGATAAATGAGGAGTGCTATTTCAGTGGAGTCATTCTTTTCTGGGCCCCCCCCGCCCCCCCCCCCCGCCTCAGTGGCTCTTTTGAAATTGGCCCCCAATCCGCGATCTTTAGGAGGCTTTAGGCCATTGTGTGGCCCTGTCTGCCCATCTCGGTCTGGTGTGGTATTACCGTCCCGGCTCGCCACAGACCTCTTATAAGAACAAAGCTCTCTTATTTCCATTTCACAATCCATCCCCGGGTGTACGTGATCGGCTGCTCTACAATCATCCCGGGGATGATTGTAGATTAAATCCGAACTCGAGGCGCAGAGATTCACATATGCCTGGAAAGCACGTTCTCTGCTCGCCGCCACAATACCATTTTATCCCCAGAGCCTTGTCTTCTGTATTATTTGACTTTTCGGTCTGTAAAAAAAACCTTCATTTATTCATTCAAGCTTTATTCAGTCTAAATTCCAGGTGACACTATTTGTCCACAGCTGCATAAGCACAGCCTGTGATGTCATCCCCCCCTCCCCCTCCTCTGTACCATGTTGTACCTGTTTAAGCCACTTGACCCACTCCTGTAGCTTTTACTGCTACCGTATATACACATGCCTGCTGCCCCGGCTGTGCTGTCATTCGCTACAGCACAAGCCAACCAGCGGGTCCCGGCCAATGATTTCTGGACGGGACCTGCGGAACAAATGACAGAAGAGAGCCCTGTGTTGGTAAACACAGGGAGAGCAGGGATGAGGCCGCCGATTGGCTGTTACCCGCCACGCTGCATTCTGGTGTTTGTAGTGTGCAGGCAGAGGCGGGGTGCGCAGCATGTCGGGGGAGGGGACGGAACGGAGCTGGGAGTGCTCCGCTGGTGGGCACTAATGAGGTGGCAGACTGGCAGTGAATGACACTGATGAGCTGTACTGTCTGGTGGGCACTTATGAGGTGGCAGACTGGCAGTGAATGGCACCGATGAGCTGTACTGTCTGGTGGGCACTGATGAGGTGGCAGACTGGCAGTGAATGGCACTGATGAGCTTTACTGTCTGGTGGGCACTGATGAGCTTTGCTGTCTGGTGGGCACTGATGAGCTTTACTGTCTGGTGGGCACTGATGAGCTTTACTGTCTGGTGGGCACTGATGAGCTTTACTGTCTGGTGGGCACTGATGAGCTTTACTGTCTGGTGGGCACTGATGAGCTTTACTGTCTGGTGGGCACTGATGAGCTTTACTGTCTGGTGGGCACTGATGAGCTTTACTGTCTGGTGGGCACTGATGAGCTTTACTGTCTGGTGGGCACTGATGAGCTTTACTGTCTGGTGGGCACTGATGAGCTTTACTGTCTGGTGGGCACTGATGAGCTTTACTGTCTGGTGGGTGATGAGCACTGGGCACTGATGAGCTTTACTGTCTGGTGGGCACTGATGAGCTTTACTGTCTGGTGGGCACTGATGAGCTTTACTGTCTGGTGGGCACTGATGAGCTGTACTGTCTGGTGGGCACTGATGAGCTGTACTGTCTGGTGGGCACTGATGAGCTGTACTGTCTGGTGGGCACTGATGAGCTGTACTTTCTGGTGGGCACTGGTGAGGAGGCAGACTGGCAGTGAATGACACTGATGAGCTGTACTGTCTTGTGGGCACTGATGAGCTGTACTGTCTTGTGGGCACTGATGAGCTGTACTGTCTGGTGAGCACTGATGAGGTGGCAGACTGGCAGTGAATGGCACTGATGAGCTGTACTGTCTGGTGGGCACTGGTGAGATGCACTGATGGACACTGATAGGCTGCACTTATGAGGTGGCGCTGAACTGGTGGGCACTAATGGGCTCCACTGGTGGACACTGATAAGGTGGCAGTGGTGGGCACTAATGGACACTGATAGGCTGCCCTGGTGGCACTGGTAGGTACTGATGAGGTTGCACTGGTGGGCACTAATGGATACTGATGGGCTGCACTGATGGACACTGACAGGGACTAATGGGCTGCACCCCACCTCTCCACCCTAGATTTTCTGAGATGAAGGAAAAAGGGAAAAAAAAAAAATTGGCCTAAAATATTGGCCTCAAAACTGGCAACATTTTACGGCCACCGGCCGCCCCGATTTTTTTTCTAAATATCGGCCACAGAAAAACCCATATCGGTCGACCTCTAATGCAAACCCTTTAAAAGTTGCATGAAAGTTGCACCTGAATGTTATACACGTGACAGTTGTGCAGCAGTTGACTAGAGGTCGACCGATATGGGTTTTTCTCTGGCCGATGCCGATATTTGGAAATATATATGTGTTGCCGATTTTTGCGGCCGATATTTTAGGCTGATTTTATTTTTTTCTCCTCATCTCAAAAAACCTAGGGTGGAGAGGTGGGGAGGAGATAATTGTTTAGGGTGGAGAGGTGGGGTGCAGCCTGTCAGTGCCACATCAGTGCAGCCTATCAGTGCCACCTCATCAATGCATCCCATCAGCCAACCAGTGCCATCACCTCGGTGCCAACCAGTGCCATCACCTCGGTGCCAACCAGTGCCATCACCTCGGTGCCAACCAGTGCCATCACCTCGGTGCCAACCAGTGCCATCACCTCGGTGCCAACCAGTGCCATCACCTCGGTGCCAACCAGTGCCATCACCTCGGTGCCAACCAGTGCCATCACCTCGGTGCCAACCAGTGCCATCACCTCGGTGCCAACCAGTGCCACCCATCACCTCAGTGCCACCCATCACCTCAGTGCCAACCAGTGCCATCACCTCAGTACCATCACCTCAGTGCCAACCAGTGCCATCACCTCAGTACCATCACCTCAGTGCCAACCAGTGCCATCACCTCAGTACCATCACCTCAGTGCCAACCAGTGCATCACCCCAGTGCCATCACCTCAGTGCTAACCAGTGCCATCACCTCAGTGCATCGCCAACCAGTGCACCACCTCTGTGCCAACCACCTCTGTGCCAACTACCTCTGCCTGCAACAGCCAATCGGCGGCCGCCGCTGCCGACATTCTACACTGTAAAAAAAGTCCCCTGATGTGCTGCGCGCCCGGCCTCTGCCTACAAACCCCAGAATGCAGAGCGGGCCAGTAACATTCTGGGGTTTGTAGGCAGAAGCCGGGGCGCGCAGCACGTCAGGGGATGTTTTTCTTTACGGTGTAGAATGTCAGCAGCGGCGGCCGACAATTGGCTGTTACAGGCGTCAGCAGATAGCAGCGAGCGGGCCCCCTCCTCTCTGTTTACACCCACAGAGGAGGAGGGGCCCGCTCGCTGCTATCTGCTGACGCCTGTAACAGCCAATCGGTGGCTGCCGCTGCCGACAACGCTGGGTGTACCAAGATGTGGATTGCCGCTGCGGTCACAGCATCAGGAAAGGCCGCAGCCTCGGCCTAGCTCCGGATCCGTGGCACCGCTAGCGCCATGTTAAATATCGGCCTAATTTGGAGAAAAATCGGCCGATGCCGATTTCTCCAAAACGGCCAAATATCGGCCTGCCGATATATCGGTCGACCTCTAGAGTTGACCATTATCATTGATCAAATCCAAAGTCGCATCGAATTGGCACCCATCCAAAGTTGTCAAAGTCGCAGGATCTCACACAGACAGACCAATTGGGTCCGCTTGTTACACAGAATTCAAGGAATTTCTCCCCAAATGGAGCTTACAATTCCACAGCACTGATAAAGTGTCATTTCTATGATATTTGTCTAGCTGTCTGTCTCTTGTTGTATAGAGTTGTAGAAAGGGAGAATTTCTTCTTTATATGTGGAAAGCAATGCAGCCAATTGTGTGTCCTGATGGATGTTCTAATTGTCTGCCATTGTTTCCTGATCCATTCAGTGTATTGCTTGAACAGTAAAAGCCGTTATTATTATTATTATTATTATTATTATTATTATTATTATTATTATTAGTAAATGTGTGGCTGTATTTTCCCCCTGTTTCTGTCTGTTATTATTTAGACATAACTCTTTGAGAAAAGTGCTTTTTGTTGCAGTTTTTATGCGTGTATAATGGAGTCCGATAGAACGCACCTGATGATGATCACTGTCGGAGTACTTTGTGATTTCTGCAACGTTTACATTCTGCTTTACAGGCGGGTAGAAGGAAGAAGCGTGTCCTCCGTCTCCTAATTCCATCTACCCCTATGCGGGAGGGGATGGAAGCTGTCATTGTGAAGGCGTCTCTCATAATGACAGTTCAGCATACAGCAGTAGGACATGGAAGGAGCTCAGGGCTTAATGTAGATAAAATACAATTACAGATTTTATCATTTTTTACTTAAAATACAAAACCACCCGTGTGCCATATTTTAGGGTCTCATGGACAATGTGATGACCGGTGTTCTCTTCTAGCGCTGTCAATGCCAGCATGGTAATGGGTCAGCTTGTGATCTGGTTTAACCACTTCAGCCCCAGAGGATTTGGCTGCCCAAAGACTAAGCCACTTTTTGCGATTCGGCACTGCGTCGCTGTAACTGACAATTGCGCGGTCATGAGACGCGGCTCCCAAGCAAAATTGGCCTCCTTTTTTCCCCACAAATGGAGCTTTTTTTTTTGTGGTATTTGATCACGGATTTTTTTCGCTATAAATAGGGGTGCAACAGATCAAAAAACTCAGTTTGGATCGTTCCTCGGATCAGAGTCACGGATCGATCATTTTTCAGATCACCACCATATATGGTCCCCACTGTAATGTCCACGTCATCTCCACCCCCCCACTGTAATGTCCACGTCATCTCCACCCCCCCACTGTAATGTCCACGTCATCTCCACCCCCCCACTGTAATGTCCACGTCACCCCCACCCCCCCACTGTAATGTCCACGTCACCCCCCCCACTGTAATGTCCACGTCACCCCCCCCCCACTGTAATGTCCACGTCACCCCCCCCCCCCCACTGTAATGTCCACGTCATCTCCCCCCCCCCACTGTAATGTCCACGTCATCTCCACCCCCCCCCCCCCACTGTAATGTCCACGTCATCTCCACCCCCCCACTGTAATGTCCACGTCATCTCCACCCCCCCACTGTAATGTCCACGTCATCTCCACCCCCCCACTGTAATGTCCACGTCATCTCCACCCCCCACTGTAATGTCCACGTCATCTCCACCCCCCCACTGTAATGTCCACGTCGCCTCCACCCCCCCACTGTAATGTCCACGTCACCCCCACCCCCCCACTGTAATGTCCACGTCACCCCCCCCACTGTAATGTCCACGTCATCTCCACCCCCCCCCCCCACTGTAATGTCCACGTCATCTCCACCCCCCCCCCACTGTAATGTCCACGTCATCTCCACCCCCCCACTGTAATGTCCACGTCATCTCCCCCCCCCCACTGTAATGTCCACGTCATCTCCCCCCCCCACTGTAATGTCCACGTCATCTCCACCTCCCCCCCACTGTAATGTCCACGTCATCTCCACCCCCCCCCACTGTAATGTCCACGTCATCTCCCCCCCGACTGTAATGTCCACGTAATCTTCCCCCCGCGGATCGCGTGGTGTGCCGATCCGAACAGGGCGACCCATTGCACCCCTAGCTATAAACAAAAATAAAGAAACAATTTTGAGAAAAAAAATAAAACTTTTTTCTTTGTTCTAATAAATATCCCCAAAAAGTATATAAAAAAAATACAAAATGTTTCCTCAGTTTAGACTGATATGTATTCTTCTACATATTTTTGGTAAAAAAAAAACACAATAAGCGTTTATCGGTTTGCGCAAAAGTTATGGGGGTAGATTCATGTACAGATCCGACGGTGTATCTACTGATACACCGTCGGATCTGTGAGATCCCACGCTCGGATCTATGCGGCTGATTCCTCGAATCAGGTTCCGCATAGATCTCCCTTAGAGCCGACTGGTGTAAGTGAGTTACACTGTCGGTTCTTAGGCTGCATTCTCCCGCCGTCCGCTAGGTGGCGCTTCTTTTTTTCTACGCTACGAATATGCAAATGAGGAGAACCGCCGATTCAGAACCGAACGCCCGGCCGTCGCTTTTTTTTTTACGTCGTTTGCGTTCGTCTTTTTCCGGCGGATCGTTACCCCTGCTATATGCGGGGTAAGTGCGGCGGATCCTATGTTAAGTATGGCCGTCGTTCCCGCGTCGAGTTTTGAATTTTTTACGCCGTTTACGTAAGTCGTCCGGGAATACGGCCATACGTTAATTGCGTTAACATCCTTGCGACGTCATTTAAAGCAATGCACGTTGGGAAATTTTGCCGGCGGCGCATGCGCAGTACGATCGGCGCGGGGACGCGCGTGATTTAAATAGTAAACTCCCCCTAGCCGCGGAATTTGCATTCCGCCGGGCTTTTTTACGATCCGCCAGGGCTAATTACGAGGCAAGTGCTTTCTGAATACAGCACTTGCCTCAAACTGGCGCAGGCGGATCGTAAAAAAGATAGATCACGCGGATCAAAAGATCCGCTGATCTACATGAATCTACCCCATGGTGTCTACAAAATAGGGGATAGTTTCATAGAATTATTATTTTTTTTTACTAGCAATGGCGGCGATCAGCAATTTTAATTATGACTGTGACATTATTGCAGACACATCGGTCACTTTTGACACTATTTTGGGACCCTCATTTTGTAATTTATAGCGCCACCCCTTTGGGCAATGTTGCATTATGGTGAGCATTGCTTCTGAGCATGAGTGTTTGTACTTTGGACTTGTCTACGCGCGATCGGAAAATCCGACAATTTTAAAGCCTGCCATGCAACATTTTGTCCGCGGAAAATCTGACAACAGTTGTCTGACGGAGCGTGCAAACGGTCGGATTTTCCGAAACAACAAGCTATCGTCGCACAATTCCTGTCGGAAAATCCGATCGTGTGTGCAAGGGTTTAGTCCCGGTGTGAGTACTGTGCTCTTTACTGACCAGTAAACATTTCCGTCTCTCTCTCTCTGTATCGGGAATCTCTCCTCTGCAGTAGAGGATCACACTCTCCTTGCTGCAGTCTCTGATCTGCTGTATAATTAATGACAGCTGGGCAGACACATTATTTGATTTGTGGTTACTTATTCTATTCCTCAATTTACTTACATGATCTATTTATATCCCAAGCTTAGTGTTGTGTGTTTTTTTTTCTTCCTCTGTAAACATTACTGTTGAGAATCTGTGGTTTTACAACCCAAATACTCCAGATTTATAGCTGACATTGATTGTCTCTGTAGTGGAAGGTTCAGCGCCCAGGTGTTCCATAAACTGCTCTTCCTGCAGGCTGTCTAAACTTCCCTTTTGTATTCAACAATACCGGGGTTGTATTTGTTTTGTTTTTTCTGCTTGCTGTTCAAGCGTTTATAAACGGCTAGAAAGTCTTAGAAGATCGGTTCTGCGAGGCGTGTTCATTCCCGTGCGTTGTCTGCGCAGTATGAGTCACAAGATTATATACAGAGCATCCAGGATGTATTCACAGTGCTTCACTTTTTCCACATTTTGTTATGTTGCAGCCTTATTCCAAAATGGATTCAATTCATTATTTTCCTCAAAATTCAACAAACAATCCCCCATAATGACAACATGAAAGAAGTTTGTTTTGAAATCTTTGCATATTTAATAAGAAATCCCTTCTACATCCCGTGGAGTCCACCTGTGGTAAATTCAGGTGATTGGACATGATTTGGAAAGGCACACGCCTGTCTATACAAAGGTCCCACAGGTAACAGTGCATGTCAGAGCACAAACCAAGCCATAAGATCCAAGGAATTGTCTGTAGTCCTCCGAGACAGGATTGTATGGAGGCACAGATCGGGGGAAGGGTACACAAACATTTCTTCAGCATGGAAGGTCCCAATGAGCCCTCCCTCGCTCCCCTCGCTCTCTCTCCCTCCCCTCCCTCCTTCGCTCTCCCCCTCCCTCCTCGCTCTCCCTCTCTCCCTCCTCGCTCTCCCTCTCTCCCTCCTCTCTCTCCCTCCTCGCTCTCCCTCTCTCCCTCCTCTCTCTCCCTCCTCGCTCTCCCTCTCTCCCTCCTCTCTCTCCCTCCTCGCTCTCCCTCTCTCTCTCCCTCTCGCTCTCCCTCTCTCTCTCCCTCCTCGCTCTCCCTCTCTCCCTCCTCGCTCTCTCTCTCCCTCCTCGCTCTCCCTCTCTCCCTCCTCGCTCTCCCTCTCTCCCTCCTCGCTCTCCCTCTCTCCCTCCTCGCTCTCCCGCTCCTCTCTCCCTCCTCGCTCTCCCGCTCTCCCCTCCTCCTCTCCTCGCTCTCCCGCTCTCTCTCCCTCCTCGCTCTCCCCTCTCTCTCCCTCCTCGCTCCCTCCTCCCTCCCTCTCTCCTCTCCTCGCTCTCCCTCTCTCCCTCTCGCTCTCCCTCTCTCCCTCTCTCCCTCCTCGCTCTCCCTCTCTCCCTCTCGCTCTCCCTCTCTCCCTCCTCGCTCTCCCTCTCTCCCGCTCTCCCTCTCTCCCTCCCTCCTCGCTCTCCCTCTCTCCCGCTCTCCCTCTCTCCCTCCCTCCTCGCTCTCCCTCTCTCCCGCTCTCCCTCTCTCCCTCTCCCTCTCTCCCTCCCTCCTCGCTCTCCCTCCCTCCTCGCTCTCCCTCTCTCCCTCCCTCCTCGCTCTCCCTCTCTCCCTCCCTCCTCGCTCTCCCTCTCACGCTCTCCCACTTCACCCCCATTATTGTAAAAATAGCTCGTCATGAAGGGGGGTAAATCTTCCAGGGGTGAAGTGGTTAATGAGGCTGATGGGTGATAGATTGGACTGACTGTCTTCTGGGAGAGCTTGTTTTGGGGAACAATCAATTATTAGCCGGAAAAATTCTGACCCAACCTTTCTATCCTTGTCTGATTGTAAGGTCTGGCTTCCCTGAAACATGAATATACGTCTCAAATACCAGTTGGCTTCAAAGTACAGTTTTGTAAAGGGATTTTAATTAGGCCCCCCTTTGATTGTTTGCTCTGCCGGTGGATCTGTCTCATTATGTCCTGTGTGTGATTATAGCACTCGGCTCATTGGATTGTAGGCGTCACGTGACCTCCAACCACTGAACACATAGAGTGCCTTTCCAGCTGTGACAGTCCAAAGACTTTCTACATGATCTAAAGGCACCATTTTTCTACCTTTTTTACTTTGAAGTGTCTACTTGTTATAGTTCTGATAATGAAATGGCTCTTGTGATAATAAGAGCTTTTCTTGTTCTGTCATCGATATGAATGACAAATCCTCTTACCATGAAATGTAACTGAAGTGTCGTGTAAATAGGACTTCCTCATCGCTCATGTTAGGCGGAGCGTAAAACGGTGAATTTATTGTTTGTGGTTTCAAGTTCTTTAACCACTTAAGACCCCGGACCATTATGCAGGTTAAGGACCTGGCCCCTTTTTGCGATTCGGCACTGTGTCGATTTAACTGACAATTGCGCGGTCGTGCGACGTGTCTACCAAACAAAATTGGCGTCCTTTTTTCCCCATAAATAGAGATTTCTTTTGGTGGTATTTGATCACCTCTGCGGTTTTTTTATTTTTTGTGTTATAAACAATAATAGAGCGACAATTTTGAAAATTTTTTTTTATATTTTTTACTTTTGTTCTATAATAAATATCCCCAAAAATATATATATATATATATAAAAAAATATATTTTTTCCTCAGTTTAGGCCGATACGTATTCTTCTACCTATTTTTGGTAAAAAAAAAATCGCAGTAAGCGTTTTATTGATTGGTTTGCGCAAAAGTTATAGCGTTTACAAAATAAGAGATAGTTTTATTGCATTTTTATTAATAATTTTTTTTTTTTACTACTAATGGCGGCGATCAGCAATTTTTTTTTTCGTGACTGCAACATTATTGGCGAACACATCGGACAATTTTGACACATTTTTGGGACCATTGTCATTTTCACAGTGAAAATTGCTATAAAAATGCACTGATTACTGTGAAAATGTCAATTGCACTAGAGGGCGCTGTAGGGGTTAAGTGTGACCTCATATGTGTTTCTAACTGTAGGGGGGCGCGGCTGGACTTGTGATGTCATTGATCGTTTTTCCCTATATCAGGGAACATACGATCACTGACAATGCCACAGTGAAGAACGGGGAAGGTGTGTTTACACTCGCCTCTCTCTGTTCTTCAGCTCCTGTGACCGATCGCAGGACACCGGCGGCCATCGGGTCTGAGGGTCATGGAGCTTCGGGTCGCAGCTGGGCCTTAAAGAGACATCTTCAGGTACGTGATTGTGCCCAGCCGTGCCATTCTGTCGATGTATATCGTCGGTAGGGGGTCCTTAAGTGGTTAAAGTGGATGTAAACCCTCACATATACCCAGTGAAGTGACTGACCTCAGGTGTTACACAGATGAAACAAATCCTCCTACACAAGTTGTTACTGTTTATCTACAGCCGTTCAATATCCCAAATGTATAAAGCTTGTCTGAGCTGTCAGAAAAAGGGGGCAGTGGGCTGAAGTTCCGCTCTGCAGAACTTGGTGAAGAGATCTGATTGGAGGGAAGGGACACACCTCCCTTTACACAGCACCAGAGCTGAGGCTGTCAATTACAGGCTGTGTGCTGGAGCTTCCTCCTTTGTCTCTTTCTTTTCCTTGATGTCAGGAAAACTTGTCAGAAGTGATTCATGCTGATAGCAGAGGAAGGAGAAGGCAGACAGAAATGACACTTGGGACTCTGGGTTGAGACAGGTACACACTATAGAGCAGGGATCCTCAAACTACGGCCCCCCAGCTGTTGCGGGACTACACCTCCCATGATTAAACAGGGTGTGGGGGGTCGTGGCGCTGTTGCTGGTAGGTTGTATTATTGAGCCGGTATTCACCCTTCCAGGTTTAAATGTTAGGCTCTGTTAGGGCAACTGTCCCTTGGTGTATGATATAGAGGTGGTCACCCTTGGCAGGGTAGATCTAAGTAAACAAGAATAGTGGTGGTAATCTCTAACAACCTCTAGAGGCAGTGATGCTCCTGGTACTCAGTGGCATATGTACTAATAGTGATCTACAATAATACATAATACATGGCTCAGTATAAATATAACAGGAGTAAGCCTTATAAACCAACTACTATGTACATACAAACAGTATAATAAACAAGATCAGAGGTCTAAAAAATATATATAGCCATGTATTATGTATTATTGTAGATCATACACCAAGGGACAGTTGCCCTAACAGAGCCTAACATTTAAACCTGGAAGGGTGAATACCGGCTCAATAATACAACCTACCAGCAACAGCGCCACGACCCCCACACCCTGTTTAATCTCCTTACTATACTCTCTTAGGGGAGCTATATTTAGGGGGGGCTGCAGTTGCACACTCTCATACCCCAATTCTCTCATCCTAAGCGCAGGTCTTCTCCTTTATTTACACCTCCCATGAGGCATTGTAAAACTCTGACATTCACAGACATGATGGAGCATGATGGGAATTGTAGTTCCTGAACAACTGGAGGGCCGTAGTCTAAAGACCCATGGGATAGAGGGATGGGATTTGTTCATATTTCATGTCTGAAGTTTACAACCACTTTAAGGCCCCATTCACACCTGAGCATAGCGTTTTCAGGCAGAAAGTCGCACAATTTTCCAGCGTTTTTTTTTTTTTGCCGCGATTTTGTACAGGTCAAAAGGTCACCAATATAAAAAGCAGAAAACCGCCAAAATCTGCCTAAAAAAAAAAAGGTCCCAGAACTTGTTTGAGCTTCAGGAATTTTAGAGCTTCGGGCGTAGAGAAGAATAGATTTTTTTTTTTCCCCTCCAGCATCAGACTTCAAGCTACAAAACGCTCAGGTGTGAATGGGGTCTAATGCCCATTTTTCACGTCGAGAAAAATGCTCTGGAGCCCACACACGATGGTTTTTAATGACCAATAAAAAAATAAAAAAAGGCATTTTTCTCGTCATGAAACACGATCGTGTGTGGGCTCCAGAGCATTTTTCTCGACGTGAAAATCGTGTGTGGGCTCCAGAGCATTTTTCTCGACGTGAAAATCGTGTGTGGGCTCTAGAGCATTTTTCTCGACGTGAAAATCGTGTGTGGGCTCCAGAGCATTTTTCTCGACGTGAAAAACGATCGTGTGTGGGCTCCAGAGCATTTTTCTCGACGTGAAAAACGATCGTGTGTGGGCTCCAGAGCATTTTTCTCGACGTGAAAAATGGACATTAAAAAGTTAGAACCCGCTCTAATTTTTCTCATTGTTTTCCACGTCGTGAAAAACGGTCACGTGTAGGCTTTAACGCCTTTTCACGTCAGCCCCTGTTGTCTACTGGGAAATACACAGGTCCCAAAAGACAGCGGGGTCCAGTAGAGAACCGGGCAGTAAGGCTCTATTCACACCTAGGCGTTTTGTCGCCTGAAGCGCGACGCTACAATACGCCGTACCGTCGAATTTGCATTATTGTCTATGGAGACCGTTCACATCTCCGAACGCCGATAGAACGTCGAACGCGGATTTTGAAAAAAGTCCCGGACCCTTTTCCGACGCGTGTATCAGGCGGCTTTGGTGTTCTGCATACCCGACAATGGCTATACAAAAAGCAGGATACGCGTTTTGTCGCCGCAAATCGCGGGTACAAAACGCCTAAACTTTGTCGCCCAAAATCGCTAACGCATAGGTGTGAATGCAGCCTTAAGCTGCAACGCTTCACTTCCTGATTCCCTTGCCGAGGATAGCGGCGGGGGCAGCCGAGAGACGAGCGATTGCTCAGCTTCGGCTGCCGACATCGCAGGCGCCCTGAACAGGTAAGTGGGTATATATTAACCACTTAACGAGATCGCTCCCAGCGAATAGGCTTCCCCCCCCCCCCAGCTCTGCACTTCCTCTGCCTGTGTAATGTAAACACAGGCAGAGGAAGTGATGTCACCTCTCCTCTCGGCGGTATTTTCGATCCGGTGAGAGGAAAGAAGACATCACACAGTAAGTCGCACCAACACTACACCGACACCACACACATAGGCACATTAACCCATTCCGATCCCCAGCCCCCTGTCACACTGTCACTGATTGCAGTGATCATATATTTACTGATCACTGCATTTAGTGTCAGTGTGACAGTGTCCAGGGTAGCCCCGTACCCCCCCTAATAAAGGTTTAACCCCTTGATCACCGCCCTAGTTAACCCTTTCACCCCCTATTGCCAGTGTCACTAAGCGATCATTTTCCTGATCGCTGTATTAGTGTCACTGTTGCCACTAGGTAGCTATTTTTTTTTTTTTACTAAAGACATGTGTCTGAATAAATTTTGGCCTAAATGTTTGACTAAAATTTTCAATTTTTCTTATAACAAAAAGTAGAAAATATCATTTTTTTTCAAAATTTTCGGTCTTTTTCCGTTTATATCGCTAAACAGTAAAAATCGCAGAGACAATCAAATACCATCAAAAGAAAGCTCTATTTGTGGGGAAAAAAGGACGCAAATTTTGTTTGGGAGCCACGTCGCACGACCACGCAATTGTCTGTTAAAGCGACGCCAAATTGTAAAAACACCTTTGGGCATTTAGCTGCATATTGGGCCGGGGCTTAAGTGGTTGTCAGCAGCTACAGTGTTTTGTAGCTGCTAGAATTTAATATATTTTTTTCGTGGGACCTCCACTTTAATTTTTATTTCATTTTTTCTTGCTCTAGTGATGTTTTTGACTAGGATTACTTTGCATAAAATCCGCACAGTTCTTCTTATAACGATTGGCTTAAAATTGCACGTTTCTCAGGCTGCGGTTTTCATGTCTGGGGAAGAAATGTTCAGAAATGTTTGATTATGGAACCTTTTCCTTTCCTTCGCTCTCCCTTATCTGACTCAAGCGGTGCAGAGAGAGGAGCCGTCATCCTGAAAACAGATAAAATTGCTAGTTTGGAATTTTAAAACAAAACGCAATCTTACATCTTCAAGGCCGACGACTTCCTCTGTGAATAGCAGCGGAAGATAAGCCCAGGATTTCTAATCGTTTTTGTGGTATTTAAATCGGAACAGAGGCAAACCACAGTATATAGAGAAAGTGCTCTATTGGATTTGGGTTACATTTTTTTTTTCATGTTTTTTTTATTGTCTGTCTTCACCTCAATAACGACCCACTATGATTTTATATTATACCATACTGGTGGGCACTGTTGGGATGCACTGTTGGCCTGCACTGTTGGCCTGCACTGTTGGCCTGCACTGTTGGCCTGCACTGGTGGGCACTGATGAGGTGGCACTGGTGGGTACTGATAGGCGGCACTGATCGGCTTACTGGTGGGCAACACTGATAGGCTGCACCCCACCTCTCCACCGTAAACAATAACCTCCTCCCCATCCTAGATTTTCTGAGATGAAGGAAAAAGAAAAAAATCGGCCTGAAATATCGGCCGCAAAAATCGGCAACATATATCGGTCATCGGCCGCCCAGATTTCTAAATATCGGCATCATTCGACCTCTAGTCTTGAAAAACAGAAATCCTTTTCTTTTTTCTTTTTTTTCTTTTATTTCTTTCTTTCCTTCCTTTCTTTTTCTTTTCTTTCTTTTCTTCTTCTTTCTTTTTCTTTTTCTTTTCTTTTCTTTTTTTTCTTTCTTTCTGAGTTTCTTTTCTTTCTTTCTGAGTTTCTTTTCTTTCTTTCTGAGTTTCTTTTCTTTCTTTCTGAGTTTCTTTTATTTCTTTCTGAGTTTCTTTTCTTTCTTTCTGAGTTTCTTTTCTTTCTTTCTGAGTTTCTTTCTCCATCTGAGTTTCTTTCTCCATCTGAGTTTCTTTCTCCATCTGAGTTTCTTTCTCCATCTGAGTTTCTTTTTTTTGTCTTATGGGGAAATTCTCTTCGATGTAAGAGTGCTTTGTTACAAGCATGTTTCTGGAAACAGATTATGCTCGCAATCCAAGGTTTTAGGGCCCTTTCACACGAGCGGACGAACGGTCCGCTAATTACAAGTCCGTTAACGGACTTGTAATGGGCCCCTATGGGATGCATCCGCTAACGTCCGCCTAAGATCCGCGTCTGTCTGGATCCGTTTTGCGGATGGAAGAAAACCCTATTTTTCTTCCGTCCAGTGGAACGGATCGGATGCAAACGGACAGACGGTGTGGGGACCTCCCTGTCCGCCCAACAGCTCAGACCCCCCGCTGAGACGACGGACACACGGAGCGGACCGAAAAACGGACCGCTCTGTGTGAAAGGGCCCTTACTGTATTAAATATACAGCAAAGGACATTTAGAGCACTATGGGCTATCTAAAGAGACGGCTCAAAAGAGTGCTTTGATGCTAGCCCTGTTTGATGGTGCAGTCTGATGAGGAATAATGACTCAGTTGTGTGTGTGTAATTCTCAGCCAGAGCTATTGATCTTACTATAAGACAGAGGAAAGTATATGTAAAGGTTTATTGGTCTGCTTGATGCACATTAGAACAATGTTGCGCACAGTCCCTGTAATGTAACACTGTGACCTGCTGTTTCCATTTCATAGCCATCGGCAGATTACATTTTGACATCTCATATTTTTCCTGACACCATATTAAGGCAACAAAACACGGCTTGGCTGGGAGATAGAGAATTTCAGTCCTGGATGTGCAAAATTTTAATTTCCAAATTGCTTGTTGGAGAAAAGACACTCTTCTGTTATCATACTCTTCACAACTTCACCTCAATTTTGGCTCCCCAAGAAGTCAGACCTGTTTGTAGACAAAGCCACAATCACGGCTGAAAGCATGAGATCGGTGTGTTTTTTTTTTTTTTTTCATGCTTTCCAGCCTGGAGGAGAGATGTGGGGTCTTATTGACCCCGCCTCTCTCCATAAAGAGGACCTGTTACACACTATTCCTATTATAAGGGATGTTTACATTACTTGTAATATCGATAAAAGCAGGGTTTGACAAATTTGCTTGGAATCTAGGAGCCAGCTTAAAAAGTTAAGAGCCAGAAAACGTGCCCCGTCCCACCAAGCTCGCGCGCAGAAGCGAACACATACGTGAGTAGCGCCCGCATATGTAAACTGTATTCAAACCACACATGTGAGGCATCGCCGCGATCGTTAGAGCGAGAGCAATAATTCTAGCCCTAGACCTCCTCTGTAACTCAAAACATGCAACCTGTAGAATTTTTAAGGATAAAAGTTTGTTGCCATTCCACGAGCGGACGCAATTTTGAAGCGTGACATGTTGGGTATCAATTTACTCGGCGTAACTGGGGATAACTTTACTGTTGTCTTATTTTTTTTTTTTTAAAAGTGTAATTTTTTTTCCAAAAAAGTGCGCTTGTAAGACCGCTGCGCAAATACGGCACGACGAAAGGTATTGCAATGGTCGCCATTTTATTCTCTAGGGTGTTAGAATAATATATATATATATATATATAATGTTTGGGGGTTCCAATTATAGGGAAGGAGATGGCAGTAAAAATAGTGAAAAATTACATATTAGAACTTGTAATGCCAACGGCCACCACCAGAGATGGCGCCAGCTCACAGAAGGAAGAGCTTGGGACTTCACAAGGCCGCAAAGCCGCGGCCTCAATTACCGGCCATCACGGGCCCGCCGCGATCGTGCGGCTAGGGAGGTGGGGGCAAAAGGAGACACCGGATCCTGTGCCCCCACCGAGCGATCGCGGCGGCCGGTATTTGAGGCCGCGGCTTTGCGGCCTTAATTACCGGCGGGCGCCAGGTCACCATTTTTTTGTCACAATTGCGACCTTGCGCCCAGATATTGTTGACCCCTGAATAAAAGTGATAAAAAAACGTTTTTTTTTTTTCTTTCTTTTAGTAAAATAATAAAAATCAACTTAAAACACCCCTGTACCCAGTAGCACGCGCTCGAAAGCGAGCGCGTGCGCAAGTCCCGCCCACATATGTAAACGCCGTTCAAACCGTTATTCATGTTGTAGTAGTGTTTTGGCTAAACTGTATTGAATTGTATTGTAACTATAATGCGCTGTGCAAACTGTTGGCGCAATATAAATCCTGTATTTTTTTATTTATTATTTCATGTATTTATATAGTGCTGTCAATTTATGCAGCGCTTTACATATACATTGTACATTCACATCAGCCCCTACCCTCAAGGAGTTTACCGTCTAAGGTCCCTAAACTCACAGGGGCCAATTTTAATTCAATCTTATTTTATTAAGAGAAAAGGGTACAGAGAAAGATAACGTCTCAAGCATTACATACAGTAAAAGCAATTACATCAACAGTAAGCATCATGTTTGACGTAATAAAAGCATGTCTAAGTTACGGGAGAAAAAGAAAAAAGAGAATGAGAGCATGTGCGTGTGGACCCCCATAAGGCCGTATGATTTAGCAATCGCCAGAAATATAAAGTAATCACTAATTGTATCTACCACCCTCACATTAGTGGGGGGTTCAGCGTTGCACCGGACGCGGTACATTGGGAGAGATTATATATGAATCTGCAAGTAAAAATAAGACCTATGGGGTCACATAACGGATAAGTAATCATAGGCGGGTCGAGGCCATGATACGTTGGCTCTAAGATTCCTTAAGAGATTATTTAGAGATCAAGAAGAGGATAAGAAGCAGGGGCAGACAAAAAAAGGGGGGGGCAGAGAGACAGAGGACAAGAAACAAATGACAAGAATCACTTCATCATGGCATCAGGTTCACATCATCCATGCCACGCTCGGCCCAAGAGATAAACTCAGAAGAGTAGCGGAACATGGACCATGAAGTCCAGGTGAGAGAAAACTGCTCGCTTTTACCACCCTCCTCTGCCAACAGACGCTCAAGGTCCCTTATGTGGTCCACTTCAACAGCCTAATCCCCCAGGGAAGGCATGGTTGCCGATCTCCAATGACGGGGGATCACCACTCTGGCCGCCGCCAGGAAGTGTCGTAGTACATCATTTTTGATGGATTTGAACGTGCCAGGAAGTATAGATAAGAGAGCCATCTCAGGTGAAGGGTGAATAGAGGTCGACATCAGTTTGCAGTGTAGTTTGAAGATCCGCTGCCAGAATCCCTGCACAGGAGGGCATTCCCACCAGATGTGGAGCATGGTTCCCCAGGATTTAAGATGCCGCCAGCAGGCCTCCGGATCGTTCCTCGGATCGGATCGGCAAAAAAAAAAAAAAAAGACAGTGACCCCCCCCCCCCCCCAAGTAGTGCAGGCACACAGTGACCCTTCCCACCATAGTGCAGGCACACAGTGACCCCCTTCCCACCATAGTACAGGCAGACAGTGACCCCCCCCCCCCCCCTCCGTAGTACAGGCAAACAGTGAGCCCCCCCGTGCAGACCTCAGATCAGCTAGCGGCGTGTGTGTCCCTTGAGCGCGGTCTCCTCCTCCTCCTCTGTGGGTGTAAACAGAGAGGAGGGGCCGCCGCCGGGTGAGCCAAGATGGCCGCGGCTCTGGAGCTAGGCTGAAGCCGCGGCCTTTCCTAATGCTATGCCCGCAGCTGTAGTCCGCGAATCGCATAGCGATCTGATCCGTAGGGGGTGACCCGTTCGGATCACGGATCAACCGTGATCCGTTGCACCCCTAGTCTTAGTGGCCAAGGATAGTTTGTGTGTCAGGACAAAACACTTCTTCCAGTCAATAACGGAGATAGAGTGACGTAGGTCCATCTCCCAGGCCACCGTAAACGACGGGGGGTCAGGGGAGAAGATACTGAGCAACAGGGAGTAGAGTTGAGATACCACATGTGTTGGAGGTTCCGTCTGCAGAAGCAGCGCCTCAAACTCCGTTGGTTCAGCAAGGATGTCCGGAATGTATGGGAAAGTTCGAATGTAGGAAGTAATCTGTTGCCTCAGAAGCCACCACGTGGGGTGTCGGGAGATCGGATCGGTCGGGGTATCAGTCCTCAAGGTGGGATCTGCTCGAAGGACCTGGGCAAGTCTCCTATGATTCTCCTTTCGCCATGGTCCGAATATCGCTACGGAACAGGGGCCAATTTTAGACAGAAGTCAATTAACCTACCAGCATATTTTTGGAGAGTAGGAGGAAACCGGAGTACCCGGAGGAACCCCACACAGCTGTGCACAGGGAGAACATACAAACTCCAGGCAGGTAGTGTCGTAGTCGGGATTCGAACCAGCAACCCTTTTTACTGCTAGGCATAAAGTGTCCATATCCTGCTTGGTACTGTACATAGAGAGATTTGTTTTTTTATTGACTTCGGACTTTTCCAGAATCCTCCAACTCCCAGAATCCTTCACAGTAGAGAATTGCACTTTAGTTTGTAGAGGAGGAAGGCGCCGGATCACGGGGTTATCTCCTAATGGGGTCTGATTGCTGCAATTGGGCAAATACAACAACACAGATAATCTGATTACTCCAGATAAAGACTTCAGCTAGATTGGCCCCAGAAGTGTTCTCTGTTACAAATGGCTTTAGCAGAGTCTGAGCTAATCTCTACAAGGGCTGCTAATTGGTTACTAATTACTTATATATAAGTAGGCAATGTGGAGGACATTGGTTGGTGGTCAGCTGTAATAAAGGGGTTGTAAAGGTAACATTTCTTTCTCCCTCGTCTTCCAGGACGGCACTGTGAGAGTAGACTGGCTCACCTGACAGGAAACACAATCAAAAATGAAGTTTAAAAGGCCCCACCCCTCCCGTGTGCCTCAGTTCTGATTGTGTTTCCCTTTCAGCGAAACGTTTATTTTTTTCTTATGACCTAAAGCCTGGGGCTGGTGGTCCCCCCCCCGGAGCCCGGACCGCAGGTACTGGGTGCCGTTGGGTCCGGTGTAGCTTGCTACCCCCCGGGGGGTTTCCCCTTCATCTTAGTCCAGGGGGGAACAGGAGAAGTCACAGACTCCCCTGGACGCCGGAGCCTCCTAGGAGGGCAGGGCTCTCCAGTGCTCCGAAGAGGCCACATCCTCTCTCCCCCCGCCTGGTTCCTACCTTGGAGGTTGGGCGAAGGCCTCCCCCTTCCTGCTGGCTCCGTCCGGGGGTTCGCCGGACCGCATGGCGGGTGGTTAGGCGCCGCTCCGAGCGGCGCCATTAGCATCCGGGCGCCTGTTGATGACGCGCACGGCGCCGTGACGTCATTCCGCTCCCGCGCGGCAAGATGGCGGCCCCCACCGGACAGACGCTGCAGGCGATCGGGGCACACGATAAAGCAGCCAGGGAGATAGAGGGGCCTGGCGGTCTCAGAGCGTATCCATGGAAGACCTCTCCTCGGCACACGCGACTATGGAGGAGGACCGTCGTTTTCCTATGGCTGCAGAGGAAACCACCAAGGGTGAGTCTTTCCTTTTTCATAGGGGGTTTGTTGTTGTTCCCCCCCCCCCTCCCCTAATCCTGAGAGGTGAAGGCTAATGGGCATATGTTTCTCCCTGATATGTTTAGGTGAAGACCCTGTTGCCCAGGGGGAGGCCAGCAGAGTGGCTAAGCCTCCTAAACGTGTTAGGAGATGTGGCAATTGCAATGAAAAATTACCAGTTGAGCATAACAAGCCATTTTGTTCTAAGTGCATCTGTAAGCTTACAGGGAAGGAAACCTCACAGATCATGAAGCAATTTCTCTCGGTTCAGACCGAAATGCTATCTACCCTAAAGGAGTTTCAATCTTCCCTAAGTAGAAAGAACATTGATTCTCCGGTTCCGGGCCCCTCCTCCCAGGAATCCTCTTCAACCTCTCGTCCGTTTGTACCACTACAGGCTCGTAGAGTGTACCCCTCGGATTCTGAGGAGTCCGAGTTAGCCTTACGTAGTGAATCCCTGGTTGACAGCCAGGCAGAGGAGGAGGAAGAGGAGGAGGAGGATACCAGGACAGGAAAGTATATGTTTCCTACTGATGATATGGAGGGTCTTTTAGCGGCTGTCTATGCTACAGAGCACATTCAAGAACCAGCAGAGCAGGTCTCAGCCCAGGACAGGATGTACAGGGGTTTAATAAAGCCTCAAACCATGACCATCCCGGTCCATCAGTCACTAAAGGACATTATCCTCAGGGAGTGGGCAGAACCTGAAAAGAGCTTACCTAGTTTCAAACTTGGAAACGCCGCTGTCCCTTTAAAACGGAGGTAGTAGACACCTTTTTTAAGGTCCCTAAGCTTGATGCCTCCTTGGCACAGGTCTCAAAACAGTCAGACCTTTCCTTTGAGGACTCAGGCAGTTTAAAGGATGCCATGGATAGGTGTACCGACACTTCTCTCCGTAGGGCTTGGGAAGCCAATGCAGCCTCCCTTGGTCCTGCATTGGCCTCAGCCTGCGTGGCAAGAAATGCCGACGCCTGGACTTCCAAACTTCTAGACCATATCCCCAATTCTTCCAAGACTAAGGAGATACGAGATTCCCTCCAACTTATTAGCGGGGCAGTGGCCTACCTGGCAGACGCAGCGGTAGAAACCATTCGCGCCTCAGCCAAGACTGGGGCACTTATTAATGCCTCTAGGAGGGCCGTCTGGCTAAAGACTTGGAGAGGTGATCTTGCTTCAAAACGCCGCCTATGTGCTCTCCCCTTCAAGGGTTCCCTCTTGTTTGGGGAAGCCTTAGATCAGGCTTTGTCCAGGTCTTCTGAGAAGGGGAATAAGTTCCCTTCAAAACCTAGGCAGAGTAGGAAGCGGTCCTTTCGTCCCAGCCAGAGAAAGATTCCGGCCCCGGACAAAGGACAATCCACCAGTCGTCGTTGGCCCTTTGGTAAGGATAGACCAAAGGGGGGGATCCTTTTTGCCAATCCCAAACCATCCGGAAAGGACACCAAGTGACGGGAAGGTGGGGGGCAGGCTCGCCAGGTTTCTTCCAGCCTGGGAGAACATAACCCAGAGTCCCCATGTCCTGCAGATAATCAGGGAGGGTTACCACTTAGAGTTCAGAGAGCTCCCCCCCGGCCTTTCTCCTCACCCACCTCCCAAGGGACTCCAGCAAAGCTGTAGGCCTCTCCCAGAATATTACAAGTCTGGCGGAACAGGGGGTCATAATCCCAGTCCCGCCAGACCAACAAGGTCAGGGAGTATACTCCCACATTTTTGTGGTTCCCAAGCCGGACGGCAAGTTCAGACTGATAATCAATCTGAGACCTCTGAACTCCCATCTCCTCTACAAAAGATTCCGGATGGAAAGCGTTCACAGCCTCAGGAGTCTTTTGTTAGAGGGCGTCTTTATGGCAACCATAGATTTGAGGGACGCCTACCTGCATGTCCCGATTTTTTCGGGACATCAGAGGTTTCTGAGATTTGCCCTCGCCTCCGCACAGGGAATTCAGCACTGGCAGTTTGCTGCCCTCCCTTTTGGTCTGGCCTCCAGCCCAAGGGTATTTACGAAGATCCTGGCGGAGGTAATGGCTCATCTACATCTGAAGGGGATCTCCCTCGTCCCCTATTTAGACGATCTCCTGCTTTTCAGCCCAAGTCAGGATCAGCTCCTTTCGGACCTGACCGTCGTCATGACCACTCTGGAGACGCTTGGTTGGATAATCAACAAGCAAAAGTCCTCCCTTCTACCGGAACAGCGGAAGGTATACCTGGGGGTTATCATAGATTCCCGGGAGAAGAAACTTTTTCTTCCCCAAGAGAAGTTCCAGAGGCTTGTGACGACGATCGGGTCTTTAGTGGCTGCAGAAAATCCCTCCCTCAGAGAGATCATGAAGCTGTTGGGTCAGATGACCGCTTGCATTCCAGCGGTCCCCTGGGCCCAACTACACACAAGACCACTTCAGAGGTTCCTCCTCTCCACCTGGAACGGAAAGGAGGACACTCTCGATTCCCGGGTCAGGGTTCCGATCCTAGTCAAGGACTCCCTAGAGTGGTGGCTCCACCACCAAAACCTCTTGAAGGGCCGTCCGTGGAGTCAGACCGATCCACTGAAGGTCACTACGGACGCCAGTGCTTGGGGTTGGGGAGCCCATGTACAAGAACTACGGGCTCAGGGATCCTGGGATCATCATCAAAGACGGACCTCCTCCAACTATCGAGAATTACTGGCAGTGGGAGAAGCTCTGAGGGCGTTCGAAGGAAGAATTCAGGACAAGGATGTCCTGGTCCTTTCCGACAATGCTACAACAGTCGCCTTTCTCAACAGACAGGGGGGCACCAAGTCCCAGTCCCTCCTGACACTCTCCCTGGAGATCTTGGGTTGGGCGGAACAGAGAGTACCCTCTATTCAGGCAATCCACATAAGAGGAGCCACCAATTTGGAGGCCGACTTTCTGAGTCGTCAACCCGTTTGTCAGGGAGAGTGGGAATTATGCCAAAAGACCTTCGACTGGATCTGTCGGCGGTTCGGGGTCCCGGACATAGATCTTTTTTCCTGCAGGAAAAACAGAAAGGTGAACAAATTCTTTTCCCTGGTACAGGGACCGGGTTCCCAGGGGGTGGATGCGCTGGCCCAGGACTGGGATTTCCGTCTGGCTTACGCTTTTCCCCCCGCTGAATCTGATCCCAAGGATCTTACAAAAGCTGGCCTCCGCGGAGACAAAATTAATCTTAATCGCTCCTTGGTGGCCCCGGAGATCCTGGTTTCCCATTCTGAAGCTCTGGTCTCTAGCCCCCCCGCTTCCCCTGCCTCTCCGAGCGGATCTCCTGCGGCAAGGGCCGATCTTTCATGCGAACCCAGGTTTCTTCAGCCTGACGGCATGGCTATTGAAAGGCGGAACTTGCAACAGAAGGGCTGCTCGGATAGAGTCATAGATACCCTACTATCCAGCCACAAGAAAGTCACCAGACACATCTACACAAAGGTCTGGACAGTCTTTTGGCGTTGGTGCACCGCTAAGCGGATCTCTTCTCCCAAAACTCCCGACATCCTGGAGTTTCTTCAGGATGGCGTGGAATTAGGCTTAGCTACTAGAACTCTAAGAGTCCAGGTGGCAGCTTTATCATATTTTTTGGAGAAGAGCCTCTCAGCGGAACCCCTCATCAAGAGGTTCCTGACAGCCAGGGACAGACTTTCTCCTATGCAGGTTTCCAGGGTTCCCTCATGGGATCTCCCCCTGGTCCTGGAACAGCTGACTAAGGCACCATTTGAGCCTATAGACAGCATTTCTATAAAATTTCTTACGATTAAATTTACTTTTTTGTTAGCCATCACGTCTGCCAAGAGAGTTGGAGACTTGCATGCTTTTTCTATCAAAGAACCCTTTCTGCGGGTTTTTGAAGATAGGGTTATTTTGACTCAGGATCCTCTGTACCTTCCCAAGGTGGCAACCAGGTTTCATAGGTCTCAGGAAGTTATACTTCCTTCTTTTTGCGCAAATCCCAGCAATGAAAAGGAAACCACTTTCCATTGCCTGGACGTAAGACGCTGCCTTTTAGTTTACCTAGAGAGGGTTAGAGAGTTCAGATCTTCCCCTCACCTTTTAGTTAATTTTTCAGGGCAGAAGAAAGGCCAACAGGCAACTAAAGCTTCCATCTCCAGATGGATTAGGCAGGCTATCTCTTTGTCATACACACAGGCAGGTAAACCACTTCCTGTTATTAAGGCTCATTCCACGCGTTCTCTGGCAACCTCCTGGGCAGAAAGGGCAGGAGCTTCCATAGAGCAGATCTGTAGAGCGGCAACCTGGTCCAGCCGGAATACGTTCATCAGGCATTATAGAGTCGAACTACTGTCTCCTCAAGACCTGAGTTTTGGTAGGAAGGTCTTACAGACGGTGGTCCCGCCCTAAGGTAGGCCTGAGGATTACTTGCTTTTCTCTCACAGTGCCGTCCTGGAAGACGAGGGAGAAAGTACCAGTTACTTACCGGTAGCTGGATTTCTACGATGTCTTACAGGACGGCAGGCCTACTTCCCTCCCTTTTACTTCTATCTATTTTCCTCCTTTTTTCTGGGTCTCTGTTTATACCGTGTTCTAAAGAGCGGTTACTTATCTTAAACTGAGGCACACGGGAGGGGTGGGGCCTTTTAAACTTCATTTTTGATTGTGTTTCCTGTCAGGTGAGCCAGTCTACTCTCACAGTGCCGTCCTGTAAGACATCGTAGAAATCCAGCTACCGGTAAGTAACTGGTACTTTCCCTAAATATCTTCCTTTACCTTAATGCAGTCCTCCTTCACTTACCTCATCCTTCCATTTTGCTTTTAAATGTTTTCATTTCTTCTGAGAAATCCTCACTTCCTGTTCTTCTGTCTGTAACTCACCACCGTAATGCAAGGCTTTCTCCCTGGTGTGGAGTGTCGTGCTCGCCCCCTCCCTTGGACTACAGGAGTTTGGACGTTTTTCAGCGTTTTGTGGTTTTTAGCGTTTTTTCCCGCCAAAAATCGGCACTTTGAACGCAAATTTCGGGCGTTCAGTAAAAAGCCAATAAACCCATTAACACTAAAAAACGCCCAGGTGTGCATGGGCACATAGGCTAACATAGAGTTCAGTTTATGGGCTTTACAAAAAAAAACGCCAATAAACTGCAGTTTATCAGCTTCAGTGTGCATGGAGCCTTAAGAGTAATTTTCTCTTTTTCGTTCAATATATTTTATTTTTTATCAACTTTTAAGGTTAGGTTATACAAACGGAACAATACAAAGTGGAAGAGAAAATTATATATGGACATGCTTACATTATTATTATTATTATTATACAGGATTTATATCTGAGGTCACGAGGGTTTTCTTACCCATGGAATGGAAACGGCGCTTAGAGGCGATTCAGTTCGCATGTGTTGCGCTCTACAAGTTTTTCACTCGCTCACTCATATGGCGCCAACAGTTTATATTTACAATATAAAAGGGAGACAATACAGTTACAATACAAGAGGATTAAGAGGGCCCTGCTCAGAAGAGCTTACAATCTAATAGGGTGCGGCAGGTGGTACAAAAGGCTGTAACTGTGGGGAGTGAGCTGATGGCAATGGTAAAAGATGATTAGTTGAAGAGGTGATGAGCTTCCCTGAAGAGATGAGTTTTCAGGGATCGCCTGAAGGTAGCAAGAGTAGGAGATAGTCGGACAGGTTGAGGTAGCGAGTTCCAGAGGATGGGAGAGGCTCTGGGGAAATCCTGGAGACCAGCATGGGAGGAGGAGACAATGGCGCTTGAGAGTAGGCGGTCTTAAGAACGGAGAGGACGGTTTGGGTGATGTTTGGAGACAGGATTGGTGATGTAGCTCGGGGCAGAGCTGTGAATGGCTTTGTATGTTGTGGTTAGTATTTTGAATTTAATTTGCTGGGTGATCGGGAGCCAGTGTAGGGATTGGAGCCAAGTTGTGTACAGTGAAACCTCGGATTGCGAGTAATACTGTTTTTTTTTTTTTTAATCCAGACTCTGTTTGTGAGTGTTGTCTCCCAAAACGAGCAGGGTTCAAGCCACAGCAGTGTGTAGTACCGCACTTGGCCAGAGGTGCGGGGGCGCCGGAGCCGAGCAGACGCGTTCGGAAATGCTCCGTTCCAAAGCCTTTCTGGGGTTTTCCACGTTACCTGGGCCTTTCCTAGTATTTCCGAGGCTCTCTGGCGCCCCCCCCCCCACCTCTGGCCAAATGCGATATAGTATGCCATAGAAGTCAATGCATAACTAATTATTTTAGTTTTCATTGACTTCTATAGGGAAACTCTCTTTGATATGTGAGTGCTTTGGATGACCAGCATTCTCCTGGAACGGATTATGCTCGTAATCTGAGGTTCCACTGTATATATTTAGCATAAGTTGTTTGCATAGATTCACTATATTGTCAAAAGTATTGAGACACCTGCCTTTACACTTACACACACTTTAATGGCATCCCAGTCTTGGTCTGTAGGGTTCAATATTGACTTGGCCCACCCTTTGCAGCTATAACAGCTTCAACCCTTCTGGAAAGGCCGTCCACAAGGTTTAGGAGTGTCTATGGCAGGGATCCTCAAACTATGGCCCTCCAGCTGTTGCGGAACTACACATCCCATGAGGCATTGTAAAACTGTCATTCACAGACATGACTAGGCATGATGGGAAATGTAGTTCCTGAACAACTGGAGGGCCATAGTTTGAAGACCCATGGTCTATGGGAATGTTTGACCATTCTTACATTTGTGAGGTCAGGCATTGATGTTGGATGAGAAGCTCTGTGCTCTAAATTATCCCAAAAGTCTTCTACCAGGTTGCGGTCAGGACTCTGTGCCGGCCATTCAAGTTCCTCCACCCCAAACTCGCTCATCCATGTCTTTATGGACCTTGCTGTAGCTGCTGACCTTTAAGGACACTTGCCTGTCCGTGGTTCCGCAGTGTCGGCCCCTGAGCCGATTCTTACATTTTGGGTGAAGTTCTGTTATAAAACCCATTTCTATTTGTGATGGTTAAACTTTTCCTTCAGGACGCTCTCGTCTTTTGCAATGAACACCTATACAATGTTACTATATGGATCATTTATCCATCATTGCAAAGTGATCATACCCCCCCCCCATGGAGAATACATTGTGTGCATGTTTATGTAGCTCAGACTACAGACACCCCCCTCCTTAGTCTGTATACAGTACTATATAAATAAGGATGTCTGTTGCTACATGTAGACATAATGGCCACAATTGCTGGGGGTTATTAGGCGTGAGTGTGCTTTGATGAGCACCTGGATTGGTCCATTAGGGAGTCTGCTGGGGGGGGGGGGTGAGAGTCATTACATTTATCATTGCGAATGGTTCGCTGTTTGATGTGTCTGGTAGGTTTGTTTTTCCATTACCTTACAAATCCTTGCAGCAAATCCACTCAGCCTTCAGCAAATATCCTGCCTGTCCACACACGTCCCTCTGATTAGATGTTATACACCCGTCATTTGATACAGCCGCACACTTTTTTTTTTTTTTTTTTACCAAAGTAGTGTTCAAAAGAATCACCTGTCATGAATCTTTGAATCTGATTAGTCAGCATGAGGCAATAGACAGTTAAAGCCTGCGCGAGACTGTGTCTGGGTGAGGCGGGCGCGAGACTGTGTCTGGGTGAGGCGGGCGCGAGACTGTGTCTGGGTGAGGCGGGCGCGAGACTGTGTCTGGGTGAGGCGGGCGCGAGACTGTGTCTGGGTGAGGCGGGCGCGAGACTGTGTCTGGGTGAGGCGGGCGCGAGACTGTGTCTGGGTGAGGCGGGCGCGAGACTGTGTCTGGGTGAGGCGGGCGCGAGACTGTGTCTGGGTGAGGCGGGCGCGAGACTGTGTCTGGGTGAGGCGGGCGCGAGACTGTGTCTGGGTGAGGCGGGCGCGAGACTGTGTCTGGGTGAGTCGGGCGCGAGACTGTGTCTGGGTGAGGCGGGCGCGAGACTGTGTCTGGGTGAGGCGGGCGCGAGACTGTGTCTGGGTGAGGCGGGCGCGAGACTGTGTCTGGGTGAGGCGGGAGCGAGACTGTGTCTGGGTGAGTCGGGCGCGAGACTGTGTCTGGGTGAGTCGGGCGCGAGACTGTGTCTGGGTGGCGCCTGCGCGAGACTGTGTCTGGGTGGCGCCTGCGCGAGACTGTGGCTGGGTGACGCCAGACAAAATTGTACCCCCAACAGTTTCTAGTGTTTAAACTTTCACACTTTGAGTGTTTTAAAGAGACCTCTACCCCTTGAAATGACCTAGTGAGAAAGTCGTCTCATTCAGCAGAAATGTAACTAAATGAGAGAGCCGTCCTGATTTTTAAATAAATTAAATTAAAGAAAAGCGATCAAATTACTTGTAATTGCCTTCCTCATGGGACTGGCAGGATAAGTAGAAGTCATTTCTAGCTTTTATTTTATTCTGACATTTTTATACTCTGAATAGAAACTGACACATTGCATAAAACATGTGGTGCGTCACATCAGAATCTGTCATTATCTGCATACGTTCCTTGCCCCCGATGTTTGCTTCTAGTCTTCTTTATGTGTAAATTTACGATCTGTTATTTTTGTCGTGAAAAATAAAGCTTTTTTTAGTTAAAAAATAAATAAAACGGGCTCCTACTTGTTTATATTCAAAGCCAATTTGTCAAGCTATGGCAGTAGATCTAAGACCCCTTATACACTGGGGCGCTGGGGGCGTCGGCGGTAAAACGCTAGCGTACGAAAAAGGGTTAAAAGCGCCTGCAAATCACATCTACAGCGGCGCTGCCCATTGATTTCAAATTCATCGCTCCCCTAAAACTGACCTGCCAATCAGGTGCTCAGGTCTGCTTACCCTGTCACCTGATTGGCTGAAACAAGTCTGAGATGAGGACGGTTTCGAAGTGCCCGCAGGGGACATGAAGGACTCCTCTTGTCATCGTCACCCACTGTCCTACCAAGACAGTAAGTGCCAGGCAGATAGCGAGCGGGCAGGGGTCACAGTGGCTGCGTTTGCTGGGGCGCAGCGGCTGCGTTTGCTGGGGCGCAGCGGCTGCGTTTGCTGGGGCGCAGCGGCTGCGTTTGCTGGGGCGCAGCGGCTGCGTTTGCTGGGGCGCAGGGGCTGCGTTTGCTGGGGCGCAGGGGCTGCGTTTGCTGGGGCGCAGGGGCTGCGTATGATGGGGCGCAGCAGCTGCGTACTAAGGGGGGGAAGGCCGCGTACGATGGGTGGGTACCGGCCGCGTACGATGGGTGGGTACCGGCCGCGTACGATGGGTGGGTACCGGCCGCGTACGATGGATGGGCACCGGTTGCGTACGATGGGTGGGCACCGGTTGCGTACGATGGGCACAGAGGCTGCAATTAATTTTTTTTTTTTTTAATCCGTTTGTTTGCCCCCCCCCCCCCCCCCCCAATAATTTTGAGTAGCAGCTGCCACTGGTCTCTGCATGGCTAGTCATTAGATTGTAAGCTCCTGTAGCGCAGGGACTGGTGTGATTGGCTCTGTGTGCTCGGAGTCGGGGCAATGTAGCCATTTTCCTGGGACAGTGAGGGTTAATAATTAATACCATTTTATTAAAGTCCTATTAATGAAAATAGCCCAACTTCAATGTGGTTAAAAAATACATTGTCCTAATTTTATTTCTCTTTCTTTTAGTTAACAAGCATAAACCATGGATTGAGACCACTTACCACGGGATTGTAACGGAGAACGACAATGCCGTCCTGCTAGACCCTCCTCTTATAGCGCTAGACAAAGATGCCCCTCTACGCTATGCAGGTATGACCCGTCTAATCATTGTGTTCTGGGGCGCCCTTTTCTCTTATCTTTGTGTCTGAATTGTAAGATAAACCCAATGATGTGTTGCGCTGATATTGTATATTTGTCTTATAATATAGATAAGTTGTAGCCTTTTGTCTTTTTTCTTATTGCTAACCTTAAATAGCTTGCTGTGATTTCTGCACGTTGTTGCATAACAATTGTCTCCCGATGTTGGGCCCTGCAGCCCACGTGACTCTGGACACAGTGAGAGTATTTGATGCAGAGCTTGGCTAATTGGCAGTGATGAAGCTGGCGCCCAGCCTGGCATACCATCCACGCACGTCAAGTCACTGGCCGCTGTGCCCCGTCATTGCTGAATGATCACATCGGAGTGTTCTGCCTCAATGGCTTCCTCGCCCCCCGGCTTCCCAAGCCTCCGACTGCCAGACAGCACCTCACATCTGACCGGGAAGCACTCTTCAATTCTTCCACTCCGTTTACCAGCAAATTGTTCATATAATCTTATTTGGACTCTTCTATGTCTGGGAAAACACATAGCAGTGGACAGGCTAATACACTAATGTGTGCGCATCTGGGGGGGTGTTATTGATGATAATGCACTTTATTTTATTTTGCTCTCGTTCTCCCTCTCTTTCATGGCTCTCACACTCTCTCCCTCTCTTTCATAGCCCTCTCCCTCTCTTTCATAGCTCTCTCCCTCTCTTTCATAGCTCTCTCCCTCTCTTTCATAGCTCTCTCCCTCTCTTTCATAGCTCTCTCCCTCTCTTTCATAGCTCTCTCCCTCTCTTTCATAGCTCTCTCCCTCTCTTTCATAGCTCTCTCCCTCTCTTTCATAGCTCTCTCCCTCTCTTTCATAGCTCTCTCCCTCTCTTTCATAGCTCTCTCCCTCTCTTTCATAGCGCTCACCCTCTCTTTCATAGCGCTCACCCTCTCTTTCATAGCGCTCTCCCTCTCTTTCATAGCGCTCTCCCTCTCTTTCATAGCGCTCTCCCTCTCTTTCATAGCGCTCTCCCTCTCTTTCATAGCGCTCTCCCTCTCTTTCATAGCGCTCTCCCTCTCTTTCATAGCGCTCTCCCTCTCTTTCATAGCGCTCTCCCTCTCTTTCATAGCTCTCTCCCTCGCTCTTTCATAGCTCTCTCCCTCGCTCTTTCATAGCTCTCTCCCTCGCTCTTTCATAGCTCTCTCCCTCGCTCTTTCATAGCTCTCTCCCTCGCTCTTTCATGGCGCTCTCTCCCTCGCTCTTTCATGGCGCTCTCTCCCTCGCTCGCTCTTTCATGGCGCTCTCTCCCTCGCTCGCTCTTTCATGGCGCTCTCTCCCTCGCTCGCTCTTTCATGGCGCTCTCTCCCTCGCTCGCTCTTTCATGGCGCTCTCTCCCTCGCTCGCTCTTTCATGGCGCTCTCTCCCTCGCTCGCTCTTTCATGGCGCTCTCTCCCTCGCTCGCTCTTTCATGGCGCTCTCTCTCCCTCTCTTTCGTAGCTCGCGCTCTTTCGTAGCTCACGCTCGCGCTCTTTCGTAGCTCGCGCTCGCGCTCTTTCGTAGCTCGCGCTCTTTCGTAGCTCGCGCTCGCTCTCTATCGTAGCTCGCGCTCGCTTTCCAATCGCTCGCTCTCTTTCCAATCGCTCGCTCTCGCTCTTTTTAATCGCTCGCGCTCGCTCTCTTTTTAATCGCTCGCTCTCTTTTTAATCGCTCGTGCTCGCTCTCTTTTTAATCGCTCGCTCTCTTTTTAATCGCTCGCGCTCGCTCTCTTTTTAATCGCTCGCTCTCTTTTTAATCGCTCGCGCTCGCTCTCTTTTTAATCGCTCGCGTTCGCTCTCTTTTTAATCGCTTGCTCTCTCTGTGTGGACGTTATCTTAGCGCTCTTTTGGATTCTGTATCAAAGATCAATTCACAAAAGGTGATTACAAGTATGAAAATACATCTGGCCTCAGGATGGTGAGAACTATGAGATTCTGGGAGGCATTTATTGAAGTGACACAATAAAGAGTCATTGAGCTTGTGATAAAAGAAGATAAAATAATTCTTCATTAGAAATGGAGGCTTTCAAAAGTTAAAAGTCCATTCAAAAGAAAATGATTCCATAGCCGTGCTTTGTTTGTGAGCCGATTTATTCTGATGAGATAAAGTAATGAGTGTATAAAATGACCCTTGGGCTTCGAGCGTCGTCACTCTACTCAGTGCTGTACATTCCCTCCAGCCTTCTCTATTGGGTTTATTTAAATACGAGAAATGATCTGGGGCACATAAACAAACTTTAATACATGTACATTCGTATACATCTATTTATATGGGACCCTGATGCAGCTAAACCGGGAGATCGTCACGCAACAGGTCAGCGGGACCGGGGTGGGGGAGGAGGGGGGGGGGGCTCCTTTATAAGTTCACCATACAGATTTTTCTGTAAGGGTGAACTTACCTCTTTTAACTACATAAAGTGACAAATTCCTAATGCCCTTATCAGCTGCTGCATCTGTGGGGGTGGGGCGCCCAGAAATGTATTTTTTTTCTCATTCCACAGAAATCTGTGACGCTGACGAGGGACACATTCCATGGGCATTGAATCAGCGAGGCTCCTTGGTCTCCCTATAGTAAACAATATAGCCTTGTTCTGCCCCCCCCCTGCTGACAAATAGCTGGGGCTTTGTCCCGGCCACTGCAGTAGGTGTTTTGTGGAGTGTAAATTGTGAGAAGCCCATTAAGTACGCTTGAAATGTTTTTATGCGAGATCCGATTGCACAGACACACTAAGCTGCTTAGCTGCCGCTCAGCACATTGGACACAGCTCGGGTTTAGGCTCCTGCATACATCTGTGGTGGAGTAGACTGTCAGTGGGTCTCTCTGCTTGGGAACGTATGATAGAGAGTAGTTGAGACTCCAAATCGTCATGTATAAACTGGCCTTCATTCCGGAGAATGCTATTTATTTTTTTCCCAATTCATTTTTTTTTGTTTGTTTCTTTCTTCTCTCTCTTTCTTCTCTCTCTTTCTTCTCTCTCTTTCTTCTCTCTCTTTCTTCTCTCTCCTTTCTTTCTTCTCTCTCCTTTCTTTCTTCTCTCTCCTTTCTTTCTTCTCTCTCCTTTCTTTCTTCTCTCTCCTTTCTTTCTTCTCTCTCCTTTCTTTCTTCTCTCTCCTTTCTTTCTTCTCTCTCCTTTCTTTCTTCTCTCTCCTTTCTTTCTTCTCTCTCCTTTCTTTCTTCTCTCTCCTTTCTTTCTTCTCTCTCCTTTCTTTCTTCTCTCTCCTTTCTTTCTTCTCTCTCCTTTCTTTCTTCTCTCTCCTTTCTTTCTTCTCTCTCCTTTCTTTCTTCTCTCTCCTTTCTTTCTTCTCTTCTCTTTCTTCTCGTCTCTTCTCTTCTCTTTTCTTCTCTTCTCTTTTCTTCTCTTCTCTTTTCTTCTCTTCTCTTTTCTTCTCTTCTCTTTTCTTCTCTTCTCTTTTCTTCTTCTCTTTTCTTCTTCTCTTTTCTTCTTCTCTTTTCTTTCTTCTCTTTTCTTCTTCTCTTTTCTTTCTTCTCTTTTCTTTCTTCTCTTTTCTTTCTTCTCTTTTCTTTCTTCTCTTTTCTTTCTTCTCTTTTCTTTCTTCTCTTTTCTTTCTTCTCTTTTCTTTCTTCTCTTTTCTTTCTTCTCTTTTCCTTTCTTCTCTTTTCCTTTCTTCTCTTTCCTTTCTTCTCTTTCCTTTCTTCTCTTTCCTTTCTTTCTTCTCTCTCTCTCTTTCTTTCTTTCTTCGCTCTCTCTCTCTCTCTCTCTCTCTCTCTCTCTCTCTTTCTTCGCTCTCTCTCTCTTTCTTCGCTCTCTCTCTCTTTCTTCGCTCTCTCTCTTTCTTTCTTCGCTCTCGCTCCCGCTCTCTCTCTCTCTCTCTCTCATTTGAATACACTAAACTGAAGCCAAACTTAGGCCGCGTACACACGATCAAATCTATCTGCTGGAAATGGTCGGCCCGACCGTCCCAGCAGACAGATTCGACCGTGTGTACGGGCGAGCCGACGGATTTGGCCACCCGACAGATTTCAAAGCATGCTTTGAAATCTGTCAGCTGGGAATCCGTCCGCCCGACATGTCTGCTGGTTAGTAGGCCTTAGTGATTCTAAAGTAAACCCCTGTTTGTTATTTTTTCTTCCTATAAAAATAACAATGTTTTACTTACCTGCTCTGTTGCAGTGGATTTGCACAGAGCAGCCCAGATCCTCCTCTTCTCAGGTCCCCCCTCTGTAATCCTGGCCCCTCCCTCCTGTTCAGTAGTTTTAATATCTGTGTTTCAATAAACAGTTTATATTCAGCAACCAAAACAAGTACAGTGAAACCTCAGATTGTGAGTAATGCAGTTAACGAGCGTTTCACAATACAAGCATTTTTTTTTTTCAAATCCAGACTGTTTGCGAGCAGGATTCAAGCCTCTGCGGTGCTCAGTACCACATTTGGCCACATGGGGTGCTGGAGCAGATCTAATCCGTTCCAAAATATTCAGAAATACTCAGTTTCCGAGTTAAGCCGAGCTGTCCTTGCGTATTCCGAGGCTCTCCGGCGCCCCACACCTCTAGGCCATATGCAGTATTGCATGCCATAGAAGTCAATGCGGAACAAATTATTTTAGTTTCCATTGACTTCTATGAGGAAATGGGCATTCATCTGGAATAGATTATGCTTGTAAGCCAAGGGGTTCCACTGTACTGTCTAGTTATTTGTTGTCAGCGGATTGGAATATCTGATATCTAGGGCTGGGGAAAAAATCTATTTGAATCTTGAATCGAGTTGTAGAGTCAAATGATTTCAGGTTTTTCGCCAGGACACCGCGCCGGTCCTGAGGAGCTGCGGGCAAGAGTTTTTAGGCGAGGCCACGGCTTCGCCCTAGTCCACGAAGCCGGACCCCGTGGACTAGGCTGTGGACTCACCTAAAAACTCTTGCCCGCAGCTCCTCAGGACCGGCGCAGTGTCCATCAAAAAAAGGACATAGACACAGGATGCCCAGGGCGCTAGGTCAGTGATTTGTCGAACCCTGCATTACAGATGTTAGGGGGGAGGTAGAGGAGGCTGGCATCACCATATCTGTGCAGAAAGAAGGAAGAAAAAAAAGAGGAAGGGGGGTTGGTGCTTTAATCTTTTAAGCTGTTTCATTGCATGTCCTCATGGGCTGGGAGCCCACAAATATAAGAAAATATCTTCCCTTTTTATTTATTTTTATAAAATTTATTTTTAGGGTTTCTTTTTTTTCCTGTGGTGCATTATGTTACATTGCAGATGGATCCGCTTGTTTAAAAAAAGTTCCCCAATGTAATCCCTGCCATTCAGTCGCCATATTTTGAGCTCTGGATGCGCCCACGCCCATTTCTATTATTCCAGTTATCTGCACCGTCCCGCCCGCCCCCGGCTTCAGTATCAACTTGTAGTAGGAGAATTAGAAGATTACCCGTGGGGATTTGTGGCTTTCCAAGTGATAAACATAGCCTGTGATCCACGGCTATTTCCATTAGTGATGCTATCAAGTTCACCGTTTTCCAGACTTTCCATTAACTCGCTATTTATACGCAGTGTGCCGAGTTCTGCAGAACAGCAGGTAACGGCGATTCGTGACAAAAATAAAAAAGGCAGATAAGCTGTATTTGTATGTATGGTGGTAACAAATGATGGCCACGTTCTGATGTTACCAATACTTTCTGTATAGTAATGTAACAGACTGCCCTTAGAACATCGGCACTATGGAGGACCAACGCTCCCTGTATTTTGTATAAAAAAAATATTTTTTGGTACTTGGGTGTAACTTAAATGTTTTACAATTTAAAAAAAAAAAACAAGATTCTATACTTAACGTTTTTTTTCCCATTACATAGGGGACAACCATTCCCTATGTGATGATTTCTTTGCTGGGCACTTTTACTCTCTTCCTGCCTAGGCCAATTTTCAATCACAATTGCACGTTCATGCAACACTGTACCCAAACAAAATTTTTATCTTTTTTTTTTTTTTTTAAGAAGAGCTTTCTTTTGTTAGTATTGAATTGCCACTGGGTTGAAAAAAGACTGATTTTGGAAAAAAATATGTTTTTTCTTAGTTTCTGATAAAAAAAGTTTTGTAAAAAAGTACATTTTCTCCTGCTCTGATGGGCGCTGCACTGGTGGGCGCTGCACTGGTGGGCGCTGCAGGGGGCTGCACTGGTGGGCGCTGCACTGGTGGGTGCTGATAAGGTTGCACTGATAATCGGGGCACAGAATATCTGTACAGATCTCCCCTGATCGGCTCTTCTCACCTCACACTGTCAGTGTGAGGAGAGGTAAGCCAATAACCAAAATTTCCTTGTTTACATGTGATGAGCTGTGATTGGACAGAGCTGATCACATGGGTAAATAGCTGCGTCATTGGCTCTTTACCGAGATTGGGGAAGTGCTATGTCCCGGGGACACAATGCACTGCCGATCCCCACGTTGCGAGCTCCCGAAGTGAGAGTTGGACGACGCCATATGACCTCATCCCAGAACAGTAGAACCACACCTCAGCCGTCGTTTCCCTATATGGCGGGCATTAGGTAGTTAATGAGACATCCAGGGTCTAAAAGATCCTCCATGTCTCCTATGTTGTGCTCCACTGAATGTAATGCCCATCGCACTGCATTGCAACAGAGACCCGGAAGTGACGTCACTTCTGGGTCCACCACAATAAGGGGAGGAGAGTAGACCTGTGTTTACTCTCCTTACTACCTGGTGGCACCAACTATGCCTGCAGATGGGCAAGCGGAGCCGGGAGCCGGGCAGTGTGCGGCAGCCCAGGCACCAGGACAATATTTTCTTGTTGCCATTGCTACCTGGCGCCCGGGGTTTGTCCAGCCCTGTTTAGAGTATTAGAAGAGCTGAATTATTTACATTAACGTGGGAAAATTTGCTCCAGTACTGGCTACATGTGTGAAGGCCGAGGCACTTGGACCTCCGATCGCAGGATCTCTGCCAGGCTGAAAGGTGAAAGTTCAGACTGGTTGACCCTTCGCTTTAGCGTGGATCATGTGACAGGACACATACATTTGTGAAGGAGCTCATAGACCTAATCGACTATAATATATTTTATTTTTTTCAAAGTGGCGGAGGTTGGGCTGGAGGTCCTCCATTGCAATCTACAAAGGGCAGATTTATTCTATTCATGTGTCACCGGCAACCCTGGAGTTGGATGTAAGGAACTTGAATGGATCCCAGCAGCTCCCCCTCCTTCCCGGGGCTTATTGATGACACCGTTTTTACATGTTAAAAAGGAATGAAAGCCGACCTCCTTGAAGAGACCCGGCAGAGGACTCCGAGCTTGCGGGATGTAGGACGGGAGATGTGCCTGGAATGTCAATGAGGAGGAGATCATCGCCGGTCTTACTGCAGACTGAATCATGTGATCAATCAAAGCTTCCCATATCCCGCCTGGGATCTCCATCTCCCTAATGTTATTCTGTGTTCTGATTCTGAACCTCCAATACACTCTGCACTGATAAATGCTTCGCCTCCGATTCTCCCAAAATGATTTTACTGCCTTGATTTATGTCTTGTGTAGAGCCAAGCACTCCGGGCTTCATAGTCCTATAACCGGCCTGGAGATGACAAGTTTACAGTTATTACCTGTCGTTTTATAGGAGATGTATGAGGTATATAAAGATATACACTCACCGGACACTTTATTGGGTACACCTTGCCAGTACCGGGTTGGACCCCCTTTATTATGTACACCTTGCCAGTACCATGTTGGACCCCCTTTATTAGGTACACCTTGCCAGTACTGGGTTCGACCCTCTTTATTAGGTACACCGTGCCATTACCGGGTTGGACCCCCTTTATTATGTACACCTTGCTAGTACTGGGCTGGACCCCCTTTATTAGGTACACCTTGCCAGTACTGGGTTGGACCCCCTTTATTAGGTTCACCTTGCTAGTACCGGGTTGGACCCCCTTTATTAGGTACACCTTGCCAGTACTGGGTTGGACCCCCTTTATTAGGTTCACCTTGCTAGTACCGGGTTGGACCCCCTTTATTAGGTTCACCTTGCTAGTACCGGGTTGGACCCCCTTTATTAGGTTCACCTTGCTAGTACCGGGTTGGACCCCCTTTATTAGGTACACCTTGCCAGTACTGGGTTGGACCCCCTTTATTAGGTTCACCTTGCTAGTACCGGGTTGGACCCCCTTTATTAGGTACACCTTGCCAGTACTGGGTTCGACCCTCTTTATTAGGTACACCGTGCCATTACCGGGTTGGACCCCCTTTATTATGTACACCTTGCTAGTACTGGGCTGGACCCCCTTTATTAGGTACACCTTGCTAGTACTGGGTTGGACCCCCTTTATTAGGTACACCTTGCCAGTACCGGGTTGGACCCCCTTTATTAGGTACACCTTGCCAGTACCGGGTTGGACCCCCTTTATTAGGTACACCTTGCCAGTACCGGGTTGGACCCCCTTTATTAGGTACACCTTGCCAGTACCGGGTTGGACCCCCTTTATTAGGTACACCTTGCCAGTACCGGGTTGGACCCCCTTTATTAGGTACACCTTGCCAGTACCGGGTTGGACCCCCTTTATTAGGTACACCTTGCCAGTACCGGGTTGGACCCTCTTTATTAGGTACACCTTGCTAGTACCGGGTTGGACCCCCTTTATTAGGTACACCTTGCCAGTACCGGGTTGGACCCCCTTTATTAGGTACACTTTGCCAGTACTGGGTTGGACCCCCATTTATTAGGTACACCTTGCCAGTACCGGGTTGGACCCCCTTTATTAGGTACACTTTGCCAGTACTGGGTTGGATCCCCTTTATTAGGTACACCTTGCCAGTACTGGGTTGGATCCCCTTTATTAGGTACACCTTGCCAGTACCGGGTTGGACCCCCTTTATTAGGTACACCTTGCCAGTACCGGGTTGGACCCCCTTTATTAGGTACACCTTGCCAGTACCGGGTTGGACCCTCTTTATTAGGTACACCTTGCCAGTACCGGGTTGGACCCCCTTTATTAGGTACACTTTGCCAGTACTGGGTTGGACCCCCATTTATTAGGTACACCTTGCCAGTACCGGGTTGGACCCCCTTTATTAGGTACACTTTGCCAGTACTGGGTTGGATCCCCTTTATTAGGTACACCTTGCCAGTACTGGGTTGGATCCCCTTTATTAGGTACACCTTGCCAGTACCGGGTTGGACCCCCTTTATTAGGTACACCTTGCCAGTACCGGGTTGGACCCCCTTTATTAGGTACACCTTGCCAGTACTGGGTTGGACCCCCTTTATTAGGTACACCTTGCCAGTACCGGGTTGGACCCCCTTTATTAGGTACACCTTGCCAGTACTGGGTTGGACCCCCTTTATTAGGTACACCTTGCCAGTACTGGGTTGGACCCCCTTTATTGGGCACACCTTGCCAGTACTGGGTTGGACTCGCAAATACGATGCGACATAAAATATTGCAACAACTACCATTTTATTCTCTATGGTCTCTGCTAAAAAAAAAAATCATGTTTAGGTGTTCCAAGTAATTTTCTAGCACACATGTGTCAACACAGGGCCTGCGGGCCGAATCAGGCCCTCCAGGCCATTTCATGTGGCCCTCGCACCTCTTCTGCAGCTGCCTCCTCTAGACCCCTACTTTCTGCTTTTAACCACTTAAGCCCCGGACCAATATGCAGGTAAAGGACCTTGCCCCTTTTTGTGATTCGGCACTGCGTCGCTTTAACTGACAATTGCGCGGTCGTGTGACGTGGCTCCCAAGCAAAATTGGAGTCCCTTTTTTCCCACAAATAGAGCTTTCTTTTGGTGGTATTTGATCACCTCTGCGTTTTTTTTTTTTTTTTGCGCTATAAACAAAAATAGAGCGACAATTTAAAAAAAATGCAATATCTTTTACTTTTTGCTATAATAAATATCCCCAAAAAAGATATAAAAAAAGTTTTTTGTTCCTCAGTTTAGGCCGATACGTATTCTTCTACCTATTTTTGGTAAAAAAAATTGCAATAAACGTTTGATTGGTTTGCGGAAAATTTATAGCGTTTACAAAATGGGGGAATGGTTTTATGGCATTTTTATTATTATTTTTTTTTTTACTTCTAATGACGGCCATCAGCGTTTTTTTAAAATGAATTTATTTATTTTTCGTGACTGCGACATTATGGCGGACACATCGGACACTTTTGACACATTTTTGGGACCATTGTCCTTTTCACAGCGAAAAGTGCTATAAAAATGCACTGGTAACTCCTAAACTGCAATTGTCATTGTCACAGTAGTAAAGTGTGACCTCATATGTGTTTCTAACTGTAAGGGGGGTGGGGCTGGACGTGTGATGTCATTGATCGTCTTTCCCTATATCTATGACAGCGCCACTGTGAAGAACGGGGAAGGCTTGTTTACACACACCTCTCCCCGTTCTTGAGCTCCTGTGATCGATCGCGAGACACCGGCGGCGATCGGGTCTGCGGTTCCCGCGGTCACAGAGCTTCGGACCGGGTCGCGTGCGACCACAACGCACGGCTGGGCTCTTAAAGGCAACGTACCTGTACGTACCTGTGCCCAGCTGTGCCATTCTGCCGACGTATATGTGCAGGAGGCGGTCCTTAAGTGGTTAAGCAATGCATCCAGCTTCTTCCCAGCAGCAGCATAAGGAAAGGGGGATGCACTGTGATGTAAGGGAGAGAGGGGGACTCAACTTCTGATGGTGGGGTGGCTCTTGACATTTTATGGGAGGGGAGGGGATGCGCTAGACAACTAATCTTACAGATACAACCGGCCCCTTTAAGAACCACCATAATCCTGATGCGGCCCATGATAAAATTGGGTTTGACACCCCTGATCTACAGGCTGGTTGTACTGAAGTCGAACAGTAACCAGCCTGTCAGTTTTTCATGAAATTACTGCCGACCGTAGCAGCGAAGGCTTCCCTCCTGCAGGGATTGATGGGGTAATCAAGCAAAATTCTTTCCTGTATTTGAATTCTTTCATTCGGACATCTCTAGCTCATACATTGGACTTGCTGGGTGTTGATTTTGCGCCCCCCCCCCCCTTCAGAGTCTTATGTTTTCTATTGTATGTGTGTGTTGTGCAGTGCATGCTTATTATACGGTGTAGGATGAACGGTTAATGAGGGGGTCTCTGGGTTGCGGGGTGTGTGGGCGCCTCTGCCATGTATATATTTGTTTTATTAACACTCATGTCTCAGAGGAGCCGTCTTATCCGCCCCCCTCCCAGCGTCTGCTAATTATTTCATCACGCCCCCTCACTGATTGCCATCGGGAAGAATGAGGTCATACGCCCGGATCTGCCCCTCCAATTGATAACACGGTCTGTGTCCCCCCCATACAGTATCTCTGTGACTTGTGGTCCCGTGGGACCTGATAAAACCTCCTCGCTCAATGCCCCTTCCATACAAGGCCATAGGGAGCCATGCTTGTTAATGGGAAGCCGTGTCTTGTCATTGCACAGCCCTTCCCTACAATGGAGGCCGCGCTCTATTATCACCGCCATCTGCTGGGCCTCTTTTCTTTCCAGCTTTATATAAATATTATCAGCGTGTGATTGGACATCAGTCCTCCCTTTTCCATGGACGATGTTCAGAGGCTCCAGGCATTTAATGTACATTGTGCCTTGCAGGAGACGTGTAGCTTTGATAATAATGTCTGTGGCTATCAATGAGAGAAGTGCAATTAGACGATACAGGGACGAGTGCCGCTGCGGGGGATGAAGAGCGTACATCTGAAACGTGGGTCAGCCTCACAGGTGTACCTAGGCTGGCCATACATTATGCAACTTTATTGTACAATTTTCCTTTTGATTTACCAAACCATGGAATATGAGGTCAAACCTAAAAACGTTCGATTTGTATGCAGTCAGTCAGGCCCTTCCACTACATAGTAAAGGAAATTGTATAATGTATGGCCAGCCTGAAAGTGGAACTGCACTGCATGTGAGAACCACAAACCAAAAATGCTATTTACCATATATACTCGAGTATAAGCCGACATGAATATGAGCCGAGGCACCTAATTTTACCACAAAAAAATTGGGAAAGCTTATTGACTCGAGTATAAGTCTAGGGTGGAATATGCAGGAGCTACTGTAAGTGGAAAAGAGGGTCAACTGTGCCCATGCGCATCCTCACTGTGCCCATGCGCATCCTCACTGTGCCCACGCGCAGCCTCACTGTGCCCACCTGTCTCATCTGTGCCCATGCACAGCCTCACTGTTCCCACGCACAGCCTAATGCCGCGTACACACGATCATTTTTTGTGATGAAAAAAAAAAAACAACGTTTTCTGTGAAGTAAAAAACGACATTTTTGAAACGTCACTTTTCAAAGACGATGTTGCCTACACACCATCGTTTTTTCACAAAAAGCGAGGTTACGTTCACCACTCTTTTCCATTGAAGCTCGCTTCATAACTAGCTTCTGGGCATGCGCGGGTTGAAAAACGTCGTTTTAACCACTTAAGGACCCCCGCACGCACATATACGGCCACAGAATGGCACGTACAGGCACAAGGGCGTAAATTTACGTCCCCGCCTAAGTGCGGTTCGGGGGTCCCATCGGGACCCCCTCCGCGGCGTGCGGGGGTCCCCCTAGCTCCGGGAGCGATCCGGGATCAGCGGGCGGATGTCGGCGCTTACCCGCCCCCCCGCGATCGCTCCCAGCCAATGGAAGCGCGCTCCCATCCTGTCAGTTCCTCCTCCTGTGTTTACACAGGAAGGAGGAAATTATGTCACCTCTCATCGCAGCGCTGTTTCCCAGCGCTGCTGATGAGAGAAGACATCACAAGTAAGTGTGCACCAACACAACACTGACACACACTCACATAGGCATATTAACCCCTTGTGATCGCCCCCCCCCACCCCCCTGTCACAGTGTCACTGAATGCAGTGATCTAATCACTGCATTTAGTGTCAGTGTGACAGGCAGTGTAAAAAACAGTTAGTGTTAGGTTCAGGATAGCCCCCCCACCCCCCCTAATAAAGTTTTAACCCCCTGATCACCGCCCTAGTTAACCCTTTCACTCCCTATTGCCAGCGTCACTAAGCGATCATTTTTCTGATCGCTGTATTAGTGTCGCTGTTCCCGCTAGGTAGCTATTTTTTTTTTTTATTGCGATTTTTTTTTTTTTTTACTAAAGACATGTGGCTAAATAAATTTTGGCCTAAATGTTTGACTAAAATTTAGTTTATTTGATTTTTTTTTAACAAAAAGTAAAAAATAGTGTTTTTTTTTCAAAAATGTCGCTCTATTTTTGTATATAGCGCAAAAAATAAAAATCGCAGAGGTGATCAAATACCACCAAAAGAAAGCTCTATTTGTGGGAAGAAAAGGACGCAAATTTTGTTTGGGAGCCACGTCGCACGACCGCGCAATTGTCTGTTAAAGCGACGCAGTGCCGAATCGCAAAAACACCTTGGGTCATTTACCAGCGTATTGGTCCGGGTCTTAAGTGGTTAAACAACGTTTTTGCTACACACGGTGACTTTTTGTGAAACAAAAAACGACGTTTTGAAAAAGGACACAAAAAATTCAAGCATGTTGGAATTTTTTTTTTGGTCATTTTTTTGAAGACAAAAAACAACGTTTTGCCCACACACGATCAATTTAAATGACGTTTTAAAAAACGTCGTTTTTTTTTCATCGCAAAAAACGACCGTGTGTACGCGGCATTACTGTTCCCACCTGTCTCAGTGCCCATTTGCATCCTCACTGTGCCCACCTGTCTCAGTGCCCACCTGCAGCCTCACTGCCCACCTGTCTCAGTGCCCACCTGCAGCCTCACTGTGCCCACCGGTCTCATCAGTGCCCATCTGCAGCCTCACTGTGCCCATCAGCAGCCTCATGTACCTTTCTCATGCAACTGCAGTCGACGTGTTCTGTCAAAAGTTCCAACTTATCAAATTCTCCAACCGGGTGTACTGCACGTGCACGAGCGCGTCCACGTGTCTTAACGTCATTCTGCTGCACGTCGTCAACCCATCAAATACACCAACTCCACTAGCCACCGCACCTGCACAGTCTTCGTTTAATGCATGATATTTCCCTATCGCACATCTAGAAAGACGTTCTCGTGGACGTGCTCTCGCATGCGCAGAACGGCCAGTGACTACAGTTAAAGGATCACTAAAGGAAAAAAATGTTTTGCTGAAATGACTGTTTACGGGGTATAGAGACATAAAAGTTAACTGATTCCTTTTAAAAATGATTACAAATAGATAAAAATCAATCATATAATGTACCTGCAGTTTCACTTTGGTTTTTAAAATGGTTTCATGTTTCTGTGAAGTAGAAATAGACACACAGAACAAAAACAAACAAATCCAGGGCAGTGTTGTTTTGAAAATGAATCTGATTCTGAGGAGTTTTAGATACACAGTAATGACAGCTTGGACCACAGTGAAAAGCTGCCATGAGATTTTTCATAAGGAGCCAGACAAGCAGGAAGTGTGGAGATCAGAGCAGAATTACAGCGACTTCAAAGCAAAAAACGAACAATGAGAACATGAAAACAGCACTGCATTAAGGTAAAGGAAGCCATTTAGCTTAATTTTTTTTTCCCTTTTAGTGATCCTTTAAGACAGCATGACACAGCGGGAGACTCGAGTATAAGCGGGGGGGCCTTTTCAGCACTATGTTGAAAAAGTCGGCTTATACTCGAGTATATACGGTAATTTATTTCGATTATTCAAAGCAAACTCCCACGCCCATCCATGTCTGTGCTTTATTTTACTGGGAAATTCCTGACGCTCGTGCACGCGATCGCGCCCGCCATCCACGCACATTGGGATCCCCGCTGTACAACGGGTGCGCGCCCTCTGGTGGCTCTCCTGGGCGGCACACGATCGCGCCCGCCATCCACGCACATTGAGATCCCCGCTGTACAACGGGTGCGCGCCCTCTGGTGGCTCTCCTGGGCGAAGCCGTATATGTACGAGATTTCACCCAGGAGAGCCATTCTGCCGCAGGAGCCAACGCAAATCTGTTTCTAAATCTGTTTCTTTGACTCGGTATAAAGGGGTCTCTTGTGATTTAGAAGCCTATTTAAAAAAAATTAAACCGCGGGCTTATGTTGTCCCCCAACTTCTGCGGGAATTTCCTTTATTTTATCTGAATTTGGAATACCAGACCCCCCCCCCCCCCCTCCCCCAGGAAGGTTTCTCCATCACATACAGACAAGTACTATGTAGTTCCATGTGCTGTGATTGCTCTGAATCGGTAAGGAGATCTTCTTCTCTGGGAATCTGCCATGGACGGATCTCCAGCTTGCAGTATAAAATCTGAATAATGGAAACATCTGCAATTACCTTTGAATGGGAATTGTTTGTAGTTTGGTGATGTCCTTTGATGAAGCCATCCCTGGGAATCCGCATGTCTCCTCCTGAACAAAGCTCTGTTCTGCATGGAGAAGAGCAAACATTCTGCTAAATTGGGACCTCACATGTCTTTGTTGTATCTCCGCTCTCCCGTGAATGACGGTCTATTGTGACGCTGCCACCTGGCAGGCCTGAGGAAAGTGCCAATTGTCTGATCCTTCCAGGTGACACGTGAGCCAAAAAAAAAAAACCTTATGGGCAAAACGGTGAGCCTGATTATACAAACGACGGTGCATCTTCCCTACGGGCGGTCATTACCGTTGCTTCTCTGCTGTAACATGCTCTGCATAATGCTGCGGGGGATCCAAGCTCACCTTAACAAGGCTTATTAATAATTATTCAATTGTGCTTAAAGCGGAGGTTCACCCAAAAATCAACTTTCTGACATTAGATCCAGCATACTGCTAACAGCTGCTGTTTTTTTTTGTACTTATCGTTTTATGAGCCAATGTTATCTGGCTCTGAGCGGGGAATGGGCGTTCCTAAGCCAAGAGGAGTTGACTGAGGCCTTGTACACACGGCTGAATATATCCGCTGTGAACGGTCCCCGGACCGTTTACAGCGTATATTTACGCCGGGGTGTTTTGATCCGATGGCTGTACACACCATCGGATCAAATTCCCCGCCGGCAGACAGCGCGGTGACGCGGCGGTGACGTTGACGCCGCCACGTCACCGCACCAGGAAGTAAACACTTCCACACGCATGCGTCGGATCCATTCACAGGATACGACGCATGTGCGGCAAGATATGTCCGCTGGTTTGCCGTACTAACCAGCGGACATATCTGACGGACAGCTCTCTGGCGGAAAAATTCCAAAGCATGCTTTGGAAATTTTCCGCCGGAGGAATCCGGCCAGAACGGTCCGTTTGCCCCTACACACGAGCGGATTTTTCGGCTGAAATGGTCCGTCGGACCATGTTCAGCGGAAATATCCCCTCGTGTGTACAAGGCCTGACGGGCTGCTAAGGCGTGTCACGCCTTCCGAAAAATACCCGAAGTGACACTCGGATATTTTCGGAAGGCGTGACACGCCTTAGCAGCCCGTCAATCAACTCCTCTTGGCTTAGGAACACCCATTCCCCGCACGATTCCCCGCTCAGAGCCGGATAACAACGGCTCATAAAACGATAAGTACAAAAAAAAAAGATTTTGGGGACTCGGTACCGGCCGAAAGGTCCCCTGGACCCCAAACTTGGCACCCATGTAGTCCCACTTTTCCTCTACAAGTGTCCGGTGGACCTACGGTCGGGGAGAAACGATTTTTCAAAGCTGGGCACCCCTTCCATAGACTCATGTTTCTCCAGTGATGTGGGGACACAGTACTGGCCGGCCGTAGGTCCCCTGGACCCGGAACTTGGCACACATGTAGCCCCATTTCTCCTCTACAAGTGTGCAAAGTTTGTTGTCTGGGGGACCTATGGCTGGGGGACACCAATTTCTCAAAGCTGTACACCCCTTCCATAGACTCCCATGTTTAATGGTAATTTCTCCAGTGATATTTAGGGACCCGGTATACTGGCCGGCCGTAGGTCCCCTGGACCCCAAACTTGGCACACATATAGCCCCATTTCTCCTCTACAAGTGTGCAAAATTTGTTTGGGGGACCTATGGCTGGGGAGCACCGATTTTTTTTTTCAAACCCGGACACCCCTTCCATAGATTCCCAGGTTAAACGTCAGTCTAGTCATGGACACAGTAAGGCATGCACATTGGCACAGTGAGGCATGCACAGTGAGGCATGCACATTGGCACAGTGAGGCATGCACATTGGCACAGTGAGGCATGCACATTGGCACAGTGAGGCATGCACAGTGAGGCATGCACATGGACACCCTAGGCTTATACTCAAATCAATAAGTTTTTCAATTTTTGTGGTAAAATTGGGTGCCTCGGCTTATACTCGAGTATATATGGTGATTAAAAATGTGGGGATAGCGTGGGCTGTGGTGATCTGCTTCATGAGCGTTAGAAACGTGTGTACTGTCTGCGTTTATCGCCCCTGGATGGCGAATTACCCAAAGTTATCATTATCTGATTATAATAGGTCTGCCATTGATTGTGCTACATCTATACCCCACCAGTGCCCGTGTGCCACCATTGCCATGCTTTCGTTTATACTGCATTGCTTCTGGTGATTTTTTCAATTATGCTTGTTCTTGTGCCTTTTTTATTATATTTTAGCTGCAATGTGTATGATGTTTTGTTGTGTTTTTTGTTTTGCTTTTGTTTGTTAAGAAAAATGTAATAAAAAGATAAAAAAAATAAACAATAACATGTAAAAGGTGCACTACAGGCTGCCCACAGGCCACACCGGTGACTGGTCCTTTTAGCCTCTGCTTTATTTGGGTACAGGTACTCCTTAGGGGAGAACAAATTCTGATGATTTGATGTATTTAGGGGGTTGGGAGCCACATTTGGGGTCTTCTTGGTGTAATAGAAATACTCGGTGTAAGCGGATTTTGGTTCTCACATCATCACTCTTGGTTTTCTTGAACAAATCCCAATAGTGGGTCACAAACCCTTCCTTCTCTCTTCTGGTGTCTAAGTGACAAATGCATGCCGGGGTCCCACTGGCTCAGCATGTTTCTCCATACCCGCCATTGTTTTCTCAGTTTGCATTGTATTACTGCTTCTTCTCCCAGCAGCCCCGGACGGACGGACGGGTCAGGTACACCAAGTGATTATTAAGACTTTGACAACTAACTTGTGATGTTTTGCTTTCTTCTCTCTGATCTGACCTTCTCTCCCATGTTACTGACACAGGTTTATTTTCTCTCCCTTTAGAGAGTTTTGAGGTGACAGTCACCAAAGAAGGTGATAACGGGTTCTTTCTCTCCTCTTATGACTTATTAACCCCACTAACTTTTTTTGGTTCTGAAAACAAAAACAACAGAAAAAAAAAAATGGGGAATCAGCACTTGGCTCCTTCAGCGCCATACAGCCTGCTGCAGAGCGTTGCTCGCCAGTACTGGCGCTGAAGGGGTTAAACAGAAGATGCTCTGATCCCTTTTTTATATAATCTTCTGTTTTCATATATTTTTTTTTCATTTGGATCATTTTAATTTTCTAATTCCAAATGAATTGTTATGTGATGGAAATCCCCATGTTGATTAGAAATATCTAGCGATCAGACATCCGTTTCAGGACAATGATTGGATTAGCTAGGTTGAGGTATGTTTGCTTAGGATGTCCATTAGTACTATGGTACGGGGGGGGGGGGGGAGTTCAGCACAGCCTGGCCCATATTGATAATTTTCACATGGTTTGGGAATGAATAGGAACAAATGCAAGCCAAAGTTTGTATTTTTGTTATCAAGTAGTCTATTTTTATCAAAAAATATATTAAAGGGGTTGTAAAGGTAAATGTTTTTTCACCTTAATGCATCCTATCCCCCCCGCCCCCCCCGTTATACTTATCTGGCCCCTCGAAAGTCCTGCGATGGGCCCCGACATCCTCATTGCCGCTCAGCCTGGCCGTTGATTGGCTAGAGCAGATGGGTTGAAAGCAGCACAGCCATTGGCTGGCACTGCTGTCAATGACATCCAATGATGCAGCGCACTGGGGGGGGGCCGAGTGATACAGTGAGCGCTATAGCTGAGGGATCCCAGAACAGGAGGATCGGGGCCACTCTGTGCAAAACGAGCTGCACAGTGGAGGTAAGTATAACATGTTTGTTGTTTTATTTCTTTACAACCCCTTTAATTTGTGCTGCCTGCAGTAACCAGTCCAATTCTAGCGATCATCTTCCGTTGTTCATTGCAAAATGGGACAGAAATTGGTTGCTACAGACAGAGCAGACACACCTATACTCTTTAGACCCCTTTCACACCGAAAGGCCCTTTTCAGGCATTTTGGCGCCTGTAAGGCGCCTCTTAAGCCTCCCGAGTGTGGAAGCCCAAATGCTTTCATACTGGGGCGGTGCTTTTGCAGGACTTTTTTCAAGTTCTGTGAGCAGCGTCTTTGGGGCGGTGTGGGAGCGGTGAATATGCCGCTCCTAAGCAGCCCCTGCCATTAAAATCAATGGGCAGCGATGCCAAAGCACCTGCAGAGCGCAGCAAAGCTTTGCATGCGTTCTTAGCCCTTTCCTCAGCTGCTAAACAGGGTTAAAAAGCACCTTGCTAGCGTCCGAAAAGCGCCGCTATAACAGCGGTAAGATCCCTAGAATGCATGAAGGTAAACCATCTTCAGCCCACGTTCACACTGAGGGCGGCTTTGAAATTGTGCAACTTCAGCTGAACTTGCATAAATTCAAAGCGTCATTTCAGTCCGATTTCGGGGGTGATTTGACAGACCTCTGTGGCTTCATGCACAGATGTCTATAGAAATCACCCCCCAGGTCACCAAAAGTGGCGCAGAAGCTACTTTTGGGGATCTATGCAGCACCACAAAGTCAGCGTCGCACCGATTTGGACGGTGCCATTGCCGGCAATAGGCTCCGATTTGGCATGCGGTGTCACATGTCAAATCGGCTCAATGTGACCGCGGGCTCAGCCTTTACAGCCACTTTAATTCCTCATATAAAGTTGGTGAACAAAGCCAATCGGATCATTCATCTATGGCAGCGTTTCTCAAGTACCCCCAACAGGCCATGTTTGCAGGTTTTCCTTTATCTTGCACATGTGCTTTAAGTCAATGGCTTGGTGTTTTGGATTGCTATTTTGTCTAAGGTGCCGTACACACGGCAGAGAACCTCGACGGGCAGAACACATCGTTCCGCCCGTCGAGGTTCTCTCCCGGCCGTCGGATTCGGCGACCCGCCCGTCGGGAATGGCAACCAGCCATTCTTCCAGGCGGGCCGTCGAGGAAATAGAGAGCGTGCTCTCTATTTCGGCTCGACGGGCTTCCCGACGGGAAGCTCGCTGAGACCGTACACACGGCCGAGGTCCTCGCTGGAATGTGCATTCCAGCGAGGTTCTCGCTGATTTTCAGCGAGAACCTCGGCCGTGTGTACGGGGCCTAAGAATAGTTCCCAAAGCATGGCCTGTTGGGGGCACTTCAGGACGGGCTGAGAACCACGGCTCTATGCCACTGGTCTCCAAACTCTGGCCTGTGGGCTGGATGCTTATTATTTTTTTTATTTTTTTGTACAAACTTTATTTGAAATGTACAACATGGTCCAGTGCACTGTAATAAAAATGCGCCATGTCTGCATGTTATTGCAGATCGCCGCAGTGCAGATCTGGGCTGCGTTGCAGTGTGGATTGGACACATAGAAAACGCTTGTTGTCTGTGTGTCCTGGCGTTCTTCCAGTGTGGAATAACACCGGTCACCACACAGGCCCTAAATGTTCTATAAACCTGATGACGAGGGCAGAGTCGGCTAGTCTGGCTCTCAGGACAGCAATGTTATCGGCCCCTCTGTAAAATCCTTTTTATAGGCTGCCTTCCCTATGCATGCATGTTATTACCATCGCCCTCCTATAAGTAGAATTGTATATTGGGAACAAACCTCATACCTCTTCCAGCTCTGCCTTCTTGTTAAATAGCTTTTGAAATGGATGTTTGAGCCGCTGATATTTCTACATTACAAAGGTTTTTTTTTTTATTCTTTGCTTTTGATTCCCTGATTAGCCAGGTTCATTGCACAGGAAGACTTCACCTATATTTTAGTGTTCTTTCCTCTGCTCCATTCCTATAACAGAAACTGTCAAAGGTGCTGGAGGTGTCGCTGAAGCTTCCTCATCTCTCACCCTCCGCATTATAAACCCTCTGCGCTGGTCAGTCTACCCATCGCTGATACTCGTTTGAGTAAATTCTGGCGAGATGAACACTCCACTGGTTTCTTATGCCACGTACACACGATCGGAATTTCCGACAGCAAATGTCCAATGAAGCGTACACATGATCGGAATTTCCGACGGCAAATGTCCGATGAAGCGTACACACTAGGGTTGTCCCGATACCACTTTTTTGAGACCGAGTACCGATACAAGTACTCGGTCAAAACCGATTGGCGCTACTTTTTTTTTTTTTAATATATATATCATGTGACAGTAGCAGTATTTTTTTTTTATTTTTTACTATTCTTTTTTTTTTTTTTTTTTAGAGGTGGGGGTGGATTGTCAGTGTGTTTTTTTTTATTTTTATTATTTACATTTTATTTTTATTTTTTTAGGGGGTCTTTGGAGAAATATCAGAGGTCCTAACAGACCTCTGACATCTCCCCTTTAAGACAGAGAAAGGGACTAAGGACACAGATTCCCCAGTCCCTTTCTCTGCAGCCTCGGCTAAGAATGGAGAGAAGCTTCTCTCCATTCATAAACTGAAGCATCGTAAACACAGGTTACGATGCTCAGTTATGTGAATGGACAGAGTCAGTGATCACTGACTCTATTAAGTTAGAAAAGGTAGGAGCCGGGTTTAGCGGCTCCTACCTCCTCTCTCCATCCTGACAAATTGAGCAGGGGGAGAGCAGCACGGGGGGGGGGGGGGGGGGAAGAGGGCAGCACAAAGCACGGGGGGGTGGGGGGGGGGGTGGAGCACGGGGGGAGAAGGGAGAACGGAGAAGACTTGCAACTCCCCTGCCGCACCGATCACCCTGACTGCCCAGGTATCGTGTGAAGCATCGGAGCATTTCCCCCGAGTACAAGTACTCAGGGAAATGCTCGGTATCGTGACCGCTCTAGTACACATGATCGGAATTTCCGACAACAAATGTCCGATTGAGCGTACACGCGATTGGATTTTCCGACAGCAAATGTCCAATGGAGAGAGTACACACGATCGTAATTTCCGACAACAAATTTCCAATTGAGCGTACACGCGATTGGAATTTCCGACAGCAAATGTCCAATGGAGCGTACACACGATCGGAATTATGACAGCAAATGTCCGGTGCAGCATACACTCGATCGGAATTTCCATTAGCAAATGTCAGATGGAGAGTACACACGATCGGAATTTCCATTAGCAAATGTCGTAGAGTACACACGATCGGAATTTCCGACAAAAAATGTTCGATGTGAGCTTTTTGTCGGAAATTCCAACCGTGTGTACGCTCCAACGGACATTTTCTGTCGGATTTTCCGACAACAAATGTTTGAGAGCTGTTTTTTTATCCAACGGCAATAGTTCCTGTCTGTATGCAATTCCGACGCACAAAAAAACATGCATGCTCTGAATCAATTCGACGCCTGCTAGGAATCATTGAACTTGATTTTTCTCAGCTCGCCGTATCGTTGTACATCACTGTGTTTTTGACGTTCGGATTTTCAGACAACATTTGTGTGACCGTGTGTATGCAACACAAGTTTGAGCCAACATTCCGTCGGAAAAAAATCCATGGTTTTGTTGTCGGAATTTCCGATCGTGTGTACGCGGCATTACATCTCCAGCAAACCCAGAAGGTGCCATTTTTGCCATGTGATATTCGTGTTCTGCCCTCCTGCCTGGGACATTTCTCTCTGCTGGTTCTTGTTGTTCGGTCTGTAGAAGCCGGCAGCGTCTGTACACAGGAAGGCAGGCATGAAAGCCTTGGTGATGAGGTTGCGTCGACTAAGACCCTCGTATAAGAATCCAGTGGGTGGTTCATCTCGCCAGTATTCACCCATAACTAACACTACTATTGAGTGGACTGACCCTTTAAATCAGCATTGCCATTGCTTGGCAGAGAACAGTCTCCCTTCTGTGAACATCAGCCTCCAGGCTGCATGCCTACTTTCATCATCTCTCATCTCTTTCTCTTTCTCTCTCTCTCTCTTTAATTTCTTTTGGTATTTTTTTTTGGTCGAATATTCAAGTACTCCTGTGAAATGCCTGTCTATACATCTTATTATTTCTCTTTTATACTCCTGCATGAGTGGATGCAATATAACTTGGACTTGCTTGATAGGCAGGCATCTGCTATATGTTCGACTAGGACAATCACCTCATCCTTAATAAAAAAATAAAAATAAAAGCACAATGCTTCTGCCTTGTCCACAGACCCTCACACCCCCCCCCCCCCCCCTGGCTGCTGAAAGTCATGTTTTCTCTCTTCTTTTGGTTATGTCCGTATCACTGTGTTTTGATAATTTTGCCCCGTTTGTGTGCGTGTGTCTTACCCGCCTTTCCTCAGCTTGGTTTCCTTTTTTATTTTTTATGGGGAACCTTGGCAGAGAAAGGGTTAAACCTGCCCAGCTGCAGATCATAACCTCATTCTAATGTCGTTTCCGTTAGGTGAGATCTGCGGCTTTAAGATCCATGACCAGGACGTGCCATTTGAGGCCGTGGTGGTAGACAAGTCCACCGGAGAGGGAGTTATCCGCTCTACGCAGAAACTGGACTGCGAGCTGCAGAAGGATTATACGTTTACCATCCAGGCCTACGACTGCGGGAAAGGACCAGAGGGAGCCGGTGCCAAAAAGTCTCACAAGTAAGAACAATGGTGGTAAAGGTGATGGTGATGTATTTGGGTGAGGGCTCTCTTACCCATTTTTGTAAGGGCTTTTTAAAGAGCCGGCTGCTAGTCATCCTGGGATTAAGAGATGATTGTGCATCTTTGGGCAGCATGAGGTCTTGTAGTCGGAGCTGATGGACTAGCCATGCATGGATTTGCATACCTTTCTTCTGGTGGCAATCTCAATTTTGGTTTGGCTGTTGTCTGTTACCCGAATGCCGAATGAAATGTGAAGGTGTCTTTAATGCAGATAACGCATTTTTACTGTTATTGACACAACATTCCTTCCACTGACACCAATGAGACACTGTTCCCATTGACACCCGAGGAATGGGGGTCACGATTCCTCCCACTGACACCCGAGGAATGGGATCACGATTCCTCCCACTGACACCCGAAGATGGGGGGGGGGGGGGGTCACGATTCCTCCCACAGACACCCGAGGATGGGGGGGAAGTCACGATTCCTCCCACAGACACCCGAGGATGGGGGGGAAGTCACGATTCCTCCCACAGACACCCGAGGATGGGGGGGGGGTCACGATTCCTCCCACAGACACCCGAGGATGGGGGGGGGGTCACGATTCCTCCCACAGACACCCGAGGATGGGGGGGGGTCACGATTCCTCCCACAGACACCCGAGGATGGGGGGGGGGTCACGATTCCTCCCACAGACACCCGAGGATGGGGGGGGGTCACGATTCCTCCCACAGACACCCGAGGATGGGGGGGGTCACGATTCCTCCCACAGACACCCGAGGATGGGGGGGGTCACGATTCCTCCCACTGACACCCGAGGATGGGGGTAGGTCACGATTCCTCCCACTGACGCCCGAGGAATGGGGGGGTCAGGATTCCTCCCACTGACGCCCGAGGAATGGGGGGGTCAGGATTCCTCCCACTGACGCCCGAGGAATGGGGGGGTCAGGATTCCTCCCACTGACGCCCGAGGAATGGGGGGGTCAGGATTCCTCCCACTGACGCCCGAGGAATGGGGGGGTCATGATTGCTCCCACTGACGCCCGAGGAATGGGGGGGTCATGATTGCTCCCACTGCCGCTCGAGGAATGGGGGGGTCATGATTGCTCCCACTGCCGCCCGAGGAATGGGGGGGGTCACGATTGCTCCCACTGACACCCGAGGAATGAGGGGGTCACGATTGCTCCCACTGACACCCGAGGAATGAGGGGGTCACGATTGCTCCCACTGACACCCGAGGAATGGGGGGGGGGTCACGATTGCTCCCACTGACACCCGAGGATGGGGGGGGGTCACGATTCCTCCCACTGACTGTAAACCAACCCTCTATTTAGAAAGTTTGGCAGCCCCTGGTCTAAAGAAAATCTCTTTCATAAGATTGCACTTCCCAGACAGTTTTCTGCATGGTGCGCAAGGTGTCGGAGGCAGTGAGGGACGTAATCTTTCTCTACAACCTGTGAGTGTACGTTTGGCATCTCCATAGTACCTTTTATACAGGATCCAATCTCCCCCCTAGGAAAGTGTAGGGATGGTGTAGCTTTCTAATGGCTGGTGTTCACATCCCATTTTCTCTTCATTTTTATGTCTTGGGTTATAATAATAATAATAATAATAACAAGCTTTCATGTGTTTTGCTCATCTTATTTGACATTCTTCCTGTTCGGCTATTTTTTCTTAATTCTTTTTTCTATGCTCATTACATCTGATACCCGCAGTTAATTTCCAGCACAGATCCAGTGGCTCCTCATTAAAGATTAAAAGGCCACTTTAGTGCCTATAAATAAATAAGTGTGTTATGTGACGCACGCAGTAATTTATGTACATATTTTTCTGTACGTTTTGTAATAACATTTGTGCCCCTTTTTGAAGCATTGTCTTCAATAAACCATAGGGATATCACATATTCCTAATTGGATTGCACAAGATTTATTGGTGTCAGCAAGTCTGACTGATTACAAGGAAACCCGATTTTTATTTTTATTTTTATTTTATATATAATCATCTTTGTTACACTTTGGCCACCAGCCTTATAATTTTAACTGCCTGTTCCGGCATAAGGGTGTGTTTAGGATTCATACTATACCAGGTACCATAGCTAGTGGGGATGCACTGATCTATCGCTCGCCAAAAATTTCAGCTGAAAATAGAGTTATCAGCTTTTCTGATAGAAAGAAAAAAGGGTGCTGATAATGGCATGCTGTGTCCCATTGACCTCAATGCAAAATTGCTGGCTATTGGCTTCAGTGCACAATCGCCCCCCCCCCCCCCTCCCCCCTCTTGACTTCAGTGCACAATCGCCCCCCCCCCCCTGTTAACTTCAGTGCACAATCGCCCCCCCTGTTAACTTCAGCGCACAATCGCCCCCCCCCCACCCTATTAACTGTAGAGCACAAACGCTGCCCCCCTCTGTTGACTTTAGTGCACAAGCGCTCTGGAATTTTCGTTTCGCTGCATCACTAATAATACCTAGTTTACTGTGCCTCATTTATAAAATGTATAAAATGATCTGTATGCAGATTCGGGGTCTGAAATCAGGTTAGGCAGGGAAAGGGAACTTCTGATTGACTGCAGTGGGCACAGCGTACCAGCCATGTGAGGACAGCAGGCCTGCCAAAGCACTTGCGATGATCTTCTAGACTAGATTCTTGTATAGCAGGTGGCAGGTTTCTCAGGCACAGGAGCGGTTTCGGTGAGAAAGGTGTATGTGGTCATCTGGAGATGCCAGCTGTCAAAACCTATTTTGAACTCTTGCGACGGGATCACTTAAAAGGATCATTTTTCAAACGACTGAGCTTTTGTACACTTGGCTTGGTATGTCTGGGTACTTGAGGGGTGGCAGAGTTGTCATGCCTTCCCAGCGGGACTCCTATTCTCCCCGGCATTTTCTTTCCGCTTATTAGACCCCAGTGTGTGTGTGTGTGTGTGTGTGTGCAGGTTGTCTCATCCATTATGCGTTATTGTCTTGCTACAGGGCGACTGTACACATCCAAGTGAATGACGTGAACGAGTATGCTCCAGTCTTCAAGGAAAAATCATACAAAGCCACGGTCATTGAAGGAAAGAAGTATGACAACATCCTTAAAGTGGAAGCTGTGGACGCTGACTGCTCCCCTCAGTTCAGCCAGATCTGCAGCTACGAGATCGTGACTCCCGATGTACCATTCACCATTGACAAAGATGGTAAGTCCACCGTCACTAGTGTCTTTCTTTACCCCCGGATAGAATGGGAAAGGCATATACAGTGAAATTCCAGGAATACCCTAAATAAGCCTAAACCCCATCCTAAGACTATCTACCCTGTAAAAAAAAAAAAAGATGCCTATACTTGCCTATTCTGAAATGGCTCCAGTCTGGTCGCATAACCGGTTTCAATGTAGAGGAGAGACAAATGACAACAGCTATAGTAATACTATGGGCGATGTCACCACCCAGGCTCTGCAGCAGTTGTCGCAGCCTCTCCTCCATACTGAAGACTGCACTGGAAACCGATCATGAGCAGCTTCAGAATGGGCAAGCATAGACCTCTTTACAGGCCAATTTCTTCCTCGTGATCGCCTCCTTCTGTTTGAAAGTCAAAACTTGACAAAGCAAACCTGCCTTCTGTTCCTTGTTTACAGCCACAATCCACGTGACAGAAGGTGTCATACCGTTCTGTTTGTCAGAGTCTGATGGTAAATACCATGTTTACCAAGTGATGCATGTGATTCTGCATGAGGTGATATTGGCAGTTTGTTAGGGATTGTAAAGGCAGAAGGTGTTTTTATCTGAAAGTGATTGTAAGGCTTTGTTTTTGTTTTTAAATAACAAACATATCATACTTGCCTCCACAGTACAGTCCGTTTTGTACAGAGTGGCACATATCCTCGACCTCTGGGGTCCCCCGGTGGCGCTGGTAGTTCCTCCTCTTATAACCCCCTAAGAAAAGCTCTCTCCCGGGGGGTTACCCTGCGGGCACACTCCCGAGTCCAGCATTTGCATCCATAGACGCAGAATGCCGAACTCAGGCCCCGGTGCCCGCGTCATTGGATGTGATTGATGGCTGCGCTGTTATCCGTCGCTCCAATCCAGAGCCAAGACAACGGGCAGAGAGGTGCGTCTCCGGTGTGTGGATCACAGGACTCATGTGAGTAATACTGCTGGGGGGCTCGTCAGTGACAGAATTGTTTCACCTTAATGCATAGGATGGATGAAGGTGAAAAAACATGACGGTTTACGACTACTTTAAAGTGGTTGTAAACCCTTTACAACCACTTTAGCCTACAGGTAAGCCTAGATTAAGGCTTACCTGTAGGATCTTGAAATAGCTCCCAGACCTGCAAGGTCTAGGAGATATTTGCAAATCGAATGCACTGGAGTTAGAAAGGGCACGCTGTGCCGTTTCTATCTCAGGTCGTGCCGTAAAAGGCGGCTCCCGAGCGCATGCGCGACGTCACGCGACTCCGGCCAGTCACAGTGCCGGAGTTTGCAGCCCCGGAAGAAGAGGGGTATAGAATGGCTGCTCACTACTAGCGAGGAAGAAGGGGACATTTCGGGCTTCCCCTGCAGGTACGTTTTTACATAATGGGCTACTATGTGATGCATAGTAGCCCATTATGCTTTACCTTTACAGATAAAACAAAGAGGAAGTAACACCCATCAGGGTTTACTTCCTCTCTTTAAAGCCCTCTGGGTGCAGCAGCCCCCCCCCCCCCAGCCTCTTCAATACTTATCTGAGCCCATCTTTATCCAGCAATGTTGCAGGAGTGTCTACGCTGCCTGGGACTCCCCCCACCCACCCCCACATTGGCTGAGCAGCGTGGCACGATTGGCTCCCACTGCTGTCAATAAAAATCATTCAACCAATCAGGAGAGAGAGGGGTCAGGCCAAGTTGGGGGTCCATGTCTGAATGGACACATGGAGCTGTGACTCGGCTCGGGCATTCCCATAGCAAACTGCTTGTTGTGGGGCCACTCAACAGGAGGGAGGGGCCAGGATTACTGAAAAGGGACACGAGAAGAGAAGGATCGGGGCGGCTCTGTGCAAAACCAACTGCACAGAGCAGGCAAGTATAACATGTTTGTTATTTAAAAAAAAAAAAAGTGAGACTTTACAATCAATTTAAGTTGCTGTAAAAATGTGAATAGCAGTTGTTGGGCAAAATAAAAGTTGTAAAACGTTTTTATTTCAATCGTTTTCTGCCTTTTTACAGCCTGCTCGGCATTGCAGTCACGTACAGATCTGTACTCCGGTAGAAGTGTGTAGCCAATTCAGCTTTAGTTTCCTCGCGTTATAGAGTACTACTTACCATTGTCATTTAAAAGAACACTTACTTAGGATTAGCTGTGCAAGTTGTTGCGCAAGCTGTTGGCACCATATAAATCCTGTCTTTGTGTCACCTGGTTGTTGAGACACAAAGTTAGAGGAAATGTCTCCTATCGTGTAGTAGCAGTAAAAGCTTTCAGTGAAAGACTGTTTACTGATCAGCAGTTGAGTTGTGCATTTGTTAAAGTGGTTGTAAACCTCGAAAAAACAAAAAACCCTGCAAAACAAATGCATAATGAGCTAGTGTGCATCATATGAAATACTTACCTTGAAATGAGGCCCTGGATCGGCGTCGGCCCTCAGAGTACAGAGCGGACATCTTCCACCGGTGTTACTTACGGGTCCACGGTCCCGGCGCTGCGATTGGCCAGAGCCGTGTTAATGTCACTCCCGTGCATGTGCCCGGGAGCCACCGACTCCTGAAGAAACTGCACCAGCGGCCCGTTTTTTCAGTGCGCACGCGCCAATGATGTCTGCAGCAGCGCATATACTGAATAACTCCTAAATTGTGCAAGTTTAGGAGATATTCAAGGTACCAACAGGTAAGCCTTGTCATTGGCTTACCTGTAGGTAAAAGTGGTGTAACAGAGTTTACAACCACTTTAATGTTGGGGTGGGGGGGGGGGGGGGGTGTTGGTGAGGGATATTGTATTGTGAGCCACTTTGAGCTGATGTAAATTCTGGCGTGCTCTTTGGAAAGCACTGGCCTACATGTCCAGATTAAATGTATGACAAGCTTGTGTTCCTATGCACAATGGCGGGCGGTACTTGGTACCGTCCTGACAGATATTCTGGGATTTTCATGTTGCAGTGAGTCCTGTGGTCTTGCAGCCTTGAGGTCCTGGATTCATTTACAACAGGAGAAGATACTTCCTACAGGCACACGTTGTATGTTCCTCTTAGGGCTCTTTCACAGGGGCGGACCGCTCAGATCTATGGAGCGACAAGTGTCAGCGGTGACATGTCTGCCGACATCCGATCAGGCCCGCCCCGATCCGCTAAATCCAGACAGATGGAAACCCTATTCTTCATCTGTCTATCGGATCGAATGAAAACGGACTCTATGGTCCATTTTCATCTGATTCCCCCCCATAGAGGAAAGCGAAGATCTGACTGGTCCGTTTATGCACAGTGTACAGAGACGGACTTGTCATCCACTGGCTCAACGGGGATCAATGGGGCGATCCCTGCTGAGCAAGTGAATGTCTAAAAATTGATCCTCCCTGCGGTAATCTGTAATGTCAAACTTGTGAAAAAATAAAGAATTTATAAAAAAAACAAATGGATCCTCCCGTGTGAAAGGGCCCTGAGGCTGCTTTCACACTGAGGCGCTTTGCAGTTGTTATAGCGCTAAAAATGGCACCTGCAAAGCGCCCTGAAAGAGCCTCTCTTTCACTCCAGTGTAGAAGCCTGAGGGCTTTCACGCTGGATGGGTGCACTGGCAGGACGGTTAAAAAAAAAAAAAAACCTTGCTAGCCGCATCTTTGCAGCGCTGTAGGAGCGGTGTATAACATCGCTCCTAAAGCGCCCCTGACCATTGAAATCAATCGGCAGCACCACCAAATTTCTGGCAAAGCGCTGCTGCAGCAGCACTTTGCCGGCAGTTTTAACCCTTCTTCAGATGCTAGCGGGGTTAAAGGCACCCCCCGCTAGCGACCGACTAGCACCGTAAAAACGATGCTAAAGCGCTGCTAAAAATACCGGCGCTTTGCCACCGACGCCTCCGTGTGAAAGCGACCTTAGGCTTTATGACTTTTCACTTATTACTTTCCGTCCAGATTGTGTGTAAAAAGGGGCATTAGATTGTAAGCTCCTTTTGGTAGCTGAGTTTGATGGGAGCGTCTTATTTTTAATTTTTTTTTAAAAGTAAAGGATCTATGATGTAACTATGATGCAAACACTCTTCCCTGCACCACAAACATTATAATGCCATGTAAGCCTTTTACACACTAAGCTCCTCTATGGAGAACCTTCCAGCTCCATGTGGTGTGTCAGTGCAGCTCTGCAAATCTTTTGTCTGTTTGCTGTGACCTTTGTGATCGGTTCGCCATGGAATGTAAATGTTGGACTCATTGATGTGAACCCCGACCTGTATTGTGAGAAGGGGAACGCATGTCTATAGTAATAATTCTCTTCTGTTCTTATGAAGTTTATGGAAGATCTCTGTTGCACTGTTGGCTTCTACATTGGCTTCTTGATGCAATCCCAATGTAGATTCTGAAAATCCCTTTCTGTGGTAATGCAGACATTGCAGAGGATGTATGTGGGGTTCTGAGGCCCCTCAACCTGCATGTTGTAATTGCCACTGGCTGGGGGAGTCAGAAATAGCATGGCCTCCAGTAACTTTAATGGAGAAGTACAGCCAAAGCAGCTTGTTTGGCTGTACTTCTCCTGTGGATCTGTGACGTCGTCAGACTTCAGCTCGCTGTCTGCTGAAAAGGGGTCACAGGAGTGCAGACTAAACTGTACTCCTGTGTAAAGATGAGCTACAGCGTGTTTGCATGGTACACGTGCAGAGCCCGCCAGGAAGTCTGCACGGCGCTGCTCTAATCGCAGCCAGGGAGACATTTCCCGATCTCTGCAACCGAGCCAATGGGACAATGTCTCCCTGGCTGTGATTGGCGCAGTGCCATGCAGACTTCCTGGCGTGCTCTGCACGTGTACTATGTGAACATGCTGGAGCTCATCTTTACTCCTGTGACTCCTTTTTAGCAGACAGCGGGCTAAAGTCTGCTGACATCACAGAGGCGGTCCAGGCTCGGACAAGATTGTGACAATGGAGTCAGGATCCATCCACATGCCTGGACTGGCACCCGGCTCAGCCTCTCAGCGAGCCACTCCTGCCCCCTCCACAGTCCAGGGCAGAGAGCGGGTTATTGATGGTCACCAGCTCTCTGCTCGGGGAGCTGTGAGAACCAAGCAATCTGATGTGCTTGATCACTCGGTTCTCAGCCTACTGCCCCATACACACGATCCGAAAATGAACGACAGATCGTTCCAAGTTTTTTTGAGACAATGAAGTTCATGCCACACCAGTGAGCCAACCTCCACCATAGCTTCACCAGAAAGGCTTATTGGAACTACATGACCCTCTAAAAATCATTAAAAGCTCATGTAAGGCATGTTAGTATAAAAATCCACGTCAATGGCACACCTCGGGTATCATTAATTGGTTGTAGACTGAGCCCAGGATCAATTTAAGATATTCGGTTGCATGTGTGGGAGGCCCAAAAAGCTTTCCAAAAATCCTCACGTAGAACACCTGATAATCTGATCTCACTCCCACAATCTCATGCAGTTCCATTCAATTAAAATGGAGAAACGGAGACGTGTGCTCTGCATAGTGAAAACTGTCAGACTATTTATTAGAAATAAAAATGACACTCCTATGAATAAACAGTAAAAACAGAACTATACACATATCGGCCAAATTTCACCTTTGCCTGTTCATGGTGACTTCCCGTAGATGGCGCTGGACTTCTTGGTCTGGTAAGTATGCCTTTCTCTTTAATTGGTAGGTGTTTGTAGCTGCTGACTTGAAAATTTTTTGCTCAAACGATTGAGGCTCCTGTTTAAAGGGGTTTAAAGGTTTGTTTTTTTATTTTCTAAATAGGTTCCTTTTAAGCTAGTGCATTGTTGGTTCACTTACCTTTTCCTTCCATTTCCCTTCAGCGTGCTCGCCCCCTCCCTTGGGACTACATCCCTGCGGGTAAACGCTGTGAAAACAGGGATTTAGACCCAAGGGAGGGGGCGACCACGCTGACTAACCTCCAGCCAGCCCATGATGGGGGCAAGCTTACTGAGGAGGAACAGGAAGTAAGAAATTCAGACAAAGAAAAAAAACATTTAGGAAGGAAGGAAGGAAAGGAAAAGGTAAGTGAACCAACCATGCACTAGCTTAAAGGAACCTATTTAGAAAATAATCTTTACAACCCTTTGCATCCTATGCATTAAGGTGAAAAAACTTCAGACAATACCGGCCCCCTATTATGCTTACCTGGCCCCTCGAAAGTCCCACGCTCGGCCCCCACATCCTCTTCGCCGCTCAGCCTGGACGTTGATTGGCTAGAGCGGATGAATTGAAAGCAGCACAGCCATTGGCTGGCGCTGGTATCAATCACATCCAATGACACGGCGCACCGGGGGCAGGGCCAAGTGATACCCGATCGCTGTATCACGGGAGCGTGCCCGCAAGTACTCCACTCCATGCAAGCTCTTGCTGGGAGGACCAGAGACAGCCGCCGAGGGACCCCAGAAGACGTGGATCGGGGCCACTCTGTGCAAAACGAGCCGCACAGTGGAGGTAAGTATAACAGGTTTGTTATTTAAAAAAAATAGAAAATGTTTTTCTTTACTACCCCTTTAAGCATTTCAGCCCATTTGCCTATGAGTATTCACCCATTTTACACAAGTTTGTAATAGAGATATATAAAACATTAAAAGGTTATTTTAGACCAGATCATTTATTTATTTGTATGTAATATATAATTTGCACCACTTTAACGGTTGGTAAGATGATTCCCTTTTTTCCTCAATGTTTCAGGTTACATCAAGAATACAGAGAAGCTGAATTACGGTAAAGAGCGCCAGTACAAGCTTACAGTGACCGCCTACGACTGCGGGAAGAAAAGGGCCACAGAGGACATTCTGGTCAAAATCAGCATTAAACCAACATGCAAAGCAAGCTGGCAAGGTGAGGTATCCGTCCTCCGACGTGCTTTCTCTGTTGGGTTCTGTGTTATTGGGGTGCTACCCATTGATTCAGACACATGAAGCTGGATAAAGTGAAGAGGGTGGCGACACATCCAGGGAATAAAATCAACCCTTTTTATTGAATGACCATTAAAAGGTGAAATGTGACAAACACAAGGTCCACAGATGCTCAGTAGATGCGTTTCGCACTCCCGTGCTTTCTTGTATTGTAATGAATAAGCATTGGTGTGTGAAACGCGTCTACTGAGCATCTTTGGACCTTGTGTTTGTCATGTTTCATCTTTTAATGGATATTCAATAAAGGTTGATTTTATTCTCTGGATGTGTCGCCACCTTCTTCACTCTCTACAAATAATTTTGGCTGCGGACCAGGCAGGCACATGGTTTCTCACAGCAGTGTATGGCATCTCGCAGGCCGCTATGGAGCGGTGAAGCTGGATACACACTTTACTTTGTGATTGTACAATTCAGGATTTTTCACGCCCCCCATTGTAAGTCTAAATGTCCAATAACTGCATATGTCATATTGTTTCAATCAGAAGCAGTCTAATTATACATTGGGATTGGATTGCATGGCATATCAGTGTGTTTGGAAGGCACAATGTAAGCAAAATAAACAACATCTTTCTTGTGTAACGTGTTGAAATAACAAATTGCTGCAGTTTACCAGTTTTAAGGTTACGATGACATGCTGCCCTCTTGTTTTGTGAAATATACAGGCTACAGTAAGAGAGTGGAGTATGAGCCTGGCACCGGATCCCTGGCATTATTCCCTGGCATGCATCTGGAGACCTGCGATGAACCAATCACGTCAATTCAAGCAACGGTGCAGTTGGAAACCAGCCACATCGGCAAAGGCTGTGACAGAGACACGTACTCTGAGAAGTCTATCCACAGACTATGCGGTAAGAGTCTGAAGCTGCCATCTGGTGTCCTTGTATTAGATGAACCCCATAGCAGAGGTCATGCACACTGCAGAGATTGGACATGATCAGTACGTAATCCAGCAAGAGGCATGATGGAGAGATGTCACACTGTACATGAAACAATCACTTTGTAGGCTGATAACATATACTGAGAGTTCCCTTATCCCCCGCTTTACAGCTATAATAACATGCATATTATTTGGTTTAGTATTAATGGACCATTTCGACCAGAGCAATTTAATGCTGCGTGTTTAAATCAGACTCGTTACTGTGGTTTGCATTGCATATTAACATGTGTTGGGCTAAGCAAGCCCAGTACTGGGACAGGTTCATCCAGCACCCGGGTCAAGGATGGGGAACTGCACCCCCTCCCCCCATTGCTAATGCATGACATAGAATGTGTGTATCGCCCTTGTAACGGAACCCCAAATGGGACAGGGGTTAAAGCCATTTAGGATATTCCATTCCCGAACCCAAGACAGCTATCGACACTCCACAATCCAACGAACACGACCCATATGAATTCCCCCAATAACAAGACATACAGCTCTGTTTGAGGTTCAACAGGAATAGACCCTTTTATTGAGAAATACAGCTCTTATATACAATTAGGATACTGCAGTAACCAAATGAACTATGGCCCAACGCCACCCACAACATCACACAATGGTTCCTAACAAGCCTCAATACACATTCTTTAGTAGACATCCTGGCCCGGATTCACAAAGCACTTACGCCGAAGTATCTCAAGATACGCCGCGTAAGTGTAAATATGTGCCGTCGTATCTGTGCGCCGTGCCCACAGAACTAAGATACGCCTAAAAACAGGCTTCAGTCCATCAACGTAACTTGCCGGCGTATCGTGGGCGCCTAGTTACGCTGGACGCATCAGGCGCTCCCATTGATTTTGGATGCAAATGAGTCAAATACGGCGATTCACGAAAGTACTTGCCCCCCAGCACATAATATACGCGGTTTGCGTAAGTCGTACGTCCGGCATAAAGTTATTCCCTATATTGGAGGCGCAACTCATGCAAAGGTATGGACCAGGGAACGAATGCTGTCGAATTTTACGTAGTTTACGTTGTACGTGAATAGGGCTGGGCGTAGGTTACGTTCACGTCGTAGGCAGTGATTTGACGTATCTTGGAGAGTTGTTTCGACGGGATTGTGAGCATGCACACTGGAATGCGTCCAACGGTACGACGCATGCGCAGTTCATTTTAAGTACTTGTGTGACGCTTGACCCATCATTTGCACGTGGTCGCGCTCCATTTAAATGTATCACGCCCACTTCCAGCCCACTTCCACCTACTTTGACTTAGGCCGGCTTACGCCTACGAATTTACGCTACGCCGGCGCACAGTTGGGAGCATTTGCTTTGTGAATTCCATGCTTCCCTCTCCGCACTGCGCCGGCAAAGCGTAAAAGACATACGCTACAGCGGCATATATATATGCGCCGATGTATGTGAATCCTGGCCCCTGGACCTGGCTTCTGACCTAATTTACATGAGCTAATTAACTACGGCTGATGACTCATACACCTGACCTCTAGGCTGTCTGCTAACTTACAATACACATTTATCATCAAGAGACCTTCACACAATACAGGGTCAATTAGCACAAGCCACGATGAAAGATCCTTAGAAGCCATCCTAGATTAATTTACATCACAACAGACAGACAGGTGGGCTGCAGTCCAAAACACATTCTGCATGTCCATTATTTTCTGGCTCAATCTGTGCCCAAAAGTGACTCCCATTACAGCCCTGCACCCATTTGTTGACTTGCTCTGGGTGCCCAAGGTTGGTCCCTGAGCCGGGGGTGGCTTCATCTCCTGCTCACCCCTTGTCTCAGCCTGGCTTCCCCTCCTGCCTACCCCTTGTCCCAGCCTGGCTGCCCCTCCTTGCCCACCTTTTGTCCCAGCCTGGCTGCCCCTCCTTGCCCACCTTTTGTCCCAGCCCTGAGCCAGCCTATTGATTTGAATAGGTTCCAAATCTGCAGTGTACTGCAGCATTTGGTAGCATGTTGCCAAAATGTTGTGCTGTAAATGTGGTACATCATTGCTCATAATGTGCGTTAATGCAGAGCAGAGGTGTGAATGGTCATAAAAATACAGTTCAATTGATCCATAGAAACGCCAAACAATTTTTTCAAACAGAAAAAATAAATGTATATATTTACCACCCCCAGCTTCTGCCTACAATGTCTAGGTAAAGGTGGCGACATGGGCCATTTGGGGAGATTCCAGGAAAGTGGAGTATCGCAAATCTGGCCAAAAGATGCTCCCATGTTGTGCTGAAGTGTGTTGTAGTGAGATTTAAGAACACTCAATTTCTCAGGATCTGGCCAGTAGGCCTGTGATTTAACCTTTGCCTATATGCCATGGGTGGAATTTAGGGTATTAAGTCATTTGTATTTCCCGCCCCCTCTTTATTTTCCAAAGCACTTGTATATCACAGCAAATTTTTCCCATAAGAAATAATGGAAAGTTGGAAACGCAAACAATTCCTCACACAACCATTTATTCATAGGTTCTTCAGTTTATAGTCCATATAAAAAGATTATAGCAATGTGTAATCATAAAATGTCCATCCACAAGTGTAATGGCTTTCCCTTTCTCATACAAGGTCTGCAACAAAGGATAAGTTCACCTTTAAAAAAAAAAAAATACAATTAATAATATTAAATGCACATCTTTTTTTTTTACTAGGGAAAGCATTAGCTCTGCAATCAGCAGATCATTGGTGCAATGCAAGGCTTCTGCATATTGTCAGTGTAAGCTGTGTACTTGTACCTCGTATGCGCAGGCAGTTACACAACGGCAGGAAGCATCAACCAACTACCAAGAGTGCTCATCCGTGTCCTGGCAGTTCATTGAGAACTACAAGCCAACAGCCACATAGTATGCTATTGTTACTTGTAGTTCTTCCATTCATAGAACTCTGTCAATGAATGATGCGGGTGGGTGGGCGGGCGGAGCCCTGCACAGCCACAGTTTTTTAGAATTGTGATGGGGAGAAGATCCCGTCCCGCTGTCACAACTGAGGATCGGGGGGATTTGGAGGTTGTTGCTACAGTAACATGTCCCCTCCCCCCCCAAATATGTGGGTAACGTTACAAACGGTGAACTTATCCTTTAAATGTTGAAACTGCACGAATGAAGGTGTAAAAATAAAGTGTTAAGGCAGGGTTCGACAAACCCCAGGTCGCAATGGCGACTGGAAATAGCGGCCTGCGCCTGGGCTACACTACGCCATGTGTCTTGTCCAAATGCTGGGAAAAAAAACTGGCTCCTAACTTTTCTAGCTGGCTCCTAGATTTCAAGCAAATTTGTCAAGCCCTGTATTACGGAATTAAAAGGTCAGTCTAGTGATATTTTAGTTATTGGTAGAAAGTTAAACAGTCTGAAATTCTCTAATATTTCTCAGGGACTCTGTTGGTGAGACATCTATGCTGACTTTCTAAGGTCCATTGTTGCCCACGCCACAGAAGAACATAAAGGAAAATTGTCCTGAGAAATTCTTTGTGACACGATTCTTGGCTTTTCTGACCGCTGTCATTGTGCTTGTATCTAGGTACTACTGCAAACACCGCTGAACTTCTCCCGCCTCCCAGTAGCGCCACCAACTGGACCGTGGGGCTCTCGACCGATAATGGCCACGACAGCGACCAAGTGTTTGAATTTAACGGCACCCAGGCAGTGAAGATCCCCGAAGGCGTTGTGACTGCTGATCTTAAAGATCCCTTTGTGATCTCTGTTTGGATGAGACACGGACCCGGTGGCCGAGAGAAGGAAACCATTATGTGCAATTCTGATAAAACAGGTAAGGGGCACCTCAGCTCACATGCTAGTTCTACCCCGGCTATATACAGGCATGGGATCTCTTATTCCAAAAGATAAATAGATGATAACTTGCTACAGTAATTTGGGTAATCCCTGCTAAGTGGTTTCATGTATGGCCCTGGCAGTATGTGAATGAGGAAATGCAGGATGAATGTTAAATATTTTATGTCAGATTATAAGAAACTCTTGTGTAGGGAGCCTCGGGCTTGATTCACACCTATGCATTTTTAGTGCTTTTTGCATTTTTTAGATTTGCTCTACAGAATGTGGTCCATAGGAAACCATGTTAAATGGGCTCTAGTGCAAATCTTCAAAATGCAAAAAGCACTAAAATGCATAGGTGTGAATCAAGCCTTAGAAACGCCAATGAGAGCTGATTGAGGGAGGCGAGTACTTGTAACCTCGGTGGCCAACATCCAATAATTGGCCAGACCAGGACCTATGAGACTCCCACTGGACCTCCAGAGTTTCTCAGTAAGGTTATAGATCTGAAACCTACTTATATTGGAGAAAAAAAGCAAGCCAGTGGACAGGGAAAAAGCATTAAAGCGATATTAAAGGTTCAAGATTTTTTTTTTTTTTTTTAAATAACAAACATGTCGTACTTACCTCCACTGTGCAGTCTTTGCACAGAGTGGCCCCAGTCGTCCTCCCCGCATTAGATAACCCCCTCTGGGAAGCTCTTTTCCGAGGGGTTTACTTCGGCGGCGTGCTCCTGTGTCATACACGCCAATTGTATGACTCGGCCTTGCCCCCTCGACGGCCGCGTCATTGGGTTTGATTGACAGCAGCTTGTGCCAATAGCTGCGCTGTTATTATATTATTATTATTATTTAAGTACTTGTATAGCGCAGTCAATTTACTCGGCGCTTTACATATACATTGTACATTCACATCAGTCCCTACCCTCAAGGAGCTTACAATCATATACTGGGGTCAATTTAGGCAGAAGCCAATTAACCTACCAGCATGTCTTTAGAGTGTGAGAGGAAACCGTTGTACCCGGAGGAAACTCACACAGGCACAGGGACAGCATGAAAATTCCCGGCAGGTAGTATCGTGGTCGGGATTCGAACCATCAACCCTTTTCACTGCTAGGCAAGAGTGCTACTCGCTACACCACTGTGCTGTCCTCCTATCAATCTATCCAATGAAGAGCTGAGAAGCCGCAGAGAGAGCGACGCGGGATCACGCCCATGGAAATTCGGGGCTCAGGTAAGTAAAACGGGGGGACACAGCGAGGTGTTTTTTCACCTTAATGCATTAAGGTGAAAAAACAGGGTTTACAACCCCTTTAACTGAGATTTTACACTGGTTGAAAGGACATGAACTATTTTTGCAGTAGATTCCGTGCCTGTGTACTAATTTCCATGCATGGTGTATTTTAGAATGGCAGCCCTTTTTGAGATCCTTTTCCATTGTATTGGTAAGAAATTATACTAAAGAAAAGAACAATATATTCACACCAGAACAGACTTTTAAGGCACCCACTCACAATAATCTAAAATGAGAAATATTTTATTTATACATCCATTAAAAACATAATGAATAAAATCAATTGCATATGCACATTAAGGGAATCCACCCCATCCTGAAGGTGCCAAGTTGCACTCCCATTATTACAGGGTCATTTTTTTACATCGTGTTGGTAACAAAGAACACAGCTCCTTGAAAATGTCTGAGACCCCAAAGTGATTTAAAGGGGTTGTTAAAGTGGAGTTCTGCCAAAAAAAATAAAAATTCAAAGTCAGCAGCTACAAATACTGCAGCTGCTGACTTTTAATATAAGGACACTTACCTGTCCTGGACGCCTGCTGTGTCCTCACCCGAAGCCAACCTGTCATTCGGCTTTTGGGTGGAGGCACCACCATCTTCAGTAAGGGAATCGGGAAGTAAAGCCTTGCGGCTACACAGCCTGGTTCACTACTGCACATGTGCGAATCGTGCTGCGCGTTCTGAATGGCCCCTGCTGTCTTCTGGGACTCGTGTGCCTCCCAGGACTGCAGGTCCTGGCTCAGCATATCCTTTTATTTCTCCTATAGTAACATGCTAGTATTATTATTAAACACACTCTTTGTAGTTTGTTGGTTTTTATTTGATCACCTGTTCTAATAACATTACATTGGTCAATCAGTGTAAATAGACTTCAGCTTCCATTTATCAATAAACCATACAGCCAGTATTGATTTCCATTTTCCATGACCTGTAAAGAGCATCAGAGCCCAACATATTGCATACATTCATTATCACAATGACCTTAAACCTGCCAATAATCCTCAATGACGCATGACGTGCTCCTCCTATCACTCTGCATCATGAAGATGGTCCGCCACTCCTCGGCTGTGTTGGGGGCTTGAATATAGAGAGATTGGATCAGAGGTCCCCAAACCAAAGAACCAAAAAAGAGGGGGGTTGGGCCAAGGTTGGACGGTACTGGTAGAATAAATATAAACTGTACAATAGAGAATATAAAATGTAAAAAACATTTATTTTGAATACATCAACAATAAGGTATATCAAGGGGAATAAAATTAAAATGGCAGCTACCATTCACAAGACCAATAATAGTAATCCGCAAAGGGGGAGGACGACAGTGGGTTGAGGGTCACGACAATCATCTTGAGTAGTAGACATGTGCATTCGTTTTCGTTAGAATGCATTTTCGTTCAAAAATCTGTTTTTTTCCATTATTATCATTATTAACAAACGATAACGAAAGCGCAAGAAACGAAAACCGAAAGATCCGACATAAAAAATGCTTTATTTTCTTTGCGGTAAAAATTCGATATAGAGAGATTCGACACTAGAGGGAAAGGGTTCGACACTATAGGGAAAGGGTTCGACACTATAGGGAAAGGGTTCGACACTATAGGGAAAGGGTTCGACACTATAGGGAAAGGGTTCGACACTATAGGGAAAGGGTTGGACACTATAGGGAAAGGGTTCGACACTATAGGGAAAGGGTTCGACACTATAGGGAAAGGGTTCGACACTATAGGGAAAGGGTTCGACACTATAGGGAAAGGGTTCGACACTATAGGGAAAGGGTTCGACACTATAGGGAAAGGGTTCGACACTATAGGGAAAGGGTTCGACACTATAGGGAAAGGGTTCGACACTATAGGGAAAGGGTTCGACACTAGAGGGAAAGGGTTCGACACTAGAGGGAAAGGGTTCGACACTAGAGGGAAAGGGTTCGACACTAGAGGGAAAGGGTTCGACACTATAGGGAAAGGGTTCGACACTATAGGGAAAGGGTTCGACACTATAGGGAAAGGGTTCGACACTATAGGGAAAGGGTTCGACACTATAGGGAAAGGGTTCGACACTATAGGGAAAGGGTTCGACACTATAGGGAAAGGGTTCGACACTATAGGGAAAGGGTTCGACACTATAGGGAAAGGGTTCGACACTATAGGGAAAGGGTTCGACACTATAGGGAAAGGGTTCGACACTATAGGGAAAGGGTTCGACACTATAGGGAAAGGGTTCGACACTATAGGGAAAGGGTTCGACACTATAGGGAAAGGGTTCGACACTATAGGGAAAGGGTTCGACACTATAGGGAAAGGGTTCGACACTATAGGGAAAGGGTTCGACACTATAGGGAAAGGGTTCGACACTATAGGGAAAGGGTTCGACACTATAGGGAAAGGGTTCGACACTATAGGGAAAGGGTTCGACACTATAGGGAAAGGGTTCGACACTATAGGGAAAGGGTTCGACACTATAGGGAAAGGGTTCGACACTATAGGGAAAGGGTTCGACACTAGAGGGAAAGGGTTCGACACTAGAGGGAAAGGGTTCGACACTAGAGGGAAAGGGTTCGACACTAGAGGGAAAGGGTTCGACACTAGAGGGAAAGGGTTCGACACTAGAGGGAAAGGGTTCGACACTAGAGGGAAAGGGTTCGACACTAGAGGGAAAGGGTTCGACACTATAGGGAAAGGGTTCGACACTATAGGGAAAGGGTTCGACACTATAGGGAAAGGGTTCGACACTATAGGGAAAGGGTTCGACACCAGAGGGAAAGGGTTCGATTTATGAGAAAATAGATTCGACATTATTACTAGTCATACAACATTAGAATTCTTGTAGGCGGATTGTTCGAACGGAAATGTACGATTCAATGTGAAGATTCGACGTTGCGTCGAATATTCTTTTGACCATTCGACAGAAACCAAGTATTATTGGATTTTCGGACGAAAGCTATTCCCCAACGAAAAAACGAAATAAATCAAAACGATCGGGAGTAACTAAATAAATTTATTTTCCAAACAAACGAAAAAACGAAACTAAATATTCCAGTCTGCACATGTCTATTGAGTAGTTTCGCGGCTATGAGCCACTTCATCAGAAGCATGTCGAAAATTCAAATGACAACAGTCAATAATTAAACATTGAAAAAGCTACAATAGGTAGATTGGGGAACATGGGCTCATGTGCTTACCTAAAAAAAAACACAGGCAAGGTGGGCAGGCACTGCCAGACAAGGTCCGTAAGGCGACCAAGGGGTACACATGTGTATGGGTGGACCTACTTACCGGGTATATAAAGTAAAAATAATAATTAATATGTAGAGCTCAGGCCTTGGATTGGGGGGGGGAGGGGGTGATAAAAATTGGTGTAATATCAAACCAGTGATAAAAATGTAAAAGAAATGGTGTAAGGGTGTGAGTGAAGGAGGGAACAGCAGGTTGGAGTGGGAGAAGCAGGTAGAGCAGGGAAAAGAGGGAGGGGGAGGGGTGGTAGAGGAGGGGTAGGATAAGGGGTAAGGAAAGGCTAAGGGGTGAAATGAAGGAGAAGGAAGGGGAATAAAATGTGTAGTACCGTGTATATAAACGGGTAAATGATGCATGTAGGGGGGCCCCGAAAACGGGAGCCCGAAATTAGGACCTGTGCATAAAGCCACATGTATCCTCCGCAGGAGGTGTCGGTGATGCTGGAATCGTAGTGAGGGGGGCCACATTGGGTCCCAGGAAGGCGTCGGGGTAGTGAAACCAACCAGTGATATCTGAATGGGAAAAATATGTGTTGGGGGCTTGTTGAAGTGGAGCAGTGGGAGGCCTTGCCTGTAGATCTCCATTTTCCGGTCATTCATCGCATTTCTGCACTTCTGGCATTTGCCACAATTGCTGGCTTGGCCTGACTGTGAATACAGAACTGACATGGTGGAATACTGGTGGTAATTGAAGCCATTTCACCCGGACATTGCCTATCTGGCTTGGTGAAAGTACCTATTGCCTCCCCTTGAAGTCGTACCAATCCCAGTCCTTATAAACCACACTATGGGGGTTATTTATGAAAGGCAAATCCGCTTTGCACTAGTGAAAAGTGCACTTGAAATTGCACCAGAAGTGCAATCGCTGTAAATCTGAGGGGTAGATCTGAAATGAGGGGAAGCTCTGCTGATTTTCTCATCCAATCATGTGCAAGCTAAAATGCTGTTTTTTATTTTGCTTGCATGTCCCCCTCGGATCTACAGCGACTGCCCCTCCAAGTGCACTTTCAGTGCAATTTCAAGTGCACTTTGCACTTGTAGTACAAAGTGGATCTGCTGTTCGTAAATAACCCACTATAACTATACTAAAGGATTGGCTATGGGGCTTGTGTTTTTTTTTATTTTTTTTATTTTGTTCAACATTTTTATTTAAACTTTTTACTACATTTAAACAAATGATCCAATACACATACAGAAAAAAGAGGGCAAGTCGCACTGTACAGAGCCCAGCACTCTACAGAGGCCCCCCCCCCATCACACAGCTCACAGGAGCAGAGCTGAGGCTGTCAATCAGCTGGAGGTCCCTACCCGTCACCATTTATTTTCTTGGTGTCAGGAAACTTGTCAGAAGTGACTCGTGCTGATTAGGTATGAGCTTCGGCGTGTTTGCACACTCCACGTGCAGAGCCACCAGGAAGTCTGCACAGCGCTGCGATAATCACAGGCAGGGAGACATTGTCCCGATTTCTGCAGCCATGTCTCCCTGCCTGTGATTAGCGCAGCACTGTGCAGACTTCCTGGCGGCTCTACACGTGGATTGTATGAACGCGGCGGAGCTCATCCCTAATGCTGATGGAGAAGGAAGGAAGCAACAGGCAGAAATTTCACTTGGTGCTCTGGACTGAGAAAAGTACACACTATAGAGGAAATATGCTTTTGCTTTGAGGTTTACAACCACTTGATCTCTTGCCGACCAGCCGCCGCAATTATACTCCAGCAAGGTGGCTTGACTGCGCGAATAGCCATACCAGTAGGGCGGTTCGCGCACTAGATTCTGTGCGCGTGCCAATTGCCCAGTGGGGGGAGCAAAGCATCTGGTCCAGTGGACTCTGTTCACCAGCCGCCCGCGATTGTTCCCACAGAGACAGAATGGGGATCTGTCGAAAGTAAACAAGGGAGATCTCCGTTCTGACAGGGGATTACACTGAAATCTTGTCTTTCTGCAGGAAGACTGATCTGTGTGTTGTCCCAGGCAGCCCACCCCCCATACAGTTAATAAACACACTGAGGGAACACATTTAACACTTTGATGTTAACCCCTTCCCTGCCAATGTCATTAGTACAATGTCAGTGCATATTATTAGCAATGATTACTGTAATAATGTCACTGGTTCCCAAAATAGTGTCAACATTTTCAGTTCAGTGTCCTCAAGGGAGGGGGCGAGCACAACACTCCACACCAGGGAGAAAGCCTCACATTACTGTGTGGAGTTACAGACAGAAGAACAGGAAGTGAGGATTTCTCAGAAGAAATAAGGACATTTAAAAGCAAAATGGAAGGATGAGGTAAGTGAAGGAGGACTGCACTAAGGTAAAGGAAGATATTTAGGGAAACAAAATTGTACCTTTACAACCCCTTTAAGGTGAAAAACCTCCTGTGATGCAGCAGAAGCCCCTCTTTTACTTGCCTGAACCCAGTCTTTCCAGCGATGGGGACAAGCACACCAGCTGCAGTCTCGGGTCGTAATTGAATAGATTGATAACAGTGCAGCCATTGGCTCCCGCTGCTGTCAATCAAATCCAATGACGGGTGGTGGGCCGTGTCTTGTTGTCTGTATCAATGGAAGCAGCAGCACTACACAGGAGCACGCTGGCGTTCCCCCAAGGGAAAGCGTCTCTCTAAAGGGGCACTCGAGAAGAGGAGGAGCCAGGAGGGCCACTGAGGGACCCCAGAAGAGGAGGATCAGGGCCACACCAACTGCACAGAGGAGGGAAGTATGACATGTTTTTTTAAATGAACCTTTATGGGGCTGAAGTGGTTAAAGGAGCTGCAGTGTAACTAACGCAGCCCTGTATTCATTTGTTGGCTCATTAACTGAGTAGCGATAAAGTCCAAATGTGAGATGCAGAAACAGAACCAGCGATGGAAAGTGACCTGAGGGTTTGATGATTATCTTCGGTTCCAAACAAAACTGCATTTTACTGAGAAGAAGAGACGAAGTCTTTAGAAAATGTTTTTGTTTCTGCACGAGCACAGAGGAGGCATTGATCGGCGGTATGTCATTAGGGAACATAGAGGGATCTGTTGTGTACGAGGGAAGTGAGAACGTCGGATTGTATTTCTTCTCAATGTCAAGAGCTTTTCACCTCTGTCCTCACAGTGCACTGTACGCCAAGCTGTCAGAATCAATGGCCATTAATTGGTTAACACTTCGGGTTTTAAATATTCACGGCATTTTCAAGCAGGAAAAAGCCTTTTTCACAGGAAGCCACTTGGAAGCTCTTTAGAGGAAGCCGCTCTAGTTCAATGCCATTCATTGGGGTGGTAAAAAAAAACAAAAAACGGGAGCAGACAATCTGGAGCAGCTGTGCGTGGTAACCAATCAGCTTCTATCTCTACAACTTGTTCAGTTTTGAAATTAAAGAAAAAAGATGATTGGTTGCCACACACAGAGCCAGCTTCATTGTGTGCGTCTTTTATTTTTTATTTATTCTTTATTTATGGCTCATACCAACAATTCACAGTACATGCAATGAATAAAGCGGAGGTCCACACAAAAATGGAACCTCCTGCTTTTCGGAACCCTTCTCCCCCTCCGGTGTCACATTTGGCACCTTTCAGGGGGGAGGGGGTGCAGATACCTGTGTAATACAGGTATTTGCACCCACTTTCGGGCATAGACTCCCGCGGTAGTCACGCTTAAGACGGATCTATATGGCTATTACATGTGTGAATGTTTTTACATATTTGAACTATTTTGATACTAAGGTGAAATTCCACCCAGAAATGGAACTTCCGCTTTTCGGATTCCTAACCCTCCTCCCCCTCCGGTGTCACATTTTCCACCTTTCAGGGGGGAGCACATACCAGGTATTTGTTCCCACTTCGGGGCATAGATCATCACAGTATCCGCAGCGATCTATTCAATGTCCGGCTCCTACCCCCCCTTGCTGTCTTCCTGGAAACACCCAGGTCCCTGAAGATAGCGGGGAACAGTTAGGACACGCAGCGCGACTCGCGCATGCACAGTAGGAAACCGGGAAGTGAAGCCGCAGCGCTTCATTTCCTGATTCCCTCACCGAGGATGGCGTAGGGGGAGGGGACTCACAAGGGGAGGAGACTGATCGGTGTTTCTCTGTACTGGGAACACGCATCTCCTCTCACCTGACAGAACATGGATCTGTTTACACACACAGATCCACGTCCCTGCTCTGTTATCCGGCAATCGCGAGCGCCTGGCGGACATCCCGGCCGCCAGGCATGCGCACTGGCTCCCGAGCGACGTGGAGGGCAGGCACCCCCTAGACTGCCAGGAAGCCCAGGACGTCGTCTGACGCCCGCCCAGGATGGGGGATCTCTCCTGCGCACGTCATATTACTATGGGCGGGGTATGAAGTGCTAAACTTGGGGTATCCAGCTATGGACCCCAGAGGTTCTCAAATTTATGGGGGCAACCCCCATGTTGATATGTTTCTTTATTTTAAGACCCCTTTCACAGTGTGGGGCAGTTTTCTGGTGTTTATTAAATAGGACCTGAAAACTGCCTCTGCTGCAGCCCCAGTGTGAAAGCCCGAGTGCTTTCACACTGGGGCGGTGCGCATGCAGGACGTTAGAAAATGTCTTTGGGGTGGTTTGGGAGGGGTGTGTATATACCCTTCGCAAGCTGCCCCTTGGAATGTTGGGCAGCACTTCCGAAGCGCAATGGCTCCCGCTGTTGCCAAAAGCCAATCAGGAGTGCGAGTCCCCAGAGAGGCTGGCATGGATCGAGAGGGGGCTCAGGTAAGTGCTGCACACAGAAGGTTTTTTACCTTCATTCATAGAATGTATGAAGGTAAAAAAAAAAAAAACATGTTCCTTTACACACACTTTAAGAGATGACCAAGATATCACGGTGGTACCTGATTGCTTTTTCATTGCCCTTCTTATGTACCTTTTTATGATTCTGCCTTGTTAGACTCCTTTCTGTTGTACTGTACTATGTGCTTTGCTAAAGAGAGAAATAAAATAAAAAAAGTCTTGCTTCACTTCAAATTTTAAATGTGCATTTTTCTGGACCTGATGGACAAGGGTGAGGCGCCGTACACACGGCCGAGGTTCTCGCTGAAAATCAGCGAGAACCTCGCTGGAATGCGCATTCCAGCGAGGACCTCGGCCGTGTGTACGGTCTCAGCGAGCTTCCCGTCGGGAAGCCCGTCGAGCCGAAATAGAGAGCACGCTCTCTATTTCCTCGACGGCCCGCCTGGAAGAATGGCTGGTTGCCATTCCCGACGGGCGGGTCGCCGAATTCGACGGCCGGGAGAGAACCTCGACGGGCGGAACGATGTGTTCTGCCCGTCGAGGTTCTCTGCCGTGTGTACGCGGCCTAAGGCTTGCCTCTTGGTCTTCTGACACCTCTCTATCTAAGGCTATCCCCATATTTCACCTTATAATGTAAGTGCTGCTATTATCTAAGGCAGTGGTCATCAACTCCTGTCCTCAGGGCCCACTAACAGGCCAGGTTTGCAAGATAACAGAAACACATCACAGGTGATATCATTTGCTGCTCAGTACATCTTTCCAATGTAATACATTAAACCTGGCCTGTTAGTGGGTCCTGAGGACAGGGGTGATGACCACTGATCTAAGTGTTTCCTTGTCTTTGCCTCCTGGCTTATTGTGTGACTCTGCTCTGTTTGTAGACATGAACCGTCACCACTACTCCATGTACATCCACAACTGCAAAGTGGGCTTCTTGTTCCGTCAGGAGCCCTCAGAGGAGAAGACTTACAAGCCTGCTGAATTTCACTGGAAGCTGAATCAGGTGAGTGATGGGTGTCCTGTGCGGTATTGTTGTGGTGCTCCTATGGATATGTACATGTGGGTCACCAGTCTTCTGACGCTTATATTTACCATATGGTTGTCCAAGGGTGTGCAGGTTTCCACATCTTCGCTAGTGGTCATATATTCCTTTTATGAGAAGTTTACAGAATGTGCTTGTGCCAGATGGAATTGTCTCAAAGCATCTGCTTCATTTCCAGTCCGCTGTGATAGCGGCAGAAACGCGTTGGTCCACTAATGCCAGGATATTGCAGGTGGAGAGACATTAAATCAGACCCTGCAGGAACAAAAGTATATTTTAACTTTATATACGTGGGATCCTAAGGCCTAAAGACAGATCTATATGGCTATTACATGTGTGAATATGTTTTTAACATGTATTTTAACTATTTTGATATTAAAGGGGAGTTCCACCCACAATTTCACTTTTTAAATATAAATACCCCTGTAATACACAAGCTTAATGTATTCTAATAAAGTTAGTCTGTGAACTAAGGTCAGTTTTGTTAGGTTGTTACAGCATTTAGATAGTTTATAATCTAGAAATAGACCGTAGCCATCTTAAGTGTGGGCATCATGAAGCCAGACTGTATAACTTCCTGGATTTCAGCTTTGCATATCTCGCACATGCTCAGTGCTGCACAAGCAATGTAATAGGTTTCAGTCAGGTTTGCAAGGACTACTGGGAAACATGATGCCTATCCCAGAAACCCTTGCAAATAGCCTTGTGACTTAATAGCCTAGGCTAATAAGGAGGAGGAAGTCATGAAGGACTACAAAATAAAGGTATTTACAAGCAACAAAATAAATAAAAATGGTCTATTCTGAACACTATGAGATTAGGGCATGCAGCACAGACAAACATAAAAAAATGGGTGGAACTCCACTTTAAGTCCCACACAATTTCATGGTTTTTGTACAGTTGCATAGTAGGTGAGGTTAAAAAAAGACACAAGTCCAACCTGTGTGTGTGTGATTTTATGTCAGTATCACTGACTATTGTATATCCCTGTATGATGTGGTCAGTCAGGTGATTATCTAATAAAATCTTTGTTAAAGCGGAGCTCCAGCCGCAGTTTTTTTTTTTTTTTTTTAAAGTCAGCAGCTACTAACAGTGTAGCTGCTGACTTTAAATGAGGACACTTACCTTGTCCTACTTGCCCGTGCTGATGGGCCCCCCGATGCCGGTCCCACGATCGCTCCGGGTCCCGTGCCGCCATTCACACTATGGGAAACAGGCAGTGAAGCCGTACGGCTTCACTGCCCATTTCCTACTGCGCCTGCATGAGTCTCACGCTGGCTTGTGAATGGGCGCGCTGCTCTCTGAGAACACACACAGTTCCCAGCGAAAGCAGCGCGCCCATTCACAAGGAGAAGGACAAGAAGAAAAGGCACCACGTAGTGGAAGAGGCAGATTACGGACTTCCGCATAGCAACAGGTATTTCGGGTGAGTATTTTTTTTTTTCTTCAGGTTTTTTTTATTTAATTTTTTTAAACAACATGGGAAAATGTTGTTTTCCTGGGTGGAGCTCCGCTTTAATTATCGATGCTCCCCGCTGAGACCACCGCCTGTGGAAGGGAATTCCACATCCTTGGCGGCAAAGTGGTTTAGTTATCCTGACTGGATGTCATATGACGTGATCAGGATAAGAGAGGGGGGGGGCGCACAGCACGGCGATCGGAGGTGCGGTGTGTCAGTCTGACAGACAGCAACTCCGATCGTGATATGTAGCCTCTGACAGAGTGGGCCGGATTGCTTTTAATTTGCATAGAGTTCCTCTCACTTCCTGTTTGGCTATGGGGCAGGAAGTGAAGGGAAATCTCTGCAATGGGAAAGGGACTGCGCAATTGTCATTCAAAGTTGTCCTGGGCAGGAAGGGGGAAAAGTGTCCGGTATTAAAGTGGTTAAATTCCCTTGCGTGGAAAAGTTTTATCCCTATAGTGGGGTCACCAGTACGGTATTTGTAATCTGAAATCGTATCCCCTCTCAAGCGTCTCTTCTCCAGAGAGAATACGTTCAGTGCTCCCAACCTTTCCTCATAACTAATATCCTCCAGACCCTTTATTAGCTTTGTTGCCCTTCTTTGTACTCTCTCCATTTCCAGTACATCCTTCCTGAGGACTGGGGCCCAGAACTGTACTGCATACTCCAGGTGCGGCCAGACCAGAGTCTTGTAGAGCGGGAGAATTATCGTTTTATCTCCTGGAGTTAATCCCCTTTTTAATACCAATATTCTGTTTGCTTTGTTAGCAGCAGCCATTGCTCAGCCTATCATGTACTAGAACCCCCAGGTCCTTTTCCATCCTTGATTCCCCCAGAGGTTCTCCCCCCAGTGTATAGATTGCATTCATAGTTTTGCCACCCAAATGCATTATTTTACATTTTTCTACATTAAACTTAATTTGCCATGTAGTTGCCCCACCCCATTAATTCAGATCATCTTGCAAGGTTTCCTAATTGTTCCAGGCATGGGGGAAGCAGCTTGGTAGGAATAGGTGAGTGATCTGGTATCTTAGCTATCCTTTATGTGGGAGGTGCCACTAGTGACAGGATCATTAGTGTCACATGGTCCCTATAAGAATGTACTCCAGCTAGGGATTTTATGTTCTGCATGTACAGTTGAACCTCGGATTACGAGCATAATCTGTTTCAGGAGAATGTTCGTAATCCAAAGTGCTTGCATATCAAAGCGAGTTTCCCCATTAAAGTGGATGGAAACGAAAATAATTTATTCTGCATTGACTTCAATGGCATGCAATACCGCATGCGGCCAGAGGTGGGGAAGGGGGGAGGGGATGCAGAGATCCTTGGAAATGAACGGAAAGGCCCGAGGATACCTCAGACCCGGAAACTGAGTATTTCCGTGTCTTTCCGAACTGCTGCGATCGGCACCGTTCAGCTCGGCTCTGGCGCCCCCCACCACCTCAGGCCAAACACGGTACTGCACACCGCTTTGCCTGCATCCTGCTCGTGTTGTGAGACAACACTCGCAAACCGAGTTAGAATTTTTTCAAATACAGTGCTTGTATTGCGAAAACCTCGTTAACCGCGTTACTCGCAATCCGAGGTTCCACTTGTAGTGACAAAAAGCTAGTTGGGTTTTAAATCTTCTGTTTTTCTACTGAGGGACACTTGGACAGAAATTGAAGGGACCCTCTACATACAGCATTAACCACTTAAGGACCGCCGCATGTACATTTACGTCGGCAGAATGGCACCGACAGGCACATCAACGTATATAAACGTTGGTGCCTTGGGGGGGTTCGGGGGTCGAGGAGCGATCCGACAAGAGGGGGCGGCTATTCGTTTTTGTCCGCCCCCTCCGGATCGCTCCCAGCCAATGCGCGCGCGCCCCCGCCCTGTCACTTCCTCCTCCTGTGTAAACACAGGAAGTAGGAAGCGATGTGATCTCTCCCTCTGCGTTTTTTTTCAACCACCGCTGAGGAGAGATCACATCACACAGTAAGTCCTGCACTAACACTACACTGACACACACTACACACAGGCACATTTAACCCCCCCCCCGATCGCCCCCCTCCCCCTGTCACAGTGTCACTGAATGCAGTAATCATACATGTATGATTACTGTATTTAGTGTCAGTGTGACAGTCAGTTAGTGTTAGGTTCAGGGTAGCCCCCATACCCCCCCAATAAAGTTTTAACCCCTTGATCACCGCCCTAGTTGACCCTTTCACTCCCTATTGCCAGCATCACTAAGCGATCATTTTTCTGATCGCTGTATTAGTGTCGCTGTTCCCGCTAGGTAGCTAATTTTTTTTTTTTTTTTATTGCATTTTTTTTTTTTACTAAAGACTTGTGGCTAAATAAATTTTGTCCTAAATGTTTGACTAAAATTTAGTTTATTGATTTTTCTTATAACAAAAAGTAAAACATATTGATTTTTTTTCAAAAATGTCACTCTATTTTTGTATATAGCGCAAAAAATAAAAATCGCAGAGGCGATCAAATACCACCAAAAGAAAGCTCTATTTGTGGGAAGAAAAGGACGCAAATTTTGTTTGGGAGCTACGCCGCATGACCGCGCAATTGTCTGTTAAAGCGACACAGTGCCGAATCGCAAAAACCCCTTGGGTCATTTGGCAGCATATTGGTCCGGGTCTTAAGTGGTTAATGGGTCTGATGGGTGTTGTTATTTTAGAGGGCTTAGAGCTTTTCCTGACTCCTGTTTGTAGTGTTGCTTGTGGGAAGGTTCCAAGGCCTTGCCGTTTCTCAGATTAGAGAGGAACGTTGGGTCTGTACTGTAGAGCAGATTGCTGTGGGAGGTGTGGGACGCCACAAGCACTCGCAGGCTCGTCGTCATGTCACAGCGCTTGGGTTACTGCTGTGGGAATCTTGTGGCAGTTCAATGGTCGCTTTGTTACCATTTGGAAAGCGGAGAGGGGCTGTTCATTTGCAGCCTGACCCATTCAATGTGTAAAAGGATCTTACAAGATTGGATTTAATTACCTCTTTTTACACAACAATTGTTTGTAATTGCAGCCTTCTCACCTTTTTAGTTTGAATTCAATTTACCGGTAAAACAAAGTGCACATTACTGTCTTTTCTTCCGAGCCATAAAAGATTTCTGCCAAGATCCCGCAGCTTATAATACTTGGGTGTTTGCCTAAAGGAGGGGGGCACTTTTATTAAATTGGGAAAATATATATAAAGTTAAAGGACAAATTACAGAGCTCTGTCTGCTGTTTTTTAGTAAGAATCTGTACTTGGTGGTATATAGCGGTGGTCACCAACCCTGTCCTCAGGGCCCACTAACAGGCCAGATTTTCTGTATTACCTTGGAGAGATGCAGACTAGAATGCTGCAATCACTGAGCAGCAAATTATATCACCTGTCATGTATTTCAGTTAACTTGCAAACCTGCCTGTTAGTGGGCCATGAGGACAGGAGTTGGTGACCACTCGTAGATTGGAAATGTGTATATGTGGAGCAGCCCTTCTCAACTGGGGTGCTGTGACACCCTGGGTTGCCGCCTGAGTTTGTCAGGGGCTGCCGTGGCACCCTGGTTGAGAAAGGCTATGCATGTCACTGTTGTCTCCTGCTCTGCCGACAGTTTGTAGCTCCACTGGTCTCAGCCCTGTATGGTGTACTGGGCTGAGACCCGGCAAAGCTCTGAATTGTATGTGGGCAGAGTGGGAGCCAACAGTAACTTGTACAGCTGTGGATGGGTGGAGGCTTCTTCCCGAGTCCTGACCTGCCCCGCCCTCCCCCTACAGTGCAGTACTAAACAAACTGTTCAACCAGCAGTGCAGGTACAGCTGTCTGCATTTAAAAAAAAAAAGCTATCTGTGTGTATGTGAGCTTATATGTGTGTGTGTGTGTTGACAGTGCCTTGCCTTGTTCATTGTTTGCTTCAGCTGCACTACCAGGGACTGAAATGCTCCAGGAAAGCTCTTTTCATGCTGACCTAATCAAAATTACCACAGCTGATCACAGTTGAGTCAAATGTCTTTGTGTACCATTGAGAAGGTGATTAGCTACACCTGATTGAGTTTACATGTCATTTTTAGGAGGGGGTGATCCTTTTTCCAACTCTGTGATTAGGCTTTTGATTATTTTTTTTATTTTTATGACTTGTGTTATAGCTTTAGTATATTCAGCTGGAAAAAAACAAAAGCTGTGTCTTAATTTCAGATGGCAAAGCAACAAAATGTGATTATTTTAAAAGGGGGGGGGGTGATGTTTCTATATCCACTGTGTGTGTATGTTGTTCTAATCCCTGAACCTGTATGATCAGAACTGCTTTACTAAGCTAGTGGGACCCCCCCCCTTTTTTTAGGCGCTTTGTCGCAATGGCGGCAAGGACTGCACTTCTCTGAAAAGCAATCCATGCTCAGGACGCCTTTCAGAGTATTTGACAGGTGGTGATATATTGCCTCCTCACCACCTGTTTTAACCTCCTAAATGGAGCTGCACCGTGCTGCAACCCCCTCCAATGCATGCAGTCGCAAGGCGGTTGCAGCACGGCTCCATACGTTACTTAAATAAATATGGCTCCATATATACTGTGATGGCAAAATCTTAGTTCTACTATAATAGCGCTTCACCTTTCTTGCATTGCACGGAATTCTCCATCATTTAAAACCTATAGAAAAAAAGCATTTCTCCTAGAAAATTCTAACCGGTGCTATGAGGCTTTCTTTTTTCCTGTCACTTTAATCCTGGGAATGTCACACAATTCAGCACTTGTGTTAATAGGGTTGATGAAGGCCTTGCAGCCACCAGTTCCTTCTAAATGAATCAAATTAGGCCGTGCCAAGATAGTCCTGACACGCCGCTTCTAGTATTGCTATTGCAGCTTTTACGGATGCTGAAAGTCATCCTCTGGCCCCTCGGGAGGCGCAGAGCTGAAGCCAAGGTGACCTTGCCTTCCGGAGGAGCTGATTGGAGGAGAAGACTCGGATTGACTCGCACTGTTGCAGGCTGGCTGTTGCACATTTTAACAGGCTGGTCTCCTTACTGTTACTTGCCAGAGTAGGAATAAATATTATTAGAAGTGTATGTAGTTAAAATGGTAATTGATGTATCAGATGCTGATTTGTTTTATTCAGATCCATTTCCAATGTATTTGCCCTTTTAGAATTGATATGACATAGTGAGGTACTATTTTTAATATGTGCTTTCAATCATTGTTCCTTGGGGTGAGGCTTGATGTAAAATTGTAAAGGTTCCGTTCACACTAATACAATTTCAGATGGGACTGGAGTCGCTCAGAATCGCATGACCATGGTACCCATTCACATCAATGCAAATCAGCACAGTGCGATTTTTTTTTTTTTTTTTTTTTTTTTTTTTTTTTTTTTTTTTAGAAACGTTTTCTGTATTACTTTGGAGAGTCTCCAGCCCGAAGAATATGTAAACCACAATACATAATTGCGCTGAAAATTGAATGGCAGCAGTGTGAACCTAGCCAAATATAGAACTCTACTTGCCGGCATGCAGTGCTTCTGCCTCAAGGCTGCCTTAGCTGCACTGTGCATGACTAGTTGTTGTGCTCAGGCCAACTTCATTTAAGGAGCCCATTTGACCAATCGCAGCCAGGGCTGGACTGGGACAAAAATTTGGTCCTGGACTTCATCCAGACTGGCCCACTTTCACTGGTCTCTCCCATGGCGGCCGGACAACTCCCGCACCCCCCAGCCACCCAAGCCGCCCCCTCTTCCCCTTCAATAGCCACTAGCCGTTCTACTTTATTAGAGTAGAATGGCTGGTACTGGTACTCTTATAGGCAGCACCAGTGGGGAAGCTAGACATTATTTCACCCAGGGCAACAAATCAGTTTGGTGCCCCCCCTTATGGGCCAAGATTAGGCAGAAGTGAGAAACTCCCAGGCCATAGCTGTTGAGTCAGCTGTCTGTCCCCTCCCCCATGCTCCTCTGGTCCTCCCCCTGCTTCTTTGCTCCCCCCAGGTGAGCACTGCGGAGGGGGGCGGCGGTCCGCTGTCCCTGAAGCTGGCCCACTGAACCATCGGCCCACCGGGAAACTCCCTGTAGTCCCAATGGCCAGTCCATCCCTGATCACAGCTGATCATCGCGTGAACCAGGAAGTGCCAGTAAGCGGCTCTCCTTGGTTCATGCTGACAGGGAGTGCAGATAGGCGTCTCTCCCTGTCAGAGGGGGGTCTGTGCTGATAATCAGCACATTGATTATCAGCACAGCCCCCACCAAAAGGTGCCAATCGGCTGCAAATAAATACCCATCACATGCCAGCCTGTGCCCCTCTATATAGCCTGCCAATGCCCATGAAAGTGCAGATCAGTGCTCAAAAAGTGCCAATGAGTACCCCATCAGGAATGCCTGTCGGTGCCCCATCAAAGTGCCAATCGGTACCCCTCAGAAAAGTCTGTCAGTAGCTCCTCATCAGTGCCGCCCATCAGTTTTTGTTTTTTTTGTTAACAGGGCATAAAATTAAAAACCACAGAGGTTTGAAAAAATTATAAATATTTAGTTTGGGTACAATGTTGCATGACCGCGCAATTGTAATTCAAAGTGCGACAGCGCTGAAAGATAAAAACTTGTCTTGGGCGGGAGGGGGGGAAAAGGCCCGGTATTGAAGTGGTTAATAATCTCACAAGCGACGGGAGCTCCACTTTATATGACTGGTCCACCAACATCTACTGACAGGTTGTGTGTCCCAAATATGGCAAAAAGGAAAAAAGGAAGCGCCTCGTTCATTTATATTTTGCTAGAGAAGTTCATGTAGAAAGGAGAGATGTTTAATAATGACAATTCCTTCAGGTACATTTACATTTTTATTGTTCTCTTTTTGTTGATCAGTTATTGTGTGCTTTGAGAGTGGGGAAGGATCAGAACCTCTGTCAGTTTCATTGCTGTCTTTGCCCCCCCACTGGGGAGATTTTTTTTCTTTCTTGTGTGGTCACCAGAATCTCCATCAGAAGAAGGAAAAGAAGGATTTATTGCATGGTCTCTTCTAGGGATCTCCTTCCTCTTGTTCTGTGGTCGCTGGGACAAGAAGTGAGGGAACCCCCTTCATAGAAAACAATCCTAAAACCCTGACGGAGCTTCCCCACCCTAACTATAGTTTGTGCCAGGGTTTCTCAGCAATCTGCCTTTTTAGGAAGTACCCTATATACTCGAGTATAAGCCGACCCGAATATAAGCCGAGGCACCTAATTTTACCACAAAAAACTGGGAAACGTATTGACTCGAGTATAAGCCTAGGGTGTTCATCTGCATGCCTCACTGTGCCCATGTCTCACTGTGTTCATGACTAGATTGACATTTAGCAGGGGAGTCTATGGAAGGGGTCCCCGGTTGATACCGGGTCCCCAAAGTTAGAGAAATTACCGTTTAACATGGGAGCCTATGGAAGGTGTGCCCGGGTTTGAAAAATCGGTGCTGCCCGGCCGTATGTCCCCCGGACAACACACTTTGCACACTTGTAGAGGAGAAATAGGGCTATATGTGTGCCAAGTTTGGTGTCCAGGAGACCTATGGCCGGCCGTAACTGGGTCCCCAAATCCGGGAGATCAGGCGCAAAAAGGTGACTTGAGTATAAGCAGAGGGGGGGCATTTTCAGTGCACAAAAAATGTGCTAAAAAACTCGGCTTATACTCGAGTATATACTGTGTGTGTGTGTGTGTGTATGTATGTATGTATGTGTGTGTGTGTGTGTGTGTGTGTGTGTGTGTATGTGTATATATATAATTTATATTATATTATGTTTTTGTATTTCCTTTTTGTTATTTTTTATTTTTTGTGGACAATATAGAATTGTTTAAGTTATTTATGTCATATTTTGTTCCCCCCAGGCGTGTGACAAAGAGTGGCATCATTATGTATTGACCGTGGACTTGCCTGCCGTCACGCTGTATGTGGATGGGGTTTCCTATGACCCCACCACAATGACCGAGGACTACCCCCTGCATCCTACCAATCTGGAGACTCAGCTTGTGGTTGGTGCCTGCTGGCAAGGTAATTGTTCAGTTATGAAATGCAGAACACGAGAAAGCAGAGAACAGTTACATTAAAGCATATGAGATAAAGTAATGTGATTCTGCCAATGTCTTGGGTAATGCAGAAATTTTCCTCCTGCGTGCGGCCATTTTAGAGCAGTGTCCAGAGTTTCCATTCTCTGCAGCTTCCCCCCCCCCCCCCCGATGGAAATGTAGATCTTGTTCTTGTAGTGCGAACATATAATTGGAGTCTACCTGTGAGTAAGACAGACTTGTTCAGATGGGGGGAGATGGTGTTGCTATAAATTGCTGCTTGTAGATCTCACAATCAGAGTCATGGAGAGATACAAGACGGCAGGGGTCACAGTCCTCCTCTGCCCTGCCAGTGGAAATGACCTTTAATTAGTTCTCATTAATGTCATGGATCCTGCATGGACTCTTGTCAATATTAGTTTATCTCAAACAACTTTGTAGCATTCGCTTAAAGCGGAGCTCCACCCAAAAATGGAACTTCCGCTTTTTGGAACCGACACCCCCCTCTGGTGTCACATTCAGCACCTTTCAGGGGACAGGAGTAAGCAGATACCTGTGTAATCCAGGTATTTGCTCCCCCTTCCGGGCATAGGTCACCCGCAGTGATCTACGCTACGTCTGGTGCCTACACTGTCACCCCACCCCGCTATCTTCTGAGAGACACACAGGTCCCAGAACACAGCAAGGACCAGTGGGATTGCGCAGGGCGACTCGCACATGCACATTAGGGAAGTGTCCTTATTTTAAAAGTCAGCCGCTGCAGTATTTGTAGCTGCCGACTTTTAATATTTATTTTTTTTCGGCGGAACTCCACTTTAACCATCTTATTGATCAGTCTGTAGGGAGACTTGGTTGCTGCATAGGGCCCCTTTCACACGATAAGCCCGCTCGGATCCACCTGTCAGGAAGATCTGAGCGGGCCATCCATTGACTCCTATGGGCGGGCTAATGTCAGCAGAGATGCGTCCGCTGACACCCACCTGTCATCCGATCCGCTCAAGACAGACGTATGGCGATATGTCTGCTATCCGCCTTGGATTGGATGAGATCTGATGAAAACAGACCTGCGGTTCGTTTTCGTCTGATCTCCCCATTGAGATCAGCAGGGCTCTGTCAGGTCCCTCCATCCACAGACGGACCTGTCATCAACGGAGAGATCTCCCGCTGAGCAGATCCACCCTGTGTGAAAGGGGCCTTACAGACGATATGGTAAATGCTCAATCAGCTTATAACCAGAGGTCAGCGGGCTCTGTAGGCCATTAAGTGACCCTGTCACACGACCTGGGCAATTCATTGTTCTTAAAAATTACGTAAACAGTTCCCCTCGCTTAGATCCACATATCAAAGCCATTAAAGGGGTTGTAAAGGTAAAACATGTTTCCCTAAATATCTTCCTTTACCTTAGTGCAGTCCTCCTTCACTTACCTCATCCTTCCATTTTACTTTTAAATGTCCTTATTTCTTCTGAGAAATCCTCACTTCCTGTTCTTCTGTAACTCCACACAGTAATGTGAGGCTTTCTCCCTGGTGTGGAGAAAGCCTCCTGAGGGGGGAGGGCGCGAGCAGGAGAGTCAGGACGCCCACTAACACACAGCTCCTTTCTCTATCTGCAAAGTAGTGGGCGTCCTGACACTCCTGCTCGCCCCCTCAAGAGGCTTTCTCTACACCAGGGAGAAAGCCTCGCATTACTATGTGGAGTTAGACAGAAGAGCAGGAAGTGAGGATTTCTCAGAAGAAATAAGGACATTTAAAAGCAAAATGGAAGGATGCGGTCAGTGAAGGAGGACTGCACTAAGGTAAAGGAAGATATTTAGGGGAAACATGTTTTACCTTTACAACCCCTTTAAGCAATCCAGAGATGTGCAGCTTTAGTCATTTCAAAATATGCACTTTTCTGGTAAAAGATGAAACTTGCTCTGCCTTTGAAGCCACCTTATTGATTTTTAAAGCCCAGTACACACAGCAGGCTGAGCGAAAAAAACAAAACAACGCAGATCGCCGTACTAACACCAGCGATGGTATTGCGATAATCTCCCCTGCTGTGCCTTTGTGTTTTTTTTTTGCAATTTCGCCATAAAAAAAAACTCCCAACGCGTTTTAGGGTCAGCAACACGCCTCTAATACAAAACGGACATACAAAAAATTCTAGGGTCCTCTGTCCGTATGTACATCTGAATAACAATGTGGTTTCCTGGAGTCGGACCGTTTATAATAATGTACACGAGTCTTCCTCATGACCATGTGTCCTGGGTGCTCTTGTGTTTGGTTGTGCAATGTGTACAGTAATCACCACCCCAGCCCGATGTGTACACTGTACCCCGATGGTGTAGAGTGGAGCGGCCCCTGGGCCGACCTTCGCTCCCTCGTATAGCCGTGCGCTTGTTGTCATAACTTGTTTTGTCATTGTTACAAATGTCCCTAACCTTGTGGTCACTTTCCTTGTTTGTCCCTCTCTCTTACTTTTCTGCAGAGTATTCAGGAAGTGGAAATGTCACTGAGCCAATGACTGAGAGTGATGCAGGTGTCTGCAGTCCCCCTCCCCCACCCTTCTATATATCACACACACATCCCATGCCATCCGCTCCTCGCATGAACTTCACACTCACTTCCTCTATTTTTATTTAGCTTGTATTCGGGGGTTCTGCTCCTGTCCCTCTTCTGTTTTCGGTCAGCATATTGAAGGTTTACATCGTTTCTCTTTTATCTCCATCTCATAATACTCAGAGGTGACCTAAACACACACTAACCTAGCGATCATCTATCTTACAGCATCTCTAAACACATGCATATAACAGGGCTCAAAATTTCAAGTCCTGAGCTACTAGCCAGGCCTTAAGGGTTACTCGCCACCAGTTGCCCCACCCCTAATGCCATCCCTAACCCCCCCCTCATAAATTATCTCATGAAATTACACTACTTTTATATTTTTTGTTTTGAATAGCTTAATTCGGTTTAAGCAGAATTAAGTTATAAAAATATTAACTTTATCCGTGCCCACCAATGCCGCCTTCCCGTGTCCCCCATAATGCAGCCCGTGTCCCCCATAATGCAGCCCGTGTCCCCCATAATGCAGCCCGTGTCCCCCATAATGCAGCTTGTGTCCCCCCATAATGCAGCCTACCTGTGGATGGGAAGAGAAGAGAGCCGTCGCTGGATGATCAGAGCAGGGAACACACAGCTTTCATTTCAATAGCTGTGTGTTCCCCTGCGGCACATTGTCACATAAGCCCCTCCTCTTGTCTGGGGAACTTTGATACATGTCACCTGTCCTAGAATTGAAAGGTGATCTGTCTATCAAAGTCACGGAAAAAGAGGAGGGGCTTATGTGAACGCGCGCGGCGTGGGGGGAACACACAGCTATTGAAATGAAAGCTGTGATGTTTCCCGCTCTGATCATCCAGCCTGCACCTCTCCTCTCTTCCCCTCTGATCGCCCCCCCGGGCTCCCAGGCAGCCCTTCTCGCCAGCCCTCAAAATCCACTCGCAAAATGCGAGTGGGCGAGTGGATTTTTTGAGGGCTGCATATAATAAACTGTCCGGTATGTATCGTCAAAAAAAAGGGGGAAAAAAAAACTTGTTTGGTGCTGTGAGGCAAGGATTACTATGACAAAAGTCTTTCCTTATCAGGCCTTCACCCCTCTTGACAGAATTTGCCTCAACTCTTCAAAGTAGCAGAGCTAATATTGACATTCGCATTAATCATATATTCCTTAGAAAATATACTACATGATGGATAGCATGCATACAAGTACATGGATCGCACTGCACTGTTGAACTACAACAAGCTTTATTGCTACCAGACAGGCATCCCCGGCACCGTCAGACATGACTCTGCCACTGACATGTTTCCCCCAATGGGCTTCATCAGAGGTCCTCTGATGAAGCCCATTGGGGGAAACTGGGTGGGTGGCGATGAAACTGGGTGGCGATTTACATCTGGCAGTGGAAAAGTGTCTTTCTGACCTAATGTCAGGAGTATGTCCGAGCATTTCTAAACGGCTCCACCCCCCCCCCCCCCACCTCAGGCCAAACACGGTACTGCACACCGCTGTGGCTCGTTTTGGGAGACAACACTCGTTAGCCGAGTCAGGATTTTCAATAAAACAGTAATCGTATTCCGAAACGCTTGTTAACCACGTTACTCGCTGTAACGGAAAAACCCACACTCCACTTGAGTGCTTCCGTCATATACCGCTTTCTATCAGTCTGGATATAGATATCAGATATTCCAGCTGCTCACAAGCACACAATGAGACGAGACTTGTTTGCTGAACATGGAGTGTTTATTAGAACCAAGAATACAACCTTATATACAGTTAAAGAGGAGGTAACCAGAACATAAATTAACATGAGCTAAATAACTAATGATTTACCCAGACTAGGCGACTCAGAGATGACCTCTCAGGGTTGACGTCCCGTCTCTTCGCTCGCCTGCTATACAATACACATTATCATAAGTGTAAACACAGGACATCGTTACACAATAGCAGGGTCAATTAGCACAGATAACAGACAGATGGCTGGAGGTGATGGCATTAGCATTTCCTTACACTGTATGTCCCAACAGTATGAATCAGTCACTCTAATATGGCATATACAGGGTCTCCAGGCATACAGCTCACAAAGAGCCCTGTTCCCCCAAATGCCAGGGCCCATGATCGCAGGGCAAGACGTTTGCATTCACTCCCCTCCAAAAGCCTCTGTCCCGGGTGAGTCTGTCACACTCGTAATTCAAGGTTTCACTGTACTTATGTCCTCCAGGTGTACTTCTACACATTTTTAAAATAAAATTTCCCAAAAACTAGAATACAATGTTGTCCCTTGTAAATGGAGCCTATGGGAAGCCCTCCCCTCCAGAAGTCTATTGTAGAAGCAACTGATATGCCAAACACTGACCCGCGTTCATTTGCCACCACTCACCAAGCCCACGCCTTTCTTAATTTCCACCACTTTTCACCAGCCACATCCAGAGCTCATCTGCATGTCCCTCCCTTGTCGTGGCCCCTGGACAAAGCCAGGCTGCCCCCATGGCTGGGTGCTACTAACCTGCATGTCAAGCCTATAACCTCACCTAGAGGAGAAGAGCATGCCCACAAAGGAGCCCGGTGCTCCCATTTCTAGACTCACTTTGTTTCTTCTTCTCTCTCTTAAGGTGGCGAGCAGCACATGGCGCAGTTTTTCCATGGAAATCTCGCCGGATTAATGGTTCGATCTGGCAAGTTGGAGAGTACGAAGGTGATCGATTGTCTGTATACCTGCAAAGAAGGTCTGGAGTTCCCTCCAGCTGAGGGTGTCGGGAAGGGCATGAAGGTAAAAAAAACAAAAAACACGTTGGAATTGATAGGTTACCTTAAAGCTGAACTCCGAGATGAGCAAATATTGTCTAAATACGAGAGGGATATGTATTCTTCCTTGGTGAGCTTTGTGTATTTCTTCTAGATCTGTGCAGTAATCCAGTGTGAGATGTTACCTCTGGGCAGGAAGAGTTTCCTGTAATAAAGACCACTCACTGCTATTCCCTCTCCTTGTGCAGGGTGACTGGTCTTATCACTGCCCCCTCCTGTGATTTCTGCAGGTAGTGGGAGGAGCTACATGACCCCTCCCGCAGATCTGCTCTCTGCATAGGCTGTACAGCACACTGATGATGTCACTCCTACTTTTATAAAACATTACCTGGGTTTGTAAAGGCATTCGGTGCTTATAAAGTGTTTTTTGTGGTTATTGAGGAATGTATTCAACATGATAGTTTTGTGTGCCTGGAGTTCAGCTTTAAAGCGGAGGTTCACCCAAATAACATTTATATCAGACCAACTTATTTATACTTCTAACATGTACCGTCCGCATTCTTTTTTTTTAGGCTGTATTTACTTTATAATTTATATTCTCAATCCGGCTTCCGGGTACTTCTCTCCGCGGGAGTAGGCGTTTCTATTCTGAGGAGGCATGTCACCTGGGAGGTCGCCCAGATGATTGACGTCCTTTCAGAAAAAGTTACCCCCCCCCCCCCCCCCCGGCGGATAAGGCTCCGCCCCCCGTATTGCATAGGCGCGTCACGAGTCGCAGCTTTTCCGAAAGAAGCCGAACATGAAGAAGCTCTTTACGGCGCCTGCGCAGTCAGCTCTACACGGCTCCTAGTCGGTGCGCAGGCGCCGTTTAGAGCCGACTTGCAGCTCTGCACGGCTCCTAGTCAGTGCGCAGGTGCCGTATAGAGCCGACTCACAGCTCTGCATGTTCGTCTTCTTTCGGAAACGCCGTGACTCGTGAAGCGCCTACGCAATACGGGGGGCGGGGCCTTATCCGCCAGGGGGAACTTTTTCTGAAACAAAGTCAGTCATCTGGGCAACCTTCCAGGCGACATTCCTCCTCAGCATAGAAATGCCTACTCCCGAGGGAGAAGTACACAGAAGCCGGATTGCGAATATAGATTATAAAGTAAGTACAGCCTAAAAAAAAGAAAATGCGGACTGTACATGTTAGAAGTATAAAGAAGTGGGTCTGATATAAATGTTATTTGGGTGAACCTCCGCTTTAAGCACTTCAGCTCCGAAAGATTTACAGTTTTTTTTGTAAAAAAAATCACAATAAGCGTACATTAATTGGTTTGTGCAAAAGTTATCGCGTCTACAAACTGTGGGATAGATTTCTGGGCATTTCAGTTATTTATTTTTGATGGTGGCCAACGATTTTTAGCGGGATTGCGGCAAACAAATCTGACACTAAGCCTAGGTAAACAGCGATTTGGCATGCGATTTGACATGTTAAATCGCATGCCAAATCGGCGGCTATAGCGGGTAATGGCACCGTCTGATTCCAAAAAAGTAGTTACTGTACTACTTTTGGCGAGTTCAGGGAAGAAATCTGTGCAGCAACCCACACATATGTCTCTTAAAATTGCCCCCAAAGTCAGACTGACATGCGGGTATGAAATCCTACTGAACCTGGGCTAAGTGACACTTTGTTGGATCAGTGACACCAATACAGAGGTCAGTGCTAAAAAAAAAATAAAAAAAAAAATATGCACGGTCACTGTACTAATGACACTGGCTGGGAAGGGGTAAACATCAGGGGTGACCAAAGGGTTTAAATATATTGCCTGAGAGTGTTTTCTAACTGTGGGGGATGTGCTTGTAGAAGACAGAGATCTGTGTTCCTGCTTAGCAGAAACACAAGATCTCTGTTTTCATCTTTGCCTGAACGGCGATCTGCCTTGTTTACATAAGCAGGTTACTGTTTATGTCAGAAGTGATAGGTGAGGGTCCGCCTGACTTGCTGATTGGCTCCCGTTTGTGTCCAATCACAGCGGGAGCTGGACACCCCCAGAACGGGAGGAGGCAATCACGTACCGGTGTGTGATTTCGCCTGAAGGAGCCGCCGCCCTGCAGTATATGTACGTGGGTGGTCAGCAAGTGGTTGAGGGACCTCAGCATTTGCTTTTTGTGAGATGACCTGTTCGGGTCGGATATATTCTTTAACGCTGTGCTGAATCAGGGATAGTAAATGTGAAAGCAAAAATGTCTCTATACAATTAAATAAAATGTACAGTAATGATAAAAGAAAAAGTACAATGGAATTTTTGACTTTTTTTTATTTTTATGGATCACTTTTATTACTATTACAAGAAATGTAAACATCCCCTATAATAAAGCATGACAGGTCCTCTTTGTGGAAACAGCTGTAGTCTATAAGACCCCAGATCTCTCCACTACCCTTGAAAGCATCAGATAAAAAAAAAAATATTAATCTGATGCTGTCCCCCCCAAAAAAATAAGGGTGTTTACATATGCCCTGAACTGGAAGTGACGTCATGACTCCCCTCCCACTGCTCCTAAAAGCAATTCAGTGTCTAATCAGCTGCTTGGATTGCTTTTAAGGGCAAAACCAAAAAAACTTCACATGAGGGAAGATTGACTGGCTCTCTATGTAGCCGGTTCACATCTCTTCATATAGGGGCTGGGTGGCTTACACAGGAGTGCTGTGTGTCTTTGGCTTTGTTTTCAGGGCCGAATTCAGGCCAAAATTTGGCCCTGAAACGGAGAACAGGAACACACTTGACCCCTGCTGCGAGCCACAAACGTTGGTGTGAAGCCAGCCTAATATCGGGGGTTATGGCTGACCTGCTATATTCAGTCTTGTTAGGATGGATTATTAGAGAGGAGCAGACATTGAAATTCTTAACCCTTTCGTATGTCCTTTACATAATACAGAACCTTTGATGCATGTTGGCTCTCATTCCACAGATCACATTGAGTCCCAGCCAATCCACATTGACCCTGGAGGGCGATGACATTGACCGCTTTGACCAGGCCATGCAGCACATCTCCTACCTGAACTCCCGCCAGTTCCCCACACCCGGCATCAGACGGCTGAAGATTACAACCACAGTGAAGTATGTGCGATTTCCTCATCCCTTTATACTTCTGCAGGACTGCATGTCTCTATTGTGGAGGCTGGGTTAGACGTAAATTTAGTGTATACAGAACTTGTACCTGTTGATTAAATGTCTGTAACCAGCTTGTAATCCCACTTTTAAACAATATTTTATTTGGTCCTATTTAGAGCTGCTTATGCCATGCTAAGGAATTGCTCAAACACTGGTCTTCTTTTGGACACACACACACACACACAATTTTGGCATTTTCAAGAGCAAATTGCTGGAGAAGTATTTAAAGGAGAAGTGTGGCATTTAAATAAACAAACCTACATACTCCTCTTCATGCTGCAGCTGTTGCCCGCCAGCTCTAAGCTCAAGAACTGAGCGATCACACAACCTCTGATTGCTCAGTTCTCAGTCCCCTCTGAGCAGAGAGGGGTGAACATCGGTCACCGCTCTCTGTACTTACTGGAACGCCGGACTGTGGAAGGGGGGTGGGAATGGCTCACAGTGGCACACAGAGAGGCGGAGCCTGCTGCTGGTCTTCCAGAGACTGTACCAATTTTGTGACGTCAGCTGACAGTGGGAGAAGATGCTAGAGCAGTGATGGTGAACCTTGGCACCTCAGATGTTTTGGAACTACAGTTACCATGATGCTCCTCCACACTACAGCGTGCATGAGTATCATGGGAAATGTAGTTACAAAACATGTGGGGTGCCAAGGTTCGCTATCACTGTGTTAGAGTATGAAGGACTAGACTTAAAAGGAAGATATTACTCTTTTAGATGAAGTGGCCCCTTCACAGAGTTCGCCAAGAAAATCAGGACGTGCGTCTGCAATTTGACCATATTGTTTGTTGCCGTAGGTGCTTCAATGAGGAGACCTGTATCAGTGTGCCTGATGTGGATAGTTACGTCATGGTGCTGCAGCCCGAGGAGCCCAAGATCAGCCTGAGCGGCATTGACCATTTTGCCCGCGCAGCCTCGGAGTTTGAGAGCACAGAGGGCGTGTCCTTATTCCCAGAGCTTCACATCATCAGCACCATCACCCGGGAGGTGGAAGCCGAGGGCGACGGGGATGAGGATCCTACCGGTGAGTAAATATTTGTGCCTGGACACCGAAATATTTTTGTGTTTCCCAGACGTTTGCAGTAATATCGCGTGAAATAAAAAATATTGAACTACCTCTATTTTATTCTCTATGGTGTCTGCTTTCAGAAAATATGTAATGTTTGGGGGTTTTACATCATTTTTAGGGCTTAAACATGTGTGCAAAAACTGCTCTGGCAGCGAATAGGTTAAGGAATAGGAAAGTCCTAGTAATGGGGCTTATATTGGGTGTGTGGAGGACAGGGAGGGGGAATGAAATATTAGTGGGTCTCTTAGCGTAGCGTAGAGAATAAAATGTAGGTCAGTCCTGGATGCCTACAGTCAAAAACAACCAGCAACGCACGTATTTCTGGTGTTGGAAAATAAATAGTTCAGCACTAATGGGGTTGTTCAAAAAAAGAAAACCACTTTACCACCTGTCAGTGCATCATATTGTACATGGAGCATCCGCACGCCTCAAGTTATGTTCAGTGCCCCCAGAACCAATCACATCAATTGTATGGCAAGGCTGACAAGCGGTCCCAGGATAAGAATCTGTGCATGTGATATAAAAGATGTCAAGTAAAGATTAGTAATGTTTTCCAGACATTGAGGTGCTTTTTGCTTTGTTTCTTCCCCATTTAGTTCAAGAGTCTTTGGTTTCAGAGGAGATTATGCATAACCTGGACACCTGTGAGGTCACTGTAGACGGCGAGGAACTGAATCCCGACCAGGAGAGTCTCCAGCTGGATCTCACTCACCTGCAGCAGAAAGGGCTTGAAATGACCGGCTCTAACCAAGGGATCGTCATCACAGGTTAGTGTAATTGCTATAGGGTGTTACTTTGGGTAGGATGCCGAGGATGTGCTGGTGAGGTTATACAGGAAGGTAGTGCAAAGGTAATAGATATCCTGCAAATATGCAGTAACCCAGGGCTGGACAAATCTCAGGCACCAGGTCACTATGGCGACTAGAAATGAAGGCCGGGCACCTGGGCTTTTGTTAGCCGTCCGTATCTGCCTTCCACTTGTTGACCGCACTATACCCAGAAGACGGCTACAGTCATCCAGCTCTGAGAGGGTGTCTATTGACATACTCCCAGAACCCCACACATCCCGTGGGCTTACTTCGGGCACAGCTGATCACAGATCGAGGTAAGGGTCCAATCACAGTTGGGCTTTAGCATGTGATCAGCTGATTACATGTAAACAAATGGTGGTTATTAGCATTTCCTTCCTCAGCACTCTCTCTGTGAGGAAGGGAAAGCTGATAACCGGCTATCCTGTGATGTGGCACATTTACACTGATAATCAGGGCACCGATCATCAGCGCTGCCCATGGTGGTCGGCGCTGCCCGTGGCCGTCCGTCCGTCGGCGCTGCCCGTGGCCGTCCGTCCGTCGGCGCTGCCCGTGGCCGTCCGTCCGTCGGCGCTGCCCGTGGCCGTCCGTCCGTCGGCGCTGCCCCTGGCCGTCCGTCCGTCGGCGCTGCCCCTGGCCGTCCGTCCGTCGGCGCTGCCCGTGGCCGTCCGTCCGTCGGCGCTGCCCGTGGCCGTCCGTCGGCGCTGCCCGTGGCCGTCCGTCGGCGCTGCCCGTGGCCGTCCGTCGGCGCCGTCCGTCGGCGCTGCCCGTGGCCGTCCGTCCGTCCGTCGGCGCTGCCCGTGGCCGTCCGTCCGTCGGCGCTGCCCGTGGCCGTCCGTCCGTCGGCGCTGCCCGTGGCCGTCCGTCCGTCGGCGCTGCCCGTGGCCGTCCGTCCGTCGGCGCTGCCCGTGGCCGGCTGCCCGTGGCCGTCCGTCCGTCGGCGCTGCCCGTGGCCGTCCGTCCGCCGGCGCTGTCCGCCGGCGCTGCCCGTGGCCGTCCGTCCGCCGGCGCTGCCCGTGGCCGTCCGTCCGCCGGCGCTGCCCGTGGCCGGCCGTCAATGCCGCCTTGACAGTGTCTCCTGATCCGCACATCAGTGAAAAAAAAACTTATTTGCAAAATGTTATGAGGATAAAATAAAAGGTGTAGCCCCCCACCCCCCAAAATATATATATATATATTTTTTTTTGCTTAGCAAACAAAAAAAAACACATAGGTGATTAAATACCACCAAAATAAAGCTCTATTTCTCCCAAATTATAAAAAATGTGAGATGTGTACAGCGCATATACTCAGTGTGACAGCACTGAAAATTGGCCTGGGCAGGAAGGGGATGAAAGTGCCTGGTAGGCAAGAGGTAAAAAAAAAAAACTGTCAACTTTTTTTAGCTGACTTCTGGATTCAAAGCAAATATTTGTCAAGCCCTGCAGTAACCCATCCAGATTAATTTACTTATGCTGTGTGCTGTATATCCGGTTAGGTGTCATGTACACTGCTGCTCCCAAACTCAGGTTTAGGAGCTTTTTTTTTTTTTTGGGCCAAAGCCCCTGAACGCAATATAATAAAAGCCTATGTCCATGCACACAGGATTTTTAACGTTTTAACGTTAAAGCGGTAGTAAACTGCACAAAAAAAATGTCATATTGTGCTAGTATGCATTGCATACTAGCACATTATGAAAGACTAACCTAAAAACGAAGCCCTCCAGCGGCATGCTGACACTGCCTTCTATCTTCACTTGGTCTTCCTTCTGTGTGTGCGGGCGTTTTGACTCGCCTGCGCAGCGATGACGTCACTCCTGCGTATGTGCACAGAAGTCACGGGCATGGCTCTCTCTATGGGTGGCACGCTGTCCATTGAGAGCATGGTGCGCATGCGCCGGTGACATCATGACACTGCTAAAGTAAAGGAGATATTTACTTTCTTTTAGGCTTTTACTACCACTTTTATAATTTCCAGCAGTTTGTGATATAGCTCAAAACCTCTAAATGAAAGCCAGTTATTTTTTCTCGGTTTCTGAAGGCCTCAATAACGCTATTAAATGGAGGTGTCTCCTCAGAAATCTACGTGCCGCACCGAGCAGAAATAAACCATTTCATGTCTTTCCAGGTGTGGACACAATGGCCAACTACGAGGGGGTCCTGCATCTCATCCGCTACAGAAACTGGAATACCGCCACCCTGTTTGATCGTAAATTCAAACTGGTCTGTTCTGAGCTGAATGGGCGCTACAGCAGCAATGAGTTCAAGGTGGAGGTGAGTGTGAGAGAAACAGGGTCTTTATAGATTAAAGGGGGCACCCTGTTATGCAACTACTCTATGGAGGAGAGTGCAAAATCTGGTGCAGCTCTGCATAGCAACCAATCCGCCTCCAGGTTTTATTGTCAAAGCAGAGGTCCACATAAACAGTAAACCTCCGCTTTTCAGAACCCTCCCGTGTCACATTTGGTACCTTTCAGGGGGAAGGGGGGGGTGCAGATTCCTGTGTAATACAGGTATTTGCACCCACTTTTATGTGAAAAGACTCCCGCGGGAGTCACGCCGCTCGCGCATGCGCAGTAGGGAACCGGGCAGTGAAGCTGCAACGTCGAGAGGCGAGTGATTGCTCAGCTTCGGCTGCCGACATCGCAGGCGCGCTGGACAGGTAAGTGTTCATTTATTAAGTCAGCAGCTGCAGTATTTGTAGCTGCTGGCTTTTAAAAAAAAAAAAAAAAGAAAATTGAACTTAGAAGCCGATTGGCTACCATGCAGAGCTACACCAGATTTTGCAATCTCCAGGTTTACTATATCAACCCCAATATGTCCACCTGATTATAATGGATACCATGACATGCATATCTAAGCTCTGTGCAGTCCACTTGAATTCCTGTCCCCCATTATGGCTAAGCAATGTGTTTATGGATCTGCCTTGGTGCACAGAGGCGCAGTCATGCTTGATCAGGAAAGGGTCTTGCCTAAGGCCCCTTTCACACTGACATGTTTTTCAGGCGGTTTATCGCTTAAAATAGCACTGCTATACCGCCTGAAAAAATCGTGCCCTGCAGCCTTCAGTGTGAAAGCCCGAAGGTTTTCACACTAAAATGGTGCACTAGCAGGACCGCTCCAAAAGTCCTGCTAGCCGCATCTTTGGAGCGGTGAAGGAGCGGGATGTTTACCACTCCTCCACCGCTCCTTCACCGCTCCTTCCCATTGAAATCAGTGGGAAACCGCAGTAATACCGCTGGCAATGTGCCTCTAAAGAGGCACATTGCGGGTGGCATTAACCCTTTTTCAGTCGCTAGTAAGGGTTAAAACTGCACCGCTAGCGGCTGAATATCTCGGTAAATATGATGGTATAGCAGCGCTAAAAATCGCACCACTATGCCACCAGCGCACCGCTTGCGCCCAGTGTGAAAGGGGCCTAAGCCTGTTCCATCAAGGTTGAAAGTAAACAATTTTCTACAATCTTTGTATGCTGCAGCCTTAACAGCCTGAAAACACCAACTCAGTAATTTGGAAGGGTGTCCATACTTTTAGCCATATAGTGTAGAATTATGGAGTGGAAAGTTGGCAATTGTGTGAATGGCATGAAGGTGACAGATGCTGTATAAGCTGCTGGGAGGAAGAGATTTTCGCGTGACTCTTACTTTCCTATGGCGGCTTCCTGTGAGGCTTTACACAAATAGAAGGGCAGGCATCCACATCACACTTTGGCACTAACACACCCCTATGGGTAACTGCTAGAGAAGCTTCCTGTAAAATTAGAGTTCTCATATCCAAACATTCTGTTGAGATGTTAACACATTTTTACATCCCACTGTGAGGACATCGCACTCATTTTGGGGCAATTGTTTGTCGGGAAGCAAGTGCAGCTTTCCCAAACTAGCTATGAACCCAGTTTTACCGTTCTCTCAGGGTTCATGTACACTAAGGCCCCTTTGCCATGGGGCAGTGGAGGTGCGATGATGGTATAGCGCCGCTATACCGTCGTATTTATCGCAGTATTCGGACGCTAGCGGTGCGGTTTTAACCCCCGCTAGCAGCCGAAAAAAGGTTAATACCGCCTGCAATGCGTCTCTGTAGAGGCGCATTGCGGGCGGTATTACCGCGGTTTCCCATTGATTTCCATGGGTAGGAGCGGTAAACACCACGCTCCTATACCGCTCCAAAGATGTGGCTAGCAGGACTTTTGGAGCGGTGCTGCTAGAGCACCGCTTCAGTGTGAAAGCCTTCGGGGTTTCACATTGAAACCTGCAGGGCACGATTTTTTTCAGGCGGTATCTCGGCTATTTTTAGCGCTGAACCGCCTGAAAAACGTGTCAGTGTGAAAGGGGTCTAAGTGGTTGGGGGGGCAGTAAAACTATGAAACTGAGCCATGGTTTTTCTGCTCCCACTTTAGGCAGTGAAGGGGTGTGTATTATACTCTGCAGTGCTTTGCATTTCGGTGCAGTAAAAATGATCCCTGATGTAGCATTCACTGGTATGTATTGTCCACTAAGCACACCCCATTCAACTGAATGGGCGCCCCCCTGCAACCGTGGGATTCAAGTGGTTAAGTTCCTTGCCGCCTGTCAAATGCTCTGTGAAGAGTGTAAAATTGATATAGGCCAGGGATATGCAATTAGTGGACCTCCAGCTGTTGCAAAACTACAAGTCCCATCATGCCTCTGCCTTTGGGTGTCATGCTTGTGGCTGTCAGAGCCTTGTTATGCCTCATGGGACTTGTAGTTCTGCAGCAGCCGGAGGTCCACTAATTGCATATCCCTGATACAGGCGATAAATAAAAAATAGGACATTTCTGTAGGAGATAGATGGGGTAAATGTATAAATCAAGGGGTAAAATGTGGATGTTAGAAGATGTATGTAAAAAAAAAAAAAAAGATTTTTAAATAAAGATTATACAAAAAAAAAGAGTGTTAACGGAGTGAGTTTTGGTGTCTTTAGAAGGAATGAAGCGTCAAAGTTGTTCCTCGAGTTTTGTATGCATCATAACACTGACATTTTTTTGCCCTGATTCAGGTGAATGTGATCCACACAGCCAGCCCTGCTGAGGCCCCCAATCACATAGCAATTCAGCCCCAGTTTGTCCACAACGCCCATCACTCCTTCGAGGATCTCTCCGGACACAATCTGGTCAATCCACACCCGACATCAGGTACTGCTACTGTAACAGGATCGGACCTATGGGTCGATAATGCGTGGCTTATTTCATTCTTTGTTTTGCTTAAAGGGGTTGTAAAGGTTTGTTTTTTATTTTCTAAATAGATTCCTTTAAGCTAGTGCATTGTTGGTTCACTTACCTTTTCCTTCCATTTCCCTTCTAAATGTTGTTATTTTTCTTTGTCTGAATTTCTCACTTCCTGTTCCTCCTCAGTAAGCTTGCCCCATCATCCGAGCCGTTCTGGCTGGGGGTTAGTCAGCCAGAACAGCTTACTGAGGAGAAACAGGAAATGAGAAATTCAGACAAAGAAAAAAAAAACATTTAGAAGGGAAATGGAAGGAAAAGGTAAGTGACCCAACAATGCACAAGCTTAAAGGAACCTATTTAGAAAATAAAAAACAAACCTTTACAACCCCTATAAAGCTGGGAAAAAAAAAACAATGGCATTACCCTGATGATATTCATCAATTTGTTGACAATGTGACATTTTACCCCTTGTTTGTTTTAAAGCTTTAGCATACTTCAGCCTTTTGATTCTATTTTACGCCTGTAGAGAAAATAACCTTTTTTATTCCTGGTATTCATCAGTATAAAATTGTTTGTGTACACACAGCCTGACAAAAACAAATATGCATCTTTGTGGTTTGATTAGAAAGCTTGAGCTTGCTTACAGCGCCCTCTGCTGGTACCACAGTGTGATCATTGAAATCATATTGATTTTTGTATTGCAAGCCATGTCTAATGTCAGGGAGCTGCTAAATGTCATTATCCTAAGAGCCCTTTCACCCTATGATGACGGCTGCTTTAGTGGTAAAGCGCCGCTAGTTTTAGTAGGGCTTTTAAAACTGTTATAGGCCGCTTGCAGGGCACATTTAACACTGCAAGCGGCTGAGCAACGGGTTAAAACCGCCTGTGAAGCACTTTGCAGGCGGGGGCGGTATAAGAGCAGTTTATACACCGCTCCCACACCACCCCAAAGATGCTGCTTGCAGGCCCTTTTTTTCAGTCTGCAAGCACAAGGTCCCAATGTGAAAGCACACTGGGGAGGCTTGAGAGGTGCTTTACAGATGCTTTTTTTTTTAGTGCTAAGACACCTGAAAAGCACCTTCAGTGTGAAGGGGGTCTAATTGTATAGTATAGGACACAGGCTTGATAATCGTAAACCCTGGGCTGGTACCTTCAGGTGATTGGACACGGCAAAGCTTATGAGGACACACCCCTTGGTTGTTGTCCCCTCCCTCCCCCTAATAACTTTACTGTTATCCCTCAGTTTTTTGCTAGTGTCCCAGATTGATGGACCTATTTATATATATATATATATATATATATATATATATATATATATATATATATATATATATATATATATATATATATATATATAATATATATATATCTATCCTTTACTTTCCTCTCAATCAGAATCAACATTTTCTATGGGAAATTATACTGCAAAATACCTCCACAAATGCAGACAACCAAGAGTTGTTAAATTGCACACACAAAAAAAGTATTTTTCCTAACAAGTTCCTTCACGGCCATGTTGCAAAGATAAATACACCCCGATAAAAGTCTTAGGGCCCTTTCACACGAATGGTCCGTTTTTCATAATTCCGTTTACGGACTGCAATGGTTCCCTATGGGATCGCGGACGTTAGTCGCGGACGTTAGTGGATGAGTATCCGCTAACGTCTGTAATCACCCGCCTCTGTAAAGATACGCTTTTTCGGACGGAAGAAAAGCCTATTTTTCTTCCGTCTGGCGGATCGGATCGGATGAATACGTACATACAGTCCGTATTCATCCGATTCCCCATAGGGGAGAGCGGAGAAAAGACAGGGTGGTCCCTGCACAGTGTGCAGGGACCACCCTGTCAGCCGTCAGCTCAGCGGAGATTTTACGGAGAAATCCCCGCTGAGCAAACGGGCATACGGAGCGGATCAATACGGATCCGCTCCGTGTGAAAGGACCCTAAGAAACAAAGCTACATTTTAGATAAACAAGAATTTAACTACAGGTGAGTGTAATGATTCATTAAATGGGTGTCCAGCAAACAGCTGATTATAAAAGGGCGTTACTCAACCAAGGACACCCCTCCCATTTCATGGTGTCAGCAATGGTACCACATGGAAGAGAAATGTAACAAGGCCTGAGAGAAAATAATTTCTTTACACAAGAAAGGTGAAGGCTACAAGAAGATCAGCAAAGCTTTAGGCTTCATTCAGACAAGGCGGACTCCAGGTCAGTGGAAGATCTGTCTGCTGATCACCGGTGAGCCGGTGGATGACAAGTCCCTCTCTGCTCACGGAGCGGGGAGGGGCTTGTCGAGTGCCACCGTCTCCTATGGAGAGATCTGATGAAAACGGACAGCTTTCCCGGTGTCCAATCACCTGAAGGTACCAGCCCAGGGTTTACGATTATCAAGCCTGTGTCCTGTACTGTACAATTAGACCCCCTTCACACTGAAGGCGTTTTAGCATGTCAGTTTTCATCAGATTCATCACCCAATCCGATCCGCCATGGATGGATGGCAATGTATCGCCATACGTCCGATTTTAGTGCATCGGATCTGATGTCCGCAGACATGTCTCTGCTGACATCCGACGCTCCATATGCTTGCATATGCCGTTCCGGTCCGCCATCAAAACTGACAGGCAGACCTGAACGGTCCGACCGTGCGAAAGGGGCCTTAATTATCAGTCAGAAAACTGGAGCAAAAGTGATACAAAAAATGTACAAAGATAGAACTACAACCATCTCGCAGAGACGTCCAGGCCGTCCACAGAAGTTATCACCTCGACAGGGCTGTCTTCTGATGAGAAGGGGTGAAGGAAATCGCCATGCAAGTTCACTGCAGTTAGCTAAAGAAGTAGAAAGACAAACTGATTGTTTCCTGTGACACAATACAGTGTACACTGCAGAGGAATGGCATGCATGGGTGTCGTCCACTAAGGAAGCCTCTCCTAAAGCCCATACACGAAAAAGCCCACCTAAAATTTGCCAGGGCCCATGTTGAAAAAGACGACTAGGACTGTACTCTGGAGTGATGAGACCAAGATAAATGTTTTTGGAACTGGTGGCTTCAAAAGTGAGGAGTACAAAGAAAAATGCATGGTGTCTACAGTGACGCATGGTGGTGACCGTGTCCTTCTGTGGGGGTGCTTCTGGGGTTGGGGAGCTGCATGTCATTGATGGTATCAGGAATTCACAGATGTACTGCTCTATATTGAAAGAAGATGCTACCATCACTTCGTGCCCTTGGCCGTTGTGCACTTTTCCAACATGACAATGATCCAAAACACACATCAAAGGCCAGTGTTGCATTTCTAAAGAACAGGGTGAAAGTGATTGAGTGGCCGTCTCCTGATCTGAACCCAATCAAGGAACACCTATGGGGAATGCTGAAGAGACGAGCATCACTCTCCATCCATCATCCCGGCTCTAAAAGGGGTAGCTCTTGAAGAATGGAAATAGATCGGTGTTGCTTATGTCGCGTTCATTCCACGCCTAGAAGACTTGGTGCTGTCTGTACAAATCATGGAGGTCATACAAAATACTAGATGGAGTGGTTTTTGTTGTGGGGTGTAATTTATTTTTGCATCAACGAATTTCAGTAAAACTGAAGATTTTGACATCTAAGTAATATTACTTGCCTTTTATATAAGTAGGAACAAAGATTGTCTCTGGACAGCCGCACTCTGAACAAACTGTAGCCTTTATTAAAAGGACAGCACTACAAGTCACAGCAAAATAAAACCTGATTGCTGACGCGTTTTGCACTGAAACTAGTGCTTAGTCATAGCTGATGACTAAGCACTATGACTAAGCACTATGCTATGACTAAGCACTAGTTTCAGTGCGAAACGCGTCAACAGTCAGATTTTATTTTGCTGTGACTTGTAGTGCTGTCTTTCTTTTAATAAAGGCTACAATTTGTTCGGCTGTCCAGAGACAAGTCTTGTTCCTGCTTTGCTAAGTGCATTGCCTGCACCTGAGTTGTCTGCAGCGGAGGATATTCATCTGGGTTCCCGCCTGGAGCGGCTATCCCCTTTTCCCTTAACCTTATTTTCATGTAATGAGCTAAACAAATGTTCTATAGAACTCAGTTTTGTCAACATTTTGGAAATTCTTTTTGTGTTCATTGAGATATTGTTTAGGATCGTACTTTTCAAAAGGTGTGTTCTCATTGATGCTGAGCACTGTAATCTTTATTCTCTCTGTATTCTGACACACAATGATGGTCTGAGGGGGAGGGGAAGGACCAGCTGACCTCAGAGCAATCACATTATAGTGTCTGTTGTACCTCTCATCCTTGGTTTCTCTTCTGCAGTTGTTCCCAGCGCAGCCACCATCGTCATTGTGGTCTGTGTGAGCTTCCTAGTCTTCATGATCATCCTTGGAGTGTTTCGTATCCGCGCCGCTCACCAGCGCACCATGACCGATCAAGAAACGGGCAAAGAGAATGAGATGGACTGGGATGACTCGGCCCTCACCATCACCGTCAACCCCATGGAGGTGCGTGAAATGCCAAACTTTCATCCACATCGGGACACATGTGGACAGGTTACATCTGAGCCATTATTGGTTTTGCTGAGCAAAGTGTGATGGATATGAATGAGACACGGATCTATGGGGGGGGGGGGGGGGGGGGGGGGGGGGCTTTGGCTGTGTGGAAAGCGGCTCCATACTGGCCGGGTTCAGAGGGCCTCCTAAAGGGCTGTCTACAGTTGCCTTGTCCCAACTAGTTCACACTACACATGTGCAGACTGGAATATTTTGTTTAGTTTTTTCGTTTTCGTTTGGAAAATAAATTTATTTAGTTACTCCCGAAAATCGTTTTGATTTATGTCTTTTCGTCGGAAAAGTTTTCGTCCGGAAAGGACTTTTAACGATGCTTTGTCGAATTTTCGTCGTTCAATTCGACAAAGCATCGAAAATAGTCGTTCTGAATACAGTGAATAGGTAGAAATTGAACGATGAAAATTCAACGATTTTCGATGCTTTGTCGAATTTTCGTCCAATTCCTACCTATATTCACTGTATTCAGAACAACGACTTTCGATGCTTTGTCGAATTGAACGACGAAAATTCGACAAAGCATCGAAAATCATCGCCGAACAGCGACCTATTTGGGGTGTTTTGGCGAGTTCATGTGAACTTTAGAACCCTGTTAAAGTCTATGGGACTCGAACGTTTGAAATCTAAAGTGCTAATTTTAAAGGCTAATATGCAAGTTATTGTAATAAAAAGTGTTTGGGGACCCGGGTCCTGCCCCAGGGAACATGTATCAATGCAAAAAAAAGTTTTAAAAACTGCAGTGTTTTTGGCAGCAGTGATTTTAATAATTCCTTTAAGTGAAACAATAAAAGTGAAATTTTCCTTTAAATTTCGTACCTGGGGGGTGTATAGTATGCCTGTAAAGTAGCGCTTGTTTCCCATGCTTAGAACTGTCCCTGCACAAAGTGTCATTTCTGAAGGAAAAAAAGGCAATTTAAAATCACTCGCGGCTATAATGAATTGTCGGCTCCCCGCAATACAGATAATATCCCCTTAATATCCATACCAGACCCTAAGGTGAGTGATTTTAAATGACTTTTTTCCTTCAGAAATTACACTTTGTGCAGGGACAGTTCTAAGCACAGGAAACAAGCGCTACTTTACAGGCATACTATACACCCCCCTAGGTACGAAATGTAAAGGAATATTTCAATTTTATTGTTTCACTTAAAGGAATTATTAAAATCACTGCTCCTGAAAAAATGTCCGCTTTTTAAAACTTTTCATGCATTGATACATGTCCCCTGGGGCAGGACCCGGGTCCCCAAACACTCCCCTGGGGCAGGACCCGGGTCCCCAAACACTCCCCTGGGGCAGGACCCGGGTCCCCAAACACTCCCCTGGGGCAGGACCCGGGTCCCCAAACACTCCCCTGGGGCAGGACCCGGGTCCCCAAACACTCCCCTGGGGCAGGACCCGGGTCCCCAAACACTCCCCTGGGGCAGGACCCGGGTCCCCAAACACTCCCCTGGGGCAGGACCCGGGTCCCCAAACACTCCCCTGGGGCAGGACCCGGGTACCCAAACACTCCCCTGGGGCAGGACCCGGGTACCCAAACACTCCCCTGGGGCAGGACCCGGGTACCCAAACACTCCCCTGGGGCAGGACCCGGGTCCCCAAACACTTTTTAGAACAATAACTTGTATATTAGCCTTTAAAATTAGTACTTTCGATTTTAAACGTTCGAGTCCCATAGACTTTAACAGGGTTCTAAAGTTCACACAAACTTTTGGTCTGTTCGCAGGTTCTGGTGCGAACCGAACGGGGGGGTGTTCGGCTAATCCCTACTAAATATCACATTTTTACCAATTATTTAAAATGACCTTTTTAATTCAGAAGAGCACATACTCATGTTAATTATTGTCAGTTACCCCTTTGGGGAAAGTTTGCCCTGTTTCCTGCCGCTGTTGTAGAAAAATATAGAAATCTCCCCATTTGCGTTGTCCCAACACTTCCAGTCCTAAGAGTAAGCAGGGGGAAGTCTTTGCAAAAGGGACACTAAAATAATAATAAAAAACAGATTTTGTCTGGTGTTGGCCTTCAACCCCTTTGGCACTGACCTAACGCAAATATGCGGCCTTTCGGTGGGTGGGCTTTGAGGCGAGTGACCGCATATTTGTGTACATTAGTGTCAATAGAGCATGCACCCTGAGCGCTCCCATCCCAGTAAGACCCCTTTCACACTGAGGCAGTTTTCAGGCATATAAGCGCTAGAAAAAGCGTGAAAACTCCCTCCAAATCATTACAATGGGTGCTTTCACACTCGGGGTGGAGCGCTTGTGGGACCTTCGGAAAAGTCCTGCAAGCAGCACCTTTTGGGGAGGTTTGGGGGTTGTATACAGCACTCCCAAAATTCCCCTTCCCATTGCAATGAATGGGCAGCACTTCCGAAGTGCCTGAAAAGCCTTTCGGAAGCGCCGCAACACAGACGTTTTTAACCTCTTCATTTGGGTTAAAAGCGTTCCGCTAGCGGGCAAAAAGTTCCACTTAAACCTCCTAAACCTTGTGGACGGCCTTCCCAGAAGAGTTGAAGCTGTTATCGCTGCAAAGCAAGGGCCAACTCAATAATAAACCCTACGGACTAAGACTGGGGTGTCATATGTGCGTGTAAAGGCAGGTGTCCCAATACTTTTGGTAATATAGTGTAATTATTGCGAAGTCGCTGTATTTGCTGGTCATGGAGTCTATGGAATAGGCACTGAATATTTTGGTAACACTTTGATAAAAGGGCCGACGTGTGAATTATTATTACAGTGGAACCTCGGATTGCAAGTAATGCGGTTAACTTAAACATCCTAACTCTGTTTGCGAGTGTTGTCTCACAAAACCAGCAGTATTCAAGCCACAGCAGTGTGCAGTACCGCGTTTGGCCTAAGGTGGGGGGGGGGGGCACGGGAGCCGAATAACGCAGTTCGGAAACACTTGGAAATATGCAGTTTCTGAGCTTTGTCGAGGTCAGCCGAGCTGTCCTCGGCCCTTTCCGTGTGTTCCGGAGGCTCTCCGGTGCCCCCCCCCCCACCTCTGGCCGAATGCGGTATTGCATGTCATAGAAGTCAATGCGGGAAAAACGTTTTTCATTTTCATTGACTACGATGGGGAAACTCGCTTTGATATGCAAGTACTTTGGATTACGAGCATTCTCCTGGAACGGATTATGCTTGTAATCCGAATCTCCACTGTATTATTATTATTCAGGATTTATAAAGTGCCAACAGTTTACGCATCACTTTACAGTGGTTTAGGCCGCGCTTTACAGTGTCATTTAGGCCGTGCTTTACAATGTTGTTTACTCCGCGCTTTACAATGTCGTTTACGCCGCACTTTACAATGTTGTTTACGCCGCACTTTACAATGTTGTTTACGCCGCACTTTTCAATGTTGTTTACGCCGCACTTTACAATGTTGTTTACGCCGCGCTTTACAATGTCGTTTAGGCCGCACTTTACCATGTAGTGTACGCGGCGCTTTACCATGTAGTGTACGCGGCGCTTTACCATGTAGTGTACGCGGCGCTTTACCATTGTAGTTTACGCCGCGCTTTACAATGTAGTTTACGCCGCGCTTTACAATGTAGTTTACGCCGCGCTTTACAATGTAGTTTACGCCATGCTTTACAATGTAGTTTACGCCGCGCTTTACAATGTAGTTTACGCCGCGCTTTACAATGTAGTTTACGCCGCGCTTTACAATGTAGTTTACGCCGCGCTTTACAATGTAGTTTACGCCATGCTTTACAATGTAGTTTACGCCGCGCTTTACAATGTAGTTTACGCCGTGCTTTACAATGTAGTTTACGCCACGCTTTACAGTGTCGGTTAGGCCACGCTTTACAGTGTCGGTTAGGCCGCGCTTTACAGTGTCGGTTAGGCCGCGCTTTACAGTGTCGGTTAGGCCGCGCTTTACAGTGTCGTTTACGCCGCGCGTTACAATGTCGTTTACGCCGCGCTTTACAGTGTCGGTTTACAGTGTTGTTTAGGCCGCGCTTTACATTGTAGTTTACGCCGCGCTTTACAATGTAGTTTACGCGGCGCTTTACAATGTAGTTTACGCGGCGCTTTACAATGTAGTTTACGCCGCGCTTTACAGTGTCGGTTAGGCCGCGCTTTACAGTGTCGGTTAGGCCGCGCTTTACAGTGTCGGTTAGGCCGCGCTTTACAGTGTCGGTTAGGCCGCGCTTTACAGTGTCGGTTAGGCCGCGCTTTACAGTGTCGGTTAGGCCGCGCTTTACCGTGTAGTTTACGCTGCGCTTTACAATGGTTTCTTACGTGTTTTGTTTTTTTTGTCCCCCCTGCTACAGACCTACGAGGACCAGCACAGCAGTGAGGAGGAAGAAGAGGACGATGATGATGAAGAGAGCGAGGATGGAGAAGACGATGACATCACCAGCGCCGAATCAGAAAGCAGCGAGGAAGAGGAGGGAGAACAAGAGGAAGACCAGCAGAATGTTAACCGGCAGCAGCAACTGGAGTGGGACGACTCCACTCTGACCTATTGATCTCCGCTGCCGCCGTCATTTTGCACCCAGTCACCACAGCACACGCCCCCCTCTCTTCCCGCAGGCGCACCGTGTACAAAGTCATTCCAGACACATCCCACCTGCCTCACGGAACAACCATACTTCCTCTCTTCCGCCTGCTGAGTGGCTGGGGTTCATCATTTTTCTCAGTGTTCCAATCCATTCTGCGATTACCACGCCCTCTTCTCGGAGGGGCGCAGCTCTCTCTGGACTACAGGTTTCATTCCTTTTATTTTCCGAAAAAAATAAAAAACGCAAACCTTTCGGTTTACTGACGAGGGGCACAGGGACTCCACAAAGCCTGGTGATCTTATTGTTTTTTTGTTTTTTTAATGTTTTTCCTCCACCCAAAGTACTGCATGGTCCAATATTGGCAACATCCTCTGATACCGAAAAAGAACCCCTTTAACTGTCCGAGGTGCCAGTCTCTGCCTTTGGCCTTCACTGCTTGGCAGCTTTGCCCGGTGGCTCCGCTGATGGTGAAAGGGGGCTTGTAGAAGACTAACTTTTTAATATTTTTTTTGTAAATATGTTGAAATCAATGTAATTATGTCCATGTTGGTGGTGTAAAAGGGGTTTGGAGTCATAAAATGCAGGTTGGCACTTGTGACAGCCTGGCACAGCCTCAGTGAGGTGATTTTTTTTTTTTTTAATTTTCCAAGGCTGGCAGAGGTCTGCAGGAGACTGAGGCAGTTTCTTTTTACATCTCACTGCCGAATGATTCTCCTTCGTTCTGTCGGCTCGGTACGAATGACTGTCTAGCTAGAAAGTACAGAGCTGCAATGACTCCTGGTGGCCACAAGATGTCAGTCTGCTGACTTCCAGGGCAACGCGCTGTGCCCCATATATATGTACAGCACATCAGACCTCACTCTGCAGCCAAGATCGATCGATCGTCCCTTTGCTTTTATTAATGTCACTTTTCTGCAGAGCAGTTAAAGATATAGACGTATGGGTACTTCCAGGCCCCCCCCAGTGGGGGAGTTTTATTATTCTGTCGTCAGTGGTCGGGAAGGCATTGGCAAACGATTGCGAGGTTTAGTCGCCCACGTTTGTTCCGGCTCGTTTAGCTGGGCGATAATACTGTTTACATGAAAGTTTCCTTTTATTTTCTACTTTCTTTTTTTTTTTATAAACGCACGGGTTCGTTTAATAAAGCGGCGCACACTACCCCACAACAGCAAGCCTCAGATCCAGAATAAGTGGCTTTCTATTTGTTTGCTGCGGCGGGGGGGGGGGGGGGGGGGGGGGGAACTATGCGCCTTTTTTGTTTTGTTAGGCCCGTGCGTGCTTTAAAAAGAGCAGGCAAGGAAAATGAGGTGAGCGTTTGAGCTGGGCTGTCCCAGAGGTAGCGGTATAAACCGTTTATGGTTTTCTGGCGACTGGGTAGGTGCCCGGCGCTGCAGGGAATGTAGTAAGTGCTTAGTAACTGTTAATCACTGTATTTTGGGGGGGGGGGGGGGGGGGGGTGAGTAAGCCCATTGGCCTTCCAGCCGTTGTAGGATCAGCGATCCCTTGCAAGGCAGTGCTGGAGTTTGTATACGCACAGCAGCTGGAGGGCCATGCGTTTTCCATCTCTCTGGAAGAATCCCTTCTTTTGTGGAAGGATCTTTAGGTATTAAATATTAACCTACTGGTAAATCATCTCTAAGTTATGAGGGCCACCGAACCAAACCTCAGGAGTTGTTTATCACAAAGCCGATCTCTCATTGGAAACCGAATGAAGATCTGGCGGTTTCCTCCCCCGGCAACCGGGACCTCTTGCTCTGCCAGGTTGCTCGGGCGCAACAAGAAGAGAGTTCAGTCATACGACCGTTTTTGTACAAATGTCAGAATTGTATTATGTCTTTGAAAAGCGTTCAAAGTGACTTCCCTTCCATCTGATTGGAGGAGTACAAGTATGAAAGTTACGGATTACACAGCTGAGAACACTAACAGGCTTTACTTTACTAGTACACTGAAGTATCAATGTGCCGACACACACAATCACCAATAGGATATTGTTATCAGAAGTTTCATTACTAAAAAGCAAGGCCCAATGGGTTGGTGATGAGTTTCTGAACACCGCTGTCCTTCGAGATATACAGTATATACAGTGGGTATGGAAAAGAATCTCCCCTTTAAAATAATCGCATATTGTTGCTTTGCAGCCTGAAAAAGAAGACAAGACAGTTTTTGTTTTATCCAGGTGTGCTTAGTGCAACTTATAACATCCAAGTGAAAAATACAACGCCAACATGTCAAAAACAAAACACAGTCATTGAGTTGGAAAAAGGATCACCCCCGTTGTCAGTATTTTGTTGAACCACCTTTTTGTTTTAGACCCCTTTCACACTGAGGCAGTTTTCAGGCGGTTTAGCGCTAGAAATAGCGCCTGTAAACTGCCTCTCATGTCTCCCTAGTGCAGTGTTTTTCAACTCCAGTCCTCAAGGCACACCAACAGGTCATGTTTTCAGGCTTTCCATTATTTTGCACAGGTGATTTGATCAGTTTCACTGCCTTAGTAATCACCACAGCCATTTCATCGGAGGGAAATCCTGAAAACTTGACCTGTTGGTGTGCCTTGAGGACTGGAGTTGAAAAACACTGCCCTAGTGTGAAAGCCCGAGTACTTTCACACTGCGACGGTGCGCTTGCAGGACGGGAAAAGAAGTCCTCCAAGCAGCATCTTTGGGGCGGTGTATACCACGCTCCTACACCGCCCCTGCCCATTGGAATGAATGGGCAGCGCTTCCAAAGTGCCGAAACACTGGCAGTTTTAAACTCTTTCTTCGGCCACTAGCAGGGATTAAAAGCACCCCGTTAGCGGCTGGAAAGCAGCCTTACCGCTAACGGCCCGCCACCCCAGTGTGAAAGGGGCCCTAATCACAGCCTTTAGTCTGTTGGGATTTGTCTCTACTAACTTTGAACATCTACACTTTGCAATATTTGCACACTTTTCTTTGCAAAGAACAAACACACACACACACCCCCCATCACAAAGGGTACAGTGCACATCAGGGCATGGTACAGAGCTCAGCACATCAGGACACAGCAGCTTCCTACGCTACTCTGCATGCTGGCTAAGGCTGGATTCAAACTTGTCCTACAAACGCTCCGACATTGGGAGCTCATGTCGCACGACGTGTGGAAATCAATGTTTCCCTATGAGAGACGTCTTAACTGGTCCGACACAAGTCTGTCTGACTTTGAAAACGCTCCCTGTACTACTTTGGTCCGACATTGATCCTACTTCAGCCCATTGAATATCATTGAAGTCCAAAGTAGGATCCTTGTCCTTATCAGACATCCGACATGTGATTACAGCAGCAGTAAAAGGAATTTATCTCTCTCTGGGATTGTTTTGATTGGTCAAAGAACAAGTCAGACCATCACAAAGTCGGTTCAAAGTAGTATCCTGTTCATGAAAGTCGGATGGATGTAGGACCAATGTAGGATGAATGTAGGACCGATGTCGCAGAGCAAAGTAGGATGAAAGTCGCACTGCTGTCGTGTAGTATAGTGTGAACCCAGCCTGAATCTCAATCTACCCGTCAGGCGCCAGCTGTCGGCGATTGACGGGTAGATCGCCGCGGACCTACGATGCAGATTAGGCGGCCACTGTAACTGGCCCACGGAAGCTCCCGGTAGTCCCGATGGCCAGTCCATCCCTGCCGCGGCACCGCCCCTGCATCCACTGCCACCCCCAAGGCCTGGCCTCGGTGGCCTTGTCTGGAATCCGGCCCTGCCTCCATGCTTTACTGTAGGAATGGTGGTATTTGCCTGGTGAGCTGTATTGAATTTCCACCAGACATATCGTTTGGTGTTGCGTAAATACAGCTGGATAAAACAAAAACCGTGTCAGTCTTTATTTCAGGCTGCAAAGCAACAAATTGTGATTATTTTACAGGGGGTGATATTTTTCTATACCCACTGTGTGTATATATAGATGTCACTGTTGCCGTCTCGGTATGAATTATTGATGTGTACATATTTGAATGCTGCTAGCTCTCTCTCTTTTATTTCATTTTTATAAACAACTTGTAAGTCTTTTGGTTCTGTGGCCTGATGAAGGTTAGTTCGGGTATAAATGGAGGTTTTTAGGTGAAAGGACTTGACGCGTTTGTACTGTCCGAAATGAAACTGGTAAAGTTTGTTTTGTGCTTGGTAAGTTGAAGGTGTCCTTTGTTGGAAAGGTGAGAGGAATTGATAGGGGGGGGGGTAAATTCTCTGCTCAGCGGAGGCAGCTTTTTAGTTCAGTAAGATACCAGCGACGTCGCCTGCACACGCAAATATTCGATCAATCTTAAAAAAAAAAAAAAATAATACAAAATCTGCCTCCGCTGCGTAAACTTTTATTTTGTTGTTTCTAAGCAGGATTTTAAGATGTCGATCACTACAATTGGTTTGTGCAATGATCACACGTAACCAGCAGGGGTCAGCATTGTACAGGCTCCCGAGTCTCCATCTTGCACAGAGTGTCAGGAGGGCTGCAGACTTGACTGGCTGTTTTTTCTGTTTCGTTTACCATAAGTGTAAATTCTTAGATTTTTACGTAAGATAAAATGGGGGGGAGGGGTGGAAATTGTTTTAATGACTTCTGTGATAACGTGATACACATAACTGCTAGCTCTCGAATTATCGGAGGAGATTTGATCTTCTGACCTCCCGTCGTCCTGTGTTTTTGTTGTGTAGATCTGTACATCCATTTTAATCTCACCGTAGCTGCTGTACGTAGACTTTAAAAATGTATGAAAAAAAAAAAAAATTATGAAAAAAAAAAAAAACGGCAACCTGTAACACGACTGCTAAGGCATTCTAAACTTTTTGATGCTGTATGTAGCCGCGCATTGGATGTAACTTTCAGATTTGTATATTGGTGATAGGTCAGTTTGAACAGTCTATAAGCTACAATAAATTTCTGGATCTAAGTTCCCATGATCTCTTGCTTCTTCATTGCAGCGTGTGAGTATTGTTTTTGGTTTATGATGTATATTGGGGGGGGGGGGGGGGGGGGGTTGTTTCTGAAAACAATTGCAAGTCCTCTATTTCCAACTTTCCCCATGGTGATGGGTGACAACTCCCCTTATGGCCGACTGCTAGGCTTTGTCATATGAAAAATAAAAGAGCCCGCTCACACTTCATCTTCCTGTTGTAAATCGTGTTTCTATGGAGCAGCCCATAACCAAGTGTTAAGGAGTATTGCTGCTTGCGTTACTTTTTTTTTTAATTTTTTAAAGAGAAATATGGGGTTTATCCTTTTGCTTGTGAGGTACTTGTACATAAAAACAATCATTCCAGCCCTCTAAAAAATGCCCCCTTTCTGTTAAAATCAAAGTAAATAACTATTGGGGGGGATTCTCACGCCAACAATTTACCCCCTTTCTTTCTCCTCTGTGTGACGTCAGCTTTGGGCTCTCCCCCTCGCAGATCAATTCTTAGACAGCCTCTATCTGCACACTGTGTAGCTGTATGAAATGCTGCACAGCCATTTTTTTCCTAGGAACTTCTCAGGTCAGCATAGCAGGCAACTACAGTGTGCAGACACAGAATGGATATGAGCTGTGGGCAGGAGGGGGAGATGAGCTGTGCTGCCTGTTCCCACACTGTGTACAGTACAGAGATGGGGGAGGGTTGTGCCCATTAAGCTCCTTCTCACATCACTGTACTGCACAGTGTCGGCACAGGCAGCACAGCTCCTCTCCTCTCCTCCCCTTCTCACATGGCACACAGCTCAGATCCATTCTCTATCTGCACACTGTGTAGCTGCCTGCTAGGCTGCCGTTCTGACCTGAGAAGTTTCCAGATAAAAAAAAATGGCTGTGCAGCATATCATCCAGCTACACAGTGTGCAAATAGAGGACAGATCTGAGCTGTGTCCCATGTGAGAAGGAGAGGAGCTGTGCTACCTGTGCTTATGTTATGTGCAATACAGAGATGTGAGAAAGAATTCAATAAGCAACAACCCTCTTCAACACCTCCTCCTATATCCAGCCATGTCTATAGCATTTATGTATTTTCCACTTTTTTTTTTTGCACAGTGCCTGAACATGTTTACCGTTCAGGGGTTTGCTTGCACACTAAGCACAGCCATATCTCCCAGTGAAGAAGGGAAAGGGGGGGGGGGGTGGATTGCAGAATTTTTAACAGTCCCCTCTAAATTTTCAAGCAGCAAATAGACTGTTACTGGGACCTACGTGACAAATGACGTGCCCCTGCTCCAAAAACGAAAGGACGGAGGATAGAAAGAAACAGCCGATTCCTGATTATGGTAAGATTTGTTAATTATTTAACCTATCGGATAGTCATTTAACCACTTGCCTACTGTGCACCTACACCCCCTTCCTGCCCAGACCAAATTTTAGCTTCCGGCACTGCGTCGCTTTAACTGATAATTGCGCGATCATGCGACACGGCTCCCAAACAAAATTGGCGTCCTTTTTTCCTCACAAATAGAGCTTTCTTTTGATGGTACTTGATCGCCCGTGCGGTTTTTTTTTGGGCTATAAACAAAAAAAGAGCGTACATTTAAAAAAAAAAAAACACAATATTTTTTGCTATAATAAATATCCCATTTTAAAAAATAAAATACAAATTTATCTCAGTTTAGGCCGATATGTATTCTTCTACATATTCTTGGTTAAAAAAAATAAAATCGCAATAACCGTATAGTGACTAGTTTGCACAAAAGTTATATTGCCTACAAAATAGGGGAGATAATTATGAATTTTTTTTTTTTACTAGCAATGGCGGCGAGCTGCGTTTTTTTTTCGGGATTGCGACATAGCGGACACATCTGACACATTTTTGGGACCATTCACATTTATACAGTGAACAATGCTATAAAAATGCATTGATTACTGTATAAATGTGACTGGCAGGGAAGGGGTTAACACTAGGGGGCGGGGAAGGGGTTAAATGTGTGTCCTAAGTAGTGTACTAACGGTAGGGGGAGGGGGGGTGACCGATTGTGTCTCTATGGAAAAGGGACACAGATCGGTCTCCTCTCTCCCTGACAGGACGTGTGGCTCTGTGGTTACACACAGAGCTCCACGTCCCTGCTTAGTTACTGGGCAATTGCGGGTGCCCGGCGGCCGCCGGGCACACGCACTGTGTTCCCAGTAACGTGACAGGTGCGTGCGCCCCCTCCCTAGCGGCTTTAAATGACAGGACGTCATATGACGTCCTGTCAGAACAATAGAGCATTCCGCCCGCTGTCATTTGACAGCGGGCAGGTGTTAAGTGGTTAAGCTGCACCAGTTTATTTCGGATCCATTGGTATACGTGGTAAACACGAGACATAAAGGTACAATACAGATGTGTGTGAGTTTAGAACATGACCGTAGGGCTGGGGAAAAAAGTCGATTTGAGTCTAGAATCGAGTTGAGAGGTCAAATTGATTCGGATTTTTTTTTTTTTTTTAGATTGGATATATTTTTTTCACCAGGACCGGCACTGACAGTGCTGGCCCTGAGGAGCTGCGGGCAGGAGTTTTTAGGCGAGACAGTGGCTTCAGCCTAGTCAGCGTGGCCGGACGCTGCAGACTAGGCCGAAGCCGCCTTACCTAAAAACTCCTGCCCCGCAGCTCCTCAGGACCGGCGCTGTGTCCATAAAAAAAGAAAACTTGATTCGAATCGGAATCAAGTTTTGTTTTTTTGTTTTGTTGAATCGCAGTTCTTTTTTGAGAAAATCGCCCAGCTCTACACGACACCCAGTCTATGTCCTTGAATATTCCTTCTCCACTTTGCATAACTACTAACTTGTGAAAACAATGTTGCAGCGATGCACAAAAAGCACATGCAACACTGATATATGGAGAGCGCTCTGGAGAATGTTTTCATCGATGTCTCTGTGCTGCATTCATCTTTCCTTTTGACCCCGACTTGTCTCCCAGTTCCTTCCCCTGAAAAACATCCTCACACCATGCTTCACTGTAGAGATGGGATTGGCCTGGTTTCCTCCAGACATGATGCTTGCCATTCAGCCCAAAGAGTTGATTGAATTTAGTTTCTCATGGTCGTCCTTCAGGTGCCTTTTGCAAACTCCATGTCCACTTTACTGAGGAGTGACTTCCGTCTGGCCGCTCTACCATACAGACCTGATTGGTGGAGTGCTGCAGAGATGGTGGTTCTTGTGGAAGGTTCTCCTCTCTCCACAGAGAAATGCTGGAGCTCTGTCACAGTGACCATCAAGTTCTTGTTCACCTCCCTGACTAAGGCACCTTATCCCCCGGATCGCTCAGTTTGAACAGACGGACCGCTCTAGGAAGAGCCCTGGTGGTTCCAAACGTCTTCCATTTATGGTTGATGGAGGTCACTGGGCTTATTGGGACCTTCAATGCTGCAGAAATGTTTCTGTACCCAGTGGGCGTGTTCATTTTTATGCTCACTATTCCCTTGACCCAAAACTGAGAAATGATGGTGGTTGTGGGTGGGGGTTATCTTGTGCTCGCCAACTTCATTTTTGTGCCAGTGCCCATTTTTTAGGTGGCAGTGCAAGAATTTGAATTCCCATGTCTGACAATAGATTTCAAGTGGGATTAAAAAAACAAAAGGATTTTGTAATAAACCTTTTTGAATGGGTTGGCAAAGGATTAGAATCCCTGTCCGTATGTTTTTCTTTAGCAGGGTCTCAGACAGCAATAAAATCCTCTCTATTTAGAAAGTGATAAGATCCAAAATGTTAGTTTTCACCCAAAGAGGAAGTAAAGGGACATCTGTTACGATGACATCTAAAGAGGGATTGCTTCATCTGAAGTCCTATGGTGTCCCTTGCACATTTCATTTGACTTACCAGCTGTCCCCTGCCCCACTTCTGGAACCTCTGGGGTTTGGACACGACGGCTGCACACAAGGTTTGTGGGAAGCTTTTCATCGCTCCACAGCCATACTAGTTCAATGATTTCCTCCTGATACAAGACCCTATTCTGCCATCTGGCACCGACAATGGAGCACCATTTCTCCCACTAACACCACTAATGGGGCACAACTCCTCCCTATGATACTAATGTTTACTCCTACTGATGCCAGGAAAATTTTCACTCCCTCTGGCTAAAGTCCAGCCTCCAAGAGGCAACAAAGAATTGTTGGGAGAGGGGGGGGGCGCGCAACAAAGAATTGTGGGGGGGCGTGCAACAAAGAATTGTGGGGGGGGGTGCAACAAAGAATTGTGGGGGGGCACGCAACAAAGAATGGGGGGGGGGGCGCGCGCAACAAAGAATTGGGGGGGCGGCGGCGCAACAAAGAATTGGGGGGGCGGCGCAACAAAGAATTGGGGGGGGGCGCAACAAAGAATTAGGGGGGCGCAAAAAAAAATTGTGGGGGGGCGCAAAAAAAAAATTGTGGGGGGGGGCGCAACAAAAAAAATTCACCATGCCTCTTTCCAAATAACCTTGGAATGTCTTCTTTCCAAAAAGGGGTGATGTGGGGGGGCATTTGTACTTTACTGTCTTGTTTAGGGTCTCAAGAAATGAGCTAGGCCATCAAGTACTTCAGGTGTGATCAATTTTCAGATATTGGCCCCATAGCTTGTGGACTCTCTAACTTTCACAAAGACCAAATAATATACACCAATTTGTACTTTTTTCACCAAAAATATGTAGCATAAATTTTGGCCAAAATTTATGAAGAAAAATTACAAATTCTCAAAATTTTATAACAGATATTTATTTATTTTTATTTTTTTTACAGAATGTAGTCTTTCGTAGCACAAAAAAAAAACTGATTAAATACCACCAAAAGAAAGCTTTGTGTGAAAAAAGACAACAATGTCATATGGGGATGACCGAGTAATTGTCATTCAAATTGTGAGAGCACCGAAAGCTGGAAACTGGTCTGGTTAGGAAGGGGGTCTAAGTGCCCGGTGGTCAAGAGGTTAAAAACTCAAATGTCTGCATCTGAACACTATATAAACAAAGGCTATGCCTCAGTGTAGTATTTATTAAAAAGGACATACAATGATCAGGTAAAACTGCATACAAATATTATATCATGCCGCTACTCACATATAACACCGGCTCGGAATTTAAAGGAGAGGATTCCTCACACTCCACAGAGTGACATCATCAAAGTGTGTTTGCTGCACTTAAAGAGGTGTTCCAGCCGCAATTTTTTTTTTTTTAAAGTCAGCAGCTACTAACAGTGTAGCTGCTGATTTTAAATAGGGACACTTACCTTGTCCTACTTGCCCGCGCCATCACCTACTTGCCCGCGCCTTGTCCTACTTGCCCCCCGACGCCGGTCCCACCATCGATCCCGGTCCCGCGACGCCATCCACACTATGGGCTTCACTGCCCATTTCCTACTGCGCGAGTTCCCAGAAAGCAGCGCGCCCCATTCACAAGCAGAAGAAAAGACACCGCGGTGTGTAAGAGGCAGATTACGGACTTAGCAACAGGTATTTCGGGTGAGTATTTTTTTTTTTTTCACTTTTTTTTTTTATTTAATTTTTTTAAGCTAGATGGGCAAATGTTGTTTTCCTGGGTGGAACTCCACTTTAATTGTGTAACCACCAAGGTAAGCACGTCTTTATATAACCAACGTTTGTAATCATCACAGCGCTGCCTATTTTGTTTATTGCTTTGGAGGGACTGAATATATTGCTTTTTTTGCTAGCAGCTGTCATTTTATTTTTTTTTTCTGTTTAGCGCTCACATAATTTTTTTTTTTTCAGATTCTTTATCGCTTGGGGAATTTCTCGTGATCAAAATGGCAATATTTTGGATGCAACATTTCATGTTAATATACGAGAACTACCCTGAGAGATTGTATATTAACAGTGTGGCCTAGGTTCACACCTATGCCCTTAAAGTGGAGTTCCACTGCAGCTGCTGACTTTCAAAATAAGGACACTTACCTGTCCTAGGCGCCCGCAATGTCGGCACTTGAAGCCGATCTGTCCCTCGGGTGGAGGCGCCGGCGCCATTATCGGTTAAGGCAGTGTTTCTCAATTCCAGTCCTCAAGCCCCCCCTCCAGGTCATGTTTTCAGGATTTCCCTCAGATGAAATGGCTGTGGGAATTACTAAGGCAGTGAAACTGATCAAATCACATGTGCAAAATAATGGAAATCCTGAAAACCTGACCTGTTGGGGGGGGCGTGAGGACTGGAATTGAGAAACACTGGGTCAAGGGAATCAGGAAGTGAAGTCTTGCGGCTTTACTTCCTGTTTTCTACTGCACATAGTAGTAGTTGCGCGATCCCACTGGTCCCTGCCTTCTTCTGGAACCTGTGTGTCTCCCAGAAGACAGCGAGGGGACGGAGGAGGAGCCCGATGTTGCGTCGATACCCACAGATAGATAGCTGCACTATGTCTGCAAGTGGGAGCAAAATACCTGGATTACACAGGTATCTGCTCCCCGCTCGTCCCGTAGAAAGGTGCCACACAGATTCCCAAAAGTAGTTTCTGTACTACTTTTGGTGATTTAGGGGTGCAATTTGACCTCTGACCTGCACAGGCAGCGATTCTTCTTGACGACACCATTTGCTGTGTTTTTCCTGCACATAAATGTTCAACAGTTTTTTGTTTTTTTTTTAGAAATGTCACCAGTGTAGATGTGTGTGGGCTGCAGAGGATGAAAGGTCTTGGAGATAATAAAGTTTAAGATGACATCTGCGAAACTGTTGGTTATTGCACTAATGTCAGAACTAACGCACAATTCAATAGGGGGGGGGGGATTTGTAGTTCGCAAGTATTTAAATTACTCACAGGATGTGTTCTATGGGCAATCAGAGTCCTTCATCCCAGCACTATTCAGTGTGTTCCATCATCCATGAAAACGCATGTCCCCTGTTGTCCCAGTACAGCCTTGTACATGTAAACAATAAATTGTCACTTATTTTGACCTTTGTGAAATTTAAAATACGGCCAATACAACTACCTGAATTTTTTGTGCCAAAACATTCTGCACTTGTGTCAAGTCCTCAAAGTGATTGAATTCAAATTAGAGATAGATCAGGGTTTGACAAGTTTGCTTGGAATCTAGGAGCCAGATAATAAAAAAAAGTTAGGAGCCAGAAAACGCGCACCCCGTCCCAACAAGCTCACGCACAGAAGCGAACACATTTGTGAGTAGCGCCCACAAATGTAAACGGTATTCAAACCACATGCGAGGTATCGCCGCGATTGTTAAGAGTGAGAGCAATAATTCTAGCCCTAGACCTCCTCTTAAAAAAAAAATCTGGTTGCATGTTTTGAGTTAATGTCACCTATGGAGATTTTAAAGGGTAAAAGTTTGTTGGCATTCCACGAGTGGCCGGAACTTTGAAGCGCGACATGTTGGGTATCAATTTACTCGGCGTAACATTATCTTTCACAATATAAAAAAAAAAAATTGGGATGACTTTACTGTTGTCTTATTTTTTTTCTTTTTAATTAAAAAATATTTTTCCCCCAAAAAAGTGTGCTTGTAAGGCCGCTGCGCAAATATGGCGTGACAGAAAGTATTGCAACGATCGCCATTTTATCATCTAGGGTGTTAGAACCCCCAAACATTTATATATATTTTTTATTCTAATTGGAGGGAAGGAGATGGCAGTGAAAAATGTACACATTAGAACTGCCGTTTTACTTGTAATGCCAACGGCCACCACCAGATGGCACCAGGTCACAGAAGGAAGCTTGGAACTTCACAAGGCCGCGGCCTCAATTACCGGCGTCGCTGGCCCACCGCGATTTCGTGGTGGGGGCGCACGGGGGCACACTGTCCCCTCCGCCGCATGCGGCCGGCTTGCGACGGCTGGTAGTTAAGGCCGCGGCCTTGCAGGCCGCAAAACCACAGCCTCAGTTACCAGCGGGCGCCAGGTCACAATTGCGACCTGGCACCCGGATTTTGCCGAGCCCTGAGATAGACGTTAATTCAATTTAGCCCTGGTTCACATTGGTGCGATTTGACATGTCAAATCGCATGCCAAATCAGCAGCAATGACAACGTTCAAATCGGTGTGATGCCACAACAACGATTCCCAAAAGTAGTTTCTGTACTACTTTCTGGTGATTTAGGGGTGCAATTTCCATTGACGGCTGTGCTGCAACCCACACAGATGTCTCTGAAATCGCTCCCAAAGACACTACTGAGTGCATGAGGATCATGAGAAATGTAGTTCCAAAACACCTGGGGTGCCAAGTTTCCCAATCAGTGTTTTTTTTTTTTTAACCAACTGAATTTATCTTTAAATTGGATTAGGCATCTTTTTCACTCAGCCTAGTCTGCAGGTGGAATGCAGATAGAAGCCAATCAGGCACTGTGCTCCAGTCACTGTGCTTGCAATCCAATGATTAAGAGGGGAGAGCAGAAAGACAACCTTTCCTGTCTGCCTCTACTCCTTTATTGTCCTCTCCCCCTTCCTCCTCTGCTGTCTGACAGAAGATCACATTGTGTGTCTGCCTCTCATTTCTATACCCCCACACTCAGGTCCTACTTTATTCTCTTATAGCTTCCATCACCTTTCATGTGCACAACACCCTCATCCTATAATCATGCAATGCTATCCTCCAAGCTCATAAGCCAACCTAGAAGAATGCCTGCCCATGTTCTGCTTTCACCGTCACCTCTTATCCCAGCTTGCAGATTGGATGATAGAATGCTACCCCTCCCACAGCCCTGCACAGCACGGTGATGAGGTCACTGTTATAAGGCAAGATCTGGGTTTGAACACAAAAACAGATCTATATTTCGTTGTAGCTTTTGAGAAATACGCCCCCGCCGTCCCGAGTTCAGCTTAATCATGTTAAGAGCAATAAGCAATAAGGTTCACAGCCAAGGTGGAAAAGGGTCAGCCAGGGCCCTTGACTTTGTGTCCTACAAAAACAGCTTTCTACATCAGTGTTTTTCAACTCCAGTCCTCAAGGCACACCAACAGGTCAAGTTTTCAGGATTTCCCTCAGATGAAACAGCTGTGGTGATTACTAAGGCAGTGAAACTGATCAAATCACCTGTGCAAAATAATGGAAAGCCTGAAAACATGACCTGTTGGTGTGCCTGGAAGACTGGAGTTGAAAAACACTGTTCTACATAAAGCCCACTGGTCCTACCACAGACCTGTCCTTACACCAGTGTTTCTCAATTCCAGTCCTCACGCCCCCCCAACAGGTCATGTTTTTAGGATTTCCCTCAGATGAAAAGGCTGTGGGAATTACTAAGGCAGTGAAACTGATCAAATCACCTGTGCAAAATAATGGAAAACCTGACCTGTTGGGGGGGGGGGGCGTGAGGACTGGAGTTGAGAAACACTGCCTTACACCATCACAAATGGACACATGACTCCCACAGGGTCAGCAAGACTGCTCTGCACCCCGAGGACAGGGGTTAATGAACACTGGCTTTACAGTCAGCCCCCCCACTGATGATCTAGGCGGCTGCAGTTTGCTCTATCAAATCTTCCTTTAAAAAAAAAAAAAAAAAAAAAAAAAAAAAAGAGGGATCAGGATTTAAAAACAAAACCCCCACAAACATTTATAACAACCTAGTTTGATGCAGCACAGATCCGATGTTGCATCTGTCCTCCACTAGCTCTACCCAGAGAACCAAGTGATCAAAGACTGCTGATCGCTCAGTTCTCCGCTCTAAGCAGAGAGCTGTGACTGTCAGCGGCTCTCTGCTCTCCCATCCAGCACTCACTGGAATGCTGGACTAGGAAAGGGGCTGGCTCAGGCCCCCAGCAGATCACTGAGCCAGGTGCCAAGGCTTCTGGACGGATAACGACCATATGGTTGGAATCTTCCCCAAACCTGGACCGGATGAGGTGACGTCAGCGAACTTTAGCCCACCGATGGCTGAAAATGAGTCACAGGAGTGAAGAACGAAACCACACTCCTAGGATCCTTAGAAGTATGGCCAAAAGAAAAAAGCTTTGGTCGTACTTCTACTTTAAGCTGGAATGTGAAATCAGACCCACACACCACTCGCACCCGCCCTTTCTACCACCAAACCCACAAACCGTCAGTCCACCCGGACACAGTGTACAACATTTATTAACATAATTACACAGGGAATCGTTTATTGCAACAATGCTTCCTTAAAAAGCTTTCTCGTCCGGACAATTTAAAAAGCAGAAAAAAACGACGACAGGTCCTCGGACATTGAATGAGTGCAAGATCCGAATTCCCAGAGTCCTCCAGACTGACCGACAGTGCAACAAGCTCGGACTTCAAGGCTTACTCCGCTCAGTAACTGATAAACTGTATTTACGTCGGCCTCCGTGGGCACGTTGAATCACGTGCCCGCCTTTTCAGAGTTCTTGGGGTATTTACTGGTGAGATCCCCTGCCCTACCAAAATGTACACTTCCACTCAAATGCCAGGACAGGGCCAGGAGGGATAAGATGGTGGGAGACACAAACCAACGCTGGGGGGGGTCTCACCTCTGGAACCTCACGAGATAAGAAGCCATTAGGGTGAGGCAATGAAACAGAGTCCACCCAACCCTGCAATACCAGTTCAGAGTGGAATAATAAAAAAAAAAACAGTCCCAGTGCTGAAATGTAGACAGATACAGGCTGTGCAATGTGTGCCAACTCCACATCAGACACTGGGAGTAGCGATACGGAGTCCTTGGCCCGATAGATAGTTTTGGCACACACCTAACGCTGGCGAATTAGCTGACAGACTACAACTCCCAGCATACATCACAGCAAGGGCAGCGTCCATTACGACAGCAGAGACCTCTAAAAACGACAGAGAGAGACCTAGAGCAGCCAACATGCGATGTGGCAGATGGAAAAATCACAGTCGCTCCCCGTAGTTCCGATGCTCGCATGCCAAGACAGCTTGTGGCTTTGTGGTTGACACAGCGGGGCCCCCGGGGGCCGACTGCACAGCATTGAAATGATTTATGTTCCTTTATAGACAAGAGTCCATGCTTGGCGTCAGTACGGAAAATTCCCCCAAGTTCGACTTGTGAAGACTCCATCGATCCCCCATCCAACGTGACCGAAGATTTCAGGAGGAACGTCTATTGCAGAATGTTTTCACCGAGCGATCCCCTTTGAGTGCTTTTCAAGTGGCGGATGGGCCCCTCCCACCAGAGATCCTTGTATTAAGTCCAGCCTATAGCCACGCCCCCCTCCTACTGTCTGTTATCTTTGGACACAGTGTGTGCAAACCAGTTCACTTTGGTCTTCCAGCTTTCCCGCAGCGCCTCGTTAAACTTCACCCGGAAATGTTTCAGGGCTTCGTCGTCACTTTTCCCCAAAGCTAGAGAGTCCTATGAGAGAGAAAAGGGGGTGAGATCACTGAAATCTACATCTTTGTTTAGTTCCGTTTTACAATATTCATCTCTATAAAATGCACAAAAAGAATCCAAAGCAAACGACTTCATCAAATTAAACATTTTAGTTGACCAACTTAATACCATTTTAGTCGACTAAAACAAATGAGATGACTAAAATACGACTAAAACTGAATTTTAGTCGAAAAACTAAAAAAAAAACTTGACATCAAAATGAACACTGGTCTGTAGTGCATGTTCATACGGCAATATCATAACACATTACATTTTTCACTACAGCAGTATATAATGAGTTTGTAATTAAATTGTAATGCAGTATTTAAAGCGGAGTTCCTCCCTTAAAATCACTGTTTCATTACATCAGCGTCAGTATGCTGTTTTTTTTTTTTTTTTTTTTAATGCACGTACTTGCTTTATATAAAATCATTGAATTTCAGGCGCACCGCGGAATGTCGCCGCTATAAGGCGTCACGCCTTCCGGAAACAGACGATTAGCATTCGGCTTTTCTCGGCGCCTGCGCACAGACCCAGGAGCTGACTGTGCAGGCGCCGTATATAGCCGCGTCACGCCCTCCGAAAAACCCCGAACTAGGACCGGCTATTTTCGGCGCCTGCGCAGTCAGCTCCTGGGTCTGTGCTCAGGCGCCAAGAAAAGCCGAATGCTAATCGGCTGTTTCCAGAAGGCGTGACGCCTTATAGCGGCGACATTCCGCGGTGCGCCTGAAATTCAATGATTTTATATAAAGTAAGTACGTGCATTAAAAAAAAAAAAAAAAAAAACAGCATACTGGCGCTGACGCCAGTATGCTGGATGTAATGAAACAAAGTGATTTTAAGGGTGGAACTCCGCTTTAAACATTTCTATACAATTTCCACTCATTAGATTTTAGATGACTAAAATTAGTTTTAGTCAACTAAAATGTACTGAGATTTCAGTCGACTAAAACAACTGCAGAAGACTAAAATATCGCATGTGGCCAGAGGTATGGGGGGGCGCCGGAGAGCCTCGGAAACAGTGGGAAAGTCCCGAGGAGAGCTAGGCTGACCTCGGCAAACTTTGGAAAGGATCGGGAACAAAGTCATACCGATCGGCTCTGTCGCCCCCCCCCCCCCCCCCCACCTCAGGCCAAATGCGTTATTGCACACCGCTTTGGCCTGAATCCTGCCCATATGGTGAGACAACTAGTGGTGCAACGGATCATCATTGATCCGCGATCTGAACCGAAGATATTGACCCGAACCGCACACACTTGATCCGCGGATTGATTTCTAAAAATAATTAAATTGTGTGCATGTTCAGTTCACACACAGCGTGGTCATGGCGAGCAGAGGAACAAAGGAGCTTGAACGCCCCACGTCATTTAAATCCCCTGTATGGAAGCATTTTGGCTTCCCTGTCAAACAGAATGATGAAGGAAAGAGGTTAGTGGATAAAACCATGACGGTGTGTAGGCACTGTGGCACAAGAAAGCCATATGACAGTGGAAACAGATCAAGTATGGCCACGCGTTTGAAGCGACATCACCAGGGTTTTTTTTTTTTTTTTTGCCGATCCGAAAAGACTATCCGATCCGTGACTCTGATCCGAGAAACGATCTGCATTGTAAGTTTGTTTTGATCAGTTGCACCCCTAGAGACAACACTCGCAAACCAAGTTCGAATTCTTTAAAAATACAGCGCTCGTATTGCGAAACGCTCATTAACCGCGTTACTCACAATCCGAGGTTCCACTGTGCATACATACTGTAGGCTACCACGCCAGCTATAAGGTTTTTAGCTTGCAACCTAGAGCGGCATGTCAAGATGCAGCATGGCTGCTGCGAACTCTGCCACGGCAGAATGGAAAAATGTGTCACCTTGAGATACTGGATGTCCTTGGAACAGGTGAGCTCAGGCAGACCGGCTGCTTTCATCAGTGCAAACAAATTAAGGAAGAGAGTGCCGTGGCATCGCAGGATCATGTAGGCCTTTTCACAGTATACTCGGAACCTGGATGAGTAGAAAACACACATCAATGACCAGACTAACACCTTTCCAACAAGCACACTGCAGGTCTGACACTAAACAATCGACAGGAGAAAAAAGACTTGAGATTGTAAAGCCACAGATCCCGTCACATCATCACTTTTATTCTTCAAAAGAGGAAAACAAAAAATAGGAAGCTGAAAATAAGAGATATGAAGACATAAGATCAGAGGAGAGAACAGGCTTCCCTCTCACCTCTCAAACTTCTCGCTGTTGCTGGTCTTCCCTTGCTGAATGACGTGCACGAAATCGTACGTGAGGATGAAGGGAACCCGCTCCCTGTTAAAGCCGAACTTGCTCTTAAAATTACCCAGAAAGTGGCCAAAATCTATGTGAAAGAGCTGAAAAACAGTAAAGTAATACAGGTAGTCAGCAATTTGTTTTTTTTGGTGTGCAAGGACCACACATCCCCTTCTTTCCTGGTTGCTCTTTGACGTACGGTAAAACCTTAGCGAGACACCTAAGTGTAGAAATAGGGTTACATTTAAAGTGGATGTAAACCCAAAAAATAATTTTTTTTTTTTTTTTTTTTTTGATGTCACAATGTAGAGTATAAGATTTCCTATCATCTGTGCCCAGTCTTGCCACGCAGAATTAATCCAGCTCTGAGCAATCCTCTTATGTTCAGTGAAAATGAAGGGACAACATTTAGCCACATATTGCTACACTTAGAGGCGCCTCTTATTTTTTATACTCTGGAGCTCCTGCTGGATTTTGCTTCTAATCCCCTTGGGGAGGCTTCCCTTTGTGAATGGATATTTTAGGGTTACACAACAAGACACATTGCTATAATATTTTCAGATGGACTATAAACTGAAGAAACTGAGTAAATAGTTGCGGAACGAATCATACGATTTTTCATTATTTCTTATGGGGAAATTTGCTTTGATATACAAGCGCTTTGGATTACAAGTATGTGTCCAGGACAAATTATGCTTGCAATCCAAGGTTTTACTGTACCTGGAAGACCAAAGTGAACTGGTTTGTATAGCCGATTGATCCCTCTGAGGCTGGACGAGCCCAAGCTCCTAGCCAAGCCACACCCATGTTATTCACAACAGTTCTGTCATTGAATCATTTGTTTTTTTAGCAAGGAAGATTCAGTCCACAATAATAAGAAATTGATCACTGCCTGTGTGTTGGACAGGTGCTCTTTAGTGTTCCTGAGGAATCTAGAATGACAGTGGTGGACGATGAATGACTCCAGAATTAACAAGGCTGGAAAACGACGTACCTGTCCACTTTCCCGTATCATGATATTGTCGCTGTGGCGGTCCCCAATGCCCAGGACGTAGGTTGCTACACAGTAGCCAGCACATGACAGTGTGAACTCCTCTATGGCTTGTTCCAGAGCATCCCTAACAACAGGAAAAGGAAAATAAGTATCTTAAACAAAAGTAAGTAGCAGAAGTGATGGAGGAAAAATTCTGATGTGCAGTTCTGGTTTTATTTGGATGCACATAATCCCCATCAGATACATTTTATACATTTCAATAAAAATAGAAGAAAAAAAAGGAGGTTAATTACAGACCCTTATCCGCTTCAGATCTACAGATATTGCAAAAAGGCATTCAGAGCACTTGCTAAAAAAAAAAATGTTTTTAATTAAATGTCAACGTGAATGTTTTACGTGTTTGCTAATCATACGAACATTTTTTTTTTTTTAATGCACCCCACTCCCCCATCACTGCCTCCAATTAGTGACGACCTGTGTTATAGGAGGAGTCCTTTAGTTCTCCCATACAGAGGACTGTATTTCTCCCATGGTTCAGAGAAGCAGGATCTTCCATTCTATGCATAGCGCAGTACCCACTGACAATGAGGTAATTTGTCGCAGTAATTGGGCTTAAAGGGGTTGTAAACCCTCATGTTTTTTCACCTAAATTCATTTTACGCATTAAGGTGAAAAAAAACATTTGACATTTACCACCAGTTTTACTTTCCTGAGCCCTGGAAAATCCAGTGTTGAGAATGCGCTGGATCTTTGCCCGGGGTTCTCGACTCTTCATTGGATAGATAGCAGCCCAGCCATTGGCTCCCACTGCTGTCAATCAAATCCAATGACGCAGGCTTCAGGGACGGGGCCAAGTCCTGCACTCGGGGGCTTTGGACACTGAATGCAGGACTCGGGTAACCCCCTTGGGAGAGTGCTTCCCATAGAGTGTTATCTGAAGTGGGGAGGAGCCGAGAGAGCCGCTGGGGGAACCCAGAAAACGGTGTTCGGGGCCACTCTGTGCAAAAATGAGCTGCACAGTGGAGGAGAGTATGGCAGGTTTGTTAAAAATAAAAAATGTAACCTATTAGTATCACTTTAAGCACCATATGGTGTGACCGAATCCCCATATTTTTTTGAGAATGTTCAGGTGTTTTAAATGGCCTTGCAGGAGTTAAATGTAACTTATTTTTTTTTTTTACATGTGCGCTGTAATGTTTTGTTCTGTTGTGTAATGAACACGGCACCCCTATAGACTTCTGGGCACGTCGTTGCCAGGGCAATAAACTAAATATTTTTTTCCAAGGTGCAACATTCCAGGCAGCAGGCTGTGTGGACTTTAGAGCCAAATTACTGGAGCACAGGGAAATCCTGACTTTAAAAAAACAGACACATCTGCTACTGTCACCAAAAACAAATGTAATTAAAAGAAATTAAAGCGGAGTTCCACCCTTAAAATCACTTTTTTTCATTACATCCAGCATACTGGCGTCAGCATGCTGTTTTTTTTTTTAATGCGCGTACTTACTGTATATCACAACATTGAATTCCAGGCGCACCGCGGAGTGTCGCCGCTATAAGGCGTCACGCCTTCCGGAAACAGCCGATTAGCATTCAGCTTTTACTCGGCGCCTGCGCACAGACCCAGGAGCTGACTGCGCAGGCGCCGTATATAGCGCGTCACGCCCTCCGAAAAAACCCGAACTAGGACCAACTATTTTCAGCGCCTGCGCAGTCAGCTCCTGGGTCTGTGCGCAGGCGCCGAATGCTAATCGGCTGTTTCCGGAAGGCGTGACGCCTTATAGCGGCGACACTCCGCGGTGCGCCTGGAATTCAATGTTGTGATATACAGTAAGTACGTGCATTAAAAAAAAAAAAAAAAAAAAAGCATACTGGCGCTGACGCCAGTATGCTGGATGTAATGAAAAAAAGTGTTTTAAGGGTGGAACTCCGCTTTAAGAAAGCATGCCAGGAGGGTTCCCGGCAGACCAATCACTCACCCTGGATTCTTGCTCTTTAACCAGTTCAGAAGTGCATCCTTGTTGAAGGCCGCAGTAGCCGCCATGTTGCTCTTGTTACGCTGGATGTTTGCGATCGTATCAGAACGCATGACCACTTCAATGAGGCCGGTCTTGTCTCCAGTCGATAGGCAGCCGTAAGGTGTGACTCTGTACAGATAAAACGTAGGCAGTGAATAGAGATGTTGCCATCTGCCCTCCCTCATGCTGTAAAGTTTCTATACTGACTACTAGGGTTGCAAATCTTGGAGAAATAAAGGCAATCCGTAAAAAAATAAAAAAAATAAAAAACACACACACCAAGCATTAAGCTACTAATGCTATTCCAGCAAACAGTTACTGTACTTAAGTCCAAAAGAAGAGAAAAAAGAAAGAAAGAGAACGAAAGAAAGAGAACGAAAGAAAGAGAACGAAAGAAAGAGAACGAAAGAAAGAGAACGAAAGAAAGAGAACGAAAGAAAGAGAACGAAAGAAAGAGAACGAAAGAAAGAGAACGAAAGAAAGAGAACGAAAGAAAGAGAACGAAAAAAAAAAAGAAAAAAAAAAAGAAAGAGAAAGAAAGAGAAAAGAAAAAAGGGATTTTTAAATACAGCTTACCTGTAAAATCCTTTTCTTGGAGTACATCACGGGACACAGAGCGGCATATTCATTACTATGTGGGTTATATGGAGTACCTTCAGGTGTGGACACTGGCAATCTCAAACAGGAAGTCCCCTCCCTATATAACCCCCTCCCCTAGAGGGAGTCCCTCAGTTTTGTAGCAAGCAGTATGCCTCCCAAAATGGTCACCCAAAAGAGGGGTGGGAGCTCTGTGTCCCGTGATGTACTCCAAGAAAAGGATTTTACAGGTAAGCTGTATTTAAAAATCCCTTTTTCTTTCTCGTACATCACGGGACACAGAGCGGCATATTCATTACTATATGGGATGTCCGAAAGCAATGCTTTAATGAGGGGAGGGAGACATCTTCCAAAGAAGGATTTAATTTTAGAGGTATACTCAGATACTAGTAAATCCAACTTAAACGAGAAATGTAAATCTCAAATCAAATCAAGGGAGCCCCCTCAGATCCTGAGGAGCTTGAATCGCGGCCTGTAGTACTGACTGCCCAAAGGCTGTATCCGCATTCCTTCTTACGTCCATTTGATAAAATTTTGTAAACGTGTGGACTGACGACCACGTTGCTGCCTTGCATATTCGAGCCATAGAGATCTGATGATGATGTGCTGCCCAGGAGGTGCCCATGGCCCTGGTAGAATGGGCCTTTGCCGACAAAGGAGGAGGCAACCTCTTCAAACCGCAGGCCTGAACGATTAATTGTTTAATCCCTCTTGCGATGGTGGATCAAGCAGCTGCCTGACCCATCTTGGGCCCTTCCGGTAAAACGAACACCACATCTGTTTTCCGAACTTTCTCTGTAGCTTTAAGATAGGCCTTTATGGCCCTGACAATATCCAACGTATGCAGCAACCCCTCCTTTCTAGAGGTGGGTTTTGGAAGAAGGATGGAAGTACCACATCCTGGTTCAGGTGGAAACTGGATATAACCTTTGGTAGAAAGGAAGAATGAGGACGGAACCCCGCCCTATCCTTATGTAAAATGAGATATGGTTCCTTACAAGATAAGGCTGCCAATTCCGATACTCTCCTGGCCGAAACTATGGTGATCAGAAATACCGACTTTCTAGTCAGTAAAATCAAGGTACCTCAGCCAACGGCTCAAGGGGTTGTTTCTGTAGGGATGACAGAACAAGATTTAAAGTCCCATGGACAAAGTGGTGACTTGACAGGAGGATTAATACGCAAGACCCCCTGTAAGAAGGTCTTTACCAGCGAGTGGGTGGCCAGCGGCCTCTGAAACCACACTGACAGAGCTGAGATCTGTCCCTTGATTGTGCTTAGTGCCAGGTCTTTATCCACTCCTAGCTGGAGAAAACTTAACACCCTGTCAATAGTATATTTACGGGAATTCCATCTTTTGGATTCACACCAGCCTACGTAGTTCCTCCACACCCTGTAATAAATCACCCTGGAGGCTGGCTTTCTAGCCCTAATCAGGGTAGGAATTACCTGCCTAGACAGACCTCTACCCCTGAGAATCAGGGATTCAGCCTCCAGGCCGTCAAATTTAGACGTTGTAATGTAGGGTGGAGGATCGGGCCTTGTGAGAGTAGGTCTGGTTGTAGAGGAAGAGTCCAAGGGTCTCCCACTGCCATCTTCAGGGCTAGTGAGTACCAAGTCCTCCGGGCCCAAGCCGGAGCTACTAGAATGACTGGCTTGTGCTCCACTCTGATCCTGCGCAACAGGCTAGGGAGTAACTGTAGCGGAGGGAATGCATATAGAAGTTTGAATTGATGCCAAGGGCAAACCAACGCATCGGTTCCGCAGGCCATAGGATCCCTCGCTCGAGACACGAACCTGTCTAGTTTCTTGTTGAACCTGGATGCCATTATATCTACGTCCGGCATTCCCCACCTCTAGCAGATTGTCTGAAAGACCTGGGGATGCCGAGACCACTCCCCTGGCAACAGACTCTGGCGACTTTAAGAAGTATGCCTGCAGGTTGTCCACTCCGGGAATGAATATCGCCGAAATGCAGGGTACATGAACCTCTGCCCACTGAAAAATCAAGCTCTTGAGCGGCCTGACTCCTGGTTCCCCCTTTGGTGGTTTATGTATGCCACCGCCGTGGCATTGTCTGACTGGATTCTCACCGGGAACCCCTTTAATCTGGAGGTCCATGCCAGAAGGGCTAGGCGAGCAGCTCTGATCTCCAAGATATTGATGGGGAGCTGCCTCTCTGCTTTCACCCAAGTTCCCTGGCGAGAGAACCCCTCGAAGACCGCCCCCCCAGCCTGCCAGGCTGGCGTCTGTGGTAACTACCTCCCAGACAACAGGGCTGAAGGATTTTCCCTTTAGAAGATTCTGGGGGTTCAACCACCAGGCCAGGCTTTGTCGGACCCTTGATGATAGCGTCAAAGGGGACTCTAAGGCATGTGCCCTCTTGCCCCAGGCTGCTAGAATGGCTGCCTGTAGGACGCGAGTGTGGATCTGAGCGTACGGTACTGCCTCGAACGTGGCCACTAGCTTGCCTAGTACTCGCATACACAGGCGAATAGTTGGTTTTTTCTTGTTTAGAACCAACTGAACCAACCCCTTGATAGCCTCGATCTTTACAAGGGGCAGGAACACCCTTTGCTGTTCTGTGTCTAACCTCATGCCGAGGTATTCCAACTGCTTTGTAGGCTGGAACGCTGACTTTCCCCGGTTTAGGACCCAGCCGAATCCTTCGAGGTACCGAACCGTGAGGTTTACTGCCTGTTGCAGACCCGGCCGTGAGTGATCTATGATTAAAAGGTCGTCCAAGTATGCTAGGACTGTGACCCCTTGGATCCTTAAATTGGCCAGAACTGGGGCTAGGATCTTCGTGAATACCCGGGGGGCCGTGGCCAGCCCGAAGGGGAGCGCCCTGAATTGGAAGTGTCGCTGCCCCACCGCGAAGCGTAAAAATCTTTGATGCGACTGAAAGATTGGTACATGAAGGTAAGCATCCTTTATGTCTATGGAGGCCAGAAAATCGTCCCTCTGAAGCGCGGCGGCTGCTGACCGGATGGATTCCATCCGGAAGGAACGAACCCTTAGGTAACCGTTTAACCTCTTTAGGTCCAAGATTGGCCTGACATCGCCGTTGGGCTTTGGTATGACAAAGAGATTGGAATAGAAACCTAGCCCTTGCTCTTGGGCTGGCACCTCTATTATTACGTCCTGGCAAAGCAGGTGATCCAAAGCTGCCAGCATTGAGGCCTTCCTTGCTGGATCCTTTGGTAGCCTTGATTCTTGAAAATGAGGCGGAGGATCCTTAGAAACTCCAGTCTCTAGCCTGTGGTTACAGACGCCCGGACCCATTTGTCGGGGATCTTGGCTTCCCAAACTTCTGAGAAGAAACGAAGCCTTCCCCCCACCCGCGAGAGTGGGGGCGCCCCTTCATAAGGCAGACTTAGGGGCTGTCTTTGTCGGCTTGCGATACCATGGCCTCTTACCCCCAGGGGCCTGTCCCTGCGATCTACTGTTAACGTTGGATCGTGCAGGCGGCCGTCGATACTGCCTGGAATTTGAGGGCCCCGAGACAGGAAAGAGCTGCCTCTTAAATGTAGGACCCCGGAATGTCTTTTTGACCGGTAAAAGGGTACTCTTGCCATTTGAAATAGTCTGAATATATTTATCCAGATCCTCTCCGAAGAGTCGTCCTCCATGGAAGGGAAACCCTGCCAGAAGCTTTTTGCATGGGGGCTCCGCTGCCCAGTTCTTCAACCATAAGAGCCTTCTCATGTGCACCAAGAATAGTGATAAACGAGAGGCCTGCTGGATGGAATCTTTTATAGCATCTACAGCAAAACACAGAGCTTTGGGAATGTCAGAAAACTCTTCTGCTTGTTGGGTAGGCATGTCCTTTAACATTTCTTTTGTCTGGTCTTTTAACGCCTGACAAACACCAATCGCAGCCACAGCTGGCTGTACCACTGCTCCTGCCGTAGCAAAGGATGCTTTTAAAAGTGTCTCTAACCTTTTATCAACCGGATCTTTAAACATATGTATGTTTTCCACCGGGCAAGTTAGTGATTTATTCACACATGAGATGGCTGCATCCACTACTGGGAGCCTCAACCTCTTGGAGAATCTTTCCCCCATGGGGTAAATGACCGCAAATCTTTTCGGTGGCAAAAAAATAAAAAAAAAATAAAAAATCCTGTCCGGCCGTACCCAATCCCGAAAGATCAATTCCTCCAAGAGAGGATGGACCGGAAAAACTGCGTTGCTTAACGGAGCTTTCAAAGAGCCCAGAGAGGATACCGGAAGAACCTGAGGCTCTGGCAATGGTAAACTAAATGCCGAGCGGATCATGTCCGTCAAAGACTGTACCCACAGTCTTTCTGTCTGGGAGTCTGAAAATGGTTCCTCAGAGGCAGATCCCTCAATCCCTGAACCCTCTTGGTTCAGGTCTAGTTGATCCTCCTGTGATTCCAATTCCTTCGGAGAGAGAATCTCAACATCTGAGGATACACCTCTTGTGATGGGGGTCTAACCCGTTTACCAGGAATAGCTCTAGCGATTAATGCTGCTATTCTCTCTTCTAGCCCCCCTAGGGATACGGCTAGCATCTCCTCTGTGATAAACACAGGGCTGGGCTGATCTGGGCCAGCCTCCGCACCAGATCCCCCTAATGGCTCATCCAAGGCGCCCTTTATGTTAATAAGTTGCGGGGAAAGTATCGGCATATCATCAGAATCAGAAGGGGAACGCCTTTGTTTTTTGGTCTTTTTTGTACCCTTTGACCCCGAACCTTTGGAAGCCATAATACAAAATCGAGGGACTCCGCCCACACAACAGACTGTAGTGGCCAGGAGTACAAAACCAGAGCTTAGGGGACAATAGATCACTAATGCCCAAAAACTGATGGGATCCCGTATGTTTTTCTCTTTTTTTTTTTTTTTAAATATATATTATATATATTTTCTTTTTTTTTTTTTTTTTTTTTTAAAACATACAGTGACCCCAAACTTAGTTTGCCAGCCTCCAACCTGCTGCAAAAAGGGGGATTTCTTGGCTTAACAAAAAAGGCATTGGAACAAAGTCCAGCATGTACTACCCCTCTTCCGCCACCGGGAGTCACTGTTCTGCCGCTCCGCGTCCTCTCCTTCTGAAATCAGCCTCAGACTGAGCACTGACAATGCCTGCTGATCTATAACAGCACAAGGCGCGCCCCTGTATGACGCCGCAGGCACGCCCCCCCCCGCCCTCCTGTCTGAACGGCGCGAAAAACGTCTATAAGACGCGCGCGTATGCCGGAACAGGAGGAACATGGAGGAGCCGCGCTGCTGGAGACCCAGGACTGCAGAAACAGGCGGCAGATTCAAACCCCCGGCCAGGTAGGACTCTCCAAAAGGCCCCTAGGGATCCTTACTAGTCCTAGGAAGAAAGCAGCAGGTTAGCTAGCAACACATTCTTAGACAGGGGAACCTAGTGATGGGGGAAAAAAGGTGTCATCCTGTCTCTCTCAGACATAGTGAGCAAGGTTGCCCATGCAGAGCATACTTAGGCTATCCCCCCTTTTAGGTTACCCCGGAGAGCCTGCTGTCGAACCAAGTCCCGCAGGCTCCCCCTTACCTGCTCCATGCTGCAGGATGTTTGTCCAGCAAACTGATCCAATCTTCTCCCATCTCCGTGGGTAGCGTAGTAGACCTTCAGGCCCTGGGGTCCTATGAAGGTACCCACTGTCCTGGACCTATATAGCACCCTGGCAAACAGGAACTTATGGTTTTTACAAACTCCAAGTCCTGGGCCCAGGGTCCAGCCCTCCAAAGAGGAGCATTATAGGCAAAAACCCCACGGTTTGGGGCCCGGGTACTGTCCACTTTGGCACTGAGGCTCCTTGGACAGATCCGGTTAGCCCGCCCTTAATCCCAAGGATGTGGAGCAAAGCTATTCCGTGACCAACACCTAAGACACTGGCGAAAAAAACTGAGGGACTCCCTCTAGGGGAGGGGGTTATATAGGGAGGGGACTTCCTGTTTGAGATTGCCAGTGTCCACACCTGAAGGTACTCCATATAACCCATATAGTAATGAATATGCCGCTCTGTGTCCCGTGATGTACGAGAAAGAAAAAAAAAGAGAAAAAAAAAAAAAAAGGAGAAAAAAAAGAAAGGAGGAAAAAAAAAAAAAAAAAAAACACCATGAGAGAGAAAAAGAAAGATCCTCACCTGAGGTCCAGCCCTTCCTTCTTCCACAGAACATCCATAAGCCGGATCATCTGTAGCGTCAGCATATCCTGACGAAGATCTGTGGGGAATGGAGGACACGGTGTGGAGTTAATGAACAGACACTTCTATACGGCGGTACTTCTTGGATGAACCTAGACACCATAATCTAATAGATGATGAAGGCCTTCACACATGAACCTTGACCACACATATATAGCAGGCCTTGATGGGTGAAACTCAACACCCTCATGCATAGCGGGTCTTCCCAGATGATCCTAGACATCATCATATAATTCACCGTCCAAGAAGGGCATCTCATAGAGTGGACCTTCCAAGGACAAATGTAGACACCCTCATGCACCGTGGACCTTCCAGGATAAACCTCGACAAGCCTTCTATATTGCAAGGCCCTGCTAAATGAACCTAGACAACCGCACATATAGCGAGGGCTTTCTCGGATGAACCTAGACACCATCAAATAAGGTGAACCTTCCCAGATAAACTTGGATACCCTTATATACGGCAGACCTTTCTGGAAGAACTTAGACACCCTCATATGGTGGGGGCCTTCCAGGGTGCACCCTAACATTCTCATATAGGACAGATCTTTCAAGAAAACCTAGACACTCTTGAATACAGCTGGCCTTCTGGGATAAACCTAGACACCCTCATATTGTAGGGCCCATCTTGGATATAGCTAGACACCTTCATGTATGGCGAGGTCTTGATTGGGCGAATCTGGAGGGGGCACACCCTTCTTGGATGAACCTAGAAATCCTTATGTATGGCAGGCCTTCCCGAATGGTCCTAGACACCCTCATACAGTATATTGCGGGCCTTACCGGATAAACCTCAACACCCTTATATCAGGGGCCTTCTTGGATGAACCTTTATACTCTTGTATATGACAGACCTTCCTAGATATGCCTAGACACCCTCATATAAAACAAGCTTTCTTGGATAAACCTAGACATCCTTATACATGGGAAGCTTTCCCAGAAGAACTTGGGCACCCTCAAATGAAGGACCTTTATATGTATGGCGGGCATTCAGGGATGAACCTAGACAACCTCATATATGGCGGGCATTCCCAGATGCAGTCTTACCATCTCCATTCTTGAAGATGATGCCAACACGATTTCCCCCCGACATTTCATTATTGTATACAATCCACAGAGGCTTCATCTTGGATTCCATAAAAGTGCAAAGATCCACACTGGAAAATACAGTTACTCAGATTATAGGAGCAAAAGAGGACACTGATCATGTTATTTTATTATTATTTCATGAACAAACTGCTAAAGAGTACTGGTTGTACCCAATTGAAACCTTGAAAAGTGAAAGAATGGAGACGGAATTCTTCAATATAATTAGGTATATGACGTACTTAAGCTAAGAGTAAGGCTGTATATTGAATGGATCTGTATGGCGTTCATTGGTTTGAGGTATTGAATTAGTAAATTTTCCTGTATGCTGGACAAATTAGATAAATAAAGAAATTGAAAAAAAAAAAAAAAAAAAAAGGAGGAAGAGACTACAGAATGTCTGCTTTTTCTTTTATTAAATCGGAAAAGCATCTCGTGTGTGCGCTTCCCTGTATCAGTTTCACTTTGTTCACAGCTTTAGCCCCGAGTCACACCAGTGCGGCTTGTCATTAGATGTGACAGTTTAAAATTGCATGACAAGTCGCACCCCATCTGTCTGTGCCTTTGATACCGTTCAAATCGATGCGACTGACTTGCACCAATTTTAAAAAGGTTCAGGCACTATTTGGAGATTTCACGTGAGACTTGCATAGACATCTTTGCATGAAGCCCACACAGATGTCAGCAAGCTGCACATGAAAAATCACACTAACGGCAGCTTTGAAATCGCACTGAAGTAGCGCAATTTAAAAGCTGCATTTAGTGTGAACCGGGGCTTAGCTCTATGAATATATTTAGCAGAATTTAAAGCGGATTTCCGCCATTAAAAAAAAATATATTAAAAGCCAGCAGCTACAAATACTGCAGCTACTGACTTAATAAATGGACAGCAAGCTGTCCTGGAGTCCAGCGATATCTGCAGCAGAAGACAAGCAATCGCTCGCCTCACGGCTGCCACCACCATCGGTGAAGGAATCAGGAAGTGGAGCGTTGCGGCTTCACTGCCCGGTTCCTACTGCACATGCGCGAGTCGCTCTGCGCCGTCCTCACCGTTACCCGCTGTGTTCTGGGAGCCGTGCCGTTACCCAGCATGCACCTCTCCAAAGCAAACCAGGAAAAGATATCAATTGGGCTTCACATGCCCACAATTATGATGGCAACATCCACAACAGGAGGGAGAAATATTGAGCAAGTCATTTATGTTTTTTACTAAATCCATAATGAACTTTGTATAATTGTTATTGTATTTAGTTAGTAATGCTAGGAACAATAATAAAAATAAAATAAAAAAAAACTCCGCTTTAAATTTGATACTTATTTATATTGGTATTTGCAGCCTTAGATTCATCTTTGATGAGACTTTCCCAATGTGAACTTCCTCTGCCTGCATTATATAGTATACAGCTATAAAGCCACCCCGACCAGCATGCCGATTGGTTTATATCCCAGTTGCAGCAAAAGTGATGTGTCCCCGATTTTTAGAAGCCATCTAATTGCTCTGTAAGGCTTCTGACCAGACATTATCCATGAATGTTGAGATCAAGCTTCTTGTTGCCCCATTGGTATACAAATCTCAACCAATGTTTGGCCATTTTTGATGCCCTTGCTTGGTGATATGCCCATGATACCCCTGTACTTACCAAACATCCGTCAGAATGAGGTTGGGGTCTAGAGGAGAATAGAGGTGGGAGAGGGGCTCCAGGTAGGTCTCCTGTCTCAAACACATGTGCATTGCCTCTTTGGCCTGGGCCTTGTTTGTCTTTTGGACACTGGACCTCACAAAATCATTGAGACCCTTCAGCTTGGACAGGGCTTCCCCCTATACCAAAGAAACAAAAACAAAAAGGTGTCACATAACAGACCTTAAAAGATTTATAATGACACAGAAAAAAGGTATACAGAGGGGGCCCAATTTTCAAACTCAAGAAAAAAAAAGTGATCCACCTGCTTCATTAGAACCCTCATATGGTAGAGACTTCCCCGGCAATACGCTTCAAGGATGAGACCGAACCTCAGGGCCACCGCGGGGACGTGCATCTCTGATCTGGAGGGGATGGACAGCAAACAAAGGTCGGAGGTCAAAACAAACTGAATAGACAAGAGGCCAAAAACTGCAGGACTAGAATACGTACAACAAATGCTACACTAAGAAGAAAATCGTGGCGATTAACTTTTGTACTGCGTGAGTGAAGCACATGTTAATATAAAACGGGGATCTCCAAACTGTGGCCCTCCAGCTATTGCGGAACTATATATCCTAGGAGGCATTGTAAAACTGACATTTACAGACAAGACTAGGCATGATGGGACTTGTAGTTCCTGAACTGGAGAGCCATGGCAACCCCTGAATTACCTCCCCACCTGATATCTCCTGAAATGTTCACAAAGTTCTCTATGAATTATATTAACACCTTTCTACATAAACCAGCTTGTACAGTTGGTGGTTCTTTAAGGTTGGACTACAGAAACCAGCCAGCACATCCTGGTTGACCAGTCAGTGCTTCTTCTACAGCAATTTGGACTGAACCCCAAGAAATATTTTGATGCACCCCACTAGCCATTACCGGAGGTGCCAGAACAGGAAGTGGCCGATCTTGCGGTGGATCAGAGCCCTTTCCAGCAGGAAGATTGTCAGCTCACAGTCTAGGTAAGATTCATACTTGAGAACCTGAACCAGCTGCAGAAGATATTGGCACAGTTCTTCATTCCTGAGGAGAGAATGGGGGATATGGATCAGTTTTATAGTCTCAATAAAAACACATTTTGACATTTCCAACTGTGTGTGCAGCTGCCAGACACGCCCTCAAGAGCGGCCCACCGCCAGACATACCCTCTCCCCGGCCCCCTCCAGAGCTGCCCACCGCCAGACATAGGCACGCCTCCCCCCTCCAGAGCGGCCCACCGCCAGGCACGCCCCCCCTCCAGAGCGGCCCACCGCCAGACACGCCCCCCCCTCAAGAGCGGCCCACCGCCAGACATACCCTCTCCCCGGCCCCCTCCAGAGCTGCCCACCGCCAGACATAGGCACGCCTCCCCCCTCCAGAGCGGCCCACCGCCAGGCACGCCCCCCCTCCAGAGCGGCCCACCGCCAGGCACGCCCCCCCTCCAGAGCGGCCCACCGCCAGACACGCCCCCCCCTCCAGAGCGGCCCACCGCCAGACATAGGCACGCCTCCCCCCTCCAGAGCGGCCCACCGCCAGGCACGCCCCCCCTCCAGACACGCCCCCCCCTCCAGAGCGCCCCCCCGCCAGACACGCCCCCCCCTCCAGAGCGGCCCACCGCCAGACACGCCCCCCCCTCCAGAGCGGCCCACCGCCAGACACGCCCCCCCCTCCAGAGCGGCCCACCGCCAGACACGCCCCCCCCTCCAGAGCGGCCCACCGCCAGACACGCCCCCCCCTCCAGAGCGGCCCACCGCCAGACACGCCCCCCCCCTCCAGAGCGGCCCACCGCCAGACACGCCCCCCCCCTCCAGAGCGGCCCACCGCCAGACACGCCCCCCCCCTCCAGAGCGGCCCACCGCCAGACCCCCCCTCCAGAGCGGCCCACCGCCAGACACGCCCCCCCCCCTCCAGAGCGGCCCACCGCCAGACACGCCCCCCCCCCTCCAGAGCGGCCCACCGCCAGACACGCCCCCCCCTCCAGAGCGGCCCACCGCCAAGACACGCCCCCCCCCCCTCCAGAGCGGCCCACCGCCAGACACGCTCCCCCCCCTCCAGAGCGGCCCACCGCCAGACACGCCCTCCCCCCCTCCAGAGCGGGCCCACCGCCAGACACTCCCCCCCCTCCAGAGCGGCCCACCGCCAGACACTCCCCCCCTCCAGAGCGGCCCACCGCCAGACACTCCCCCCTCCAGAGCGGCCCACCGCCAGACACTCCCCCCCTCCAGAGCGGCCCACCGCCAGACACTCCCCCCCTCCAGAGCGGCCCCACCGCCAGACACGCCCCCCCCCCAGAGCGGCCCCACGCCCAGACACTCCCCCCCCTCCAGAGCGGCCCACCGCCAGACACGCCCCCCCGCCAGACACGCCCCCCTCCCCCCCAGACATGCCCCCAAAAGAGCGGACCACTGCCAGACACTCCTCGCCCCCCCCCCCCCAGAGCGGCCCACTGCCAGACACGCCCTCGCCGCCCCCCCCCCCTCCAGAGTGGCCCACTGCCAGACACGCCCCTCGCCCCCCCCCTCCAGAGTGGCCCACTGCCAGACACGCCCTTGCCCCCCCTCCAGAGTGGCCTACTGCCAGACACGCCCTTGCCCCCCCCTCCAGAGTGGCCTACTGCCAGACACGCCCTTGCCCCCCCCTCCAGAGTGGCCCACTGCCAGACACACCATCTCTCTCCAGGGTTGACCAGTGCCAGACATCCCTTCTCCATCCAGAATGACCCAATGCCAGACACCTCTCCTCCCAGAAGCAGCACTGCCAATCACACATCCCCCCACAGTAGCCCACTGCCAGACTTATAAACCCTTTATATAGTGGCCCACTGCCAGACAAGCGTCAAACTACCATGAATACAAGCTGCTCACCATATCCCTTTTGCAAGGCCAACAGCTGTTATGTGCTCCCAAAGTCATCCTGCCGATAGCAAAGTCCACCGGCCACCAAGAGCACATCTTGCCAGCCATTCCTTTTCATTAGGCATCTCACTATCCACTAAACTCGACACAACCAAACCAACTACATCAACAACCTTCTTCCCCACCATGACAGACCAGCAGTACTTACGTAAGCTTCCTCAGGCAGTTCATAGTGAACATTCCCACATATCGATCGGGATAATTGAAGTCCAATAACTCCAAGGCAGTGAGGACCGGCAACTCGGGCCAATTCTGCAGTAAATACACCATCTACAGAAAACATGGATATTAAACAATGGCAATCATTTATTCTGGTATACAGGGACTCACGTTTAGTCCATCTCCAACATTTTGTACCTGTGCCACGTCCTCGTGCTTGTTCCACTTGGTGATGAGCAGCAGTTTGGGCAGGGCCTCCGGGTGGCGATCTCTAATCTCATGGCGCAGCTTCCAGACCAGCTCTTTCTCGTGTTCGTAGAGCTCAGCTTGACCTTTCCGTTCCACGATCTCCTGGAGCTGCTGACGCTGTAGAGGGTGAGAAAAGGGCAAACACCTGCTACATTCGTCCCTTAACAGTGACCCAGATCTCGGCATAGAGCTGCACACGGGAGAGAGCGTCACGCGGAAAGCACACCGCGCTCTTCCAACATATGGCCAGGAACTATCAGTAATAATATTGATGTTCTACCTCACAAAGGAGATCCAATTAGAGACATTCTCACAGGTCTGACATGTGAAGGCAACATACCGAGTCTGTCTTCAAAAAAGCCTAAAGCCTGTTCCAGTTATCAGTGTCAGTCCCTGTGGGCACACCGTGCTCAGTCCCATCATTGCTATATAACCAAGCTCATTTCCCCAGTCTATATGTCCCAACATGCAGGCACTTCACCTGACCCTTCTGCAACAACGCAACGCCTGCTCCGATCAATATTAGGAAATAGGGCACTGCCAGAGCTGGTAATAAAGCAACGCAGGTGCCTAAGAGAACCTCAGGACTTTCAGAAATGTAAATTTAACCACTTCAGCCCCGGAAGATTTTATACCCTTCTTGGCCAGAGCACTGAATAGCTTTAATCACTTAAGCCCTGGACTATTATGCAGATAAAGGACTTGGCCCCTTTTTGCGATTCGGCACTGCGTCGCTTTTACTGACAATTGTGCGACGTGGCTCCCAAACAAAATTGACTTTTTTTTTTCCCACAAATAGAGCTTTTGGTGGAATTTGATCACCTCTGCGGTTTTTATTTCTTTGCGCTATAAACAAAAATAGAAGCGACAATTTTGAGATATAGATCTCTTTTTTTACTGTTTGCTATAATAAATATCCTCAAAAATGTCTTATCAGTTTTGGCCAATATGCATTCTTCTATATATTTTTGGTAATAAAAAAATTAATAAAAGAATTTCACAATAAGCGCATGTTGATTGGTTTGCACAAAAGTTATAGCGTCTAAAAACTATGGGAACGACTTATGGCATTTTTTAAATCTTTTTACTAGTAAAAAACCTGCCATTTTTAGCGGTACTGCAACATTGCGATGGACAGATCATATTGCACTTAACCACTTTAGCCCCAGACCATATTGCTGCCCAATGACCAGAGCACTTTTTGTGATTCGGCACTGAGTCGCTTTAACTGACAATTGCGCGGTCGTGCGACGTGGCTCCCAAACAAAATTGGCGTCCTTTTTCCCCCACAAATAGAGATGGTGGTATTTGATCTCTGCGATTTTTATTTTTTTGCGCTATAAACAAAAATAGAGTGACAATTTTGAAAAAAATGCAATATTTTTTACTTTTTGCTATAATAAATATCGCCCAAAAATATGTATAAAAAAAAACTTTTTTTTCCTCAGTTTAGGCCGATACGTATTCTTCTACGTATTTTTCGTAAAAAAAAAGAATCGCAATAAGCGTTTGATTGGTTTGCGCAAAAGTTATAGCGTTTACAAAATAGGGGGTCGTTTAATGGCATTTTTTTTTTTACTAGTAATGGTGGCGATCAGCATTTTTTTTTCAGTACTGCGACATTATGGCGGGCACTTCGGACACTTTTGACACATTTTTGGGACCATTGGCATTTTTATAGCGATCAATGCTATAAAAATGCATTGTATTACTATAAAAATGCCATTGGCAGTGAAGGGGTTAAGTGTGTTCTAACTGTATGGGGGGGTGGCCTCACTAGGGGAAATCACTGATCTTCTGTTCATACATTGTATGAACAGAAGATCAGCGTTTCCCCCGCTGACAGGAACGAGAGCTTTGTGTTTACACACATAGCTCCCGGTCCCCGCTCTGTAACGAGCGATTGCGTGTGCCTGAAGGCGATCGTACACGCGTGCGGGACTCGGGAGCGAGCGGGGGCGGCCGCTAAAGAGCGGACGTATAGCTACGTGCTCTCGCGTAGCAGTGCCACTGTCCCGCAGTAATATGACGGCGGGCGGTCGGCAAGTAGTTAAATATAGTGCAAAAAATAAAAACCAGAGGTAATCAGATACCACCAAAAGAAAGCTTGATTTGTGGGAAAAAAATAAAATAAATGCCAATTTTGTTTGGGAGCCACGTTGCAGGACCGCGCAATTGTCAGTTAAAGCAACGCAGTGCGAACCGCAAAAAAAAAAAAAGCCATCAATTTTGTTTGGGTGCAAAGTTGCACAACCACGCAATTGTCAATGCAGTGACTCATCACAAAAAAACTGCATGGTCATTAAAGAGGTCCACTGTCCGGATTGCAACGCAGTAACATCCATACATATAGGACCACCTAACATTAGAGGCGATTTACGCATCCAATGGAAACACACCTTTGCACATCAGGACTGACTAGTATGTCATGGTTTCGCTTCTCCCACATTTTGTCTCCTTTGTGTAACTAATAGGCAGGCTTGTACCACCCGCTGGCTTGTATACAATTTTTCGGCATTTTACCAAGGCATCCCTGAAGGCGACTGGTATAGAGTTTTCTGAATACTACAGTGCCCAGCGCTCCCTTATTTATGCTCCAAAGCCTATTAATGACACTTTACTTCTGGCCTGTGTTCAGCACTGTACCCAAGTGACTGGAGGGTAAAAGTCTATTCATTACATAGGGCAGGGTGAGAGACACTAGGAACATGCATGCAAGGTTTAGGACAATTGGTATTAGGAGTTACCTCATCCTGAGTGGCGTTTGAAATTTCACCAAGACGGCCCAGTTCTAAAAGCTGAAAAGAAGACATGGAGGTTTTGAAGAAATTCTAGAAGCTTAAAAATGTTCAAATTCATCTTTTTTTATTTTGAATTAGAGCGCGAGGGGCGACGGGGAGGCTTGGCGCGAGGGGCGACGGGGAGGCTTGGCGCGAGGGGCGACGGGGAGGCTTGGCGCGAGGGGCGACGGGGAGGCTTGGCGCGAGGGGCGACGGGGAGGCTTGGCGGGGAGGCTTGGCGCGAGGGCGCGACGGGGAGGCTTGGCGCGAGGGGCGACGGGGAGGCTTGGCGCGAGGGGCGACGGGGAGGCTTGGCGCGAGGGGCGACGGGGAGGCTTGGCGCGAGGGGCGACGGGGAGGCTTGGCGCGAGGGGCGACGGGGAGGCTTGGCGCGAGGGGCGACGGGGAGGCTTGGCGCGAGGGGCGCGACGGGGAGGCTTGGCGCGAGGGGCGACGGGGAGGCTTGGGCGAGGGGCGACGGGGAGGCTTGGCGCGAGGGGCGACGGGGAGGCTTGGCGCGAGGGGCGACGGGGAGGCTTGGCGCGAGGGGCGACGGGGAGGCTTGGCGCGAGGGGCGACGGGGAGGCTTGGCGCGAGGGGCGACGGGGAGGCTTCAGAGTGAGGGTAATGGGAAGTCTTCATGTGAGGCTATTAGGAAGCCCAGTGTGAAGGATCCACGCATCAAGAATGTACTTCATTTTGCCAGCAACCCCTTCAGAGTGAAATGTCGATAACAGATGACCAACACCATCAGCATTACAGAACAACCAGACATCAGTGTAGTTATGAAACATCCCAATCCCTATGGCCCGTTCTCAGGACAACCAGAACACACAACTGCAATCCGATTACCAATATGAGCCGCAGACCTTTAAATATTACCAAACCATCCCAGCACTGACCCCTATATCATCCCCAGCCTCATACCTTGTCAATGGAGGGGTAGTAGACAGGATAGTCAGACATACTGAAGAAACTGATCACCAACGTGGCTGCGCTCTCAGTATTGGGATTACAATGTATGGTTCCCATTGGATTCAGCAATTCTGCCTTCTCATCTAGACAGTAAAAAAAAAAAAAAAAAAAAAATTAAATTATTTCCCAAAAAGATAGTTCTTAGTAAACATGGGGCACGGAGATATTTTGGCAAACAGCTGAGACACACATGTTACTGTACCTGCTGATTGATTTGGAGTCCAGTCACTTCTGTGATTCATAGATAAAATATGTCCCCAGCACACCGACAAGCTTGTTTTGAAGTGCAAAGCTCTTTATTCTTGTTGGATCGCATAGAAAAGCTGTGTTTCGGAAGGGTACGTTGCTTTTCTATCTGATCATACAAGAATAAAAGCTCTGTACATGGAAGCAAGCTTGTTGGTGGCTATACACTTCATCCATGTTGTACACTCTGACCAGTTCAGACTCAAAGCGGAGGTTCTCCCTAAAACAAATCTGTCCCATAGCATCCAGCATACCTTTTTTTTTATCGCTGTACTTACTGTTAAATGAAGAATTTTCATTTCTGTCCACCGCGGGTGAATGGCGCGGCTATGTCACACCTTCCGAAAATAGCCGATTTAGGACTCGGCTTATTCCGGCGCCTGCGCACAGACCTAGGAGCTGACTGCGCAGGCGCCGTATATAGCCGAGTTCTATGGCGCGTCACGCCCTCCGAAAAAAGCCGAAATAGAACTCTGCTATATACGGCGCCTGCGCAGTCAGCTCCTAGGTCTGTGCGCAGGCGCCGTATCGAGCCGAGTCCTAAATTTAAGCGCTGTACTTTGATTGTTTCAAGTATGCTGGATGCTATGGGACAGAGTAGTTTTAGGGTGAACCTCCGCTTTAAAGTGGTTGTAAAGGCAGAAGGGGAACGGGAGCTGTGTGTGTAAACACATAGCTCTCGTTCCTGTCAGCGGGGGAAACGCTGATTTTCTGTTCATACAATGTATGAACAGAAGATCAGTGATTTCCCCTAGTGAGGCCACCCCCCCCCCCCATACAGTTAGAACACACCCAGCAACACACTTAACCCCTTCCCCCCCCCCCTAGTGTTAACTCCTTCACTGCCAATGGCATTTTTATAGTAATCCAATGCATTTTTATAGCATTGATCGCCGCCATTACTAGTAAAAAATAAAATAATAATAAAAATGCCATAAAACGACCCCCTTTTTTGTAAACGCTATAAATTTTGCGCAAACCAATCAATAAACGCTAATTGCGATTTTTTTTAACGAAAAATATGTAGAACAATACGTATCGGCCTAAACTGAGGAAAAAAAAACGTTTTTTTTATATCTTTTTGGGGGATATTTATGATCGCAAAATGTAAAAAATATTGCATTTTTTTCAAAATAGTCACTCTATTTTTGTTTATAGCGCAAAAAATAACCGCAGAGATGATCAAATACCACCAAAATAAAGCTCCATTTGTGGGAAAAAAAGGACGCCAATTTTGTTTGGGAGCCACGTCGCACGACCGCGCAATTGTCAGTTAAAGCGACGCAGTGCCGAATCACAAAAAGTGCTCTGGTCTTTGGACAGCAATATGGCTAAAGTGGTTAAAGTGGAAGTAAACTTTTTATTGCGATTACTAAAGCGCTGCTATGTATGTGAACTGTGAAAATAAATAGTGTAAAAACCAAAAATAGAGCGACAATTTTGAAAAAAAAAAAAAAGGATTTTTTTTACTTTGTGCTAGAATAAATATCCCACTTAAAAAAAAATGTCCTCCAATCTTAAATTTCTGGGAAAAAATTATGCAGCTATACACTTTAGTTACTGGGGAACCAATATTAAATATACCACAAATCACTTTGCTCTCAATACTACCAGGATCATATAAGAATATTAAAAGGGGTCTTTTGAGACACTGGTTGACAGCAGCAAGATTAGTTATACCACGGCACTGGCGCTCAATACAAACTCCATCAGTTAAGGAATGGGCCAGTGAAATGGATGGTATAGAAAAGATGGAATCACTTTTAGCACTTGAATTGGATACATATGAGGAGCACCTTCGGACTTGGGTCCCCTGGAGAGTATATAGAGAAACAACTAGAATTTAGAAATTACTTGTAGGAACAGAACAAATTAGTGGTGAGGGTTGTTGCTACCAATCCTTAACCTTGCCCTAATTTTTTTTTTTGTATATGTATGTGTGTGTATATATATATATATATATTTTTTTTTTCCTTTTTTTTGGGTATGTTGTCTTGTCTTGTCTAGTCCAGTTTTGTTTGTCTTGACCTGTCTTGTCATGTCTAGTCTAGTCTTGTCTTGTCCAGTCCTATTTTGTATAGTCTTTTTGAACAATATATGGAAACAAAAATATATCAGAAATTGATTAGATGAAATAACTATATTACTTATTTGAACACATCAATGTCTGTATCATATTCTATAATGTATTGTCATAATATAATAAAATCAGAATGAACTAAAAAAAAAATTCCCCTTAGTTTAGGCCGATACATATATTTTTTTTTTTAACAAAATAAGTTAAAAAAATAGAAATGCAATAAGCGTTGATTGGTTTGCGCCAAAAAGTTATAGCGTCTACAAAATAGAGGATAGTTTTATGGCATTTTTATAATTATTTTATTATTATTTTTTACTAGAAAAAGGCGGTCAGCGATTTCTATTGTGAGTGCGACATTATGGCAGACACTTTGGGCACATATTTGGGACCACTGTCATTTTTACAGCGATCAGTGCTATAAAAAATGCACTGGTAACTGAAAAGGACACTGGCAGTGAAGGGGTTAACCACTAGGTGGCGCTGTAGGGGTTAAATGTTCCCGTATGTTTTACTGTAGTGGGGGGGGGGTAGGCTGTGTGTTACACGACACTGATCTCCGCTCCGAGTACACGGACCCTATTGGTCTGTCATAAATGCATCGTTCTGCCCGTCAGCGGTCATGTGACCTGAGCCGCACAAGCGCAGCTCGGCACACATTTACGGCTCCGATCCGTGCCGCGGCAATGTGACTCCTATGCACAATCACGGGAGCGACGTCATCACGACCAGGCTTATCGCATGGCCGACAACATGGGACCCGTATGAAAGACTGGGCGAAGATGGAAGTGCCGTGGGCCCGGCGGAGCGATCCCACCAAGGCGCTGGAGGGCACCATATGAGAGGCAAATCTGCCATCATGATTAAAGCTGCTGAATTTAGTTTAACATCTATCTCTTCTTTGCGTTACCTGGAAAAGATGACCACATACAGAGCGAGTACTCGCCACACTTCAGCATGTCCTTGTAATCAAACAGCATGGTGTTCACCCACGCGATGGGGTAATCCTGGTCAGAGGAAGAACGAAAAAAAAAAAAAAACTGTTGTTACTACAAGATCATCATGGACATGTAGTGGCTTGGTAGGAGCCCCAGACACCCACCTTTTTGGACTTCTTCTTGGCGGACCTGGGTTTCTTCTTGTCGATGGCATAAAGAGCCAGGCTGAGACGCGTCATACGAGGAAGGTCGCACACATTGATTTCGAAATCCAGGATCTGCTGCCACTGAGGCTCAGAAGAGGCGTCCACCTCATTGCTGACTACGGTCTTGCACAGGAGCTCACTGCCGTGATATAGTCCACAGTACACCAGCAGCTGCAGGAGACCAAAGGTGGGGAGCGACATGAGAAACCACAAGAGAGACCTGCTATGTAACCAGGTGTCTGTGCATACAGGGAGACAACAACATTCTGAAGCCAAGGGGCTCTATATGGCAGTTGAACATGGAGCAGGAAACTCCTAAAAGGTCTATGCCAAGAAAGAGCAGGCAGACACCCACAGGGAGATGCAGAGTAAATATCAATCCAGTGCCAATTAAATATCAGGCGCCACAATATACAATAAAATATAGCTAGTGTGAGTGAGTATACATACACACACACACACACACACACACACACAGCCTGGAAAAAGTATTCATACCTCTTGCAATTTTCCACATTTTGTCATATATTATAACCAAAAAAACGTAAACGTAGTTTATTGGGATTTTATGTGATAGACCAGTGATGGCGAACCTATGGCACGCGTGCCACGTCAAGCCTTCGCTGTCGGCACTCCAGGGGAATCCCCAGCCACTCAGGGGAATCCCCAGCCAGGCAGTCACTTGCACGGATGGTGCAGGCAGGGAGGAGTCGGCTCTCTCCCTTGCATGCGTCAGGTAGGTGAGTGCATGCGTCAGGTAGGCGAGTGCATTCTGCATTCTTTTTGGTTCCTTAGGGCTCATTCAGAGTGATGATCAGTCCCATCCTATGTACAGAGACGCTGATAGGTTTTAATTCTGTGTTGGCACTTTGAAAGAAATAAGTTGGTTTTGCGTCGCGGTTTTGGACACTCGGGGTCAAAAAGATTCGCCATCACTGTGATAGACCAACACAAAAGTGGCACATAATTGTGAAGTGGAAGGAAAATTATAAAATGGTTTTTAATTCCCCCCCCCCCCACCCCCAAATAAAACATCTCAAAAAATGGTGGCGTGCATTTGTATTCAGCCCCATTTACTCTGATCCCGCAACTAAAATCCAGTGGAACCAATTGCCTTCAGAAGTCACCCAATCAGTAAATAGAGTCCACCTGTGTGCAACTTAATCTTAGTATAAATACAGCTGTTCTGTGAAGCCCTCAGAGGTTTGTTTGAGAACCTTAACCACTTAAGGACCGCCTCCTGCACAGATACGTCAGCAGAATGGCACGGCTGGGCACAAGCACGTACAGGTACGTCCTCTTTAATGGGCAGAAATGTCCCTCTCTAGATGTGAAAAGCTGGTAGAGACAAAGACTTGCAGCTGTAATTGTAGAACCACCTTTCTCTGCAAAGTATTGACTCTGTGGGGCGCTATACAAATGCACTCCACAACTTGCACATATTACATTTGTAAAAAAAAAAAAAAAAAAAAAAAAAAAAAATTTAAACCATTTATCATTTTTCTGTGTATTTAATTAGCACCGGACGATAGTGCCGTCTTTTCATATGTACACAAGTTTTTGGCAAAAGAACTGCCCATCGTTTGAAGTCTTTACCCAAGATTAAAGTGCCAATGATGGATAGGAGGGGGGGGGGGGGGTCTACGTATCTATTGCAGCCCCTCTCCTAACAAACACTGTCTGCCACTGCGATGGCAGATTTTTTTAAAGGCCGAGACCTCACACAGTCCTTGGTGAGGTTCCTAACAATCACAGCTTTCCCCTCTTCTTCCTACTCTTATTCATGAGGGACCTCCACCCTTTACCTTGAATCCTTCATCCGAGTTAACATTTCTTCCGTAGGAGAGTTGAAAACAAAATGGCTTATCCAGGGGCCAGAGGGAACACTGAAGCGGCTGGAGAAAAAAAAAAAAATCCATCAGTACACTCCAAAGGACTGTTCTAATCACATTTTAACAATTAAAGTAGCACTATGGACACCCCCCCCCCCCCCCCCCCCCCATCATTTTGGATAGCACAAGAGAAGCTTATAACCCGTTTATTTTTTTCACCATCTGTGCCCCATTGCATAGATTACCCTTCACTTCCTGTCCCATAGCCAAACTGGAAATTTAAGAAAACCCTGCAATTGAATGACATTCCTTGGGAACCCCCAGGTCACCAGAACTAGTGTCCTCATTGGAAGATTTCCCCATCTTACTTTTCTGGGGACAACCCAAGTTTTGCCTTTAGTTATATTTCAACATAAAGCCGACGACTTTAGATCTTTACCTTTTTAGTGGGTAGCGGAGGGGGTTTGTGCCGGCTTCTGGGGCAAAGGATTGTGGCATCTCCCTGCTTGTCCGGTAGCGTGGAAGCGATGGTGACGAGGGTAAGGTGAGCAGTCCAGTTATTCTTCAAACACTCGTTGATGTACTGAAAGAGGGCAAAACGTTTAGCAGGTTGCATGGAACGGGGCTAGGGAGGCAGATGAGTGCATACACTTACTTTGAACTGGCAGAGAGGATAGTTGCCGTAGATGTAGTCCAACATGCCGTTTATCTGAAGGGTGTAATCTTCAGAGCCCGCCGGACAGTGCTGACCAGATACTTTGGACTTTTTCCGTAATGCCATTCGGATGACGGAGATGGGGAGGTCTCGGGGAGAGACTTGTAGGGTGAAACTTTCCTGCAGACAAAAAAAAAAAAAAAAAAAAAAGGGAGGCAAGATTTTGCAAATTAAAAAAAAAGGATATAAGCTATTTAAGGAAGCATACTGATAAATCAAACCTTCTCGCTTGAGTGGGATATGTGATGTTTGTAGTGTTAAGGGATGGAATTTAAATTAAAGAGTGGCAAGCCTAGACAATTCAAAACTCAGGGTATCAGAGAAACATTCAGGTGTAGACCCCCTGGCTGTGGATGCCATAGCCAGGCAGGGCCGCTGATAGAAATCATGGGGCCCTGTACAGCCTACCTGACGGGGCCCCCCCTTCAGCGCCAAAAAAATGACGGCCACAAGGTGGCTCTACAATGCCGGGAGGACGTCTATTGATGTCCTAGGCTCTTCCCGCCACTGGGTGGGCACGCGAGTGTGCCCGGCACATCTCTGTAGTGCCGATGTGCGTGCCTGGTGGCCGCGATGTCCGCCAGGTGCCCGTGATCAGCTGTTACACAGACAAGGATGTGGATCTGTGTGTGTAAACACACAGATCCAAGTCCTGTCAGGGAGAGGAGACTGATGCTGTGTCCCTTGTACATAGGGACAACCATTGGTCACCTCCCACTTCAGTCCCCTTCCGCCACAGTTAGAATCACTAGTAGGGAACACAGTTAACAGTTAACCCCTTCCTCGCCCCCTAGTGTTAACCCCTTCCTCGCCAGTCACATTTATACAGTAATCAGTGCATATTTATAGCACTGTTCGCTGTATAAATGTGAATGGTCCCAAAAATGTGTCAAAAGTGTATGACGTGTCCGGCATTATGTCACAGTCACAATAAAAATTGCAGATCGCCGACATTACTAATAAAAAAAAAAAAAAATTCTGTCCCTTATTTTGTAGGCGCAATAACTTTTGCACAAATCAATCACTATATATTTGTGTTTTTTTTTACCAAAAATATGAAGAATACATATCAGCCTAAACTGAGAAAAAAAAATATAAAAAAAATTTGGATATTTATTATAGCAAAAAGTAAAAAAATACTGTTCTTTTTTTAAATTGTCGCAATTTTTTTGTTTATAGCGCAGAAAATAAAAACCGCAGAGGTGATCAAATACCACCAACAGAAAGCTCTATTTGTGGGGAAAGAAAGGACGCCAATTTTGTTTGGGAGCCACGTCGCACGACCGTGCAATTTTCAGTTAAAGTGACGCAGTGCCGAAAGCTGAAATTTAGCCTGGGCAGGAGGGGGGTGTATGTGCCCAGTAAACAAGTGGTTAAGATCATCAGCATCTATAACACACTGTGTGTTATAGATGGTGATATATTCTTATAATACCAATACCCACGCTTAGACGAAATAGCCAATATAATTAAATCCTATGTGAATGAATCCTCGATAATCTGCTGCTTTTAAGTCGCCTGCGCACATTTTTTTGCCTAATGAATCCCCACAATATTAACATGATTATACTAGCTACATCATCAAAATTATAAAACTTGCATATCCATTAACAAAAATGTTACGATTAACTGTGAAATTAGTGTAAAACAATACATAAATTAATAAACAAATCAAATTCATATATGAGTCTTTTATCTCCATACATCGACAATTTTGAATGAATCAGGCAATTTTCCAAAGTGCCAGGTGCAGACAAACATGCTCCCCCTTCTGTGCTGCCACTAACCCACCTCCAAGCACTCCTGTGCTGAAGCAGCCACGAATTCCAGCTTCCCCTCCCATTCGGGAATTTGTCAGCTGCCTGCCACCTCGGCGCACCTCACAGCCTCTCTCTCGCAATCTAGCTAAGAGGAGCAAGATCACTCCGCCAGGGAAGGAAATGGGCAGCAGTAGGCTGGCGACCGGGACTGTAAGTACCAGAACGGGCGCGGGATGCACTGCGCATGCGCCCAAAACGGAAAAAAAAAGTCCCTCTACTCCCAACACCACACAATCAGAGAGGAGTGGCCCGAGAAATAGCAACAGTACACCCCCCCCCCCCTAGCTAGCGGCAGTGGCTGAGCAGGGGGGGGGGATTTAGAAGAAACTTTTTTTTTTATTATTCTGCACTGTCTATGAGGCTGCCCGCAGTGCCGGGCCCGGTACGCCAGGGCTGCTTGTACTGGCCTATCAGCGGCCCTGTAGCCAGGACCTCAAAACAACTCAAAATCAGAAGAACCGCTTTGGGGGGGGGGGGGGGCCCGAGGAGCACATATATAAACCAAGCTTTAGAGTAGCAGGGTCTTTCTGTCCAAGAGATTCCACCTGTCAGTTTTAGCCACCCCCACCCTGACAGGTGGAATCATTTGGACAGGAGGACCCTGTGGTTCTAAAGCTTGGGCTATTTATGTGCACCTTAGCCACCTTCTAGACCAGCGACGGTGAACCTTGGCACACCAGATCTTTTGGAACTACATTTCCAAAGATGCTTAACTACCATTACAGAGTGCATGAGCATCATTGGAAACATAGTCCCAAAACATCTGGGGCGCCAAGATTCGCCATCACTCTTTTAGGTACACCTCCTCAAGGATTGGCGGCAGCGCCATAACCCATTTGACTTGCTGCACTCCCCTAGGTTCTAGTTCTCCAGAAGTCAGCAGAAAGCAATCAAATCCGCAGCCTGTGAAGCCCAGAACAGCCAAAAGAAATCGCACCCTGACCGGTGGAGTGTCTTGGACAGGAAGACCCTGCTGTTTCTAAAGTTATGGCCATTTATGTGCTCCTCTCTCAGAGCCCCTCTGGACCCCATCTGCCTAGGGATTGGCTGCAGCACCATAAATATTCATGCCGCCCCCATCTTCTAGAAATCTCCAGAAGGCAGGGGAGAGCAAGCAAACGTGAAGCCTGTGAAACCCAGCCAGAAGAAATCACCAACTGTTCCACTGATTACAGAGGAGCCAAAAAGAACATTTCTCTAACATCCTAACCATAACTATGAGGGTGCTACACAAGATTTGGGGTGGAAGGAGTGTATAAATAGGTTATGGAGTCTTTTAAAAATGACCGTCCACACCTGTCCTAAAATATGGAGCGACATATCGCGCAGACCGCTTTTCTGGCTTGCTGACCCCGCGAGTCCAAGATCTGTAGACACTCCAATGACACAGGAAGAATACTAAAGTGAACTGATAGGACTATGGTAGGAATTGGGTATTGCCTGATCCGGTCTCTTGGACAAGTCATATTTTAACAACTTTAACACCCTCCCTCAGTAAAAAATGGGAATCATAAGCAAAACTGTACCGGAATGCATGCCTTACCTCACTATTCTCAAATTTAACGTTGATCATGATGGTCTTGCTGGAGAAAGGCTTGCTGAACAGGGTGGTGGACGGCTCCAGCTGCAGAGGGAAATTGGATTCCATCCATATCTCCCAGTTCATGTGCTGGCGCTGCGATGCAATCTGCTCACAGAACAGGCGCATTTTGGTGCGGAAATCATTAACCTCAGCGTCATTTAAGGAGTCGAAATCATGGAGACCTGAAAGATTAAAGAACAGGAGTGCAGAAAAGATAAGCATTGCCATCGTAATTGTTCAATGCATACAAGTATGCAACAGTATCTATAGCAGTGACCTCCGAAACTTAGGCTTGGGGGCCCAATGCCACCCCTTTCCTTGTTTTTGATCAGGCCCTACGGGCAATAGTCCCACCACCGACAAAGATGGGGCACAGCTCCTCCCAGTGACGGCACGACAGGGCACGATTCTTCCTACCAAATTACATTAACAATGGAGCAAAATTCAACTCATTGACACTAAAGATGAGGCACCGTTTACTCCCATTGATGCCGGGACATTTTCTACTGCCATAGTCCGGCCAGCCTGAAGTATAGTAAAATGGTCCTTTGTTTAGAAAGTTTGGCGACCTGTGATCTATAGCCTACAGATTTGTCTGCATCGAGGTGCAGATATTGCACTTAAGTGGAACGCCACAACTAGGCTTTTATCATCATCCTTTCAGTGATGTCGCTGAGACAGGAAGTGAAGTAGAATCTCCTCAACGAAGACAGCCATCGTGGAGGACAAGCTAGTATTGGCTTGGGTTAGATTAGGGGGGTCTCCAAACTTTTCAAACAAAAAGGGCCAACTTATTGTCCTTCACACTTTAGGAGAGCCAGATAGCGCCCAGCGAGAGCAGAAAATGTCCCAGGCCTGGTATCAGCGAGAATAAATATGGCCTCTGATATGGTGGTCAATAGGAGTAGTGTCCCATCATTGGTATCAGTGGAAGAAATGGTGTTCTATTGTTGGTTTCAGTGGGAAGACTACCCCAAGGCCAGGTAAAGGCTAGCAAAGGGCCACATCTGGCCCTCAGTTCACAGTTGCCCCCTGTGTTGGAGGATAACCTATGCCAGAGTTTCTCAACTCCAGTCCTCAAGGTGCCCCAACAGGTCTTGTTTTCAGGATTTTCCTCCGATAAAAACGGCTGTGGCAAGTACCAAAAGCAGCGAAACTGATCAAATCACCTGTCTAAAATAATGGAATGCCTGAAAACATGACCTGTTGGAGAAGCTTTGAAGACTGGAGTGGAGAAACACTGATCTATACAATAAAAGCACAGAAACGAGAATCATGTGGGGGGCTTCATGTGTGAAAGGATTTGAAAGAAGAATTACCATTGATCAGCTTGCCATTCAAACCACGAAGAGTTTCGCTACTACATCTACAGAGAAAGTTCTTATCAGTCACATTTATACATTACATCCATTATCGTGGCTAGGGCCATTTGAAGGAATTTGGGGGCCCTCCCAAGCCAAATGGAGGACCCGGGTGTTGCCGAGTTTTTTCAAGTTGAGAAGTGGGGGGGGGGGGGGGGCTGTAAATATTTGTTTTCAAGGATAAGGGGGAGAGACATCCCAGCCGAGTATTTTCAAATTCAAAAGCGGGTAGGGTGGTCGGGGGTTGTATTCGGCCGCTACCGAAAAGGCCCTTTTCCATGCAGCACGTGATTTACGAGGGGGGGTCCAGCACGGGGCTCCAAGCAATTGCTTGGTTTGCCTGTCCTGTCACAACGGCCCTGATCGCGGTAATAAAGTCAAAAACTGAAAAGAACGTTTTTTTTTATAACCTAGTGGTCTCTTCTGTAAGAAATGCCTCTCCCAGCATGTCAAAGGCAATGTAATCTGAGCCCCACATTACAGCGCCCATTCTGTGATGTCATTGCGGCCCAGCCATTCAAGTGGTTGGAGAGAGCGACGTGGAAAGAAGACTGGGCAAAGGTGGAAGAGCCCTGAATTAGATGGAGCAAGACAGTACAGCAATGGTATGACAGGTACATCTCCCATCATTTGCCAATCTGTGGTGCCTGTAGCACATGATGGCATAAACCTCCTGGGGGGGTGGGGGGGGGGGGGGGGGGGCACTTTTTTTTTTATAAAGAGTCGATTTTAATACCGCTTTAAAGTCCCCTCCCCTTCCCCGCTCACCTTTGTTAATGAGTAAGCTGATCTGGGAGTTCAGAAGCTTCTCGGCCCGGTCACCCTCCTTGGCCACCAGCCTCAGGACCGGTAAGAAAGGCTGAATGTCGCAAAGTCGCCTCTGCTCGTCTTCCAGCTCTTGCTGCTCTGCCGTCTGGTTGATGCAAGTAAAGACGTAGGAGGACGGGGACCCCAGGGTGTGGAACATCGGCTCCTGCTGCGCCTGCTCCCATAGTAACTGCAGATGGTAACAAAATTTATAGCGACGGGTAAAAAAAAAATTAAAAATAAAATCATCATCATCAGCTGTTCAAAAGACAAGCAGTAAGGAGAGAAATAAAATTAAACTGTCTTTATAGCCATTTGGGCTTTAAAGGGTTAGTAAATGAAAAAACGTTTTTCAATTTAAAATAACAAACATGTTATACTTCCCTCCACTGTGCAGTTTGTTTTGCACAGAGTGGCGCCGATCCTCCTCTTCTGGCGTCCCTCGGCAGCCGTCCCTGGTCCACTCTAATTACTCACCACAGTCATGCGGGAGCTCGCATGGTGGTCAGTAATTGCTGGCAGCTCCCGTGATACAGCTAGCAGCCATAGCTGCTCACTGTATCACTCAGCCCTGCCCCTTGGCACCCAGCGTCACTGGATGCGATTGACAGCAGCGCCAGCCAATGGCTGCACTGCTCTCAATCCATCAGCTCTAGCCAATCGGCGAAGATGATCTCGGGACCGCGTGGGACTTTCGAGGGGTCAGGTAAATATAACGGGGGCTCATCAGATGTTTTTTCACCTTAATGCATAGATTGCATTAAAGGTGAAAAATCAATTTTCCTTTACAACTCCTTTAAAGCCCCAGAAGGCTTGATAAGAAAGAGCAACAAAAAAGTGCCGAGTGAAGCAAGTGACATCAGCCAATGAGATTTCAGATTACACTTGGCAGCCACTCCCACAAAGCTGTTACTGTCACTCCCATGAGGAATTTTGCAGTGGTGTGTATGCTACATCGTGAATAATCCATCCAAGGGAAAAATTGACCGTTGGCAGGTGTCTGCCTGTGATTACTTCTCTCACCCAGCATGAGTAAATTGGCATCCTCCACCATCTTTCTAGATGCGTTTTAGATCATAAATTTGAACTGTAGGACATTCCACAAGAATGATATTTGATATAAGAGAGTCAAGTGTTAAAAAAAACACACATACACACACACACACACACACGTGATCAGGAGCTTAGGCAGCGCTGGCCATTGATTTCAATGGCAGGGGCAGTTCAGGACTGGTGTATGCAGGACTTCCCGCCCCCCCCCCCCCCCGTCCTACAAGCACACCGCCCCAGCGTGAAAAAACTCTGGCTTTCACACCGGGGCTGCAAAAGAGGCAGCTTACAGTCGCTTTTTAGGCTATTTTTAGTGCAAAAAAAAAAAAAAACTGTAAAACGACTCAATGTGAAATTGGCCATAAAAGACCAAAGTCTTCTTAAATTGCCAATTTCAGATTCTAAGGATGACAAATGGGATCAGAATTTTTTTCAGAAGGCCCCGAGTTTAGACTGAAGCCATCAAGCGAATAAAAAAAGATCGGGTTGGCGTAATTACCTTCTTAATGTTTCCAAGACTGGCATTGCACGGCACAGGGAAGCTGAGGTAAATTCCTGTGGGGAGCAGGAAGTCCACCAGGATTTTTTTATTCTCCTCCTTGGCCCAGAAGTCCACTGGGCAGTAAACTCCGGGCGGCATCCTGCCCTCTGGCTACCGCCCCTCCGGCCCTGCAAAGACAAAAGCATAAAAGTTTATGTAGAAAACTTGTTTCTGTCCCAATTCCTGGTGAGTAAGTGGTAGAGGAGAGCCAGGAGCACATGATCATTTCCCTCCAGAACACAATCCCACAAAACCCAACATCTATCACACTGCCCACATAAAAAAAAAAAAAAAAAAGTGTATCTACAGTATTCTGTAATTTTGCCCATTCACAGCACAAAGAGGATGTGGGAAGACTTCCAGCATACAGGTTAGTTATGTAGAAGGCAGTCCAGCCATTGGACTTGTGCCAAGAAAATTCATATTCAGTTTTCAGCAAGTTTTTATGCTGAGAATTTCCTCCCTATCACATCTGAGCAACCCATGTGACTATAGAGTAATAAAGTGGTAAATGACGCCCCACTCTCTCCCTCCCCATGTCCACTAACCAGATAAACACAATGAGGGATATAATACATCTTGATTGGTGGAGGCTTCACCTCCCTGTTCTAAAGGCACAGGATGGAGGGGCATGACCCAGCCTGTGCCTGGCAGAAATCCACCCACACCATGTTATTGCCAAGAAATGAATAAATAAATAGCAAATATATTTTTACGACAATATAAAAAAAGTTTGATATTCATTATTTTTACTCGGTACCCCAAATGCTTTTCTTGCTTTTTTTTTTTTTTTAAACATGTGACCGAGTAGAAGCTCCTCCTGCTTGTTTCCCTGTGACCAGGAAAGAGCTGGATCATGTGACAGATGTATATGGATTAGGAAAAAAATAAAAAAGTACCAAGATACTTTTTTTTATTAAAATAGAGAAAACGATCACGGCCAGTACTCAATTTTATTTGCACTAACATACAATTTTTCAGGACAAGCTTTCGGGGTGTTACCCCTTCTTCAAGGTCCAAGCAGTACTCCTTGGATCTTGAAGAAGGGGGTAATACCCCGAAAGCTTGTCCTGAAAAATTGTATGTTAGTGCAAATAAAAAAAAGTATCACGGACAGTACTCAGTTTTCTCTATCACAAATGCACTAATCAATCCGTTTACTCACAGGCACTCTATTAGTTTAATGAGATAGATACGTCTTTAGAACGTGGTACTACCCTCTTGATGTTTGGATGTTACCTGCTCTGTTTCTATTGCCTTTGAATTATTTTGTTTTTACTTCCTTGGATCTCGGGCGCAGCAGGATCCCGAAGGGGCGCCCGGACGGAGGAGTAGTCCCCTTTTTTTTGGACGCAGGTTTGCTCAATATGTACATTTATGTCTGCACCTATATTGTACCCATGATGTAAACATTTGTGCACGTTTGTTTGTATACTATGGAGTGTATGCGCTTTTCTTACTGTAGATCCGGCTGCCCTTTGTCTGGGGTCGGATCCATTTTCTCTTTTGTTTTCTGTCTGAAAACCTTCAATAAACCCTTATTGAACCTACAACTGCACTAATACGGCTACAATCACGTCAAGTATTAAAGTAATCAGAGAGCCATCATCCACATACAGAAAAAGTAGTGATGAAGTTAACTAAACCGCAATAAAAGTGATAGGAAAAAAGGAAAAAATAAAAAGAACAGTATACAAATAAAGCATTACAAATTTATAAAAAAATATTGGCACCCGACTATCGGCCTGAAAGGTGGCCGAAAAATTGGTATTGCATCGACCCTGAAAACAGACGATATCGGTCAGCCCCTAGTAAGTATGCAGCCAGTGTAGTCGGACCGCATGATCCATTTACCAATCTGTTGCAAATTGCAGCTTTCTGGTTGAGCTCAGGTAAAAATAAAAAATAAAACACCCAGAATATTGGAGCAGTAAATCACAGCTGCATCTTTCATTGATAGGTGCATATAGATTTATGCCTGTCTGTAGAAGTTCCAATCTGGCAGTCAGTGTTGCTACCAATAGGACAATACATACTTTAGGTTTATGAGATACCCCAACACAGGTAATGTTTGCCCTTTAGGTTAATATAGTTAATGCCGATGTAATATTACCATACAGCAGAACTAATGGACCATCACAAGCATGATCTATGCAACAACAACACGCCCTTTAACCTTTTTAACGCTTTAATTAACATTCCGGTCTCAGGGAACCCCTGCCAGTAATTACCATTATCTACAATTCACAGTACATTAGCATGCTGGTCATTGGGAGGAATGATCCTTGTGGTCAGTGGGAAGAATCACCCCTTGCAGATAGCAAAAAAACAAAACAAATCACCGATGTGAGTGAAATTTATCATTGCTTAAAAGGGATTGTAAAGGTTTTTTTTTTCTAAACAGGTTCCTTTAAGCTAGTGCATTGTTGGTTCACTTAGCTTTTCCTTCGAGTTCCCATTTTTTTTCTTTGCCTGAATTTCTCACTTCCTGTTCCTCAGTAAGCTTGTCCCCATCATCCGAGCCGCTCTGGCTGGGGGTTAGTCAGCGTGCTCACCACCTCCCATGGGACTATATCCCTGCAGGGAGACGTGCACCTGGACACCGATTGACATATCCCTGGTGGTCTAGGGGGACATACCTGGTGGCCCAGTGTGGGTGGTCCTGACGGCATCCTGGTGGTCCTGGGCAGGCATCCAATGGGGGCTACGCTGATATACAGTGTGTGAAACTGACACGCCGCACCGATCGCCGTGGGGAGGGAGGGGGGCGAGCACACTGACTGACTAACCCCCAGCCACAACAGCTCGGATGATGGGGAAAAGCTTACCGAGGAGAAACAGGAAGTGAGAAATTCAGACAAATGGAAATTGAAGGAAAAGGTAAGTAAACCAACCACACACTAGCTTGGAACCTATTTAGAAAATAAAAAAACAAACTTTTACAACCCCTTCAAGGAATTGCCTTAGTAACTCCTGGAGGACCCCATGGAACCTTGGTTGAGGGTCTCCATTAACACATAGTAATGATTAATGTAAATCCAGCTTTCTACAGTCTTCTGATGGCTCAAACCTCCATTTCTCACGACACGGCACTCATTTACAGCCGTTGATGTGTTCGAGGAACGAACTGGTCAGACCTGTTCAGATGTCAAAAGGTGAATTCCTGATAAAAAAACCAAAACCCTTCTGCTGGAATGTGAAACGGCAAGTCTTGTAACTGTCAATTCTTGGAAGGATCGTCAGTCTGGAGGAGTCGCGTTCATGAACTGCCATGTAGAGATACAAAAACAAAATGTGTCTGTACGTTAGAAGGCACACGCCATGAGAAAGATCCCGTGGTTTGCCCAGGCTTTGAAGAAGCCAGATCATTGGCCAGCATGCTGGCTTCAGTGGGTTCTCAGTCACTGGACCAGGCCCGGTATGCAGCAAGGAGATGAAGTCATTGTGGAGTTTTTGACTTGAAGGCATTCAGAGGAAGAACAAAGTGACAGGTCAGAAGACAGGCATGGCAGCAGGAAACTCGTGTTTTCAGGAGGGGGACAGCAATGACAGGTTCTCTTTAACCACTTCAGCCCCAGACCATATTGCTGTCCAATGACCAGAGCACTTTGTGATTCGGCACTGCGTCGCTTTAACGGACAATTGCGCGGTCGTGCGACGTGGCTCCCAAACAAAATTGGCGTCTTTTTTTTACCACAAATAGAGCTTTCTTTTGGTGGTATTTGATCATCTCTGCGGTTTTTATTTTTTGCGCTATAAAAAAAAGCGACAATTTTGAAAAAATTGCAATATTATTTACTTTTTGCTATTATAAATATCCCCCAAAAATATATAAAAAAATGTTTTTCCTCAGTTTAGGACGATTCGTATTCTTCAACCTATTCTTCGTTGCAATAAGCATTTGATTGGTTTGCGCAAAAGTTATAGCGTTTACAAAATAGGGGGTCGTTTTATGTAATTTTTACTAATAATTTTTTTTGTTTTTACTAGTAATGGCGGCGATCAGCATTTTTTTTTTCAGTACTGCGACATTATGGCAGGCACTTCGGACACTTGACACATTTTTGGGGCCATTGGCATTTTTATAGCGATCAGTGCTATAAAAATGCATTGTATTACTATAAAAAATGCCATTGGCAGTGAAGGGGGTTAACACTAGGGGGCAGGGAAGGGGTTATGTTCCTGCCGGGCACGCGCGGCCGCTTTAGAGCCGACGTAGAGCTACGGGCTCTCGCCCAGCAGTGCCACTGTCCCGCAGTAATATGACGGCAGGCGGTCGGCAAGTGGTTAAAGTGTTACTAAAACCGCGTTTTTGTTTTTTTAAACTGCCTCTACTGTGCAGTTGGTTTTGCACAGAGTGCCACCAATTCTCTTCTGGGGTCCCTCAGCTGCACTCCTGGCTCCTCCTCTTAAGTGCCCCATCAGAGAAGCGCTCTCCTTCGGGACACCCGTGCATGCACCCTCCTGAACCCTGCTGCTGCGTCTATTGACACAGACAGCAGTGACTCGTCCCCACCCAGTGCCTGCATCATTGGATTTGATTGACAGCAGGGGGAAGCAAATGGCTGCACTGCTATCAATCTATCCAATCAGGACACGAGACACCATCTAGAGCCGATGTGCGCGTCCCTGGGGAGAGAAAGACCGGGTTCAGGCAAGTGAAAAACGGGGGGGGGGGGGGGGGGAAGCTGCATGACAGGTTTTTCACCTTAATGCAAAGAATGCAATTATTTGAATTGCTCTTTGTGAATTACTTTTTATTTAACCACTTCTCGCCTAGCCGAATGACGGGCGGTGGTTCAGTTATCCTGACTGGGAGTCATATGACATCCAGCAGGATAACAGCCGCCGGCAATCTGTGGTGTGGCGTGTCAGACTGACACACCGATCTCGGTAAAGAGCCTCTGACGAAGTCCCTTTACGACATGATCAGCCGTGTCCAATCACAGCTGATTACAATGTAAAGAAGAAGATCCATTAAATCGGCTTTTTCTCACGCGCGTCTGACAGATGTGAGTAGAGGAGAGCCGATCTGCTGCTCCCCTGCCTGGTGGGGGTTTCTGTGCCGATTGCCCCCCCCCCCGTGGACGCCCTCACAGGATGACCTGGCATGTAAACCTAGACCACCAGGGATGTGTCAGTGCCCAAGCAGCTGCCAATCAGTGCCCAAGCAGCTGCCAATCAGTGCCCAAGCAGCTGCCAATCAGTGCCCAGTGCCACCCATAAGGACCCATCAGTGACGCATTTCACTTCAGTGCCACCTCATCAGTGGAAGAAAAAAAAAAAAAAAAATATGTACTTATTTGCAACATTTTATAACAAACAAAAAAAAAAACATGCGATATATATGATTTATGTGAATGAATTTTAGCAATTAACACTTCTCTGTTTAGTATCACTTTAAGTGCTCATGTTAGTTAGTTTACCTCCAACACTGGCACAGAGTAAAAACAATTATAAAAGCATACACCACACAAAAAGGTTCTCCTGGGCTCCTATGATTAATACATTTTACGCCAAGAAAATAAAGAAGCCGCAATGAGCTGCCAGAGATTATGCTGCGTTATTACATACGGCACAGTTGGGGTTTAAGTGTTTTTCGGAAGAACTGAGCAGCTAAAAAACAAAAATTGCAAAACGCTGTAAAATCCTTATTGATATTTCACATCTGGAAGACATACGCAGTGTACGGGATACAGGACACGTGAATCATCATCATCCACGGCCCCAATCCACGTACAGTACATAGCTCTCCTTGATAACCGCCACCATTCTGTGGCCCGGGATTATTCAACTTAAAGCAGAACTCCAGCTTGGCTTTTTTTTTTTTTTTCTTCTCTTTGCTGCAGTTAGAAATCACTCTAGACCCCACTACTACAGCGGCTAGCTTTCAATGGTAGTTTGGGAATGTGGTCACCCTAGAGGCCGCTAGCTCAGCATAGGTTCACACATTACACAGGTTCTGAGGCCGATTTAATACAGATAAGGAACAAAGTGAGTTTAATTACCACCTTAAAGCGGAGTTCCACTCAAAAATGGATCTTCCGCTTTAAGTGATGGTGACCCTTAGATAGTGGTGCAACAGATCATCATTGATCCGTGACCCGAACGGGTCAACATGTTCGGATCGGAACACCACGTGATCCGCGGAGCTACGCTGCGTCGGCCATTGCATAGGAAAGACCGCGGCTTTGGCCTAGCTCTGGAGCTCCAGCCATCTTGGTACACCTGGCGGCGGCGTAGAAGTGGATATTACAGTGGGGGGGGGGGGGTGGAGGAGATGTGGATAGTACGGGGGGTGGAGGAGATGTGGATATTACAGTGGGGGGTGGAGGAGATGTGGATAGTACAGTGGGGGGGGGGGGAAGATGTGGATATTACAGGGGGGGGGGGGGGAAGATGTGGATAGTACAGTGGGGGGGGGGGGGGAGATGTGGATAGTACAGTGGGGGGGTGTAGGAGATGTGGATAGTACAGTGGGGGGGGGGTGGAGGAGATGTGGCTATTACAGTGGGGGATCCCACTGATTCGAAAAATGATCCAACCTGGTGAACGATTTATTGCACCTCTACCCCTAGACATGCCACATCCGGCATGTCATTTTGTGTGGGGGGGGGGGTTGGAAACCCCCGGCAATCATCTGGTACGCATCACAGGTCCCAGATGAAAAATTAATATTTGAACTAACCGTGGCATCACTGCCATCCGGTTGCCATTCTCCGTTGATTTGGAGGGGTGGTTCGGTTGGCGGGTGCATTGCGCAGAACCTGGCCTCGGGGCGGCTGGGAGGGCAAATCTGGCCCTGGTGGCAACCCTACTCCCACAGGTATGGCACGTACATACCTACATAGGTCCTTAGGTTGTAAGAATTACTAGAATTTCAGCTTTAAAAAAGGACCTTCAGGCAGTAACACAAACACCCTGAGAATGTGCAAGATTTCCCCATCTTTAAAGCGTTACTAAACCCACAACAGTAAAATCAGTCTGTATATACAGTAAAGCATGCTTGTAATACTCACTGTGGAACTCAAAGGGTTAATCCTCTGCACTGTGTAAGATCCCTCCCCTCCCTGCACAAGTCCAGATAAAACAGAAGCTTTGGAGTCAGGCTGCACATGCTCAGTTTGGTGTGTGTTGCTAAAGTTTTTTTTGTTTTTTTTTCCTTCCTTCTCTTGGAAGGGTGCATGTGATCAGCACAGGGCCAATCGGCACTGTCCAGACAGAGGGTCAGGAGCCCTTTGCATTTCCATGTACCAGATATAGGGAATGTAGGCTCCTGGGGAGAACCAGTAATCTATTTTAAAATTAATCACCTACAGATTTCCCAGCTATCTAGCGTCAGTGAGTTTATCCCAGCTGCCTTATGAGAAATCTCTCAGTGTTCAGAAAAAGAAGAGGTCCTCTGCTCGCCCGTTCAGCATTCCTGACGTTCTAGTCATCAGAGCGGGATCATCCATGAGCGGTAATGAAATCAGAGGATGAAGACGAGGGGGAGGAGGAAGAATCCCTTGTGTAGATGGAGAATGACTCACTCTCCGTACACTGGCAGACACACGTTACATGTGTACTACAGGCCGGCGACATATTGGCCGTGTGACCACGTGCAAACGTGGAGCCTTTTCTTAAAGTGGCGTTATATGCAAAAATGTAATACATTGGTACTCTGCAATCATTCGATATGGTGGCCAGGGTTGCCAACCGTCAGTAAATTTACAAACAGTTTGTAAAATCCGTAATTTTTGTGTCTGTCCATTACAGACTACACGTCCACATAATGGACATTTATCATTTGTGGACAGATGCAAAAATGACAGATTTTACAAACTGTTTGTAAATTTACTGACGGTTGGCAACCATGGTGGTGGCTGCATTGGTTTTAGTTTTTAAGCCCCCGCCCCCCACCCCCGCCTTTTCACCCAATGATCTGGCCAGTAACACCTCCTGTATTAAAGCACACTCACTCTGGATAAAGGAGCACAGGGGGCAGAGCTGACAGCAGCATCGTCAGTCTGGAGGGAAGGGAGTGTTAGATGTACCAACAGATTTAGATACACTCCAGGAAATACATTATAAGCAGTTACAGCAAACAGTGCCCAGCCCCCCCTTTTGGGATAAAGGTTTAGCAAAAATAAGTAAAATGCTGATCATTGTAAGCACATCCCTGCAAGTGGCAAATGGTTGGTCTCATCAGTTGAAAAGAAAGACACACACACACACACACACACACACACCAAAATGCTTGCTTTTAGGTTTAAAGAGGAGCTTCAGATTTAAAAAATAAAAATAAAAAAGTCAGCAGCTACAAATACTGTGGCTGCTGACTTTTCACAATCAGACACTTGCCTGTCCTGGGATCCAGCGGTTCTTTTTCAAGCACCATCTCAGCTTAGGGTGACCAGCAGCAAGACCTTGTGGCTTCACAGCAGATTCCTTACTACACATGAACGAAGCGCACTTTGTGAATAGCCCGGTGACGGGGGAAAGGGGGGGGGGGCTGAAATTCCGACTGAGTTTGCAGTCAGTAGGAAGTGGGAGTGGTTACCTGTCACAACCAGGTACCCGCTCCCCTTTCCGCCCCCCCAAAAAGGTGCCATATGTGGCAGTGGAGGGGGGGGCAAAAAAGCAGAGCATTCCTCTTTTAGGTGGAGCTTCACTTGGGGGGAAAAAAAAAAGGGTTGTTTTCATCCTATGCATTAAAAAAGGTGAGAAAAACCTTGACACCAACCAGCCCCCCCAGTTTTACTCACCTGAGCCCATTCATTCCCTTGGCGGAGACGTGTCTACCTCTCCCCATTGTCTCGGCTCTTGATTGGATAGATTGATGGCAGCGCAGCCATTGGCTCCCATTGCCATCAGATCCAATGATGCGGGGTAAGGCCGAGTCCTGCATTCTGGCCTCAGTGTTCAGAAGATTTGAATTTTTATAGCAGGATAAAAACATTTTTCTTGAGTGAAAGATCCAAGAATGTGGTTTTTGTTTGGGAAATGTTATTCATGCCATATTTTCAATTACTGTATAAACTAGAGTACAAGCCGACCCAAATACAAGCCAAGGCACCCAATTTAAAAAAAAAAAAAAAAAAAAAAAAACTTGGACACAATTATAAGCCTAGGGTGGGAAACACTGCAGTTATTGCAAGTGGAAAAGAGGGTTAACAATGCCCATCTGCAGCCTCACTGTGCCAATCGGTCTCAGTGCCCATCTGCAGCCTCATGTACCTTTGACCTCCCGTTGTGTCATGCAACTGCAGTTGGCAGTGTTCTGTTAAAAGTTCCAACTTATTAAATCCTCCAACTGGGTGTACTGCGCATGAGCAAGCGTGTCCACGAGAACGTCTTTCTGCTGCCCGTTGTCAACCCATCCAATACACCAACGCGGCCTTCGTTTAACGCACGATAATCCCCCATCACACACAAAGACGTTCAAAAAGCTGAAAAAGTCGGCTTATACTATATACGGCACTTTTGAACACCAAAATGTCAAAAGAGTGTTTGTACATTTGTTCATAAATCTAGTGTATGGCCAACTTAAGGGCCTGTGTTGATGAGTGTGCTATTGTCACATGGTTTTGCACAAAGCAGACCCAAGCCTTCTCTATTTGGGACCCTCCACCAGCGATCGAGTGCCCCTAATAGCTGCGCTCTTGTCCATTCACTCATAGTGTGGCTTGCTCTCACCTCATTGGCTCATTGGTTGTGATTGACAGCAGCAGGAGCCAACGGTTCCCACTGCTGTGCGAGTCGAGGAGAGAGACGGGAGAGACGCTGCTCTAATGCACGTTACTTGACCGAGATTGGGCTCAGGTATGTATAAGGGTGGGGGCGATACCGCAGAGGTTTTTAACCTTCATGCATACAATGCACAAAAGGAAAAAAAACACACACACACCCACCTTTGGAACCACTTACCATTCGGCCTATTGCAAAATGACAGCCAGGTGGTGGTTCAGTTATCCTGACCTCCCTGGGGCCCTAAGCAAAGTTGAGAAGCGCGGGGGAGAGGGGGTTCAGGCATTGCTGACAGTAACATGTCACATTAATGATTAAAGTTGAGAAGCGGGGGAAGGGGGTGTTCTGCTGTCGAAAATTACATCTTACATTAAAGTGAGAAGCGGGGGGTGCCGACTTCTTGCCTCTTTTCTCATGCAGCCAGCGAGCTAAGAAGCAGGGTGAGGGGCCAAAAATGACTGCTCATCAGGCGTGGCCTCTAGTAATTTGGGGGGCCCTCCGCAGCTTTGCGGGGCCCTAAGCAGCTTGCATAGTCAGCCTATAGGGCGGATCGTCAGAACGTCTAGCAGGATAACAGCCACCGCACACCCGTGGAGGGCACGCATTGCGGCGATCGGTGGTGCTGTGCGTCAGTCTGACAGACCGTTACACCGATCTCGGTAAAAAAAGCCTCCGATGTAAACAGGAAGAGCCGTTGATCTGACAGACACGAGTAGAGGAAAACCGATCAGCGGCTCTCCCGACAGGTGGGGGGTCTGCGCTGATTGTTTATTAGCGCAGCCCCCCCCCCCTCGGATGCCCACACTGGACCACCAGGACAGCACCCAACATGTGGATGGCCAGGTAAGTCCGCCCATGGACATCCACATGTGTAAATGTATGCCTAGCATATGCCAGTAAGAAAGAGGGGTGAATGGCAAATGTATGCTTGTGCCACATCCAGTATATATGAGAAACGTAAAAAGGGGGTTCCCCTGGGTGGACTTTTAAGGCACTAATAGTATGCCAAAATATACAGGATATTCAGAGGAAAAAAAAGGAAAAAAGTTCACATATTTATCAAAAAAATTAAATTTTAAATTAAAATACATGGCGACAATCATTGGAACTGTATATTTTAATATTTCATTTTTTTTTATAAATAAGTACACTATTTTTTTTTACTCTCCATATCCTGTATATTTTGGAATACTATTAGTGCCTTAAAGGTCCACCCAGGGGAACCCCTTTTTTCTTTTAGCATATACCAGTGCCCACAAATGGGCACCGGCTGGCACAAAGAAAATTGGTGATGCCCAATGCCACCCAGTGTCATCAGTGCCACCCACCAGAGTCCAGTGCAGCCATATCAGTGCTTGTCATTGAAGTAAAGGGTACTTATTTACAAAAAAAAAAAAAAAATTCAGAAATCACAGAGATGATCAAATACCACCAAAATAAATCTCTATTTGCGGGAACAACATGATAAAAAAAAAAAAATATGATTGGTACAGTGCAGCACAACCGCGCAATTGTCATTCAAATTGCGACAGCGCTTAAAGCTGAAAATAGGCCTGGGCAGGAAGGTGTATAAGTGCCTGGTATTGAAGTGGTTAAAGAGAAACAATAGAAGCTCCAGAATGTAAGAGTAATACAGGAAAGCGTTAAATACATCTTAACCACTAAGCACTCTTGTGGCCATGCTAGAGCCAACCTCACCGTCTATAATGTCACAGCTAATGGCAGCTCAAGCTGTATTTCAGCATTTGCAGAACAGAACTGTCCCGCTCACATTAAAGAAAATCAATAAGTCAGTTCAGGATTTACAATAATGAGTCACTGAAATCATTACAGAGTTCCCACATTCACAAGCCGTCGTTATAAAAAACAATCAGTTTCCTTTAAGATTTGGGGCTTTTGTTAAAGTGGTTCTAAATTCAAAAAGTTTCACCTTAGGACCTCTTTCACACTGGGCAGTTTTTATGCACTTTAGCACAAAAAAAAAAAAAAGCCTATGCTGAGCGCCTGAAAACTGCCGCCCATTTGTTGCAATGCAACTTTTCACACTGGGGGCGATACGCTTGCGGGACCGTTACAAAAAGTCCTGCAAGCAGCATCTTTGGGGCGTGTTGGTAGCGCTGCATTTAATACTCCCAAAATGCCCCCGGCCCTTAAAGGGGTTGTAAAGGTACAATGTTACCCCAAATAGCTTCCTTTACCTTAGTGCAGTCCTCCTTCACTTACCTCATCCTTCCATTTTGCTTTTAAATGTCCTTATTTCTTCTGAGAAATCCTCACTTCCTGTTCTTCTGTCTAACTCCACACAGTAATGCGAGGCTTTCTCCCTGGTGTGGAGTGTCGTGCTCGCCCCCTCCCTTGGACTACAGAGAGTCAGGACACCCACTAACACACAGCTCCTTTCTCTATGTGCAACGTAGAGAGCGTCCTGACTCTCCTGTAGTCCAAGGGAGGGGTGAGCATGACACTCCACACCAGGGAGAAAGCCTTGCATTACTGTGTGGAGTTACAGACAGAAGAACAGGAAGTGAGGATTTCTCAGAAGAAATAAGGACATTTAAAAGCAAAATGGAAGGATGAGGTAATTGAAGGAGGACTGCACTAAGGTAAAGGAAGCTATTTAGGGAAAAAAAAAAAAGAAAAAAAAAAAAAAGGTACATTTACAGCCCCTTTAAAGTCCCTGTGTGTATATTGGGGGGGGGAGGGGGGGTACCTACTTTGTATGGTCCTAATTTTCGGCATGCTGGCAACAACTCAGCTTTACCTGGTTGCGATCAAACTTTCTCTATCGCAGTGAATGGGCAACATTTCCAAATCGTAAAGACCGCCCCGCTGGCGGCCGAAAAGCACTAAAGCATTTGCAAAAGCGAGCGGTGCCTTAGCGCGGACGGCCGATACTTTCAGTGTGAAAGTAGCCCAATGCATTCTCTGAATAAAAAGGTCAAATAAAATGCCCCCCCAAACTGTTCTACCCCAACCCCCTCCCTAAAACACTTCCCTGACTCCCCTCACTTCCTGGTCTCACAGGAGAAACCAAGAACAGCGGGAGCTATGGGCTCCTGCTGCTGTCAATCTCCTGTGAGGAGGGATCGGGGGGGGTGTGGCTTACCTTTGTGTGTACGCATTATTAATGCAGAATCAGTGGGGGCCCTGAGCATACGCCAATGTTGCCACCAGATGCGGAATGTCACCCCCAATACTTACCTCAGCTCCTAGGCGTGCGCACAGGATGTGCCCAGGCACACCCCCAATCATCCTGTGCAGCAGATTCCCCCTACTGCCCTCCCACGTGTTTCCGACTTCCCTCCTCTCCTACGCGTGTGTGTTTTTTTTTTTTTAAATAAAAGGTTTATTATTAAGGTCTCTGAATTCCCCAACGACACATTTATAATGGGTCTTTTGCTATGCATTAAAGTAAATGTATTTTAGAAAAGTTGTATAGTTATATGAACGCCGTTTTTATACAAGCTTCCTTTAATCCCACAGCAGACATCAGACAAAGACGAGAGTTCATGCAGCCAACTGGGGCTCTACTTACAGAATTGCATGGCTTACCCAAGCCGCCATGTTTTCATGCACCGGGGGGCAGCAGGGAACGTTGATCTTACATGGGGTGCTCAACCCTGGGGCTCTCCAGCTGTTGCGGAACTACAAATCCCATGAGGCATTGTAAGGCTAAACAGTTACAAGCATGACTCCCACAGGCAGAGGCATGATGGGAATTGTAGTTCCGCAGGTTGAGCACCCATATAACTTACAGCGAGGGATGGAGGACGGGGATGACCTCAGTGGTGTTAGGACTCTCATAGCTCGATGAGCAGGCAGCAGGCACAGGAAGCTACAGGAGATGCAGCAGTAAATAATGATGTCACCTGCCAGCTATGCAGTGTGGCAGGGGTGCGACTCACAAAATTATAAAGAAAAATGTGTTTACGTCTATGCAATTCAGCTGTGTGGCCAAGTTCCTGACCACTCTACATCTACAGAGTCACCCAGCAAGGAGAAAAAAAAAAAATTAAATATATGTCAGCCATTTCTGACTCAAACCCGAACCGGATATTCAGACCACATGGGTTGGCGAGAAGCTGCCCCTTTAAGAGCGGCTCGGTGTGCTATACACTCAGGAGGCGCTCGGCTGCTGAACTGTAACTGAGCGGGGATTGTAGTTTTTATTAATAGAGCCGGGCTGAGTCAGATGAATGAGAGGGGGAAGTCGCAGCTTCATAACAGAACGCCGGAGTGGATTTCTACATCTATTGTCTCTTCCGATTCCCAACGTCAAGATGTTTACATGAGTGCTTAGCAAGGTGGAGAGGAAACATACGAATCATTGGCTAGCTGATCACTTTATGTAAATTTCACATCAAAAAGGAGTTAAAAAAAAATTAATAAGAAGAAGTTCACGTGTCAAAAAACAAAAGGTCCAAGTCTGGCCCACCAATACCGGTGTTCTGACAAATTATCCACCTTGTCAGAAACTCCAACCACCCGACTTCCGCTTTCTTTAAATGAGTTGTAAAGTAAAAAATGTTTCTCACCTTAATGCAATCTACGCATTAGACCCCTTTCACACTAGCGGACCGCATATGTCTGCTTTTTCATCCATCCGTTTGCGAATGGAAAAGGGACATACATTGGTCCCTATGTGATTGCGGGGGTCAGCGGATAAACATCTGCTGACACCCGTAATTGTCCGCCTCCACAAACATCCAATTTTGCAGACGGAAGAAAACCCTATTTTTTCTTCCGTCTGCAGATTGGATGAACACAGACACACGGTCCGTGTTCATCTGATCCCCCCATAGGGGAGAGTGGAGAAAAGACAGGGCGGTCCCTGCACAGTGTGCAGAGACCGCCCCGTCATCTGACGGCTCAGCGGGATCTATGGAGCGATCCCCACTGAGCTTACGGACACACGGGGCAGATCAAGATCAATACTGATCCACCCCGTGTGAAAGGGCCCTTAAGGTGAAAAAAAATCTCATAATGCCAGCCCCCCCCCCCCCCCCCCGAAAGTCCCGCGCAGTCCCAACTACTCTTCGCCGCTCAGCCTGGCCGCTGATTGGCTAGAGTGGTTGGATTGAGAGCAACTGCGTTGAGAGCAACGCAGCCAATGGCTGGCGCTGCTGTCAACATCCAGTGAAGCGGCACGCCGAGAACTCATCGCCATGCCAGCTCTCTCATGACTGTGGTCAGTACCAGAGACAGCCGCCGAGGGACCCCAGAAGACGTGGATCGGGGCCACTCTGTGCAAAACGAACTGCACAGTGGAGGCAAGTATAACCTGTTTGTTATTTTAAAAAGGAGAGTTTTTTTTTTTTTTCTTTTACCCCCTTTAAACCCATTGGTAAGCATTAAAAAGGAGATTAACTCCAGAGATAAAAATGATAATTCTCCCGCTCTACAAGACTCTGGTCCGGCCGCACCTGGGAGTATGCTGTCCAGTTCTCAGGAAGGATAAAGTGGAGAGAGTACAAAAAAGGGCAACAAAGCTAATAAAGGATCTAGAGGATAATGGTTATGAGGAAAGCATAGGCGTGCGCAAGGGGTGTGCTTGGGCACACCCTAATCCTGGGGTTAGCAACCTGTCATGGTGGGCAGGTGATAGGTAAACCACAATCCTTCCTTTCTGACCCTTAGAACCTGGACGGGAGGGGTGGAATTTAGTGGAACCGATCTGTATTTTCCTCCTGCAGCAGTTGAAAGTAGGTTTCTCCTCCTCTCCCTTTTGTCAACATTCATCTGTCACAGGAGTAAAATAAATATAGGGGATCAGTACCAATATATGCCACCCCTCCTTTCCCTGTTCCTCTTCCTTTTGTTTCATGGGTCCCCCATGTGCCCCCTCTTTCTCCCATTGTTTCAGGATGGAGAGCGGGGAATAGACAGGTAAATATGTCAAGCGCATATGTGTTGGAACTTTGGGGTGCAAACCCTAATGCAATAGGCTGTGCACACCTATGGAGGTAAGGTTGCGAGCACTGAACTTCTTTTCTCTGGAGAAGAAAAAAAAAAGACGCTTGAGAGGGGATATGATTTCTATTTACAAATACTGTACTGGTGACCTCACAATAGGGATAAAACTTTTTTGCAGAAGAGTTTGTCTTGTTTAACCACTTGATAACCAGCCCATGTATAAAGTACGTCCTATTTTTAAAGATGGATATCTCGGTAACGGCAGCAGCTGCTGCCACAACCGAGATATCCATCTCTTCATGGGCCGGTTGTGTTAATGATAATGGCGGTCTCCGCGGCGGATTCGCTGCGAGATCGCCGTTATCGGTGGCGGGAGAGGGTCCCCCCCCCCCCCCTCCCGCCGCTCTCCGCCGCTTACCGTTGCCGTCGGTAGCGGCGGAGGCGATCGGGTGTGTGCGGCTCCTCTGCAGGGATACGAGTGAGGGAAAGAAAAATAAAAAAAATCGCCCCCACCCGTCCTCAGAGCTCTGCTGGGCGGAAGTGATGTCAAAACGTCAGTCCCGCCCAGCGTCTTAAAGAGACATTTTTTTTTAATGCCATTTAAAAAAAAAAGACATTTTGCATTTAATCCTAAATATGAGATGTGAGGTCTTTTTGACCCCAGATCTCATATTTAAGAGGACCTGTCATGCTTTTTTCTATTACAAGGGATGTTTACTTTTATTCCTATTACAAGAAATGTAAAACTTTTTTTTATTATTTATTTCAGTGTAAAAAATTATAAACTAAATTACAATAAATAACAAAATTTTTTTTTTTTTAAAACGCCCCGTCCCGACGAGCTCACGCACAGAAGCGAACGCATATGAAAACGGTATTCAAAACCACACAAATGAGGTATCGCCGCGATCGTTAGAGCAATAATTCTAGCCCTAGACCTCCTCTGTATCTCAAAAAATGCAACCTGTAGAATTTTTTAAACGTCGCCCATCAAGATTTTTAAGGGTAAAAGTTTGACGCCATGCCACGAGCGGGCACAATTTTTAAGCGTGACATGTTGGGTATCATTTTACTCAGCCCAACATTATTTTTCACAATATATAAAAAAATTGGGCCAAATTTATTGTTGTCTTATTTTTTAATTCAAAAAAGTGATTTTTTTTCCAAAAAAAGTGCGCTTGTAAGACCGCTGCGCAAATACTGTGTGACAAAAAGTATTGCAATGACTGCCATTTTATTCTCTAGGGTGTTAGAAAGAAAAAAAAATGTATAATGTTTGGGGGTTTTAAGTAATTTTCTAGCAAAAAAAACTGTTTTAGTCTCGTAAACACCAAATCTGAAAAACAGGCTCGGTTATCAAGTGGTTAAACAGCCACTCATGGTTCAACCTTAGACTACGTGGAGGGTTCTTTACTGTAAGAGCAGCAAGGATGTGGAATTCCCTTCCACAGGCAGTAGTCTGAGAGGGTGGGGGGGGGCAGCATCACACACACACTTAAAATTACCTTTTTTTTTAAAACCAAAGTGAAATATATATTAAAAAAAAAAAAAAATAATTTTTTAAACCACTCACATACATACATGAGAATGCAAATGTGCGTGTCTAGGGCCCCATATGTGGTGTATGCAAACCGTAATTGTTCTACATACGTGAGGAATTGCCACGAAGCTCAGCAGGAGAGCAAAAAAAAAAAAAAAAGTGCCATAATTATTAACTCTAAAAAAATTCAATTTGTAAAAGAAATTTAGAGCATCACTTAAAAAGTTTTCGGTACTGCAGTTTTTATCCATTTTGTAGCACATGTAATTTGTAGTCTTGACTACCTCATTTTTTTTTTTTTAAATAAAAAAAATGATAAAAGGACACACCACACACGATTCTGGCTAAAATGAGAATCACGATTTTTGCTTAGAATAAAGATGTTACATCGCGAGAATCCTCATCTTTCAACACACATTAAAAAAAAAAAAAAAAGTATTGGGCAAACTTTGCCCTTTAGTTTTTTTAATTCATTAAAGTGTATTTAAAAAATAAATAAATGCGTTTGAAAAAACCACTGCGCAAATACGTTGTGACATAAAATATTGCAACAATCACCATTTTATTCTATGGGATTTTCTTTCTTTAAATACACTTTAATGAATTAAAAAAACTAAAGGGCAAAGTTGGCCCAATACTTTTTTTTTTTACACACACACACACACACACACACACACACTTTTATTTTTTAAAAACAAAAAATCATGTCTGGGTGTTTCAAGTAATTTTCTCCCAGAAAAAAAAATGTTTTGCGTAAGCAACAAATGTCAGAAAAGGTTTGGTCTTTAAAAATGGTCAAACTTCCTTTACACGCCGGGGTTCTCTCATTTGATAAAAGAACGAAAAGATACTTTGTTTCCACGTATTCTTGTGTTGTAATAAAACTTGGAATGCTGCTTGGATTTTGTTTTCCCACCTGTGAGAACCGTGACATGCGGTTTTGAAAATTTGTGTGTGACTAAATTGTTATTGATTTCCCCCCCCCCCCCCCCCGAAATATGGGTTTCATAAAAACAGCTATGCAAAAAAAATAAAACACAAACTACCACCATTTTATTCTTCAGGGCTTCTTCTTTCAGAAAATATGTTTGAAGTTTCCAAGTCATTTTCCAAAAAAAAAAAAAAGATATAATACACACACACACTTTTTTTTTTTTTTTTTTTGGAAAATTACTTGGAAACTTCAAACATATTTTCTGAAAGAAGAAGCCCTGAAGAATAAAATGGTGGCAGTGTGTGTGTGTATATATATATATATATATATATATATATATATATATATATATATATATATATTTTAATGCAATTGGTTAACAGATAAACATGAATAGTTTACCAAAATGTATATTTTTTATATTGCTCAGCTAATCTCGTAATTGGGGTGCCCCTGCCACGCTGTGTAGCTAGGAGGGTGAAAGCACTTCCCAAACTTGCAATGTGCATCACACATTGGAGCCGATTTACTAAAACTGGAGTGTGGAAAATCTTTTGCAGCTGTGCACGGCAGCCAATCAGCTTCCAACGTCAGCTTGTCCAATTAGGCTTTGACAATAAGGGCTCATTTCCGCTGGCGTTTTTACAGCCACTTTTCTGAGCGTTTTTCGCAGCTTAAAAACAGCTCTCCATGTTAGTCTATGGCCTCATGCCCACATGCCCATGATGTTTTTGAGCTGTAGATGGCCGAGCCGTTTTTAAGCTGCAAAACAAAAAAAAAAAAAAACAGGACCAGTGCATTCTGAAGCTCCAGCAATAGAGCTGTAAAAAACACCAGACATTAAAAAAAAAACTCAAAAACGCTACGTTTTTAAACTCCAGCTCACAAAAAAAAAAAAAAAAAAAAAAAATTTTTTTTTTACAAAACAAACATGGACAGGCGTTTTTAAGCTGTAAAAACACCAGTGGAAATGAGCCCTAAAAGCTGGAAGCCGATTGGTTTCTATGCAGAGCTGCACCACATTTTGCACTCTCCAAGTTTTGGCAACTCAACCCCAATGTCTCCCCCATGGGGAGGATCAGAGCCCAGTAACTGGCTGGCTTTTTCTAAACTCGACTCCCTCATGCGACCAGAACAGTGTCACTCGCCACATGACCTGCGCACCCCCCCCCCCCCCCCCCCCCCCCCCCGGAGCCCTAATGTCCTTTATTACAAAAGTCATAATTTTTCCACCAAGCTGCAGCATAGCGTGAGCAACATCTTACTCTACAGAGAAGTAAAAAATCTATTACTAACATTTTTTTTAGGTGAAAAGGGAAGAAATTCACTTCTCAAAAAATAAAATGTAAATTATCACACAAGAAAAGAGGCACAAACCGCAAAAAAAGGGAACCGGGCTGAATCCTTAAAGGGAACCTGTACTGAGGATGTATGTGAATGCAGAGGTCTTCTAAAAATGCTAGTTCCCTGGCTGCCATGCCAGGAAGGGGGGGGGGGGGTAGAGCACAATAGTCAGGGTTGGGTTCCCTCTGCCCTCATCTGTTAGTAATCAGCCGTCATCAGCTGAACCCGACTTATGGCCCATACACACGATCCGAATATCGGACGAAAACGATCGTCCGATGATGGATCGTACGATTTTCGGATCGTGTGTACACTACTTTCGACAGCCGATCACGACCGTTCATCCGATTAAATTCGATCGGACAAGCGCGAAAATTTCTCGTCCGATGACCGATCTTCGTTTAGTCAGTACAGCCGTCGTCCGATAATACAATACAAATACATTTCAACACGTGACATCACTTCCGATCGTTTTTTTCTATCGTACGATAATTCTCGTGAGTTTAAAAACCTATTTTACTCGCGATTATTAAGCGAAAAAAGTCGTACGATCCGTCGGCCGATATTCGGATCGTGTGTATGGGCCATTAGGCTCCATTCCCACCAGTGCGACTTGGGACACCATGCTAAATGTTTTTCAATTATTTTTACAAATAAATATGTGAAAAGTGTGGGGGGGGGGGTGGGCATTTGTATTCAGCCCCCTTTACTTTGATAGATAAATCTAGTGGAACCAATTGCATTCAGAAGTCACCTAATTAGTAAATAGAGTCCACCTGTGTGTAATTTAATCTCAGTATAAATTAGAGGTTGACCGATATTTGGCCGTTGGAGAAATTGGCATCGGCCGATTTTTATCCAAAATCGGGCCGACATTTTACAATTTCCGCTAGCGATGCCACGGCTCCGGAGCCGCGGCCTTTCCTGATGCTGTGACCGCGGCGGCAATCCGCGGATTGCCGCCACGGTCACAGCATCAGGAAAGACTGCGGCTTCGGCCTAGCTCCGGAGCCGTGGCCATCTTGGTACACCCAGCGCGGCGTCCCTCCTCTGTTTACGCCCACAGAGGAGGAGGGGCCCGCTCGTGGGACACACCGCTCTGGTGTCTGTACTACGGGGGCAGGGTGTCTATACTGGAGGGAGAGGGTCTGTACTGAGGGGGGGACGACACCTTTTTTTGCACTAGTGCCAATTAGTGCCACATTCCATCCAGTGCCATCCACCAATGCCAATACCAGTGCCAATTAGTGCCACCTTCCATCCAGTGCCATCTGCCAATGCCACCTGCCAGTGCCAATACTACCATCCAGTGCCAATTAGTGCCACCTTCCATCCAGTGCCATCCGCCAATGATACCTGCCAGTGCCAATACCAGTGGCACCATCCCGAGCCAGTAAGTGCCACCTTCCAGTGCCACCTAAAGCCATCAGTGCCACCTGCTAGTACCATCTTTCAGTGCAACATGCCAGTGCCAATAAGTGCCTTCTGCTAGTGCCATCTTCCTTCCAGTGCCAATTAGTGCCACCAATATGACAAGAACTGAACTGTTTGGCCTAAAAGCAATAAAACACTATGTGTGTGCGTGTGGGGGGGGACTAACTGCACATCACCCTGAACACACCATCCCCACTGTGAAACATGGTGGTGGCAGCATAATTTTCTTCAGCAGGGACAGGGAAGCTGGTCAGAGTTGATGGGAAGATGGATGGAGCCAAATACAGGGCAATCTTAGAAAGAAAACTTGTTAAAGTTTGTAAAAAAGACTAGAGACTGGGCGGAGGTTCGCCTTCCAGCAGGACAACGACCCTAAACATACAGCCAGAGCTACAATGGAATGGCTTAGAGATCAAAGCATATTCATGTGTTAGAATGGCCCAGTCACAGTCCGGACCTAAATCACACTGAGAATCTGTGGCAAGACTTGAAAATTGCTGTTCAGACGCTCTCCATCCAATCTGACAGAGCTTGATATAATTTTGTAAAGAAGAATGGGCAGAAATGTCCCTCTCTAGATGTGCAAAGCTGGTAGAGACATCACCAAAAAGACATTAAGAATCGAGATTCAACAACCCCCTGCGATCTTAAAACAGCATTTCCTTGATTCAGTGCAGAGTTCTCTGCTCAAGCCAACAGCTGTCAAAAAAACACCACACACACACACACACACACACACACACACACACAGCCTGCCAAGTTTATCACAACATCACTTAGGCGGCAATAAAGAGAAACATTGTAACATTTCGTTGTTGGATCAAAAGGAATGAACTTCAGTCTGTAAATGAGGGCAGTTTACTCACCGTTTGACACTTGTTGCTTACAAAGTAAAAAAATCAAATCAATCTAGCAAAAAAATTACTTGGAACCACACACACTTTTTTTATAGCAGAGACTGGCCTAGAGAATAAAGTTGTTGCAACATGTTATGCCACACTGTATTTGTGCAGCGGTCTTTCAAAGCACATTAAAAAAAGAAAAAAAAGTAGAACCACAGCAAACAAACACGTAATCTGCAACAGATTACCTTTTTGTAGAAACACTTCAGATTTTCTCTCATCTAATATTTTAACGGATTATGAGCTTTGATTAGAACGTGCGTATTTCCTAAAGCATCTTGTGAAGAGGTTGTAAGGATAAGTTCAGAATGCTGCGATCGGATTTTGATCCAATTTTCAGTGCGATTATGTAGTGCAACTTGGATGTGGTTTGAATATTCTATGGGGCCGAAAAAAAAAAAAAAAAAAAAAAAGCCACCAAAATAGTACATGCAATTCTGTGCGACTCGAGTCACGCATGAAACGACAGTAATGTAAACAGAGCCTGGGTGTCACTTTGACATTACATGCATATCAAGACACAAACTGTGCGATTTTTGCAAGGCTCATGTTGCGGCGTACTTACACATTAGCAGAAGGTGCGCCCAACTGAAAAAAAATAAAAAAAATAAAAAAAAAAATCACATAATCGAATCCACTACTACGGCTTGATGGTAAACAAACACAAGAGGAAGTCCCACATTCTCCTGACCTTTCTTTGCTGAAGTCACAGCTGTAAAAAAGAACATGTCGGGGTTATACCAGTATTCACACTAACAAAGTCCCTGGGGTGCAGGCACTTTTCTGATCAGCCCTCCACCTTGGGTGCATCTTATACATGAGCCGCAATCTCTGCCCTGAAAGAGAATCATGTTTATGACGCAGGCAGTGAATTTAGCAGAGGGAAAAAACCGCTGGGATGCATCCAATAAACCAGTCAGTCTATCAGGTAAATGCAAAAAATATAGCAAAACTGCGCCCCATAAACCCCTAAAAGTATACAATAAAACAGTCAATAAAGCAATTGTTTTGAAAAGAGGAGTTTCCTTAAAAAATCCAGCATATAGTTTCAGGATGCATCCAATGTTGGGTGCTGCATGTATAAAAATATCCACAATAATAGACCACCGCGGTGACAAACGTATTCTTGAAAGTGATCCCTTCACCACAATTAAGATTGGCTGCTTACCAAAAGTAAGCTCAAGAAGAGCAGTTGGCTATAGCCCAGCCACGGCCTTGGCATTCACGAGACAGATGCGTGTTCCCGAGCAGGCAGAAGGGACACTGCAGCTTCAATCCACCAGGTATTGTCTGGACGTAGTTCACCATTCAACCATAGGGCGTTTTAAGAAAAACTCACCATAGTGAAATTCCGTTTAAAAATGTATTAAATTAAAAAACGTACTACTCACAATGTAAACGATAAATCAAGCATGTAGAAAAAAAGCCGGCCGGCATGCGATAGGGAATCTCCCCACGTGGTGACGTCACTCAGCGTCACCCAGACGTGTTTCGGAGACGAAACGCGTCATCATGCTTGATTTATCGTTTACATTGTGAGTAGTATGTTTGTTTTTTAATTAAAAATTTATTAAATTAAAAAACAAACATACTACTCACAATGTAAACGATAAATCAAGCATGATGACGCGTTTCGTCATCAACAGACGTTCCCATTGAGAACGTCTGTTGATGACGAAACACGTCTGGGTGACGCTGAGTGACGTCACCACGTGGGGAGATTCCCTATCGCATGCCGGCCGGCTTTTTTTCTACATGCTTGATTTATCGTTTACATTGTGAGTAGTACGTTTTTTAATTTAATACATTTTTAAACGGAATTTCACTATGGTGAGTTTCTTGTCTTAAACCGCCCTATGGTTGAATGGTGAACTACGTCCAGACAATACCCTGGTGGATTGAAGCTGCAGTGTCCCTTCCTGCCTGCTCCGGGAACACGCATCTGTCTCGTGAATGCCAAGGCCGTGGCTGGGCTATAGCCAACTGCTCTTCTTGAGCTTACTTTTGGTAAGCAGCCAATCTTAATTGTGGTGAAGGGATCACTTTCAAGAATACGTTTGTCACCGCGGTGGTCTATTATTGTGGATATTTTTATACATGCAGCACCCAACATTGGATGCATCCTGAAACTATATGCTGGATTTTTTAAGGAAACTCCTCTTTTCAAAACAATTGCTTTATTGACTGTTTTATTGTATACTTTTAGGGGTTTATGGGGCGCAGTTTTGCTATATTTTTTGTATTTTCTTGTGGTATCACACGACAACTGCAGCCTTAGATGTTTTATTGTTATTTTCATTTAATTTATTTTACTTTATTGGTTTTTGCTAATTAGCGCAGTTTTTTCCTTGTTTCCAGTCTATCAGGTAAGTCAGGAGTTCACACCAGGTAAGAGCCTTTTACATGTAGCGCTACCCCCTCAGGAGCCGCTGGTTAGATTTTGGGATCTAACCTCAAAAAGGTCAATTTGTCCCCTTTAACTGGCACGAACCCTCCCTTGGCCCACCGGATGGGTACAATAGTACTGTGGCCCTACTTAGCTGGAGCCACAATAGCATACATAAGACATGCAATGGTAATACAATAATGTTGCCACCTCTTGTTGGCGGCTCCCAGGAATAAAAACACACGTCTCACTCTATATTATACACACACACACACACACACACACACACACACACACACACACACAGGCTGTTACTGATCAAAATTTGTGTTCGATTAATCGTTTTTTAATCGATTAATAATTGAACGCACAGATCCAAATACTTTTAGCTGATGTCCTTGCAGGCCGATTCCCAGTGCAGCTCCCAACCACTGGAAAAATGGATAGCAGGATACAAACAAACACACAAAGGCAGCGCTCGATAGGAATAGCATTAAAACTTGTATAGTCTTCAAGTAGGTAACAAAATAAATATTGCACTGGAGATAAAATCGATGTAGCTACATAAACTGTAAAAATGGTGCGAGTAATACCAAACGGTACCAAAAGCAGTCATAAAAACATGTAGCCAAGTATGATACTGGTATAAAAATGTGTACAACGATACCACTGCTGAATCCAGATGAGGAGAGGTTACCATCAGTCCGTTGGCATGTAGATGTCCCGTGAAGGGAACTATCACAACTCCCAGTGGATGGTTGTAGAATCCCAGGTTGATGGAGGGAAGTGATAGAGGGAAGTGTAACAGCCCTTGCATGTGGCAGATAGTAAGGTCCCACCGGCATGCAGATATGAAGGCACAGCAAAGTAGCCCTTTTGATGAACACGGCATCTGTGTCTGTGACATCACCGGATCACCGACGAAACTCCCTGAAGACCCAGAAGCCGGCGGAGAGGAGAGTACCAATCAAAATAATTTTAAATAGATCAAAAAGATTTTGATCGATCAAAAAAAGTAAAGATTAATCGATTAATTAAAAGGTAATTTGCACAGCCCTAATTTATATACACACACACAAACAAACCAAGAGAATAGCTTTACTGTGAATATGGTAAAGAGATGTAAGGGGTTTGAATGATCAATAACAACACACAGGTTATAAACAAAAAAAACTCTGCAAGGGCCCTTGCGAGAGTCGGCACGTAAACAAAAGGGGTCTAAACTAAAAAGTAATACTATTTAACTACAGTTATTATAGGCAGTCTATGCTCGCAAGCTCCCTCTAACGGGAAATCCTGCAGAACAGTTAATGTAAAAGTTTCTAACCAGGTCTGGTTCAACAGCTCCTAAGAACCCTTTAAACACAGTCTACGTTGCGGCCGTTGGTGCATTTCTTAACATTGTAATCCAAAAAGGGGGATAAGGGATGAAATAAGCTCCGTCAATAGGAGAACGAGGAATACAAAATGATGAGACTGATCGCTAGCCAGCGTCAGCCAATTCTGTGGAATAACTTCCAACTTAATAGGCCTCTCTGGTTCAGTCAAAGATTAACACGCGTCTCCGAACTATGGAGTATTCTGCTACTTTTTTTTTTTTTAACAAAAAAATCCCAATATATTGAATTGGTCTGTGCAAAAAAAAAAAAAAAGTTATAGCATCTACAAACTATGGGGTATTTCTATTTGCCTTTTGTTTTTTTTTACCAGTATGGGCAGCGATCGGCAACTTTAATATTGGAGTGGTTAATCTGACACTTTAGTGTCGCTGGTTCCCACAAATACAGTGATCAGTGCTAAAAATATGCACTGTTACTTTACTAATGACACTGGTCGGGAAAGGGTTAACACCAGGGGTGATCAAAGGGTTAACTGTGGGAGGCGATTTTACTAGTAAAAAAACAAACACACACACACACACATGAATCCTAGTCTCTGCTTCTCCCCTCTCAGAACGACAATCTGTCTCGTTTACATAGGCAGATCGCAGGTCTGCACCTCTGCCCGATGTCGAGTACCTGGCACATGCCAATCATCATCCACTGTGTGTAATCACAGCAGGAGCGAGCTGCTGGCAGCGCACATTCACGCTCCTACCCAGAAGTGTGGTTTAATGCAAGTATGTACGTTTACAGAGTACGTATGTGCAATATCTATGGGACCCATGTGGAGGCAGGAAATAACCATCGTAAGCACCGCTGCTACAGGGATTACCACTAGTTTCCAGGTCCTGTGCCAAGTGGCTGCCCTGCTGCTTACTGAACACAGGAGGTCGCTGGCTCGGCTAAGCACCATTCAGAGAAAACTTTGCAATTTTCTCAAAAGAATGTAAAGTGTTCTCTGATTGGATAAAGGCGACGCTTGTGACGTCACCACCTAAACTCTCTACCTGTTCCAATCAGAGAATGCTTTGCGTTCAGTGAGAAAAATGCCACGTTATTTCCTGGATGATGGCCATCCGGAGCGACCGTTCCCAATGCAGCTGGGCAGGCGCTGGACGCGGAAGCTAGTAGAGATCACTGCAGTAGCGGTGTCTACTAGAGCGATTCTGCAGGAATCAACCAGGTAAGTTACATACATAGTTCCATTGGTCAAAGCTGGACCAATAAAAAAAAGTGGATCTTCACCCTCTACATCATTGGTGGCAAACACAAGGCCCGCGGGCCAAATCCAGCCCATTTCATGTGGCCCTCGCACCTCTCCTGCAGCCCTCCTCTGGTCCTCCTGCCTCGTTTCCACTGAACGGAACAGTCAGTACAGTTTGGAGCGCTTAGAATGGTCCGGTCTATTCTTGTGAGAGTTTCCACTGCAACTCGGACCGTCCCGGGCCATTCAGGGTTTAGAAAAAATGCCTAGGGTGTACACCAATCAGTGGAATGTATTGCAGGTCCGCCCTAACCGAACCATTCCATTTTCTATGGCCCCACATCTGAAGCAGGACCCAGAATGGTGCGGTTTTATGGCACACTTTCATAATGGAAATTAGGGTTGTGCCGATATTAGTATCGGGGCCGGTGCCGAGTATTTGCCCTAGTACTTGCACTCGCGCAAATACTCCCGATGCCTAAATAGAATACTTAAACCCCCCCCCCCCCGCTCCTGCCGCCGAATCGAAAGCCGCTGCAAGGGGTTAAACGCTGTGCAGGAACATCACAGCATTCATTTGAATAGCTGTAGTGTTCCCGCCTGTATAGACACTCCCCCTTGCTCGGGATTGGATGGGTGATTGTGATCTGTCCAATCCTGAGCAAGGGGGAGTGTCTATACAGGCGGGCTATTCAAATTAATCCTGTGATTTTCTCCATGCGGCTTTCGGTGACAAAAGGTATGGGGGAAATGGCTGATGGGACATGGCTGCATATGTGAGGGACATGGGACATGGCTGCATATGTGAGGGACATGGCTGCATATGTGAGGGACATGGCTGCATATGTGAGGGACATGGCTGCATATGTGAGGGACATGGCTGCATATGTGAGGGACATGGCTGCATATGTGAGGGACATGGCTGCATATGTGAGGGACATGGCTGCATATGTGAGGGACATGGCTGCATATGTGAGGGACATGGCTGCATATGTGAGGGACATGGCTGCATATGTGAGGGACATGGGACATGGCTGCATATGTGAGGGACATGGCTGCATTTGGGGACACATTTAAAAAAAAAAAAAAAAAGTATCGGTATTCGGTTTTGGCGACTACTTGAAAAAAAAAGTATCGGTACTTGTACTCGGTCCTAAAAAAAGAGGCATCGGGACAACCCTAATGGAAATACCCAAAATAGCGTACCAAACCGCTCAGTGGAAATGAGGCATATCTTTCTGCTTTCAAGCAATGCATCCAGCTTCTTCCTCCCAGCAGCAGCATAAGGAAAGGGAGTGCACTGTGATGTAAGGGAGAGTGGGGGACTCAACCTCTGATGGTTGCCCTTTTGAGGGCAATCATAATGCGGCCCACAATGAAATTGAGTTCAACACCCCTGCTCTACATAAACGTTCCCCCTTCTGCACCAATGTTTACTTTTCTTCCCCTTAACAAAAAGTGCGGCACGGCCCCTCCACGCACATCATTCACCTAGGCGAATGACGTGCACGGCGCTCGCTGGGCCTCCTAGGATATGTCACATATCCCAGGAGGACTTTGTCTTTCAGTCAGTAAAGGAGGGGGGGCCATAGCAGCGCATCAGTGCAAGGCCCTGCCATCTAAGCCCGGAAGAGCCAGGGACCCCCTTGAGTACATCACAAGATGTTGACACGGGATCGAGCGGTGTCGGTTTTCATAAAATACAAATAAAAACAGTGCATCGCTTGCATGAATTCAAATTACTCTCGGAAAATGTGACATTAACGGTCATCAGTATATACCGTATTTATCGGGGTATAGCGCGCACCCCTGATGTGGTCCTGTAAAATAAATTTTTAGTACTTACCGTTTTGGTGTCTTGTGCAGCGTCCATCGTCTGGTCCGGCGTCCGTCTTCAGGTTCTGTGGTGTCCTCCCGGCTTCTCCAGTGCTCCGGCGAGTCGAATCCCCGCGCTCAGTTTGAACGCCTCTGCCGACATATACCTACCTGGCTGAATGTACTGCACTCGGTATATGTCGGCGGCTCAGTTCAAACTGAGCGCGGGAAGCAGCCATCGGCATATATCGCGCGCCCACGATTTTCCCCTTATTTTAAAGGGGAAAAAAGTGCGCGGTATACGCCAATAAATACGGTATATACATTTTTAAACAAACACAATAAATGACCATCACAAATATAATAAAATGTGCGACTATGAACATAGGAAAGACCATAAAGTGCCCAAAAGAAAAAAGGACTGGTATAAGCAGTCAAGTCATCATTCCCACACGCCGTGATGGAAGTTGAAACACCTAAAGGCCCGTACACGCGATCGGTTTTTCCGACAAAAAAAAAAAAAATGTGTGATGGAAGGGTTTTGTGTCATAATCAGAGCGTTTGAACGCTCCTTTGGACAATTTGTTGGATTTTCCGACAACAAATGTTTTATAGCATGCGTTAAAACTGTCCGACAACAAGTGTGTCTTGCCGGAGCATTCGATCGTGTGTACACAAGTACAAGAAAAAAAAAAGTACAAAAAAAGTACAAACACACATGCTCTGAACCAATGCCAACCATAAGACAACATTAGCAGAAGTTGCCCAACGGGTAGCGCTAAAGAGGAATGGTGCCCCAAGGGCCGGATAAAAGGCAAGCAAAGGGCTACATAAGGCCCACAGCTCAAAAAAAATAAATAATAATAATAAATAATTAATAATAATAATAATAATAATAGATATAGAGATATAGATAATTGCTCCCTTGCACGTCTACAGATACAAAACAATACAATACATTTGGTTCAATTTGTCAAACATGGTGGATTTCCATTAACCACATGGAGATGGGATATAAACTGCCCCCCCGATTCTTACCAAATAGGCAAAATCCAAATCACCTTCAGTAATTGCCGTCATTCGCCGCCCCCCCCCCCCCCCCATTATTGAATGGATCTTTCAATAAAAGATATTGAAGTTGTCACTTTATTGCCCACTTTCAACTTTCCCATCAAGCAAATTCTGGTGGATGATCCATCACGCTTGAAGGTGGTGGAAATTATTTTTGATCATCTGTGTGATTCCCATTGGATGAAAAGTGGATAAAATGCACTGAAAATAGACACGCGTATGGCCAGCTTTACAACGCTAAAATAACTGAAATACTTTACATTCCCTGTAAGTAAGGCTGCTAATATTTCCTGCTATACAACTGTTTACTAGCAGGAGAATTTGCATGTATGGGAGGCTCTGGTCACACGAACACTGGCTGCAAAGAGCGCCCAGAGGCGATTCAGTTCGCATATGTAGCGCTATACCAGAAAAAATAAAAAGGGAGGGGCCAAGATCACCAGTGGGGGACCCAAGAAGAAGAGGATCGGGGCCGCTCTGTGCAGTACCATTACACAGAGCAAGCGAGTATAACCGATACCAAGCATCCCCCCCCCCCCTGTACTCAGGGAAAATGCCCAGATACCTTTCCCTGTATCCTCCTCCAGCTCCCCCATCCGTCCTGCTCTCTCCCTCCATGCTCCTGGTTCCCCCTCCGTGACACTGCCGTTCTGCCCTCTGCCTCCATGCTCCCGGTTCCCCCTCCGTGACACTGCCGTTCTGCCCTCTGCCTCCATGCTCCCGGTTCCCCCTCCGTGACACTGCCGTTCTGCCCTCTGCCTCCATGCTCCTGTGTCCCCCCTCCTTGCCGCTGCCGTTCTGCCCTCTCCCTCCATGCCGCTGCCTGCCAGTCGGCCCTCTCCCTCCATGCTCCTGGTTCCCCCTCCGTGACGCTGCCGTTCTGCCCTCTCACTCCACGCCGCTACTGTCCTCCATTCTGCTCCCCCTGCGCTCTGTGTCACCCTCCATATCCTCCTCCGCCCCCCTCTTTCAGGATGGAGAGCGGCGGTAGGAGCCGCTAAACACGGCTTCTACCTTTTCCGAATGAACAGAGGCAGTGATCACAGACTCTGTCCATTCATATAACTGAGAATCTTAAAAGGGTCACTAAAAGAAAAAAAATAAAATAAATTAGAGACATAAAAGTTAAAGCGGAGCTCCAGCCACGGTAAAAAAAAAATTTAAAGTCAGCAGCTACTAACAGTGTAGCTGCTGACTTTAAATAAAGACACTTACCTGTCCTAGACGCCCGCGCTGATGGGCCCCCCGATGCCGGTCCCACGATCGCTCCGGGTCCCGCGCCGCCATTCACAATATGGGAAACAGGCAGTGAAGCCGTACGGCTTCACTGCCCGTTTCCTACTGCGCCTCCGCGAGTCTCACGCTGGCTTGTGAATGGGCGCGCTGCTCTCTGAGAACACACACAGTTCCCAGGAAGCAGCGCGCCCATTCACAAGGAGAAGAAGAAGAAGAAAACACACCGCGGATCAGGAAGAGGCAGATTACGGACTTCCGCATAGCAACAGCTATTTCGGGTGAGTATTTTTTTTTTTTTTTTTTCAGGTTTTTTTTTTTTTTTTTTTCAAACAACATTGTAAAATGTTGTTATACTGGGTGGAGCTCCGCTTTAACTGATCACTTTTAAAAATGATTACAAATAGATAAAAATCAATCATATAATGTGCCTGCAGGTTAGTTTCACTTTTGAACTGGCTTCATGTTTCTGTGATGTAGAGAGACACACAGAACAAAAACAAACAAATCCAGGGCAGTGTTTTGTTTTTAAAAAGAATCTGATTGGTTCTGGGAAGTTTTAGACACACAGTAATGACAGCTTAGACCACCGTGAGAAAGCTCCCAGCACTGTGGTTATAAGGAAACGACAACCAGGAAGTGGAGATCAGAGCAGGATTACAGCAACTTCAAAGCAAAAACGAACAACGAGGACATGAAACCAATACAGCAGTAAGGTAAAGGAAGCTATTTAGCAAAAAAAAAATCCTTTAAACTGTGTTTACGATGCTTCAGTTTATGAAAGGAGGAGCCTCTGTCTCCTGTTCAATTATGTCCGGTGCAGCCGAGAAAGGGACTGGGGAATCTGTGTCCTTAGTCCCCTTCTCTGTCTCAAAAAAATAAAAATCGGCGAGTACTTAAGGGGGGGGGGGGTATGGGGGGGGGAGGGAATAGTATCGGTACTTGTACTCGGTCTTAAAGTGGTATTAGGACAACCCTAGTTCACATATGTGCGAATTCCACCACACTACTCTCTGCAAAAACCAGGAAGTTAACAACTTTTTTTTTTACTCGATGATTCCATTGGCTAGAACATCAAATCGCAGAATGTCCAACTCCTGGGGGGGGGGGGGGAATAAAAAACGCTCCTCACACAGGACAGAAAACAAATTCATAGCGGAGCAGTGTGACCCGAGCATTACTGTCAATTGTATTTCCATGTTGAAAGCCCAGAACGTCCCCCATCCACAACACAACAAACATATGAGAGTCCTGACCCAACGCTCAATATATCAGCCTGTGATAGATAAGAAGCCGCTTTCGTTTTATTACATCGCCTGCAAGTCATACAAAAGGAGCTGCACCTACAAGACAAAGAGCAAACGTGAGCAGAAAACTTCCTTGTACACAATGCCAGGAGATCGGGACACAAGCGAGTGTGACTAACAATTCAATCCTGCAAACGTGCTAAAAGGTACAAACTCATTCAGAAAGCCTAGCTCTGGGCCCAAACTTCTTTTTCCATTCCTCCCTCTAACCCATCCTACTAGGCCAGGGGTCTCAAACTGGCGGCCCTCCAACTGTTGTGAAACGACCATGTACAATTCTGGCTAAAATGAGAAGCTCGATTTTTCTTTGCTTAGAATAAAGAACATGATTGTAACATCTTTCACATTATACAAAAAAAAAATTGGGCCAACTTTACTGTTTATTTTTTAATTCATTAAAGTGTATTTCCCCCCCCCCCCCCCCCCAAAAAAATTGCTTTTGAAAAACCGCTGTGCAAATACGGTTTGACATATAATATTGCAAACAACCACCATTAGGATCTATTTAAAAAAAAAAAAAACACACCCTGATACACACACACACACACACGTGTAAAGAAGCCCTTATGCCACGTACGCAAAAGTTCGATGTGAGTTTTTGGTCGGAAATTTCAACCATCGGTTAGCAGGCTGGAGGAAGTGTCAATGGACTTACTAGTGTGGTAATCACTGCCGTAATATTCCATTGAGGACTGCAAGTCCATCTGCTAAGGATACAAATGGGACTTGTAGTTCATTCATTCACAGATCTTTGTCAAAATTTCAAAACTGGCAGCGTCTGTGGGCGGAGTTCACTTGTACCCATATTACACTCTAAATAGGAGTAGCAGGGGACAAAAGGTAGATTTAGCCTTGGGCACCATTCACAGAGGGGTACTTGGGCACCATTCACAGAGGGGTACTTGGGCACCATTCACAGAGGGGTACTTGGGCCCTTGGCGCCGGAGGGGGTTCTGCAAGCTCCCGATGTATACTTGCAAATTGGCGACTTTCCGATCAAGTGACCCTTGTGACTGCCAATCACAGCAGTCACATGACCAATGCCCACTTCTGCCTCCTGGCCTTTAGAATTCTTAACCACTTTCCGCCCGCGCTATAGCCTGAAAGAAGGCTACAACACGGGGTTCCAGTGCCAGGAGGGTGTCAATAGACGTCTTCCTGTGATCGCTCTTCTCGCGCAGGACGACACGCTCTGTGACCATTGAATCCTTCAGGCGCGGCTGATCACAGGACAGGGTAAAGGGCGAATCACAGAAGCAGGTTATTGGCTTTTGTTCTCCTCACGATCAACATGAGGAGAAACCGAAGAAAGCTGGTAACCGGCTTCTGTTACAGAGACATCGGTCCCAATCAGTGCCCACTAGTGCTGCTACCCAGTGCAGCCTCATCAGCGCCCACCAGTGCAGGGGGGAAAAAAAGTGATCATATACCACCAAAAAAAATAAAAAAAAAAAGTGTGAAAAGAATTCTAAAAAGTTTTGTTTTAGTACAGTGTTGCATGACCTTCATTCAAAGTGCGACAGCAGAAAAAAAATAATTGGCCTGGGCAGGAAGGGGGTATAAATGCCCAGTAGGCAGAAGGTGGTTTAAGGGCACAGAGGCAGAACATCTCTCCACTAGACCATGATAAAAGTTTGTAAACACAAAACTCTTATAAGCTTAAAACACACATTTTAATTATTATTTTTTTTAATCTGCAGCCAATCTTAATGTATTTCAAGAAAAAAAAAAAGTAAAATTAATGAATAGGTGAACCAACACCTTACACGCTCCCCACCCATCCCTGGTTCTCACTGTACTTTCTTCCCACGGGTAATGCACTTTCCAGTAATGCAACAGCCCTATTCTCTCTCTTCACTCTGCAGGGCTTCCGGGATGAATCAGAGTGCTTCTGATTGGTCAGCTCTGGCACATGCTGTCACTGGCCAATCAGAAGCACCCTGAGCTGTCCCAGAAGTCCTAAGAGTGGAGAGGCCAAAAACAGGGGGGGGGGGGTCTGCTATACTGGTTGCATGGATACTGACAGTGCATCACCCATGTAGGTAAAGGGTTAACTAGCATTGGGCGCCTTTCCTGGGTATTTTGAGCCCTGTGATATAGAGGGGGATAGGCAGGTTCCAGGGCCCGCCGGTGATCCTGCTGCAATCATAATGGGATAAAAAATAAAGATTGCTACGCTCAGTAGTCCTTCAGAAAAGCTGGAAAAAAAAAAAAAAAAATCGGCAGGTATTGGACCGTCTCCTTTTCAAGGTATGCCTGGGCAGCTCAGTTCATATAGTTAGGGTTGCGATAGCGAGTCACAGAATATACCGTTTGGATTTTGCCTCCAATTTCAGTAAAGCTCTTAAAAACAGTTTATAAACCTGGTCTGTGGGTTTTTCAATGGGGTGTAGGGTAGATAACTAAAAATGTATATATATATATATATATATATATATATATATATATATATATATATATATATATATATATATATATATATACACACACACACATATACACATACACACACCTTTGTTCATAATGCACAATGGGGTATGAATGAAGCAAAGCCACTACAAAAAGTTAACTCGGCAAGACAAGTGAAAGGAGGAATGCAATTGCTATGGGTAACCCATAACTAGTGTGAAATACATAGCAGCCATCGTAAATCTGGGTACCTGGCATGGGCGACATGTCCTCTGGTAGCGAGGAGGTCCGCGATCTGGCTCCCCCAAAGTATCTGGGGCCAAACCCACCATACAGAGACCACGTATACTTAGCCGCATGCTATGGGAGAGTGAAAGAACCAAGTTAGAGCACTGATGAAGTCCGTGCTAGGTGCTCAGCGAGACCCCATTCTGGTCACTTGGAATGAGGTGGCAGAGGGGGCACTGAAGGTGTTATGACCTCATCTGTGTTTCCCCGCCACAGTGAAGAACGGGGAAGCCGTGTTTACACACATCTCTCCCTGTTTTTCAGCCCTGGGAACCGATGGCGGGACTCCAGCGGCGATCGGTTCCGCGGTCACGAAGCTTCGGACCGTGCCGCGGGCGCGCGACTGGGCAATTAAAGAGGACGTACCTGTACATGCTTGTGCCCAGCCGTGCCATTCTGCCGACGTAAATGTGCCGGAGGTGGTCCTTAAGTGGAGAATGAGTCCACAACCTCTACTTGTGGACCACCCGCAATGTACTGTGGAAAGGTGACCAGTAACAGGCAGAGTGTCCTACTGGTGTGTCACTGCTTGTTTCTGGGTTTAGGGCATGTGCATGCAGAAAAATCTATCCAATTATGCTCGCTGCAAAGCAGGGATAAGAAACAAAATGATCATTAGTAAAAAGCAGCACACTTTACACGCATTAAAGGGGATTGTAAACCCTCATGATTATTCACCTTGAAGCGGAGCTCCACCCTAAAGTGAACTTCCGCTGATCGGAACCCTCCCCCCTCTGGTGTCACATTTGACACCTTTCAGGGGGGGAGGGGGGGGTGCAGATACCTGTCTAAAGACAGGTATTTGCACCCACTTCCGGGCACTCGTCTCGGGCAAAAGACGTTCGTCCCCCGTTGTGTGCTGGGAACTCTCGGCTCCCAGCGGGAGCCAATTGCCGGGCGCAGCGCGTCTCGCGCATGCGCCGTAGGGAATCGGGCAGTGAAGCCGGAGTGCTTCACTTCCTGGTTCCCTCACCGTGGATGGCAGTCGGGGCAGCAGAGTGACGAGCGATCGCTCATCCTCTGCTGCGGACGCCGCTGGACTCCAGGACAGGTAAGTGACCCAATATTAAAAGTCAGCAGCTGCAGTATATGTAGCTGCTGGCTTTTATTTTTTTTCAGGGGGACATCCGCTTTAATGCATCCTGTGCATTAAGATGAAAAAAAAAAAAAACTTCTAGTGACCGCCCCCCCCCCCCCCCCATTTTACTCACCTGAGCCCTGGAATTTCCCACGGCAGACACGTGTTCTTCCTCTGCCCCGGGGTTCTCAGCTCAATTGGATTTGATTGACAGCAGTGGGAGCAAAAGGCTGCGCTGCTATCAATCTATCCAATGACGCAGGCGCAGAGTCCTATATTTGGCATCCATGCGCGCCGAATGCTGGGATTGTGCCCGCAAGGTAAACCCCCCCCCCCCCCCCAGGGAGAGCAGGGGGGGCGTTTTATACCATGCGGGGAGGAGCCACCGAGGGATCCCAGAAGTCTAGTTAGGCACACAGTTAACCCTTTGATTACCCTAGTTAACATCTTCCTAGCCAGTGTCATTAGTACAGGGACAGTGTAGAGCAAGGGTGTCAAACTCAATTTTATAGCGGGCCGCATCAGCATGATTGCCCTCAAAAGGGCCGGTTGTATCTGTAAGATTAGATGTCCAGCTCATCCCATTACATGTCAAGAGCCACCCCACCATCAGAACTTAAAGGGTCACTAAAGGAAAAAAAAATTTTTTGCTGAAATGACCGTTTACAGGGTATAGAAACATAAAAAGTTAACCGATGCCTTTTAAAAATAGATAAAAATCAATCATATAATGTGCTTCTAGTTTCACTTTCGTTTTTAAACTGGTTCCATGTTTCTGTGAAGTACAGAAGACACACAGAACAAAAAACAAACACATCCAGGGCAGCGTTTTGTTTTTAAAATGAATCTGATGAGTTTTAGACACACAGTAATGACAGCTTGGACCACAGTGAAAAGCTGCCATGAGATTTTTCATAAGGAGCCAGACAAGCAGGAAGTGTGGAGATCAGAGCAGAATTACAGCAACTTCAAAGCAAAAATGAACAACGAGAACATGAAAACAGCACTGCATTAAGGTAAAGGAAGCTATTTAGCTTATATAAAAAAAAAAAAACATTTTTCCTTTAGTGACCCTTTAAGTCCACAATTCATATGGACTTTATTTGCACAAGCGTATACATTCAGGATGCGTTTATCATGTTTTATGCACTTTTATTGCGCCTTTTATGAGATTTATTAACCTATACAAGGATAGCGCACTTTAAATTATTGTGCGGAGCTTGCTACACGTCCCACTCGGATTGGCGGTTTAGATGCTGCTGTCCATTTGTCACAATTACGTTAAAAAATTTCTGACACTAAAAAGGTTTATTTTTTTTTGCAAGCACACACATTATCTTGTGTTTAGCACACTAATGCTAGAAGCGTTTTTCAAGCTTCAGAATTTTTTTTTCTTGCAGCGTTTTTAGGAGCGGCAGAAAAGCTCCTAAGGGCTCTTTCACACTGGTGCGTTTTTTCCCCCACGTTTTTGCGGTAAAAATAGCGCTATTAAAAAACGCCCCCCATGCCGCTCTCCATTGAAATTAAGAAAAAAAAAACGCGGTAAAATCGCGGTGTTTTGCCACGATTAAAATTGTGGCAAAACACCGCGATTTTACCGCGTTTTTTTAATTCATTTCAATGGAGAGGGGCATGGGGGGGCGTTTTAATAGCGCTATTTTTACCACGAAAATGCAGCAAAAATGCACCAGTGTGAAAGGGCCCCAACAGTATTTTTCTTAATGTACTGTAAAAACGCTACAAGCCAGGACAGAAAGAAAAAAAAAAAAAAAACGCAATTATCAGCATTTTCCATCCAGTATTTTTTTCTACCTAAAAGAAAAAACGCTAGTGTGCATGAAGCTTCAATGATTATTGAGTTTGTAGTCTATAAACACACACACACACACACACAAGAATACAAGGGAAGTACAAAGTAGGCGAGGCGTAGGAAGTTGTTACATGTCAATCAATTAACAGGAACAAGAAAAAAAGAAATGCAGTCAAAGTATTCCCAAGGGTTGCAAAACAAGAGATGTCGCAGGTCAAGGAAATACTGCAGAGTAATGAATTTTCTTGCAGGAAACAGAACATAATACACAGGGTACCAAGTGCAAATCTCAGGACCTATTCCTCCATCTAATCCAGGCTTCTTCAAAAATACAGAGTTTATACCGTTCGATTTCCAACAAATCCTCCGACATAAGTTGTACCGGTTTATCTGCGGCATCTATCCCCCTACATCCATCCGAAGTGCAGAATTTTAAAGCTTGTAGTTGTAGAATCAAAGTTCGCCCATCGGTCCAGCAGAGCAAGGAACGATCGTGTCCCCCCTCAGTTCCTAGGAGGATCGTTCTCTATCCACACACGCACTCTGTACCGGCTGGCAAAAGAAAATAGAAAAAATGGCGGAGAGGCCCATTCCGAAGCTGGCAGAGCGAGCCGTCAATTTCCTAAGTGCTCAACTCATAAAAATAGAAATCTTTGATCAACGCTCATAACACATCCAGATTAGCAGAATTAGTATGGATTCATAGAAATTCCGAAGCGCTGCTGCAATTTGCATTCCCCCGATAGAACAGACGTCAGAGGGCGAGATTTACTAAAAGTTTGGCGGGGAAATTCCAGCACAAAGCAACCGCAGTATACCGAGAGTGTGGAAACCCCAACAATGGCGGCTCTTATCTGATGCCTTCTGGTCTGCTGAATAAAATGACTGAAAGTGTTTTCGTTCTACCGGCACAACAAGAGCGAGAAAATGCAAGTCAATCCTGCCAGAAATACCCATCTTTGTGCTACAGGCCTGACAGGAGTGGGGGAAAGAAGCTGGTAGGTGCACCGTGGGCCGGCTCACATTCACAGTGCCTTTATACTCATACCCCAACCCTGCACATCACCCATACCCCAACCCACGCACTCTGCACGTCACCCATACCCCAACCCTGCACATCACCCATACCCCCCGCACTCTGAACGTCACCCATACCCCACCCCCCACCCACGCACTCTGCACGTCACCCATACCCCACCCCCCACCCACGCACTCTGCACGTCACCCATGCCCCCCACCCACACACTCTGCACGTCACCCATGCCCCCCCACCCACACACTCTGCACGTCACCCATGCACGTCACCCATACCCTGCACGTCACCCATACCCTGCACACCTGCACGTCACCCATACCCTGCACGTCACCCATACCCTGCACGTCACCCATACCCTGCACGTCACCCATACCCTGCACGTCACCCATACCCTGCACGTCACCCATACCCTGCACGTCACCCATACCCTGCACGTCACCCATACCCTGCACGTCACCCATACCCTGCACGTCACCCATACCCTGCACGTCACCCATACCCTGCACGTCACCCATACCCTGCACGTCACCCATACCCTGCACGTCACCCATACCCTGCACGTCACCCATACCCTGCACGTCACCCATACCCTGCACGTCACCCATACCCTGCACGTCACCCATACCCTGCCCCCCATACCCTGCACGTCACCCATACCCCCCCCCCTGCACGTCACCCATACCCCCCCCCCCTGCACGTCACCCATACCCCCCCCCCCCACCAGTCACCCATACCCCCCCCCCCCACCAGTCACCCATACCCCCCCCCCCACCAGTCACCCATACCCCCCCCCCCACCAGTCACCCATACCCCCCCACCTTGCACGTCACCCATACCCCCCCACCATTACCCCCACCCACGCACCCTGCACGTCACCCATACCCCCCACGCACACACACACCCTGCACGTCATCCATAACCCCCACCCACGCACCCTGCACGTCACCCATACCCCCCCACCCTGCACGTCACCCATACCCCCCCACCCACCTTAGTACAGCCAGTGAACAATATAAAATCAAACAGATTCCTCCAATCTACACTAATCAGTGCGCATGGATGGAACTCCCGCTGGGGCCGCCATGTTCTGAGAGCCAGCCCTGCCGCCTGTAGGAAAACTTAAATGATACTTCCATATGACCAGACACAGTGAACAATTTTCTGACTGGTACCTTCAATATTGCAGTTGAAAAAAAAAAGTCAAGAAAAGTCGAGCCGACAATGCCCCCCACCCACCGAATATTGACCCATTTTATTAGGAACTGAGACTCAGTGTGACTTGACCACTACATTCTGTGCGTTACGACCCCTGAACCCTGTGCACACAGGACAGGGCAGCAGCGTGTCAGTCAGTGCTGGGAACCAAACAGTTGAGTCAGTGCTAAAGACAGTTGTGCAAGTCAGTGAGTGGAGGGGGGGGGGGGACACACGCACAAGGGTGATATCAGTGAGGGGGGCACAAGGGTGATATCAGTGAGGGGGGCACAAGGGTGATATCAGTGAGGGGGGCACAAGGGTGATATCAGTGAGGGGGGCACAAGGGTGATATCAGTGAGGGGGGCACAAGGGTGATATCAGTGAGGGGGGCACAAGGGTGATATCAGTGAGGGGGGCACAAGGGTGATATCAGTGAGGGGGCACAAGGGTGATATCAGTGAGGGGGGCACAAGGGTGATATCAGAGTGGAGAAGGGGGGGACGGGGGACACACACGGGTGATATCAGTGAGTGGAGAAGGGGGGACGGGGGACACACACGGGTGATATCAGTGAGTGGAGAAGGGGGGGACGGGGGAACACACACGGGTGATATCAGTGAGTGGAGAAGGGGGGGACGGGGAACACACACGGGTGATATCAGTGAGTGGAGAAGGGGGGGACGGGGAACACACACGGGTGATATCAGTGAGTGGAGAAGGGGGGGACGGGGAACACACACGGGTGATATCAGTGAGTGGAGAAGGGGGGGACGGGGAACACACACGGGTGATATCAGTGAGTGGAGAAGGGGGGGACGGGGAACACACACGGGTGATATCAGTGAGTGGAGAAGGGGGGGACGGGGAACACACACGGGTGATATCAGTGAGTGGAGAAGGGGGGGACGGGGAACACACACGGGTGATATCAGTGAGTGGAGAAGGGGGGGACGGGGAACACACACGGGTGATATCAGTGAGTGGAGAAGGGGGGGACGGGGAACACACACGGGTGATATCAGTGAGTGGAGAAGGGGGGGACGGGGAACACACACGGGTGATATCAGTGAGTGGAGAAGGGGGGGACGGGGAACACACACGGGTGATATCAGTGAGTGGAGAAGGGGGGGACGGGGAACACACACGGGTGATATCAGTGAGTGGAGAAGGGGGGGACGGGGAACACACACGGGTGATATCAGTGAGTGGAGAAGGGGGGGACGGGGAACACACACGGGTGATATCAGTGAGTGGAGAAGGGGGGGACGGGGAACACACACGGGTGATATCAGTGAGTGGAGGGGGACGGGGAACACACACGGGTGATATCAGTGAGTGGAGGGGGGGGGACGGGGAACACACACGGGTGATATCAGTGAGTGGAGAAGGGGGGGGACGGGGAACACACACGGGTGATATCAGTGAGTGGAGAAGGGGGGGGACGGGGAACACACGGGTGATATCAGTGAGTGGAGAAGGGGGGGGACGGGGAACACACACGGGTGATATCAGTGAGTGGAGAAGGGGGGGGACGGGGAACACACACGGGTGATATCAGTGAGTGGAGAAGGGGGGGGACGGGGAACACACACGGGTGATATCAGTGAGTGGAGAAGGGGGGGGGGGGACATCAGTGAGTGGAGAAGGGGGGGGACGGAACACACAGGGGTGATATCAGTGAGTGGAGAAGGGGGGGGGGGGGACACACAGGGGTGATATCAGTGAGTGGAGGGGGACACAAGGGTGATATCAGTGGGGGGGCACAGGGTGATATCAGTGAGTGGAGGGGGACACACAGGGGTGATATCAGTGGGGGAGGGGGGGACACACAGGGGTGATATCAGTGAGTGGAGGAGGGGGGGGGGGGACACAAGGGTGATAGTGAGTGGAGAAGGGGGGGACGGGGAACACACACGGGTGATATCAGTGAGTGGAGAAGGGGGGGGGGGGGACATCAGTGAGTGGAGAAGGGGGGGACGGAACACACAGGGGTGATATCAGTGAGTGGAGAAGGGGGGGGGGACATCAGTGAGTGGAGAAGGGGGGGACGGAACACACAGGGGTGATATCAGTGAGTGGAGAAGGGGGGGGACATCAGTGAGTGGAGAAGGGGGGGGGACGGAACACACAGGGGTGATATCAGTGAGTGGAGAAGGGGGGGGGACACACAGGGGTGATATCAGTGAGTGGAGGAGGGGGGACACACACACACAGGGGTGATATCAGTGAGTGGAGGAGGGGGGGGGACACACACAGGGGTGATATCAGTGAGTGGAGGGGGACACAAGGGTGATATCAGTGGGGGGGGGCACAGGGTGATATCAGTGAGTGGAGGGGGACACACAGGGGTGATATCAGTGAGTGGAGGAGGGGGGGGGGGGACACAAGGGTGATAGTGAGTGGAGAAGGGGGGGACGGGGAACACACACGGGTGATATCAGTGAGTGGAGAAGGGGGGGGGGACATCAGTGAGTGGAGAAGGGGGGGGGGGGACACACACAGGGGTGATATCAGTGAGTGGAGAAGGGGGGGGGGGGACACACACAGGGGTGATATCAGTGAGGGGGACATCAGTGAGTGGAGAAGGGGGGGACAGAACACACAGGGGTGATATCAGTGAGTGGAGAAGGGGGGGGGACATCAGTGAGTGGAGAAGGGGGGGACACACACAGGGGTGATATCAGTGAGTGGAGGAGGGGGGGGACACACACAGGGGTGATATCAGTGAGTGGAGGAGGGGGGGGACACACACAGGGGTGATATCAGTGAGTGGAGGGGGACACAAGGGTGATATCAGTGAGTGGAGGGGGACACACAGGGGTGATATCAGTGAGTGGAGGGGGACACACAGGGGTGATATCAGTGGGGGAGGGGGGCACAGGGTGATATCAGTGAGTGGAGGAGGGGGGGGACACACACAGGGGTGATATCAGTGAGTGGAGGAGGGGGGGGGGACACACACAGGGGTGATATCAGTGAGTGGAGGGGGACACACAGGGGTGATATCAGTGGGGGAGGGGGGCACAGGGTGATATCAGTGAGTGGAGGGGGGGGGGACACACAAACAGGGGTGATATCAGTGGGGGGAGGGACACACAGGGGTGATATCTGTGGGGGGAGGGGGGGGACACAGGGGGTGATATCAGTGGGGGAGGGGGGCACAGGGTTAGGTCAGGGCTGGGAGCAGACATTGGTGTGTCAGAGAGTGGTGAGCACAGGGCAGCGATGTGATTGGTGGGTGACGAGAAGAGCGGCGGGGGGAGGGGGGTTTAGTTCTCTCACCTGCCTCCTCCGTGTCTCGGTCCCCGGTTCCCCCCGGCATGTACCCGCCTTCGGTCCCCGGACCCGCTCGGTGTTTCCCCGGTACAGGCCGCCTCACACTGGCCGCATTTCCCAGCACAGCGGACACAGCAGCGCCGGGGGCGGAGCCTGGTTCTCTTCGCCAATCGCAGCCCGCTTACCGGCAAACCTGGGCGTGCCCTTCCGTCATTTCTTACCTACCCGGGTCCTAGTGCCGGCCGTACTTCCTCAGTGCTGGCCGGGGAGCGACATACCGGGGACACACTGATCACCGACACCGAGCTGATCAATACCGACACCGATATCATTAGTACTGCTGCGATTACTATTAGATTTCTTGTCTATGTTTAAGTATCCTTGTTTGTTTTACAGCTACGAACCAAATTACCACTACTACATATTATTACTATTATGTTATGTTATCTTTATATTAATATTATTTTATATTATATTGTATTTTATTGCTCAGATAATGATTGCTCTCATGATTACTTACTACCACAATTTTTATATTCTATTATGTGTTATTAATGTTTATGTTATTATTATTATTGCCAATGATAATATATTATTACATTTTATATGAATTAGTTTAGCTGTTGTTACTGTCATGACCTTAAATCCTAATTATAATAATTATTGCTATCATCATTATTATGATTACTGACATTTATATTGTTATTATATACTAGTGTCGCTCATATACAGTTATCAATATTATTAATATATAATAATATATTATTATTACTGCTAAGATTTTTCAATTGCTTCTGTATTTACCATGATTATTTGTTACTATTATATTCTTATGGCTATCTTTATTCTACTTGTATTATTATTGATTATATATATATATATATATATATATATATATATATATATATATATATATATATATATATATATATATATATATATATATAAAATAATAAAAGTATAATAAAGATAGTAATAAAAGTATAATAGAATATAATAGTAACAAATAATCATGGTACATACAGAAACAATTGAAAATAATAATAATAATTATTATTATTATTATTATTATTAATATAAAAAAATCAACATAATTATTATTACAAAGACAATTAAATATATGTATAATTGTTTTTGTAATTATTATTATTATGTTGATTTTTATATAAATATATATTTTTTATAATTTGTGACCCCTTCATGATGAAGGTAAAACAAATCCTCAGGCCCGAACAGTTTTACAACTTTGACATATGTTAGTAAAGCTGTAAACGTCATCACAATTACTTAGTGTTTCCAGGTCAATCATGCCGTGTTTTATTTTACTTTATTTTTTTCCAGGACTAATTGATCTTATATTTGGTGGTAACTAGTAACGGATATCTCCTGATTCCTTTTTATCATGAAAGGAAAATTGGTGCAAAATAGTCAAAAAATCTTTTTTATTTTTTTATTTAGCTGTATATTTCTTGCTATAACCATAGCGTAGCAAAAATAAAATAAATTCTCCTGCCTCTGATGATGGCAGTGATGCCACATACAGTATATGTATGTTATTTGTGGTTTGTACTTTGTACCCGTAGTACAGCCCAGAAACACGAGTACACTTGCTTATTTTTAATCTTAAATCACTGATACTACATTTAAAAAAAAAAAAAGCTTTTTTTTTTTAAATCCTACCGAAAGTACAGCGACCCTGACCATGACCTTTCACCCTAACCTTGACACTATCCCCTGACCTAGAATCAAGCTATTTTTTTCTTCCTTTCTTTTTATTTCCCACACACTTCTTTGGTTAAATTTTTTTTGCCTCTAGCAGAGAAAAAGATACAATGTATTATATAATGTGTCCTGTATGTGTATAATGTTTCTTTTTGTTCTCCATTGATGATGGGAAAACAGGGGCGGGCTGTAGAGTGACTCATCACTGTGTAAGCCAATCAGGGGCTATCACGGTGATCGGGAACTGGAAATCCTGCTTTCCAATTGTTAGCAGTAGACCCCGCCGATCCCTATGCTGGGAGCACGGTGTGCAGTGCGATCCCAACACAAACACAGCTATGAATATATGAAGCCCCACAGATAAAGACCAACTTCCACAATGTAATATATATATGAGTGGGGGGGTAAAATTCCTATTATTTTGTTGTATGATTATTGTTACTCATCACCATTATTGTTACTGCTAATAGTAATTATTGTTATAATATATATATATATATATATATATATATATATACATTATAATTACATTTTTTGTACTGATATGACATTATTCTTAAAGGGGTTGTAAAGGAAAATTTTATTTTTCCTATAATAAGCATCCTTTACCCACAGACATTCCTCTTTTCACTTCCTCATTGTTCGTTTTTGCTCAGAAGTTGCTCTATTTCTTCTCTGTTCTGTTCACTTCCTGCTTGTCTAATTGTTACTCACCACCGTGAAGGGAGGCTTTACTGCGGTGGTCAGTAACGTGCTCGCCCCCTCCTGGGAACTACATCTGTGTGGCAGGACGCTCTCTACGTGTTAGAGCAGGGGTGGCCAACCAGCGGCCCGGGGGGCCACATGTGGCCCGTGAAGCCCTCTGATGTGGCCCGCGACCTCCTGCTCTGGAATGTCGGGTTGGCATGCCCAGATCGCAGGTTTCCGACCCGCTATACAACAGCATCAGTGTTGTGAATGAAGCTGGTGGTAGAGGAAGAAAGTGACTGCGGAACAGAGCCCCATAAGCCGATGCTTCCTCTACAACTCTGGCTTTTGCCACAGGTGGAGTCTATGGCAAAGTTCAGCTAACCCCCAGGATAGACACAGGTGCACTACGCTGCACCCGCAGCACATCAGTGTGAAAGCAGTCTTAGGCCCATTTCACACTACCAGCCCAACCAAATGGTACCTCAATTCACCTCTATAGAGCAACAGATGTCCGTTTACGCCCGACTACCTCAAACTGGAAAAACAGAAGGGAATTTGTCCTCTTTCATCTGGGTGGATCATAAGGCCTATAGAGTATCCGTGACCTGTCATCTGCCCACTCCGCTCATTGTGGCCCGCGACTGGTTACCAAGTTGCCTAAGTGGCCCTCGCTCATCAAAAGGTTGGGCACCCCTGTGTTAGAGACTTCAAGGAGGTGTGAATTACTGGGCGTGCCGCAATGCATACTGGGAAATGTAGGGCCAGATTCAGATACAATTACATTGGCGCAGAGTATCATGGATACACTACGCCGCCGTATTTTACCTGGCTCCACGACGAATTCATGTAGATTTTGGCCCGTAAGGTACGGCGGCGTAGTGTATTTCTCGCAGCGGAATCGAAATACGCGATTAGGGGGCGTGAAGCATTTAAATTAGGCGCGTCCCCGCGGCGATCGTTGACGTACATTCCTATTCCCGGACGACTTACGTAAAAAAAAAAAAAAAAAAACAAATGTTGAAATTCGACGCGGGAACGACGGCCATACATAACATGGGCTGTCTAATATTAGACCAGATAAAAGCTGGAATAACTTTACGCGGCAAAAAGATGACTACAGATGCCTGCAGCAGGGATGAAGGCAGCCACCTAGGGGCTCTGCTGACACTTGCCTCAACTCTTCCTCCTCATTGTCACTCCCCAGGCTCCTGGCAGAGGATAGAGGGGCCCCGGACAGCCCCTTTGTGTATGTTTAGGTGACCAGGGGGCAAGGGGTGAAGATGGGGGGGTGCCACAGGATTAGCTTGCATAGGGCGCCTGAACACCTAAAGGCCGGCTCTGACCCCAGGGAGGGATTCCCCTGTCAGTGCCGATGGGGGAATCGTGCAAATTTCTGTCCTGCAACCCCTGTCTGTGGCCCGCCTAAGCCAATTTCGGACTTGCTTGCACATAGATATTCCTGGAATGTTTACTCTGTAGTGCAGGCCCAGACTGAAGACACGGTTAATAAGTCACAGAAGACACAGTTGACTTTGGAAGCACAGCAGGCTTACAGTAGAAAAACCATTAACCTCGCACGAGACTCTTCCGGAGTCCAATGTGGTGGAATTGCACACCTGCCCTTCCTGTGTACCCGTCCCATAGCTGTCCACCTGTCATTGTCCTGTGACACACTCTGTGTACAGAAGATCCCAATGTCTGGCTTTATCTCCTAATTTATGGCAGGTGCTCCGCCGCTTCCGTCAGCGATAACAGAAATCCACAATATGGCGTCAATCTCGCACGCCACAGCTGTCATTACTTGTTCAGTATGCACTATGGCCATGAGATATTTGAGAGCACCACCACTATCTATTACTGGCAACCAGAAGTAGTTGAATGCAAAGATGCCAACTGTCCCGGATTTGCCAGGACAGTCCCACTGGCCCTCAGTATCACTGATGCCTCGTCCCTGGCCATGTCCCGGGGTCACAGCATCAACCTTATTTAAGTTACTGCACATCTTCTCCCTTATTGTTGTGCAACATTGTTCTCTACTCACTTAAAGTGGTGTTCCACCCTAAAAACAAAAAAAAAAAAATACACAAAAATCCTTTAAAAAAATAGAGAAAAATGGATTGAAAAAAAAAATGTTTTACTCACCAGAAAGGGCAGTTGCAATGCGAAACTTGCGAATCTGCCTCTTTCTCCACTGCGGCAGGTCTTCTTCTTCGTCCTCCTTGCGGTGGCTTCTGGGGAATGTGGCACGCTGCCTTCTGGGAACTGTGTGTGTCCCAGAAAGCAGCCGCCCATACACAAAGCGGCGCGAGCCTCGCGCATGCGCAGTAAGAAACGGGCAGTGAAGCCGCAAGGCTTCACTGCCTGTTTCCCTTACTGAGGATGGCAGCACCAGGACCCTCCACGATCGAGGGGTCAGCCTCGGGGGGGGGGGGGGCTGACATCACGGGCACCTAGGATAGGTAAGTGTCCTTATTAAAAGTCAGCAGCTACAGTGTTTGTAGCTACTGACTTTAAGAAAAAGAAATTGCGGGTGGAATCCTGCTTTAACCACTTGCCGACTGTTTTACGCTGATCTACAGTACATTGACAGAATGGCAGTGATGGGCATACAGGTACGTCCCCTTTAAGAATCCGTGCGGCCGCCGCACTCTCTGTGACCGCGCCTGCAGGCCCTGTGAACTCGATGTTTGCTGGCGGCCCGTGATCGTGTCACGGAGAGGCATAACTGGCATTTCCTTGTTCAATTTAGTGACAGGACAGTGATCTACTGCTCCCTGTCATCGGGAGCGAAGATCACTGTCGTGTCGCTGGTAGCCCATCCCCCCACAGTTAGAATCACTCCCTAGGACACATTTAACCCCATCCTCGCCCCCTAGTGTTTAACCTGCCATTGTCATTTACACAGTTATCAGTGCATTTTTATAGCACTGATAACTGTGTAAATGACAATGGTCCCAAAATAGCGTCAAAAGTGTCCGATGTGTCCACCATATTGTTGCAGTCATGATAAAAATCGCAGATTAACGCCATTATTAGTAAAAAATAATAATAATAAAAATGCCATAAAACTATCACCTATTTTGAGAAAAACCAATCAATAAACACTTAGGGCCAGATTCAGCAACACTTGCGCTGGAGTATTTCGATATGCGCCGCGTAACTGTGAAGATGCGCCGTCGTTTCTATGTGCCCGTACCCACCAAACTAGATGCGGCCAATAACGGGCCATTTGCGACCGGCGGAACGTTCCGACGCCAGAGTATCGTCAGCGCTTAATTTCGCTTGGCGCATCAGTCGCGCCTATTGATTTCCCCTGCAAATATGCAAATGAGGGATTTTTCCCAATTCACGAACGGATTAGCACCATACGCTGGCTACATGCGCCGCGCGTATCTCGTCCGTCCGGCGCAAAGTTATTTCTCCAAAAGGCTGCTTTATCTTTACTCCAGACGGTCACAGGTCAGCAGGAGAGCAGCTACAGCAGCGTTACCGACGAAACTAGCAAGCTGAACAACCACACTTGCAAGGACAACACCTCTGTGTGCCAACATGCCGGGGGCACTCGTGGTCCTAAGACTAGTACTGGGTCCCTCTCATGCCTCCTGATGGTGGCCACCTTGACCTTGACCTTGCGCCGCAAGTCATTTATTTTTTTCTGAATGTCAGAAGCAGTCCGGGTGGAGTACCCCAAGACATTCACCCTGGCAGCAATGGTCTCCAGGATGCCCTGCTTTCTCTCCCGGCTGGTCTTCCGGCTTTTTTTCCCATGGAGTAACTCATTAACAGACTCCATTGCAGATATGATGACCGAGACCTCCTGGGAATTAAAATTGAGGTTCCTCCTCTCTTTGGGGTAGCGGGAGCAGCCATCACTGAGCAAAAGTATCTTCCCTGGGGTGGGGGAAACGGAACTACTTTTGCGCCGGAATGGCGTTTCCGCCTGCGCTTTTAAGCGCCCAACGGAAGGCATTGCGCTGACGTTTCCCGGGAAGTGGTGCCGACGGAAGTTGTGAGCATGCGCACAAGGGGGCGAGTGGAGCCGCACTCACTGCGCATGCTCCGTGGATGATGCGCTGAACGTAAGCCTCTGCGCTGGGCTCCGCCCATCATTTACATATGATCACACCCACTTCCACTTGTGTCGGGTTACGCCAGCGCATTATCGTTACTCTGGCGCAAGTTTACGCGCAACTGCTATGTGAATAACAGTACTTGCGCTGAAAGGGTCGTCAGAGTAACGTAAATGAGAAGCGTTACTCTGGAGCAAAGATGCTCTCATCTACCTGAATCTGGCCCTTATTGGGATTTTGTTTTACCAAAAATATGTAGAAAAATACGTATCGGCCTAAACTGAGGAAAAAAACATTGGCCCAGATTCACAGAGAATTAGATTCTCGTAGAGTATCAGAAATACACTACGCTGCCGTTTTTTACCTGGCTCTACGTGGAATCCAGGTAGATTTTGTCCAGTAAACGACGGCGGCGTAGTGTATTTCTCCCGTCGCAATCCATCTGCGCGAGTAGGGGGCGTGAAGCATTTAAAATAGGCGCGTTCCCGCGGCGATCGAACTGCGCATGCTCCGTTCGCTAATTTCCCGCCGTGCATTGCGCGTAAACACGTCGTCACGTCGTAGTAGCGTCGTTTACGTACATTCCTATTCCCGAACGAGTTACGTTAAAAAAAAAAAAATATTTTAAAATCGACGCGGGAACGACGGCCATACTTTACATGGGTTACGCACTGTTAGACCAGCAAAAAGCTCCTCTAACATTACGTAGCCAAAAAATGACGTAGGCGATTGCGAGGGACACTCGTACCTTCGTGGATCACAGTAAAAAGTCATTTGCATATCCCGACGCATGAAAACGACGCAAACTCCTCCCAGCGGCCGCAAAAATATCGCAGCGTAGATCCGAAGGCTTACGAGGACGTAAGCCTCTCGGATCGAAGCCCGAAGCCGCCGTATCATGGTTTGAGGATTCAAACTAGTGATACGGCGCGCGAAATTTGAAATTACTCCTGTCTAACACCAGTTAGACAGGCGTAATTGCTCTGTGAATCTGGGCCATTTTTTTTGTATATATTTTTGGGGGATATTTATTATAGCAAAAAGTAAAAAATATTATTTCTTTTTCAAAATTGTTGCTCTATTTTTTTATTATAGCGCAGAAAATAAAAACCGCAGAGGTGATCAAATACCACTAAAAGAAAGCTCTATTTGTGGGAAAGAAAGGACGCCAATTTTGTTTGGGAGCCACGTCACACGACCGCGCAATTGTCAGTTAAAGCGACGCAGTGCCAAATCGGAAAAAGGGGCAAGGTCCTTAACCTGCATAATGGTCCGGGTCTTAAGTGGTTAAAGTATCTTTTCTGTGTGGATAAAACAACGTATTCTTTCATGGATGATCTGAATGACTCTATAGTCATACATGAAGGGCTGCAGGAACGCAACACTGGATACAATTTGTATTAAGCCCCCGTTCACATTGGAGCAATTTCTTATGCGATTTGACAGGTCACACCCAATTGTCGGAAATGGCACTGTTAAAATTGATGCAATGCTGACATTGCAGTGCCGCATGGATTCGAAAAAGTAGTTCCTGTGACTTGCATAAACATCTGTGAATGAAGCTGCACAGATGTCTTCAAAGTCGCACTGAAGTCGCGAAAATTTCAAAGCTGCAGTCAATGTGAACGAGAGCTTAGGGCAGTGTTTCTCAACTCCGGTCCTCCAAGGTGCCCCAACAGGTCATGTTTTCAGGCTTTTCTCTATTTTTCACAGGTGATTTGATCAGTGTCACTGCCTTGTTAATTACCACAGCCGTTTCGTCTGAGGGAAATCCTGAAAACATGACCTGTTGGGGCGCCTTGAGGACTGGAGTTGAGAAACACTGGCTTAGGGCATACAGGAGAGTCCAAGCGAAGGTGCTCGATAATGAAAGAAACCCTATTTGTACATAAGTCTATCTGCATCTTAGTCATAGAATGATGACTGCGTCCCACCTGCTAAGTATATTTGTTCTGGTATTAGATTAATGGAAAGATCACATTCAGGGGAATCTCCAAAGTCAATATTTGACTCACTCTCTGCACTGGAAAAGGACAGTGCTGCAGCCTACATACCTGAGACAGACCAACCTAACCTGCCGTGCTCTTAATAGGTTGTTCCATTTGTTTTTCTGACTGGCCTCGCGGTATGGCAAGATGGAGAAAATTTGAACTGCACACAGGGGGCCTTTACTTACCCCCTGCGGCTGGGCACGGCCTCTTTCCACCTGATCCCTAGCTGGGGGTTTTTCATCCCTCTGGGGGACATCTCATCAGCTTGTCCTATTCTGGTGGTCCCAGACAAATCCCCTGAGGAAGCCACCGATTTTGGTGAAACACGTAGGGATAGAACATCCTCCTGCGACCACCGCTCTTGCTTTTGGGATACCAGCGACCAACCATTTTCAATATATGCTCCAATAACCATTTTTAACCACTTGTCCACCGGGTCTATTCTGGCACTTCTCTCCTTCATGTAAAAATCTAAGGGCCAGATTCACGTACATCGGCCCATTTTTGGACCGGCGTAGTGCAACTCCTTTAAGTTAGACTGGCTTAATTTCGAGGCGCAAGTACCGTATCCTCGTAGTATTTTCGGCCAAATTTGCACCGGTGTAATGTAAATTCCGAGGCGTAAGGCGATGTAATTCAAAGTGGGAAGGACGTAGGCGTGTTCCATTGAAATGAGCCGTGACCCCATGCAAATGAAGGGCCGGCCAGACTGGGCATGTGCACATGAAGCAGACTATGGTCAGCACCTCTCTGAGCATGCTCAGAACTAGGCACGGCACAATCAGTTAGATAGGAACTAGGCCCGTCAGACTTAGTGAGCTATGCACAGTGCTTAAATAGACCGAGAGAAATGCCCTTCCATTGCAAAAGTACATCCAATTTTGTGTCGTGTCGGTGTGTATATATATATATAAAATATTAAATAAGATAATTATAATAATATTAAAATTAGTAAATTTATATTAGTTAAAAAAATATATATATATATGTATTATATTAATTATTATAAAATATATACTAAACAGAAAAAAATGTATATAAAATATATATTTACCCATTAGGGTGAAAAGAGCCACTGGCAAGGAAATGAAGTGTTGCCAGTACCTTGCCCAGTGGCGGTGGGCAGATCCTCTCCCGTGTAAGAACAGGGGAGTCCGCGCTATGGGGAATAAAGTAGCTGTTGCCTCCCAGTAGGATCCCTATGTGGGGAGCTAATATAAATATGAATAGTAGAAAGGGAAATGGCGCTGCTAAATTAATACCTTTGTCGGGTATATCCGTGGGGTGAGCCCAATGGTAATAGGCCCCCCTTTTGGCTGGAATTAGGGTGCAATTGGAGAGATACCCTGTGTTAATAGGAGGGTAGATGTTGGTTCCTCAGCTTCCACTAATTTCAGTGAAATTGAGTAAAGGTGGATTAATTAGGTAAGGAGCCTGTGCAGGCCAGCAGGCCCAAAGATTGCTAAAGTAAAATGATCCTATGCTGCTATAAGGATGCCAGTTGTGACCGATGCACCCTAAACCATATAAAACAAAGAAAAAAATGTGTCTCTAGAGTCTAATAGGTAACAATCCCTACTAGTGTGGTTACTAGTGTAATCAACCACACTAGTAGGGATTCCTACCTATAAGACTCTAGAGACACATTTTTTTCTTTGTTTTATATGGTTTAGGGTGCATCGGTCACAACTGGCATCCTTATAGCAGCATAGGATCATTTTACTTTAGCAATCTTTGGGCCTGCTGGCCTGCACAGGCTCCTTACCTAATTAATCCACCTTTACTCAATTTCACAGAAATTAGTGGAAGCTGAGGAACCAACATCTACCCTCCTATTAACACAGGGTATCTCTCCAATTGCACCCTAATTCCAGCCAAAAGGGGGGCCTTTTTCCATTGGGCTCACCCCACGCATATACCTGACAAAGATCCTCTCCCGTGCCCTCCTCCGTGCCCTCCTCTTTCTGCGCTCATCTAAAGTCAGTAGTATAGCTATGAGCAAGGATGCCCGTGGCATGTTGGCATACAGATTAATGTCCTACAAGCGTGGCTGCTCAGCTCGGCCCTAATGGTGTTGCTTTTGCTGACATGTAGACGGATTGTCTAATTTTAAACCTGCTTTTATTTGGTCTAATTTTAGACTGGCCGTGCAGCTGATAAGCACATTGTGTAGACTGCACCGCACAAACTTACTTTTGTGGATCCCCGTAACTCCCGCATTTGCATATTTGCATAGCAAATCAATGGTGTGTCTGGTGCAGTTTTGCACGCACTCTGCGCCGGTCTATCCAAATTACGTCGGTCTAAAAAATGTGGATTTCAGGCGTATATCGTTTTGGGGATACGGTGCATAGATAAGCGTGTGCATTTTTAGACTTACGCGTGCCTAACTCGTGATACTCCGGAGTAAGTGCTTTGTGAATCTGGCCCTAAATGTCTTTGCTAGAAAATTAATCAGAACCTCCAAACACTATGGGGCAGATTCACGTAGATCGGCGCATTATCATTCCGGCGTAGCGCACCACTTTTCCGTTAGACTTGCGCAATCTAGCCGCGTAATCCGGCGATTCACGTAGCTTTTACGCAAGAGCTTGCGCAAACGTAAGGTTTTTTCCGGAGGCGTAAGGAGGAGTAATACAAATTGGGAGGGACGTGGGCGTGTTACATTGAAATGAGCCGTGACCCCATGCAAATGAAGGGCCGGCCGACTCGCGCATGCGCGCGTGAAGGAAACCATGTCAGCTCCGTTGTGCGCATGCTCACAACTCGGGAGCGGCGCAATCATTGAAATTGGAAATGGACTAGGGCAACGTTGTGAACTACGCAGACAGCATAAATAGACACACACAAACGCCCTTCCATTGCAAAAGTACATCCCTTTGTGTCCCTTCCCATTGAATCAAGTGCTTTTGCTCTGTTGTTCGTTAGAGTGTGTTTTGTAGTTGTCAGATTAGTGTTCTGTGTGATCTAGTGCTTGTTGGTAGTTTTGTGAAAGTGTATTTTGATAAGTGTTTGAGACTGTTTGTTTGATTGATATATTTCTGAGCGTTTGTTTTCTGGCTTTATTTTTTCATCTGATTTTTTTGTGTCTGTTTCTTGCTGAGTGCTAGTGTGATTTTTGGGTGTTCTTTTTCTCTTTGTGTGCTAGGGACCACAGTGGTGTACATGCATGCATTCTCATTGTGCCATGATTAATGTGTGTGTTTAACGTGCAAAGATGCATAATGTGAGCTGGCATGAGATGGGGTCATGAGATGGGGTCCCAGTGCATATGCAGAGTCACCTTAAAGGGAAAAGACAGGAGGATGTTAGTCATGCATGTGCCACTTGTGAGGTGTGCATCACGGGAGGGGATAGTCATGCCTGACTCCCATGTCACTCACCAACCAGCCAGCTGTCCCCATACATGTTCTGTTTGAAATCTGTGGGGATGGGGCTCTGATTGTATATGTAGCTGTCATGGGTGTCATGGGTGGTGCCATGTGTTGGGCTGCTGATGTCCTCCTGCAAGGTTGTGGTAATTCCAGGATGACATGAGGGGTGAATCTGAAGATGCGAGACACCTCAGAATCACTCATGCCATAGATGTCTATGCGTGTGTGATATATCAAGTGAAGAGTGAGGGGCTTGTATCAGATAAGAATATTGTATTAGATTAGATTAAATGGTAAATTTTATATAAGCAAAAAAAAAAAAAACATCTCCCGTGCCCTCCTTAGTGCCATCCTCCGTGCCCTCATCCTTCTTTGTTCATCTAAAGTCAGTAGTATAGCTATGCGCGACGATGCCCCTGGCATGTTGGCATACAGATTGTTGGGCAACACGTGTGACTGCTGAACTCCTCACTAACAGTGTTGCTTTATCTGACAATTAGACTTTTTTTCAAAATTTAGACCAGCTTTTAGGTCCTCTGGGGCAGATTCACAAAGACGTAATATTCCGCTGCGTAATCGAAATACGGTACGCTGCCGTATTTCACCAGACTCTACACCGAATTCAGGTAGTTTTTTTGCGCGTACGCTATTGTGTCATATTTTTTTTCCGCCGCGCAATCGAAATACGTGATTAGGGGGCGTGAAGCATTTAAATTAAGCGCGTCCCCGCGACGATCGAACTGCGCATGCTCTGTTCAGGAATTTCCCGCCGTGCATTGCGCGAAATCACGTCGTGACGTCATTCGTTGTTTGAGTAGCGGCGTTTACGAACATTCCTATTCCCGGACGACTTACGTTAAAAATAATAAAAGACATCGGAAAACGTTGAAATTCGACGCGGGAACGACGGCCATACTTAACATGGGCTGTCTAATATTAGAGCAGCAAAAAGCTGGTATAGTGAAACGGAAAAAAAAGATGACTAAAGGTGCCGTAAGAGATTGCGTTTAAAGTGCGAAATTTTGTGGATTGCAGGCAAAAGCTCATTAGCATACCCTGACGGCGAAAAACAACAGGAAGTCCGCCCAGTGGCCGCAATTTTCTTGCAGCGTAGATCTGAAGGCGTACTAACACGTAATACAGTCGAAATGAAGCCCGCAGGTGTCTTTTCATGGTTTGAGGATTTCGACTAGCTTAAAAACGCCCGTAAGTCGAAATTACTCCAGTCTAACAACATTTACACAGGCGTAATCGCTTTGTGAATCTAGGCCTCTAACTTTAGACAGAACATTTTGCAGTTGCGCACATCGCGTAGCCTGCGCAGCAACTGCGTTTTTTTGTGAATCCCCGTAACTCCCTCATTAGCATATTTGACTAGCAAATCAATGGTGTGTCTAGCGCAGTTTTGCGCGAAGGGAAGCGAATGTCTAATTAAATTACGCCGGACCAAAAAACGTAGATTTCTGGCGTATATTGTTTTGTGAATCGCGTCCAACTATACGCACGCGCACATTTAGACTTACGCACGCGCAACAGCAGTTGCGCAGGCGTAATCGCTCTGTGAATCTGGCCCTATATATATTTTTTTTTTTAGCAAACACCATAGGGAATAAAATGGCGGTCATTGCAACTTTTTTTCTTGCACGGTTTTTGAGCAATAATTTTTCAAACGCCTTTTTTGGGGGAAAAAAACGGTTTCATGAATTAAAAAATAACAAAACAGTAAAGTTAGCCCAATTTTTTTGTATAATGTGAAAGATGATTTTACACCGAGTAAATAGATAGCTAACATGTCACGCTTTAAAATTGCGCACACTCATGGAATGGCGCCAAACTTTGGTACTTAAAAATCTCCATAGGCGACGCTTTAATTTTTTTTACAGGTTACTATTTTTGAGTTACAGAGGGGGTCTAGTGCTAGAATTGTTGCACACGCTCTAACACACACGACAATACCTCACATGTGGGGGTTTTAACAGCGTTTACATATGTGGGCGGGACTTACATACATGTTCGCTTCTGAGCGCGGGCTACCGCGCACAGAAAAAAAAATATTTTTACACTTTTTTTTTATCACTCTTATTCCTATTACAAGGAATGTAAACATCCCTTGTAATAGGAATAGTGTGCGACAGGTCCTCTTTATGGAGAGATGTGAGGTCAATAAGACCCCACATCTCTCCTCCAGGCTTGAAAGCATGAGATCATGAAAAAAAAATTCACCGATCACATGCCTACAGTCGTGATTGCGGCTTTGTTTACTTCCGGGTACCTGGGCGTGACGTCACAACGTCGAGCCCGGGCCTCCGACGGTCATAGAGATGACTGGTGACCATCTGGTCGCCAGTCATTTCTATCATCGTGAGCCGGCGCCTGCCGATTCGTTCTCTGGGCCCCCAATGGCACAGGAGAGCCTGGAGAAGCACCAGATGGCAGCGGGAGGGGGAGAGGCGTTCCTTCCCACTGCCTATAAGAAAGATCAAGCGGTGGAACTGCCAATATGATCATTCTTATCGTGCACAGAATCGCCGGTAGAAGACAGTGATATCTGAATGATGCCTGTAGCTGCACCCATCATTCAAATATCACCGCACAAAGTTGAGGACGTCATATGACGTCCTTGGGGGACAAGTGGTTAAAGGGGAGGTTCACCCTCCAAACAAATTTCAGGCATGCCATGGAGCCCAACCACTCGACCGGCAGTATGCCGGTGTTTTTTTTTTTTTCTATACATATCTTTTTACAGGCTCTCGTCCCCTCCGGCGGTCCCGCGGGACTCGGCGTTTACAATCACAGGCTGAGATTGACGTCCCTCAGCCCGGCGCAGACAGCGCGTCACGAGATGCCGAAGAAACCCGAACGTCGCTGCGCAGACGCCGTATAGGGCCGGAGGGGACGAGAGCCCGTAAAAAGGTATGAATAAAAAAACAAACTTTATATATATATATATATATATATATATCCTTCTCATTTATTAATTATTTCCAACACCGTTATAATCCCAATTCTTTCCTTCTATTACATAACATTTCAACTTTGTAAACTATTCATTGCCTATTGGACTCATTTCTTCTGAGCAGGGAATCTACAGGCTCTTAAAGCGTCCATTAAACATGTGCAGAATGTTGTTTTCTTTCAATTCGATTAGTTATTTACATAAATTTGTTAAGTTAAAAAAAAAATGTATTCGTTTTTGGAATTCGTTTTGTTTATTCGTTTTCAAATCGATTCGAAAAGCTTTCTAATTCCAATCGTTTTCAAATTCAAATTTGAATAGTTTTCCAGTTTCCAAAAAGAATGAAATAGAATAGAAAATAAAGGAATAGAATAGATTTTTTTTTCTATTCTATTCCTTTATTTTCTATTCTATTTTATTTTCTTTGGAAATTGGAAAACTTTTTTAAATCGAATTTGAAAACAATTCTGAATCAAAAAGTATTTGAATTCTAATTTCGTCCGAATTTATTTTTCGATATATTCGTTTAAAATCGGTACTATTCTAATTTGGAAATTCGGATACATTTAAATTTCCGAATAACGAAAATTAGTCAGAATTTTAATTCAGAACGAAACGAAGCGCACATGTCTTAGTGTCCATTCTGTCTGGAGAGGGGTTTTGTCTTCAGTTTTTTTGTAATGCTTTTATTTGTATATATGTTTTTAACTAATGCAACATATCTAACAGCGGGGAAGATTTAATAAAACTGATGCATGCAGAATCTGGAGCAGTTTTCATTGCATATCCAATTCGCATGCGAGTGTGACCGGCTCTCAATGTCCAGGGCAGCCGTGGTACGGATTCAAAAAGGGTCCTGTGCGTTTTTAGGCCTGGTTCAGGTGCAAATTCTGGCAAAAATTCGGACCTGAATCACACCTGAACTGGAATGCACCGGACCTCAGGCTGGGAACCACGGACACACATATGTGAATCAGGCCTAAACCCTCGTTCACACTGAAGGCGAGTTCAGCTGAACTCCCACGATTTCAAACACGCATTTTAGTGCGAGTTTGGGGACGATTTAAAAGTTATCTGTTCAGGTTCTTGCACAGATGTCTATTGAAATCGCCCTCAAAGTCGCCAAAGTACAGGAACTCAGTGAGGTGCCACAAAGTCAGCGTTGCACCGATTGGGACAGTGCCGTTGCCGGCAAAAGGATGCGATTTGGCATGCAATGTGACATGTCAAATCGCATGTCAAATTGCTCCGATGGGAAGGAGGGCTTACGGCCCGTACACACGATCCGAATATCGTACGACGGATCGTACGACTTTTTTCGCTTAAAAAAATAAAATTGGTTATTAAAGTCACGAAAATTCTCGTACGACAGAAACATTTTTTATCGGAAGTGATGTCACGTGTTGTAATGTATTTGCATTGTATTTTCGGACGACAACTATACTGACTAAACGAAAATCGTACGATCTGACATCGTTCGAGGGAAATTTTCGTGCTTGTCCGATCGAAAATATCGGATGAACTGTCGTGATCGGCTCTCAAAAGTAGTGTGCACACGAGTCGAAAATCATCCGATTCTTCCTCGGACGATCGTTTTCGTCCGATATTCGGATTGTGTGTACGGGCCATTAAAGTGATTGTAAGGCTTCCTTTTTTTTTTTTAGAACAAACATGTTATACTTACCTTCACTGTGCAGCCCGTTTTGCACAGAGTGGCCCCGATCCTCGACTTCTGGGGTCCCTCGGTGGCTCATGCATTAGATAATCTTCCTAGGAGAAGCGCTCTCTCTCTAAAGTGTCCATCCACAAATGGAAGCCTCCACAAGGGGATTAGAAGCAAAATCCAGCAGGAGCTCCAGGGTATAAAAGAGAAGAGAGGCGTCTCTAAGTGTAGCAATATGGTTACTTTAACCGCTTAAGGACTGCCTCACGACTATTTACAGAATGGCACGTCTGGGCACATGGGTGTACAGGTACGTCCCCTTTAAGATGCCCAGCCGTGGGTCGTGGGTGCGCCACCGGCGGCGCGTGCTCGCAACCCGGTCCTGTCCTACGTGAGCGCGTACACGGGACACGCTTACCCGATCGCCGCCGGTGTCCTGCGATCGGGTCACAGAGAGGAAGATAGGAAAGGTGAGTGTATACAAACCTACTGTACCATAAAAATACAAGGCAGATGCATCTATTGGAGAGGTACTGTGTTTCCCCGAAAATAAGCCCGGGTCTTATATTAATTATGCCAACAAAAGACACAGTAGGGCTTATTTTCAGGGTAGGTCTTACCATGTAATGTGCTGTCTTCTCTCCCCCTCTCTGCCTGTCAGGAATCCCCAGTGTGAACCGAGTTAAAATGCTTGTAAAATCCTATAATCCACACTATTACAGTATTATATAATGTACAATGTGTGCGTTTCTGTAATATAATTGTGCCAACATTTGTTATAGCGCCACTCTGCACTTCTCTTACCCGCCGGAGCTCTCTTCCCCGCAATTATATTACAGAAACACACAGATTGTACATTATAAACTACTGTAATAGAGTAGATTATAGGATTTTACAAGCGTTTTTAACTAGGGCTTATTTTCGGGGTAGGGCTTATATTGCAGCCCTCCTGGAAAATAACGCTAGGTCTTATTTTTAGGGTAGGTCTTATTTTTGGGGAAACAGGGTAGTAGTCCCTGGATTCAGCTCCCACCATAGATGGAGCTCATATTTGCACTATATTTACTATAATTTTGGTAGCTGCGTATCGTGTGCGGGGAAAGTTATTTGTCTTTAAAATTCATATGAAAGCCATTTCTGCCACCAAAGCCACAAACTAAAGTGCCGAGATACTCCCACACACATATTTTGCTCTATATATAGAATTTTAAATCAAACCCATTACACATTTTAGTTAACTCTTGTTTAACTTTTAAAGCTCCAAACAACTAAATGCACAGTGGAAATGCAAATATGGGAGCTTTGATGGTTGCATTTTGGCACAGTTACTCCTGACATTTACACAGTCCTGCCAGATAGCATAGCCAATCGTTTGACCTGACTTTTCTCTGCTGCAGTTAATCAATACAGCTAAGTCACTTCCGTGTCCCCAGCCTGTGGCTGGACAGTTAACGAGCAGACAAACACCGATGAACTCATCCTTCTGCTCATTCAGTTCTCTCCTTCTATCAACATGTTCTTTGTCACCACCATCACATCTGATTGGCTGCTAGTCTTGCTCCTTCCTCTCTCAGTCTGAATGCAGCTGCAACAAAGCGAATTCAGGTACTTACACTATTTAAATGTAAAACTAAAAATTATAATAGCCACCCTTATCTGTATCTTTTACATAATCCTGGGTTTATGTTTTGTTGAAAATGAAAAAGAAGTATAATTAAAAGGACTCCACACTATCTATACTTCCCTTACTGATCCAAATGCTTCCATTCCACCAACCCAAGACAGCTTATGCGACACTCCACAATCTAGCAGACACGACCCATTCCATCCCCCAGAATAACCGAGGCACAAGCTCTGGTTCTGGTTCCAAACGAATGAATACTTTTAATGGTAAAACTCAGTCTTTTATACACCAAAAAGCATGCTGCAGTAATCACAGGGACAAAGACACACTCCACCCACACATCACACAATGGGGGGGGGGGGGGGGCTAACGAGTCTCCAATACACATCCCACAGACTTTTCGGCACCGGTCTGACATAATTAACATGAACTAATTACTACACCAGAGAAGTCAGACTGCCAACACATATCTATCATCAATAGTATTTTCACACCATACAGTGTCATTAGCATCCACAATGTAAGGTCTTTCAGAAGCCAGACTCAATTAACACCTCAAAGTTAGACATCTGACCTTTACAGACTTAATTAGTACAATAGACACAAAAGCATCACACAATGGACAGTCTATTGACCTGTTCATAAGGAACAACCTGTAATATTTCAAGATATCCTGCAATACATGAATTATCAGTAATGTCCCATCTCATGTACTTTATGATATAATTTCTCTAAGGGACATAGGATGACCCTAGATCCAAGAGACATTGGTGAAGCTGGCACAGGAGTACACCGCATCCTTCAAAAGTCTCAGAGTATCACGAGTCATTCCGTTACACCTTTATATGGTCCATTGGGAAAAATACTTATATTTTTCTCTTTAACTGACTGAATGCCAGGACATTGCCTATGTCCTATGAATATGGCGCACTATTCTTCCCCCTAATACCAAATGTGGCGATGTTTACTCCCACTGATGCCAGGAAAACTTCCACCCCCGCTGGCCACAGTACGTCTCCCCTAGTCTGAAGGGCAATAAACTGGCCCTTTGTTTAAAAAGTTTGGAGACCCCCTGGTGTAATATGTCCTGGATCAATGATGATAGTTGCTGTTTATGCTTTGTAATAATGAGTTCTGTCAGAGGGACTTCTGGTTTCCACATTTGTGTGCTACAATCAGTGCCGGGACAAGGTCATCTAGAGCCAAGGGCGAATATGGCAGATTGCGCCCCCCCAAGATGTATAACTGTTATGTATCAGCAAAAATACCCCCCCCCCCACATACACACACACACACACACACATTTGAGCACTAATCTGCATGCATGAATCTTTCGCCCCCAGCTCAAATCCTCTCATTCTGCATATGCTCCCAGCACAGTTACCCCCACCCAAAAAAAAATCCCCCCTTCCTAGCACACATCCTCTACCCCTCAAATTTCCCCTCCAAGCACAAATTCTCTTCTCCCCACTCCAAATCCCCCTCCTAGCACAAATCCCCTCCAATCCTCCATTCTAGCAAACCCCCCCCCCCCCTAGCACAAATGCCACCAAACCCAAATATCCCTACTAGCACATATCCCCCCCTCCCAAAAAAAAGTTCCCCTCTTAGCACAAATCTGCTCCCCACCTACCATATTACTTATTCTAGCACAAACTCCCCCCTCCTAGCACAAATCATTTTTCTCTGTCCCTCCTCTCAACTCAAATCCCCCCCACCCCCCAAATCAGCACTTCTAGCACACACACACACACAAATTTCCCCTCCTAGGACAGTTCTTACCTCCTGCCGCTCTCCAAATTCCTCCTTCCAACGCAAATCCCCTCCCCCAAATCTCCATTTAGTGCCCCCACACCTCACATTAAACCACAGTGCCCAGGGCAGGCGTCCCTCTTGCCCCCCCACCCCTTGTCCCTGGCTACAATGTTTATTTGCTATTTTTTTCCAAGCATTGTCAATGCAATTTATGTTATACTTGAATGAGATAACCTGAGAGCTTTATGCCTCTTATTTCTTTGTGCTTTTTAATTTTTGTACATCTGTTATTTCTAATGAAAAGATTGGAATATAAAAGTACTCCTCGCATATTTTTTTTTCATTGCAGATTTTAGAAGAACTGCCAGGCTTATAATGACATCAGTCCCTCGTATATAGGAATCCACACAGCTGTGTGCTCCCTTCCCTGGAATGTGAAGATTTCACAATAAGTTTGCAGGAAAACCACACCGCTCCCAGAAATCCACTTCCAGGCCCGATCATTGGTGAAGGATTTCCCAGGAGGTTTATTGCAGCCAGTGAGGAGTGCACAGACGTCTGAATTCTGGAAGTGCCTTAAGGAAAACGGACATTCCGGCAATTTACGTTCTTCATATACATCGCGGGTTTTATAACGTAAAAGAGCAATTTTGGCAGTCTCCCCGTCTTGTCTAAAGAGACCCAGTCACTTTGCCCATCCAGTAGCAAAAGTATCTTAACCACTTAAACTTACCTTCTCCTTGACACTTATACTCTTTAGGGCCCAGTAAATGGCTGCTCTGCTGCAAGCCCTGCATCCTGGGCGAAGGTCACATGGTCCCCAATACTTAAAAAGAATCAGCCAGTGCAAGAGGTTTTCAATGGAGCAGCAGGAAGCACAGTGAAGGTGAGTATATGTGATCCAGGGTGTGAGGCCTAGGGTGACCATGTGTCCCGCATTTTGCAGGTCTGTCCAGGGCTGGACTGGGACAAAAATTGGCCCTGGACATCATCCAGACTGGCCCCCCCCCCCCCCCCACACCAACCAAGCTCCCTTTCCCCCTTTACTAGCCACTAGCTGTTCTACTTTATTAGAGTAGAACGGCTGGTACTAGTACCAGTGGGGAAGCTAGACATTATTTCACCCAGGGCAAAGAATCAGTTTGGTGCCCCCCCCCCCCCATGGAACAAGATTAGGCAGAAGTGAGAAACTCTCAGGCCATAGCTGTTGAGTCAGCTGTCTGTCCCCTCCCCCATGCTCCTTCTGGTCCCCCCCCATGCTCCTCTGTCGCCCCCCATGCTCCTCTGGTCCTCCCCCTGCTTCTCTGTTGCCCCACAGGTGAGCGCTGCGGGGAGGGAGAGAGGGTGGGCGGCGGTCTGCTGTCTTTGAAGCCGGCCCACTGAGCCACCGGCCCACCGGGAAACTCCCTGTAGTCCCAATAGCCAGTCCATCCCTGGGTCTGTCCCCGGCACATTCATTACAGTGTCCCGGAATGAAACTATGAAACTGACACATCCACCCCCCCCCCCCCCCCGGGGCCAATCTTATGCCCTCAAAAAAGGCGGCCACATTTTTGCTTTATTCACTGGCAGTACTTGTCCTGGCCGGGAATGCCTGGAGGAGCACAATCATGCCCTCTGCTTGTGATTGGAGAAATAATGAATCCAGCCTCTTTGTGTCCAATCATTGTGCTGTGATTCGTTACAGCACAAGCTGATTTTTGGGAAGGGAGGGTGTCCCTGAATGGTAGTTTGGAAATGTGGTCACCATAGTGGGGCCTGGATGGCCAAAGTGACCCAGTCCCTAAAATTAGAAGCTGCTCTATGTGGAGAGCTGAATACTGGTCCTAATATATAGATCATTTTACAGATATTTACAGATTAGACATGCCCTAGGAGTCCAGTTTAAGACACAAGCACTAGAATGGAGTAAAGCTCCCCTTTCTCGAAAGGGCATAGCTCCCAACTGTCCCTGATTTCGAGGGCCTGTCCCTGATTTCAAGCAATGTCCCTCTGTCCCTCATTCCTCCTCATTTTGATCTGATCTATATAGTTGTATATAAAATGCACTTTCTATCTTTCAAAAAGTGTTTCCCAGTGCTAAACCTTTCATTCAAATGATAAATTGCCACATTTGTACATTTTAAAAGCCAATATAAATGAATAGTAGTGGTAAAAAAAATCCGTTGTAGATTTAATTAACCTTTTTTTTGGTTAATTCTCCTTTAAGGGGGTGTGGCAGGGGGTGTGTCCTATACCTAAATACATTTGCTAGTAGGTGTGCCTCATTCCCATCTCAAAATGTTGGGAGGTGTGCCAAAGGGTAATTAAGTCAGATACGACCAACTGGGCTTATTTCTGAGCTACTGTAAAATAAAAAAAAGGGAGCGGGCTGGCCGGGCCTGTAAGGGGCCCTGGGGACCATTGGGCCCCTTACAGGTGTAATGCAAAAAAAATAAAAAATGGTAGGGGGGCCAGCTGGGCCCCTGGGGACCATCGGGCCACTTACAGGTGTAATGCCTGTACCCCCCTGATGGTGGCCCTGGATATGGATGCCAGACCCTGTGTGTTGGGATATAGGGAAAAAAACAGGGAATTAGCATGTACTACAGTAGTGGTATATTTCAGGCAAGAAAACTGATTGTGCAGAAATAGCACCGGTGAAGCCACCATAAGTGAGAAAATGGGTCCATTGTATAAATGAGATAAAGCTGAACGTAAGTACGAATGTGCGTCGTCGTATCTGTGCGCCGACCCACGAAGCTAGATACGTCGAAAAATAGGCTTCATCTGACTGACGTAACTTGCCTACGCCGGCGTATAGTGGGCGCATAGTTACGCTGGACACATTTGGCACTCTCATTGATTTTCGATGCAAATATGCAAATGAGGGAGATACGCTGATTCACGAACGTACTTGCGCCCGGCGCATGTTTTAAGCGATTTGCGTAAGGTTTACGTCCGGCGTAAAGTATTTCCCCATATTGGAGGCGCAACTCATGCAAAGGTATGGACCAGGGATCGAACGCCGTCCAATTTTACGTAGTTTACGTTGTACGTGAATAGGGCTGGGCGTAGGTTACGTTCACGTCGTAGGCAGTGATTCGACGTATCTTAGCCAGTTGTTTAGACATTATAGTGAGCATGCGCCGTACATTTTAAGTACTTCAGCCCATCATTTGCATGGGGTCACGCTTCATTTAAATGTATCACACCCACTTCCACCTACTTAGACCGCGTACACATGATCAGACCGGTCCGATGAAACTGGTCTTAAGACCAGTTTCATCGGACCAATTCGATGGTGTGTATGGCCCATCGGACCGTTGTCCGTCGGACCAAAGTTTTAAAACTTGCTTTAAAATCTATCCGACTGACACCTGTCCGTCGGACCAAAACGATGGTTAGTACACAAAAGCATCGGACCAAACACCCGCGCATGCTCAGAATCAAGTCGACGCATGCTTGGAAGCATTGAACTTCGTTTTTTCAGCACATCGTTGTGTTCTACGTCACCGCATTCTGGTCTGATCGTTTTTTTGGTCCGATGGTGTGTACGCACATCAGACCATCAGACCACTTCAGCGTGGTCCGATGAAAACGGTCCGTCGGACCAGTCTCATCGGACCGGTCTGATCGTGTGTACGTGGCCTTAGACTTACGTCGGCTTATGCCGATGAATATACGCTACGCCGGCGCAATGTTGGGAGCATTTGCTCTCTGCGCTGCGCCGGCGTAGCGTAAAGAAGATACGCTACGCCGGCATATATATGCGCCGAGGTATGTGAATCCGGGCCATAGTATGGAGGGAAAACATGGGATGTAGAGTAGTGGTTAGAAGTAAAACTTATAGCTATGGAAATAAATACTTATAGGGCCAGATTCACGAACAGTTAGGCTGGCAGATCGAGTGATCCGCCAGCCTAACTGTGACTTTGAGCCGGCGTTTCTGTTTTCTGTAACCAGAAAACAAGAAACGCCGGGTTGAAGCTCCGATGCGAGCAGCGTAACTGAGTTTCGCCATCGCATCGTTACTTCAACTTAAAAATGGCGCCGGGGGCGTTCCCGCCGATTTACGCTCAAAAAATATGTTAATGAGCGGAAATCGGCAATTCACGATCGAATTCCGGCGCGACGCAATGACGATACGACGTTTCCGGACGGGATACGCGGCGCATAGTTATACCTACATGGGGTTGGAATATCCTATGTTAGGTATAGGCGTCGTCATCGCGTCGGAAAAAAAAAAAAAACGTCGCTTGCGTAAAACGGTCATGAATGGGAATGTGACGTCATTGACGTTCATTCACAGATTTTGGAGCATGCGCACGGGGATGTTTTGACACTCGACGCATGCGCAGTACGTTCGCGGCGGGATCGCGCTTAGTTTAAATACTACACGCCCCGTACCCGCCCAATTTGAATTCCGCCGGCTCATTTTCGTTACGCTGCCGCAACTTTAGCAGCTTTAGTGCTTCGTGAATGACAGCACTTGCTGCTAAAATTTCGGCAGAGTAACGTAAATGAGAAAGCGTTACTCTGGAGCAAAGATGCTCCCATCTACCTGAATCTGGCCCATAGTGGGATATTAAAGGTGGATTAGAATAACAGGTAAAATAAGGGGCCAGATTCTCAAAGGAATTGCGCCAGTGTACGTACACATACACCGGCGTAATTCGAATTTCCCTCCGGCATATCATTGTTTTCTATTCTGAAAACATGATACGCCGGTTTTAAGCTTGGATCCGACTTGTGTAAGTCATTTACACCGTCGCATCCTAAATGCAATACTACGACGGCCGCTACGTCGATTTCACCGCCGAATATGCAAATGAGCCGATACGCCGATTCTCGAACGTTTTTGCGACGTGGCGACGTAGTTTACGTAGGTTGCGTACGCGTAAGGTTACCCCTGCTATATGAGGGGTAGGTTTCCGAAGTTCCGTCGTTGCCATGTTAAGTATGGCGTCGGGTCAGCGTCGTCTTTTTCCGTCGGTTACGTTGTTTTACTAAGTCGTTCGCGAATAGGGAATTGCGTAAGTGACGATCACATCGTTTTGCCGTCGGTTTCATCGCCGCTTTCCGGCGTGAGCTGGAACATGCGCACTGGGCTTTTTTGCCGGCCGGCGCATGCGCAGTTGGTTTGACGCGGGGGCGCGCTTAATTTAAATACAGCACGCCACCTCCCTCACTATTTGAAAAACGCGGCCTTGCGACGCCGCATTTGCGCTACGCCGCCGAAAATTACGGAGCAAGTGCTTTGAGAATACGGCACTTGCTCCAGTAATTGGCGTAGGCGTAGCGTAAATGCGGTACGATACGCTACGCTAATTTTCACTAAAGCACCCCTATTTTGTTGAAAAGAAAAACAATATAATCGAAATCTTCGGCTTTGCATGGAGATGTGTAGCTGTAGTTACCCTTTGATGGCCCTGTGGTTAGCTTCTGAGTTTGCTATTTTGAAAAGAGGAAACAGGTCGTGTTTTGTAGAAGTGTCTTCAGAGAACCCTTGACTATGCAGCTACATGTAAGCTTACAGGGCAAAGCAAAAAATACACTAACCACAGGAAGCTCAGACAGAGGGGGTGAGTAGATGGGGATGGACTAACTAGAAGGGTTGCAAGAGGCAAAAATCACACCGTAATGTACCGTATACTCCACACCAGTGTTCATTTCCTTGACTAAAACCTAAACATTTTAGTCGACTAAAACCAAAATGCAATTTTAGTTAAAATGCTGTGTACACACGATCGGAATTTCTAACAAGAAAAGTTTGATGAAAAAGAGACACGTTTCGCACAAAGATTCAGTGCTTAGTCATGATTAAGCACTGAATCTTTGTGCAAAACGCGTCAGTTTTTATCCCACTGCTTGCTGTGCTGTGTAGTGTTCTGTAGGCTACCTTTTTGGGTTCGTTTTGGTGTGCGACTGTCCATGAATTCCTTTCATTGAAGAAAAGTTTGATGTGAGCTTTTGTTCGGAAGTTTCGACCGCGTGTAGGCCCCATCGGACATTTTGGGCCAGATTCAGGAAAGAGATACGACGGCTTATCTCCAGATAAGCCGTCATATTTCTGCGTCTGAGCCCTCCTATCTATGCGACTGATTCATAGAATCAGTTACGCATAGATTTCCATTAGATCCGACTTGCGTAAGTCTCTTACGCCGTCGTATCTTATTTTCATATTTTAGGCTGGACGCTAGGTGGCGTTCCCGTCTAAAATATGCAAATAAGCCTATACGCCGATTCTCGAACGTACGCCCGGCCGGCGCATTTTTTTTACGTCGTTTGCGTTAGCGTAGGTCCGGCGTAATGTTACCCCTGCTGTATGAGGCGCAGCCAATGTTAAGTATGGACGGCGTGCCGGTGTATTTTTTCCTGTCGTTTACATAAAACGTTCGCGAATAGGGCTTTGCGTAAGTGACGTTCACGTGGTTTTCATTGCGTATTAGCGTCGAGATTTGGAGCATGCGCACTGGGATAAATTCACGCCCGGCGCAAGGGCAGTACGTTCAACGCGGGATCGCACGTTATTTAAATAATACACGCCCCCCTACCCGCCGAATTTGAATTCCGCCGGGTCATTTACGCTACGCCGCCTCAACTTTACAGGCAAGTGCTTTGTGAATAAAGCACTTGCCTGAAAAAGTTGCGGCGGCGTAACGTAAATGACACACGTTATGCCCGCACAAAGATAAGACGGGCTACCTGAATCTATCCCTTTCTGTCTGAATTTTCTATGCATTAAGGTGAAAAAACTTCTGTCACTGAGCACCCCCCCCCCCCTGTTTTACTCACCTGAGCCCATTCGTTCCCACGCCGGAGACGCGCACGCCCTCTCTGGCCAGGGTCTCGGCTCTAGATTGGATAGATTGATAGCAGCGCTGCCATTGGCTCCCACTGCTGTCAATCAAACCCAATGATGTCGGCGTCGGGGGGGTGGGGCCGAGTGCGGCTTTCTGTGTCTTTGGACGCAAAAGCTGCGACACTGGAGGGGGGAGGGTTCCCGAAAAGGGGAGGTTCACTTTTGGGTGAACCTCCGCTTTAGGTTCAGTTTTTTCCTTTTTACTAAATTCACAGACATTTCTAAAAAAGCTATTTTCACTTTGTTTATTATGGGGTACTGAGTGTAGATTAATGAGAAAACGTAAATAAAAAATTAAACAACTGTAGTATTAGGCTGCAACATAAAACAATTGAGAAAAGTGAAGGGGGTCTGAATACTTTAGGAAAGCACTGTACATTGTATTCCATTCTAGAAGGAGTAAGTTGTTTTCCACCACAGCTCAAGCATTGAGTCATCTGCAACTATCTTGTTGTATTTTCCTGAAATGACTCTTATCTCTTTAGATGGTTTCCTGCATCTCTCTAGCTCTCTCACTTCCCCTCCTGTCACTTGCATCTGAAGACTTTCACTTTCACAACCCAGTGAAACATTCGCCTACTTGGCTGGTTAATTAACAGCAAACAACAGGCATGATGCATACCCTCACTAGTCTGGATAGAGCAAAGCGTGTTGGGCTTACACGGGTGTTGAAAGAAAAGCTTTTTAAAACGCTTAATAGACGCCGAAAGTAGTGGCGGCTGGTGTTTTATTTTTTTTTGGGGAAGGGGCAAACAACCACCCCCCGGTACTTACCCCATCTAAGTTGCGTAGGGTTGCCACCTGTTCGGGATTCACCCGGACAGTTTGGGTTTGGAATCGTGCATCCGGGTTTCACACTGTCTGGGACCCGGACACATTATTCACACTGGACTAAGTCTCCCCCTCCCCCTTCTCTCTCCTGCCTCTAAGTAAGTAGACCAAGGTAAATCAGGCTTCTTAGAGCACTCATTACATCAGAGCTCCCCATTTGCACCAGAGGCCACAGTGCTCCCCCTTACATCAGAGTCCTTGCCGTACACCAGAGCATCCCTTATGTTAGAGTCCCCAGAGTTCTCCCTTACATCAGAGTCCCCAGAGTTCTCCCTTACATCAGAGTCCCCAGAGTTCTCCCTTACAGTGAAAGGGTAACACTGGGGATTCAGATGTAATGTGGTAACTCTGGGGATTTAGATGTAAAAGGGGTAACTCGGTGGACTCTGATGTAAAAGGGGTAACTCGCTGGACTCTGATGTAAAAGGGGTAACTCGGTGGACTCTGATGTAAAAGGGGTAACTCGGTGGACTCTGATGTAAAAGGGGTAACTCGCTGGACTCTGATGTAAAAGGGGTAACTCGGTGGACTCTGATGTAAAAGGGGTAACTCGGTGGACTCTGATGTAAAAGGGGTAACTCGGTGGACTCTGATGTAAAAGAGGTAACTCGGTGGACTCTGATGTAAAAGGGGTAACTCTGTGGACTCTGATGTAAAGGGGCAACTCTGTGGACTCTGATGTAAAGGGGCAACTCTGTGGACTCTGATGTAAAGGGGCAACTCTGTGGACTCTGATGTAAAGGGGCAACTCTGTGGACTCTGATGTAAAGGGGCAACTCTGTGGACTCTGATGTAAAGGGGCAACTCTGTGGACTCTGATGTAAAAGGGGTAACTCGCTGGACTCTGATGTAAAAGGGGTAACTCTGTGGACTCTGATGTAAAAGGGGTAACTCGGTGGACTCTGATGTAAAGGGGCAACTCTGTGGACTCTGATGTAAAGGGGCAACTCTGTGGACTCTGATGTAAAGGGGCAACTCTGTGGACTCTGATGTAAAGGGGGACTCTTGTGATTAGCTTCATATGATTAGAAATATTTTTTAATAGCAACATCTATGCATAGTTTCTACATACTAGGAAAACAAAATTGCTGTGCAACGCTGAAGTGTTCGGGTTTGGCCTGAAGAAAAGGTGGCAACCCTAAAGTTGCGGGCTTCTACGTGCGGATTGCTGGCTCCTACAGGCGGCAGGCAGCGGCTCCTGTGTCCTCTACTCCCGTTCAGCCTCATGGCGGCTTCCATCGTGCGGCTCCTCCCTCCTCCATCTCCTAGGCGTCCAATAGGATCGCCTGCACTTTCAGGCAATTGAGAGACAGGTCTCAAGACCCACTTCCTGGCTGGAAGGAGGATCAGTGTGGCGATAGCAAATATTTATTTGCTATTGTCACACAACTGGGTGGGATTGGGGCGCAGTGCTCTGTGACCCGAGCACTCCCTTTTATTGAAGCCTATTAGAACCTGTGACTCTGAACACATGCTTCAAAAAAAAAAATGGCTTCAAAACCCCGCCATTGGAATCCATGTGTCCGGTGCCCTGTATGTAGATCAGGGGGGTGGGATGCATGGATAAGGGGGGGCGGCGCCAGTGCGCCCCTAATGAACAGGCTGTCACTGCCAAAAAGTTTAAAGGGGTTGTAAAGGTAATTTTTTTCCCTAAATAACTTCCTTTACCTTAGTGCAGTCCTCCTTCACTTACCTCATCCTTCCATTTTTCTTTTAAATGTCCTTATTTCTTCTGAGAAATCCTCACTGTTCTTCTGTCTGTAACTCCACACAGAAATGTGAGGCTTTCTCCCTGGTGTGGAGTGTCGTGCTCACCCCCTCCTTTGGACTACAAGAGAGTCAGGACGCCCACTAACACACAGCTCCTTTCTCTATCTGCAACGTAGAGAGCGTCCTGACTCTCCGGTAGTCCAAGGGACTGGGAAAGCACGACGCTCCATAGTCGTCAGCCATCCTCCTCTACGATCCCTCTATGTCTTCTCCCGCCCTCGATGTTGCTTCAGCCAATCAGACGATCCACGTCTTCTGGGGTCCCTCGGAGGCTCTGGTCCTCCCCGCAATTACTGACTACAGTCATGCGAGAGAGCTCGCATAGTGGTGAGTAATTGCGGGCGCGCTCCCGTGATACAGCGAGCAGCCATAGCCGCTCACTGTATCATTCGGCCCCGTCCCCCGGCGCGCGGCGTCGCTGGATGTGATTGACAGCAGCGCCAGCCAATGGCTGCACTGCTCTCAATTCATCTGCTCTAGCCAATCAGCGGCCAGGCTGAGCGGCGAAGAGGATCTTGGGACCGCACGGGGGACTTCCGAGGGGTAAGGTAAGTATAACGGGGGCTCGGGGGGGGGGGGGGGGGCGGCAGCATCAGATGTTTTTTCACCTTAATGCATAGATTGCATTAAGGTAAAAAAACAATTACCTTTACAACTCCTTTAACACATTCTGAGTCACTGCCTCAAAATAAGCATGCAGCAAGTGAAGTCAGAACATGTGGCCTGCCTGCTAGTTCCATGTTACTAAATCAGAAAGTATAGAAGCTATTGGGCCATTGTGACAGCCAGGAGAAGTTGGCGATGGCATCCTATGTATTGATCTCATGCCGCGTACACACGATCATTTTTCAGCATGAAAAGAAACGTTGTTTTTAAAAACGTCATTTAAAATGATCGTGTGTGGGCTTCACATCGTTTTTCATGTTCTGAAAATCGTTTTTCGGGTTGTAAAAAATGATCGTGTGTGGGCTAAAACAACATTTCAAACCCGCGCATGCTCAGAAGCAAGTTATGAGACGGGAACGCTCGTTCTGGTAAAACTACCGGTCGTGTGTACGCAGCATTACAGTCGGCTTTCTTTAAAGTTCAATGTAAACTTCTGCTTTATCTTCTGATAGACGTGCTGAGAATAATCGTCATACATTTCTTCCTGTAAATGGGAAGACTTTGGGCTGAGACCATCACAGAGTGGCTCTTATCTGTAGGGCCAGCTGTAGGTTTTTCTCTATAAAGGATGATGCACTAACAGGAATCTTTCATGTTTCATCTGCCCGCCCAGTAATCGGCTTCTGACTAATCAGCCTTGTTTTCTGTGCAATTCAATTCGGGGACTGGAAACTTGGGAAAATCTCGCGCCAAACTAAAATGTGAGGGGGGGGGGGGAAAGTGCAAAAATAATAATACAAGCTGCTCCCTAACTAATGCAGAATACTGGATTAGACATGTGAAACAATTGGAGAGTAGGGGCGCTAATTATTGATAGGTATAACAGGTATTATACAACATTAGTGAAAATAGTATAATATAAATATGTGAATGTCGTGCTAACCATATAACAACAAACCAATAAGTGCAGAAAAAATATATAGTGACAATAGACAATGTGTGTCTATCCAAAAGTCCGTGTTTGTTTAGTGCAATGTTGTGCTGCAAACAATAGTATTCCAATGGGTGCTCCGTGTGGTCTTCTAAACGTATATCACCTTCACCAAATAAACACCGCAAGTGTGAATGGATGGCTCCTTACCCGAAGGTGTTGACCTATTGTTTAAATAAGGTCAAATAGGCTCAGAAATCAGCTCTTGTCCGTGGAAACCACGATTGAAAACCAGGCTGTGGATAGGTCTCATATAAAGAGAGAAACAGCTCCCATGGTGTAAAACCTTTTATTAAAATAATTGCTAAAAAATATAATGCCAAATGGCCTCTTACTTTCGATGGTGCCCGTGTTCCCGGCACTGAGGCTGTAGGTATATAGGGATTGGAGAGAGAAGTTGTGACTGCAACCTCCAGGATGTCAAATCTAACAGAACAAGACGTCTTTAGAAGTTTGGACTTTGCAAATAGACGGTCAACACTAAGGCCCCTTACATACTGGGGCATTTAGTTCATCCATCCCGGTGCTTTTACTGTGCCCCAGAGGGTTAGGCGCGGTGTCCAGCCTGGTTGCAGGCAGCCTGTCATGAACACACAAGCTGGCCTTAGAGGGTATTGTCCTTAACCACTTAAGGACCGGACAAATACGCTGGTAAATGACCCAAGGGGTTTTTACAATTCGGCACTGCGTCGCTTTAACTGACAATTGCGCGGTCGTGCGACGTGGCTCCCAAACAAAATTTGCGTCCTTTTCTTCCCACAAATAGAGCTTTCTTTTGATGGTATTTGATTGCCTCTGTGATTTTTATTTTTTGCGCTATAAACAAAAATAGAGCAACATTTTTGAAAAAAAAAACAATATTTTTTACTTTTTGTTATAAGAAAAATCAAATAAACTAAATTGTAGTCAAACATTTAGGCCAAAATTTATTTTGCCACATGTCTTTAGTAAAAAAAAAATCGCAATAAAAAAAAAATAGCTACCTAGCGGGAACAGCGACACTAATACAGCGATCAGAAAAATGATCGCTTAGTGACGCTGGCAATAGGGAGTGAAAGGGTTAACTAGGGCGGTGATAAAGGGGTTAAACCTTTATTAGGGGAGGTACGGGGGCTACCCTGAACCTAACACTAACTGCCTGTCACACTAACTGTCACACTGACACTAACTGCAGTGATCAGTACAAATATGATCACTGCAATCAGTGACACTGTGACAGGGGGGAGGGGGGGTGATCGGGGGGTTAATGTGCCTGCGTGTACTGGTGTCAGTGTAGTGTTGTGCAGACTTACTATGTGATCTCTCCTCAGCGGCGGTTGAAACAAACACCGAGAGCAGAAATCACATCACTTCCCTCTTCGGGCCAGATTCAGGAACACTTGCGCTGGAGTATTTCGATATGCGCCGCGTAACTGTGATGATGCGCCGTCGTTTCTATGTGCCCGTACCCACCAAACTAGATGCGCCCAATAACGGGTCATTTGCGACTGGCGGAACGTTCCGACGCCAGAGTATCGTCAGCGCTTAATTTCGTTGGGCGCATCAGTCGCGCCTATTGATTTCCCCTGCAAATATGCAAATGAGGGATTTTTCACAATTCACGAACGGATTAGCACCATACGCTGGCTACATGCGCCGCGCGTATCTCGTCCGTCCGGCGCAAAGTTATTTCTACAAAAGGCTGCTTTATCTTTACTCCAGATGGCCACAGGTCAGCAGGAGAGCAGCTACAGCAGCGTTACCGACGATAAGAGCTAGCTGAGCACCCCCACTTGCAGGACAACACCTCTGTCCATGCTTGTCTGTCAAATTTTACAGCCATGGAGGAAGACATCATAGGTCTCCATAGCCGAGATGACGGCTGACAGCTCCTGGCCATTAAAGTTCAGCTTTCTCCTGTGTGTTTGCGGGGAACGGGAGCAGCCATCTCAAAACAAAAGTAACATCACTGCGGGGAGGGGGAGCAGGATATACTTTAGTGCCGAAATGGCGCTTCTACGGGCGCATTTAAACGCCCAACGGAAGGCATTGCGCTGACGTTTCCCGTGAAGTGGTGCCGACGGAAGTTGTGAGCATGCGCACAAAGGGGGCGAGTGGAGCCGCACTCACTGCGCATGCTCCGTGGTTGATGCGCTGAACGTAAGCCTCTGCGCTGGGCTCCGCCCATCATTTACATATGATCACACCCACTTCCACTTGCGTCGGGTTACGCCAGCGCATTATCGTTACTCTGGCGCAAGTTTACGCGCAACTGCTATGTGAATTACAGGACTTGCGCTGAAAGGGTCTTCAGAGTAACGTAAATGAGAAGCGTTACTCTGGAGCAAAGATGCTCTCATCTACCTGAATCTGGCCCTATCTGTTTTTCCACAGGAGGAGGAAGTGCACTGCAGGGGGAGCGCGCGCATTGGCTGGGAGCAATCCGGAGGGGGCGGACAAAAACGAACAGCCGCCCCCTCATCACGGATCGCTCGCACAGCAAACCGGACCGCCGCATGTACCGGGGGGGTCCCGATCGGACCCCCGACCCACGTCTAGGCAGCAACCTATATATACGTTGATGTGCCTGTCTGTGCCATTCTGCCGACGTAAATGTACATGCGGCGGTCCTTAAAGGGTTAAAGCGGAGGTCCACCCAATTTTTTTTTTAAAGCCAGCAGCTACAAATTCTGCAGCTGCTGACTTTTAATAAATGGACACTTACCTGTCCAGCGCGCCCGCGATGTCAGCAGCCGAAGCCGAGCAATCACTCGTCTTTTGGCTGCCCCCTGCCACCATCCTCGGTGAGGGAATCAGGAATCAGGAAGTGAAGCGTTACAGCTTCACTGCCCGGTCCTCACTGGTCCCTGCTGTCTCCTGGGACCAGTGTGTTTCCCAGAAGATGGGGGGGGGGGGGGGGGGGAAGGGGCGTGCACCCTCCCTCCCTACCCCTGAAAGGTGCCAAATGTAACACCGGAGGGGAGGGAGGGTTCCAAAAATCAGAGGTTCACTTTTTGTGTGGACCTTCGCTTTAAAGTGATACTAAACACTGTTTCATTTACAATGTCCCTTGTATTTCTATGTGTGGACGATGGCACTGTGATTATTATCATAATTTTTTTAAAAGTACCTTTTCCTTAACCAATTAAGCCCGGACCATTTTATTGCTAAATGACCGGGCCACTTTTTGCGATTCAGCACTGCGTCGCTTTAACCGACAATTGCGTGGTCGTGCGACGTGGCATCCAAACAAAATTGGCGTCCTTTTTCCGCCACAAATAGAGCTTTCTTTTGGTGGTATTTGATTTTTTGCGCTATAAACAAAAATAGAGCGACAATTTTGAAAATAATTCAATATTTTTAACCTTTTGCTATAATAAATATCCCCCAAAAATATATAAAAAAAACATTTATTTTTCTCAGTTTAGGTCGATACGTATTCTTCTAATTATTTGTGGTAAGAAAAAAAAAATTGATTGGTTTGCGCAAAAGTTATAAAGTCTACAAAAAAGGGGATAGTTTTATGGCATTTTTATTAATATTTTTTTTTACTAGTAATGGCGGTGATCAGCGTTTTTTATCGTGACTGCGATATTATGGCGGACACATCGGACACTTTTGACACATTTTTGGGACCATTGTCATTTTTACAGCGATCAGTGCTATAAAAATGTACTGGTCGCTGTGAAAATAACACTGGCAGTGAAGGGGTTAACCACTTGAGGATGAGCAACCATTTTAGGGTGGAAGGAAGTCACTTTCCAGCCCTGTTGCCAGCAGCTTGTAAAACTCTATGAAAGGGTGAACCTGCTGTGGCTGGACGGTGCGCCGAGTGGTAATAATCTTTAGGATAGGGTGACCATACATCCCCAGTTGCAGGGGACAGTCCCCAGATTAAGGACACTGTCCCCAGTTTTGTCCCCGGATTGGATTTGAACAGGGGCTGGGGCAATTTCAAAGACAGTCAGGGCAGAATACAAAAACACCCCCGCTCCGCCACTCCTGCTAGCTAAGGGGGGTGTATTTGTTTCCATTATCTGTGCCTCTTTCTGATGATCATGTGCTGGTCGGAGTGGAGGGAATATTTCTTCAGTTTTGGGCGAATGCCCATTCAGCTCCGCATACATTTTCTTCTGCCTTGGCTCAAATCACAGCCAGTTGCCTGCCTGCTTATCTCCTTGCCTTCCCCGGCAGAATGATCTTCCTCCGCACCCCACCCAGCAGTAGCCGGAGCCAGAGAGTAAGACTTGACAGGCTGTGAGGCAGGCAGCGGCAGGCAGAGAGTAGCCAATTGCCGCCTTTACTAGTAAAAAAAAGTCCCCGGATTTAATTAAAAAAATCTGGTCACCTTACTTTAGGACAGTATGTGCCCAGGGATGAATGCCTGGAATGAGGCAGTCTGCGTTCCGGGTATTTGTCCCTGGGCACATACTGCCCTAAACTTTATTACCACTTGGTGCACCCTCCAGCCCTGTCCAGCTACAGCGGCTTTCAGACTCTCCTTTCCAACAGGGCTGGGCGGTGCACCTGTGCCTTCCGCTTACACCAAAACACCCCATGTGCCTATAAAGCCCCACTCTGGGCACAAAACAGCCATCTTGCATTTGGACACTGCACTGCAATAGTAAATGCCCATTATGCCTAGGAGGTTGTAGAAGAGGCTGTAATACTTATCTGACCCTCCTCTGCTCTAGCAGACTCCAGTACTTTCCCCCTCTCCCTGAATCCCTAGTCTGTTGGTGGGACCTTGGCGCCGTCACATACATTGCAAAGCTATTAAACTTGCAGTGTATGTGGTGGAAGCAGTAGTGTGACCATGGATGGGAGCAGTTTACTGACAAGGCTGCACTAGCCTGGAGCGATCAAACAGATCCATGGAGCGATCAAACAGAGCCTGCTAGAGAGAGGAGAAGGTAAGTAATACAGCCTCTTCTGTGGGCCCCACTGCAGAGGTATTTATTTTATTTTCAGTATCTCACAAAAGTGAGTACAGCCCTCCAATTTTTGTAGCTCTACATAAAGATGGCCTAGACTATGAGGAGATTGTCAAGACCCTGAAACTGAGCTGCAGTACGGTGGCCAAGACCATACAGCGGTATAACAGGACGGGTTCCACTCAGAACAGGCCTTGCCATGGTCGACCAAAGAAGTTGAGCGCACGTGTTCAGCATCATATCCAGAGGTTGTCTTTGGGAAATAGACGTATGAGTGCTGCCAGCATTGCTGCAGAGGTTGAAGGGGTGGGGGGGGGGGGTCAGCCTGTTGGTGCTCAGACTATACGCCGCACGCTGCATCAAATTGGTCTGCATGGCTGTCGTCTCAGAAGGAAGCCTCTTATAAAGACGATGCACAAGGAATCCTGCAAACAGCTTTCTGAAGACAAGCAGACTAAGGACATGGATTACTGGAACCATCTCCTGTGGTCTGATGAGACCAAGATAAACGTATTTGGTTCATATGGTGACAAGCGTGTGTGTGTGTGGCGGCAACCTGGTGAGGAGGACAAAGACAAGTGTGTCTTGCCTACGGAACAGGACGTAGGACCCCTAGCTGATGATGATTGGGACGAAATCTTGGAGGGAACCAAGACAGTGTCTCCCAAGATATCCGACAGACTCACACAACTGTATATAGTGCACAAAGCCTACCCGACGCCTATGCGATTGACAACATTTCAGCACACGCCAGACCCAACGTGTCGCTTGTGCAGGGCTGACCCTGGCTCGTTCTACCATCTGATGTGGACCTGTCCCCAAATCCAGACGTATTAGACGCAGGTTGTCTGTTTCCTCCATGACAATATGAGTTCCCCTGAGGTGCTGGATCCTAAGCTATGTATTTTGGGGCTACTGCCAGATGTGGACAAATATCACACAATATTTATCTTTGAAACATTATTCTTGGCACGTAAGGTGATAGCTCAGGGATGGATTCAGAACGTGCCACCCACGCTACGGCACTGGAAAAAGAGTTAATGACACCTTGCCCTTCAAGAAACTGATCTACACACACAGGGGGTCTACCCAAAAATATTCCAAGATCTGGGACAGATAGTTGGAGCATGGGGAAACGTGTGTAAGTGTTCTGTGCCACGTGCCTGGTGCAGAATTCCTATGTATCTGGGGCATACCTTGTTAATATAATATACTTGTGTATGTATTTTCATTGTCCAATCATGCAAAAGACCTTATGAGACTAAATATAACTGAATGGCTTGTAAACTGTGTGTCAGGTCACCTGTGGCCAGGTGACAAGTGCACCCCATTGGGGTCAAGGATGCACCACAGGGTAATGAACCCTATGGCCGACTGCTGCGATCAGAGAGGAAGCGCGAGCCCAAGATTCCCCAGGGCGCGGAGTCCAAGACCCAGCTTTGTGTTCACCAGAGCCTCTGGTGGTGAGGATGGCCTTCGCCGCAGCTGGATCCAGGTTGCGACCCCTAGGGTCCCCAAGGTCACGCTCCACAGGGAGAGAGGGGAAACAGCAACCAGGACAAGCGATAGTGATGGGTAAGCCGAGGTCGAGGCAACAGGCAGACAAGGGTAATCAAGGAACAGGCCAAGGGTCAGGGAAACAGGCAAACAGGAGAAGTCAGAGACGAGCCAAAATCGGTACACGGGAGGGTAAACATAGCACACTGCAGACAGGAACAAGCTACAAACAAAGGTTGAACAGCAAAGCAGACCTGCAGTACAGTGGTTAATATAGGCTTCCTGGGATGGTCTACGGTGGAGCCATACAGGGAGTAAGGTGATAAAAGACAGCCAGAAAGAGGGTCAGACCTCTAATGAACACATGGGGACAGGTAGGCTGCCAGACTTTATTGCATATCCATGACACTGTGCTTTACATCAATAAAGTTGTTTTTTTCCAAGTTTTTCCTACAGTCAAGCATGGTGGTGGGAGTGTCATGGTCTGGGGCTGCATGAGTTCTGCCGGCACTGGGAAGCTACAGATCATTGAGGCTGAAGCAGAGCATGATCCCCATCCTTCAGAGACTGGGCCGCAGGGCAGTATTCCAACATGATAACGACCCCAAACACACCTCCAACCACTGCCTTGCTAAAGAAGCTGAGGGTAAAGGTGATGGACTGGCCAAGCATGTCTCCAGACCTAAAGCCTATTGATCATCTGTGGGGCGTCCTCAAATGGAAGGTGGAGAAGCGCAAGGTCTCCAACATCCACCAGCTCTGTGATGTTGTCATGGAGGAGTGGAAAAAGACTCCAGTGGCAACCTGTGAAGCTACACATCATAATGCGAGGCTTTCTCCCTGGTGTGGAGAAAGCCTCTTGAGGGAGAAGGGGGTGAGCAGGAGTGTCAGGACAGACACCAGGGAGAAAGCCTTGCATTACTGTGTGTAGTTACAGACAGAAGAACAGGAAGTGAGGATTTCTCAGAAGAAATAAGGATATTTAAAAGCAAAATGGAAGGATGAGGTAAGTGAAAGAGGACTGCACTAAGTGAGGTAAAGGAAGCTATTTAGGGATTTTTTTTTTAAACCTTTACAACCCCTTTAAACCCCATTGAAAATCTGTGGAATTATTCGAAGACTGCAGTCCACAAATGGTCACCATCAATCACAACTGAACTTGAGAAGTTCTGCAAAGAAGAGTGGACAAATATTGCAAAGTCTAGATGTGAACAATAGAGTATAAACATTAGTGCGCTACCAGCGCTGCACTTTTTTACATATAGAGATGTGCAAAGTTAGTAGAGACAAATCCCAACAGGCTAAAGGCCGCGATTAAGGCAAAAGGTGGTTCAACAAAATACTGACTCAAGGGGGTGATCCTTTTTCCAACTTAGTGATTCTGTTTTTGATTAATATTATTTTTACATGTTGGTGTTATGTCTTTCACTTGGATGTTATAGGTTGTAGAGTAAATACATATGGATAAAACAAAAACTGTGTTTGTATTCATTTCAGACTGCAAAGCAATAAAATGTGATTATTTTAAAGATTATTTAAACTTTTTCTTTATTGTTCTTCTATTATTTTAAAGGGGTGATTATTTTCCATACCCACTGTATATATTCCAATTCAGTTCTAGTAGGACAAAGACAAGTGCAAGCGCATTTTAACCCCGGCCAGGGATGGACTGGCCATCTGGGCTACCGGGAGTTTCCCAGTGGGCCGATCTACCTGTCAATTGCCGACAGCTGCACCTGACTGGTAGATTGAGATTTAGCCAGCAATGCATGCAGAGTAGCGCAGGAAGCTTGTGTAATAAATTCTCTCTCATGTCACGCTGCGGCTGCTCCCCACCCCCCGGCGGCCCCTCCTCTCTTCTCGTCCATCCCCATTTGCTTGTGACATCATCTGGGATGGATGAAAAGAGAGGAGGGGCCGCCGGGGGCGGGGAGAAGCCGCAGCGTGACATGAGAGAGAATTTATTACACAAGCTTCCTGCGCTACTCTGCATGCATTGCTGGTAAACAATGTTCCCTGTGCCCTGATGTGCTATGTGCCCGTGCCCTGATGTGCTGTGCTTCAATGTGATGTGATGGGCCCTAATGTGCCTGTACTCGTTGTGCCCTGATGTGCCCTGTACTCGTTTTGCCCTGATGTGCCTCGTGTCCTGATGTGCTGTGCCCTGTACCCTGATGTGCCCTGTGCCCTGATGTGCTGAGCTCTGTACCGTGCCCTGATGAAGTCCAGGGCCACATTTTTGTCCCAGCCCAGCCCTGACTCCAGCAGAGATATACATAGACATACATTATGTAGTGTAATGATTTCCACGGAAAAAGTTCTGATTCTGTACTGCATGCACACTCCTATACTGACTGTAAATTAGGCTTTTATTTCAGACTGTACTGTAAAAGTTATACATTTACAGGAAAGTAGAGTTTCTCTTCTCCTTTTTAGCATAATTACAATGTAAACACCAGTAATACTAAGAAATCAAACTGTGAGAGAGTGTTGTGTAAAGCTGTTTTCCTGTCATATGGAAAGTAATAAAGTATATAGCGTGGAATGCAAATGATAGAAATTATACTGCAATGGGTACCTTGGGGGAAAAGTCCTCTCCGCCTCTATATACTGTAGATATTTTGAGTCATGTGGGATGGCATTGGCGCAGTATCTGCCAGAGACTTACAGGGCAGTACCCACACTGGCGCACTGAGAATCCATACAAGTGTGGTCTACAGAATAAAGAATTAAATAGTTATATATTAATTATAATATTTTTAAACGCACACGCCAGATATGTTTTCACTAAAGAAAGTTCTTAATGACATTGGCGGTATGTTTGGAGTCGTTATCCTGCTGCAGAATAAATTTAGGGCCAATCACACGCCTCCCTGATGGTATGTCATGATGGGTGAAAATCTGCCTGTATTTCTCAGCATTGAGGACGCCATTGATCCTGACCAAATCTCCAACTCCATTTGCAGAAAAGCAGCCCCAAACTTGCAAGGAACCTCCACCATGCTTCACAGTTGCCTCCAGACACTCATTATTGTACTGCTCTCCAGCCCTTTGTCAAACAAACTGCCCCCTGTTACAGCTAAATATTTCACATTTTGACTCATCAGTCCAGAGGACCTGCTGCCATTTTTCTGCACCCCAGTTCCTTTGTTTTCATGCAAAGTTGAGTTGCTTAGCCTTGTTTCCATGTCCTATGCATGAAAAATATAGGAACTGGGGCGCAGACAGATAAATAAAAATGTGAAATATTTGGCTGTAGCAGGGGGCAGTTTGTTTGACGAAGGGCTAGAGAGCAATACAATAATGAGTGTCTGCTGTCAATCAAATCCAATGATGTGGGCACCGCAGCAGGACACGGGAGCGTGCCAACATAGGTGTCCCATGTGAGAACGCTTCTCTGGCAGGACACTCGAGAAGAGGAGCCAGGAGTGCCGCTGAGAAGAGGAATATCGGGGCCACTCTGTGCAAAACCAACTGCAAAGAGGAGGTAACCTTTATAACCCCTTTAAGCCCAGGTTCACACTGACTGCAGGAATGAAATCGTACGAGTTCAGTTGAACTCGCACAATTTCATTCCCTACATTTCAGTCCCGTTTTTAGGGGCGATTTTCAGAGACATCTGTGTGGGTTTCTGCACAGATGTCTATTGAAATTGCACCCCGAAGTCGCCAAAAGTAGTACAAAAACTACTTTTAAGTTATCGATGCGGCGCCGCAAATGCGGTGTCGGACGGTGCCATTGCCGGCAATAGCTGCTGATTTGGCATACGATTTGACATGTCAGATCACATGCTGAATCGCTGCAATGTGAACCAGGTCTAAATCATATGCTTCCTTATTTGGATAACACAGTCCCCCTGATGAAGACTGCAATTTGTTTGATTGAAACACGTTGGAACACTTGTTGGCATTATTAACAGTAAGGCCGTGTACACACAATCAAATCTATCTGCTGGAAACGGTCGACCCGACCGTCCCAGCAGACAGATTCGATCGTGTGTACGGGCGAGCCGACGGATTTGGCCAGCCGACAGATTTTAAAGCATGCTTTAAAATCTGTCGGCTGGGAATCCGTCTGCCCGATATGTCTGCTGGTTAGTACGCTAACCAGCAGACATATCTTCGCGCACATGCGTCGAATGGATTCGACGCATGCGCGGAAGTAATTTTCTTCCTGGTGAGGTGACGTGGCGGCGTCACCGCCACGTCACCGCGCTGTCTGCTGGTGGGGATTTTGGTTTGATCGTGTGTACAGCGATCAAACCAAAACGGCCAGCAGACAGATTTGTTCAAATCGGTCGGTCCGACCGATTTGAACAAATCTATTTGCTCGTGTGTACGGGGCCTTACGGAAATTCTTGTATAAAAGCGAATACCTGCCTTATCCAATGATATCGTGGCTGTCAGGCCACAATAAGATTGTATGCAACCAGAGCTCAGATTTTTAACCTTTGCTAATCTTAATCTTTGGATAATAAAATTGTATATATTTTTTTATACTGATATTTGTTTTGATATGTCTTTTTGCTGCATCAAAACCCCTAGGGGGATCCATTCTTTCTTTATACACAAATATTTTGGGGTGCTCAGCATCTTTCTGGTCCTGTCTGCAGGGCCGCTGATAGGAGGGGACCACCAGTCCTCCTGTAGGGGACCCGGGCACAACATTATAAAATGTTTTTGTTTAAAAATTAGAAAAAAAAATAAAAAAAAAAGGGCTAATTCACACAGCTTCTATGTTATCTTTGTGTGCACTAAGAATGATTTTAGTATATTTATTGTGAACATTTTGTTTTGATGTATTTAAAAGGGGGCCTTGCCAGGTAGGCTGTATGGGTCCCCGTGATTTCTAAAAGCAGCCCTGCCTGTCTGGGTCTGTATTTTTACACTCATACGCCTCTAAACCCCAAATAGACATAATAGTATACCAAAACAAGCATTTTTCTTTTTTATGCAAGATTTTTATTTTTCTCCAACACTTGATTACCATCTCCTGGTAATACTCCTGTGTGCATGAAGCCTAAAACATGTACAACGTAGTGGCTGCTTAGAAACACAGTTACTTGTATCTGCAGAGAGGCTGCTGGGAGTCATGTCAATCAGAGATGAGATCCACATGTGGATAGCAGCCGCTTGTCTAGGCGCCCTCTGCTCCAGAGTGAGTAGCGCAGGGACCTGTCACCAGCTGCTGTAATATGTGCATGGTGTCATTTTAGGGCCATTATCTAATGTTCCATGGATGAATGGCCCAGCGCTCTGCTATCTGCTTTCTACATATATTTCCTGTGGTGTTATTCTACCCCCATTACTTATGTAACAGACAAACATACCAAGAAACAACACCACAATGACTCAAAGATTGTCACGGCATATGACGCCTGAGCCGCCGGCTACGATGGGCTTTAAAGGAAGAGTAGGAGGAAAAATGTTTATTGATTCAGATTTGAAGCATAGTTGGGTGAGCTGTGAGAAGGTTGAAGATTTCCAGTGCAGAGCCGATAAGATCATAAAAGCATGTGCATCCCTGTGCCATTAAGGAGGGGTGGGCTCCCTCTAGGCACACCTGCCCTTAACCTATCCATTGGTATACAGCAGGAGTAGGAAACCTTAAACCACTTCAGTCCCGGAAGATTTGCCCCTTTAATGACCAGGCATTTTTTGATCTAACTGAAAATTGCGCGGTCATGCGATGTTGTACCCAAACAAAATCAACGTCCTTTTTTCCCCCACAAATAGAGCTTTCTTTTGGTGGTATTTGATCACCTCTGTGTTTTTTTTTTTTTGCGCTATAAACAGTGGGAACCGCCTCGACATTACATGGAAGGGATTTATTGATCAGAATCGAAACGCCTCTGGCACATGAAGAGTATGAGGCGTGAAAGGCTTTCTGAACCCATGGCTCTTTTAAAGCCAGCACCTTACTGCCCATCAGATGGGTCTCCTGTGAGATTAACACATGAGGGTTATGTGCCTAAATATACTGGAACAGTAGTGCCCGCTTAAATTTAGAGTTGAGGCCCCTCACATTCCAGGATATCGCCGACATTATTCCCTGATCATGTGATACCATGGCCACAAGGGGAGGGTATTGCTAGCAGGAGTATGGGCAGTATTAAAGCTTGAGCCAACCCGCATAGGGGATGTAGCGACTAACAAACAAAAATCAACTGTACAACTTCACAAGCACTGTGTGCTTTTCCTACTGGTACCCAGCTCCCCCCTGAAACACAGGGGGTAGGCCGGGAACCGGTCTAAACCCAAAACTGAACTGAATATTGTTCTTATCTAAACCTCAGAACCAGGGGTCAAGTCCTGGGGGAAAAAGTGTGGGAACTCCCACCCAAGATCCACTCACCACAAAAAAAAATAAAAAATGATACGCTTATATGCATAATTACTAAACCGCAAATTCTTTCTAAATCCCGCGATAACTCACGGCAGACCTCCACAATGTCTCCTGGGAACAATGACAAAAGCTCCCGGGAGACATTGCGGCATTGAGGAAGTGACGGAATACCCGCACACTACCCGATGAATCCATATACAGGGAGCGGTCAGTAACAAAGGATTACTAAGGTTCGCCTGCCCCTGACAGTGACTCGAGCTGGGCATCATCGCTTAGTGAAGGATTGGCTCGGGCGGCTCAGCTGCTCTAGCCCTGCAAAGAGAACTGAGTTCCTGCTGTGAAAAAAAGTGCAGGAACTCCGTTCCCACGCGTTCCCGCAGGACTTGAGCCCTGCTGAGAACATTGAATACTGTGAACTTCAGTAGTGGGTAGTCCATCCACCACGAGTCAGCATGCACCCATACAGTTCTGCCGTGTTGGCTAAGCCAGTGGGATAAGAGGAAAACAGGGCAACTGAACCAAAGTTCAGTCTCAGCATCCACTGGCAGAGGGAAACCGGGAGCAACTACAGTCAGAGACTCCACTTGGGGAAGGTGGCAAGTATTTGAAGAGGGATTCACCTGGTGTTTACTCTACCTGGCTCTGTATCTGCGGGATCCCTCGCATAGTGGGGTTAGAAGTTCCTTTCAGGACATTAGCCAAGGAAAACGGGCATGTTTGGCAAATGGCAGAGGTGGGACTGCAGCATATGGACACATATACGTATGAAAGTGTCGAGGGTATTTGAGAAATATGGCTCTCTCTCGAATCTAAGTATTAACTTTAACAAGTCAGAAGCAATGGGAGTTAATGTGCCACAAGCATCGATAACATACTTAAAACAAAAATTTAAGTTCAAGTGGACAGATAGAGCACTGACATATTTAGGCACACAATTACCAGGGAAAGTAGATAAGATCTTCGAACTAAATTTCCCATCGCTATTGCAAAAGGTGAAGATGTTACACCTCAGGGGTCTCAAAGAACTTTGTGCGATCTCCATCCAGCACTCAAAGTTTGCTGGGGTAAAGGAGGCTACATCACGGTCCCTACTGTGCCAAGCAGACAGCCAGGTATGGTTGTGGCTCTAGGTGGTAATAAACCCAGGACTGTCTGTTGTAGCTTCGGTGGCTTTACCTCCTCAGTTCTGTATTCTGCCTGCTTTCCAGCTATGCCTAGTTCTGCATGATGTGCTGAAGTCTTTCTCTGGATCTCACCTTGCAATCAGTACCTGTCACTCCTGGTTCAGCTGAGGCAGGTTACCTAATCAAATGGGTATAAAACAGTGCCTCACTATGAGGGATTTGTCAGTTCATTGTCTCTAGCATTGCCAAAGGTTCCTGTGTTCTAGTTGCAGTATTCCAAGACTGACCCCGGCTTCAGACCCTGGCTTCAGACCCTGGCTTGTTCTTCGTTTATCCTGACTTCTGGGGAATCCCTGACTACGGCTTTGCCTCGACTATCCTTTGGCAAATTCCTGTCAAGCCCCTGTGCACAGATTCACAGCCCAGGAGCTTCTTACCTTGTTACTGTGGGCTGTGTGTATTTGCAAGGGTGAGCATACATCTCTGCATTATGAACTCCAACCAAGGTAAGCCCTTACAGGCTATACTTGAGGACTTTATCCGGGAGACGTTTGCTGATCTCTGTATAGGAGCGGTGTCGCTGCTGGACCTCCGGCGATTAGTCAGGGAAAAGGGGAATCTTTGCACCTTCTTTTCTCAGGTCTTGCTTTTGCCGTGCAGTCGCGCCAGCACTTGGTCTCTGTCCTTGTAATTGAGCAGCCTGAGGAGAATCCAGCAACTTGGTTAGAAATGTCTCTGCAAACTCACCAGGCCTGGGGCCCTCTGCCAGCTTAGGCAAGCCTAAGATACGGATGTTATTGCGTCTAAGTCTGTTTTCTGTGTCAATCGCCTAGTCCTGAAGGGCTTTTACCTGTATTTGTAGGGCATGCAGTTTTCTGGAATCAGCTCTAGTGGAATCCTCCAGCTGTGAGATACGTTCTTCCGCCTCAGACACCCTGGATCTAAACTTGTCCATGTCATGGCGTATCAGGCTGATGTCTGTAGCTAATCAATCTTTACTGTGAGAGTGTCCTTGCAGGTTTTTATGGCATCATTGCATGCTTCTTTTGCCGCCAGTATGTCAGCGGAGGTAGGATTCGCTGGTCCCTGTGATCCTAGAGGTGTCCATGCCGCTGCTGACATGTTTGACATAGGCTGCCTCCTGGACAAGATGGCTGTCGTAGGAGAGGAGAAGCGCTGCTGGTCTGTGTACTTTTTGGAGGAACGGAGCTTTCCCAGGGAAAGCGGTGGATCCCAGGGTGTCAGCAGGAGGGTTGCAAAGTGGGGGAAAGGCTCTCGGGTGGCTTGCAGGATTAAGTCAGGAGAGGAGCTCAGGCAGCGTGCCTCCTCTCAGGCCCCGTACACACGAGGAGACATGCCCGATGAAAACGGTCAGCGGACCGTTTTCATTCGACATGTCTCCTGCAGGATTTTGGTCCGGCGGTGTGTACACACCATCGGACGAAAATCCCCTCGGACAGAGAACGCGGTGACGTGGCGGTGACGTTGACGCCGCCACGTCACCAAACCAGGAAATAAAATGCTTCCACGCATGCTTTGAATCCATTCGACGCATGCGGGGGATTTCGGTCCGCTGGTTAGTCGTACTAACCAGCGGACATGTCCGATGGACAGGTTTTCCAGCGGACAAGTTTTAAAGCATGCTTTAAAAACTTGTGTCCGCTGGTAACCTGTCTGCTAGGCCGTACATACGATCCAATCTGTCCGCTGAAACTGGTCTGCGGACCAGTTTCAGCAGATATGTTCGAACATGTGTACGCGGCCTCAGTCCCCTCACGCCCCCCGGCACTGCACTATTTTAACTATTAATTGCGTGGTCATGCAACGCTGTACTCAATGGAAATTATTTATAATTTTTTTAACAGAAATAGAGCTTTCTTTTGGTGGCATTTGATCACCACTGGGGTTTTTTTCTTTTTTTGCGATACAAAAAAATACCCCAAATTCTGAAAAAAAAACAATATTTTTTAATTCTGCTATAAAACATATCCAATAAAATTATATATAAAAAAAAATGTCCTCATAAATTTTGGTCAAAATGTATTCTGTTACATGTCTTTGGTAAAAAAATAAATACATAAATAAATCCAATAACTGTATATTGATTGGTTTGCATGAACGTTATAGCGTCTACAAATTATAGTATACTGGATTTTTTTTAGTCTACTAATGGAGGGGATCAGTGACTAATAATGGGGCTGCCATAGTGCGGCAGACAATCTGACACTGATGCTGGAGTAAACTGACTAATCGCCTCTGACATCACCAGTGACATTAATATAGTGATCACTGATCAGTGATAACACTATACACTATGGAAAAATGGGGGGGGGGGGGGTAGGATCTGTGCTATGGAAAGAACCAAAGCCAAAAAACTAGCTGCTGCCCCCACCAAAACCATAATCTAATGATAGGGTGGATGAAATAAAAAATAATATAAGTGGATGTGGCACAGCTGTGATGATAAAATAATTGTACAATGTACCAACATATAGGCAAAAAAAAAATGTAGGTAAAGATGGTATCCTATAGGACTGTGGGGCTCCAGACAGAAATATAGGAATACCATCATTACCTACATTTTTTTTTGCTAATATGTTGGTACATTGTACATTTTTTTCATCATCACAGCAGCAGCACTTCCACTTATATTACTATACACGGTCACTGTACTAATGACACTCGCTGGGAAAGGGGGTTAACATCTAGGGGTGATCAAGGGGTTAAATGTGTTCCTAACTATGTGTAATGTGTAAAGTGCTTTTACTAATAGATCTCCAAGCTTCAGAGAGATTGTTCCCTCTGTACAGAGCTATGTGTTCATTGGCAACACAGGGCTCTGGGCTGTCATTGTACACAGCCGATCAATAGGTCCCGGGCATGGATCATTGGCCGAGACCCGCTGTGTACAATCAAAGTGGGTGACGGCGGGTGCACAAAACCCAGAATCAGGAAGCCGCGTACAGGTATGTTTCTTTGCCTGTGTGGCTTGCCCACCCATGGTACATGTGGGCAGGCAGCAGGGCTGATCCTAGGCAGGTGTGTGGGGTGCAATGCACCCAGGCGCCACTGAAGTGGGGGCACTGAAGTGCCAGAGTGCTCTCCTCCTCCTCTCCTTGTCTGTTTCCAGAGGCGGCTCTCTCCACCAGTCACCGCCACTGTGTTTCCTGCACAAGCCCATCCCCCCCACCCTCCTCCTGTCAGAGGAGGATAGCGAAGCAGCGGTTGTCTCTGTGTGGAGAAAGACCAGCCGTGCAGTGACACTGTTGGGGGGCAGTCCGTGCCTGCCATGTTCTCCTTGTCTGTGTTAGGGGAGCATCTCTGTGTTTGAGTCGTTGCCATAGAAACATGTGTAAAGAGGAGGAGTTAGTAAGATGGCCACGCCCATGTAGGGGCACCAGAAATATTTCTGCACTCAGGCGTCTGTGACCCTAGGATCAGCCCTGGCAGGCGGTCTGCAAGGGGTTAATGTTAATATCTAGTTATATTTTGTGCATTAAGCAATGCATCCAGCTCTTTTTTGTTGGTTGTAGGGTTTTAACCTCTGTCAGGTTTTATTGTTAGTGATCCTGGGGGATCTAGGGAAAACCTTTTTTGTTTATATTTAAAAAGTTGTTTGGAAGGGTAAGGGTTAGACCCTCTGTCAAGTTTGATGTCTGTGCTCCTGTCACGTACCTGACTGTGGAGGCCGAGATGATGAGCATGGCCTCTTGCACAATTCCTGCCCAAGCACCCCTGTTAGTGGAGACAGGAACTGCTAAGGCAGTGGAAGGGTGCATGTGTCTGGCAACTGAAGGAGTAAGCTGTAACTTGAAGACGCAGGAGTCCTCCCAGTGGTGGTGTGGAGTCTGGTCACAAGCCTTGTTCAGCGGGAGCCAGGCAGACAGGTGCAGAATCAGGATCAGTTGCAAGGTCAGGAACAGGCAGAAGATGGTAACGTGGGGTACCAAATCTGGAGGCGGATCGGTAGTCATAAATCCAAGCTGGGGTCGGTAACATAAGCAAGAAGTAGATATAGCAGGCAGGGGTTATCCAATAGAGTTGTCAGACGTAGCAGAGTCAGAAAGTCAACAGACATGGATAAAGCCTTGTACACACGATCTGATTTTTTTACACAACAAATGTGTGGCGGAAGGGTTTTGTCGGAAAATCCGACCGTTTGTATGCTCCATCGGACAATTGTTGTTGGATTTTCCGACAATAAATGTGGGATAGCATGCTTTCAAATTTTCCGACAACAAATGTGAGCCGTGGGATTTGTGTGTACACAAGTCCGTCGAAAAAAATCCAAAGTACAAACACGCATGCTCAGAAGCAATGTTAACCATAGCACAACATTAGCCCAAAGGGTGGCGCTAAATAGCTGAAAAAACACATTGTTTCTGTTTGTTGGCTGACAAAGTTTTGCCATCTGTATGCATACCAAGATCATGGCCAATCTACGGATTTGTACACTGGAAATCTGATCTTGTTTTTGAGGCTTAAAGGGGTTGTAAAGGTACAATTTGTTTTCCTAAATAGCTTCCTTTACCTTAGTGCAGTCCTCCTTCAATTACCTCATCCTTCCATTTTTCTTTTAAATGTCCTTATTTCTTCTGAGAATTCCTCACTTCCTGTTCTTCTGCCTGTAACTCCACACAGTAATGCAAGGCTTTCTCCCTGGTGTGGAGTGTCGTACTCGCCCCCTCCCTTGCACTACAGGAGAGTCAGGACGCCCACTAACACACAGCTCCTTTCTCTATCTGCAACGTAGAGAGCGTCCTGGCTCTCCTGTAGTCCAAGGGAGGGGGTGAGCACGACACTGCACACCAGGGAGAAAGCCTCGCATTACTGTGTGGAGTTAAAGACAGAAGAACAATAAGTGAGGATTTCTCAGAAGAAATAAGGACATTTAAAAGCAAAATGGAAGGATGAGGTAAATGAAGGAGGTATGCACTAAGATAAAGGAAGCTATTTAGGGAAAATAAAAAAATTACCTTTACAACCCCTTTAAGAATCAGGAGCACAGGAACCAAAGCTGAAGACAATCCAGCACTAAAGTCAGGCAGACGCCGTCTAAATAGGCTGCTGGGTGCCAGAATCTATGGATGCGTGCGCACGCTAATGTGTACACACGCGTATGTGTCAATGCGCAATCCATTCCTTGCTCATCTTTGTCCGAGACTCTACACATGTGCATTAGAATTAGCACTTGCTGAATGGGAATGTGCACTTACTGCACAAGTTCTCTGATCGCCCCCTTTGGGGAGATACATATCTTAATTTGTACCGGTGACCATTGTAGTTAAAGCGAAGCTTCTGGCACCCCAATAAAATATAAAAATCAGCAGCTACAAATACTTTAGCTGTTGACTTTTAATATAAGGACACTTACCTGTCCAGGTAATCCAGCAATGTCCTTACCCGAGCCGATTCTTCCACCTGCTTGGGCTGCATCTCAAGTAAGGGAAATAGGCAGTGAAACCCTGTGGCTTGACAGCCAGTGTCCTACTGCGTGAATGATCTCTTAGGCCGTGTACACACGGCAGAGAACCTCGACGGGCAGAACACATCGTTCCGCCCGTCGAGGTTCCCTGCCGGCCGTCGAAATCGGCGACCCGCCCGTCGGGAATGGCAACCAGCCATTCATCCAGGCGGGCCGTCGAGCAAATAGAGAGCGTGCTCTCTATTTCTGCTCGACGGGCAGCTCGCCGAGAGTGTACACACGGCCGAGGTCCTCGCTGGAATGCAGCTTCCAGCGAGGTTCTCGCTGGTTTCCACCGAGAACCTCGGTCGTGTGTACGCCGCCTTAGGCCTCGTACACACGAGGCAATAGATTTGTTCAAAACGGTCTGTCCGACCGATTTGAACAAATCTGTCTGCTGTCATTTTGGTTTGCTCGCGTGTACACACGAGCAAACCAAAATCCCCGCCAGCAGACAGCGCGCTGACGTGTCGGTGACGTGGCGGTGACGTTGACGCCGCCACGTCACCGCACCAGGAAGTAAAACACTTCCGTGCATGCGCCGAAATCATTCGGCGCCGGTGCGAGACGACATGTCTGTTGGTAAGTGTACTAACCAGCAGACATATCGGGCGGACGGGTTCCCACCCGATAGATTTCAAAGCATGCTTTGAAATCTGTCGGGTGGCCAAATCCGTCGGCTCGCCCGTACACACGATCGAATCTGTCTGCTGAAACGGTCTAGCAGACCGTTTCCAGCAGACAGATTTGATCGTGTGTACGAGGCCTAAGTCTTCTGGAACCTGTGATGTGTCTCAGAAGGCTGCAGGGGAAGCTCAGATCGCCCCGGAACATCTGATAGGGAGTAGGAGCAGGTACTTGTCAAAACCAGGTACCCGCTTCCTCCCAAAAAATGTGGCAGTGGAGAGGGGGAGGATGCAAACAAGCCTTTTGGGTGAAGTTCCACTTTAAGAAAGAAAGAAACATGAGGATATCCAATATATTAGCACTATTGCCAGGTAAGGGGATATTTTCCAATGTGTTCCAGGCTAAGAAGGGAATTCCCCTTATTTTAGGAGGTTTCCTCTAACCTTGCTTTGCATATTCGGGGCAGGAAATTAAGAAGAAAAAATTCCCAATGGTATACAAACAACAAAAAATAAACTAGCGGGAGGTTTTAACCCCCTCCTACTCCATCCAAAAGTAAAAGAAAAAACACTTTAAAGCGGAGTTCCACCCAAAAATGGAACTTGGCATGAACTTGGAACTTGGCATGTAATTTTTTTTTTGGGGGGGGGGGGAGAGGGGGCTTCAGTAGGAGTGGGACTTCCTGTCCCACTTCCTGCTTCCGCCGAGGGGCTGGTAAGGCGATTAGGCCTAATCGCCTTACTGAAGCCCCTCCCTTTGGCGATCGCCTAGGACACTGACAGGTCCTAGACGATCCCCTGTCCAATCAGCGGCGGGCCGCATGCGCAGTGCGGCTCGCGCATGCGCAGTGGGTGCCCGGCCGTGAAGCCGAAGGCTGTCACGGCTGGGTGCCCACAGTCGCAATGAGGATGCCGGCCGGGGAGGGGGGGAGAGGAGCGGGGCCCCGGTCGGCGCGTCGCTGGAACGTGGAGAAGGTAAGTGTCTGTTTATTAAAAGCCAGCAGCTACACTTTTTGTAGCTGCTGAATTTTAATAAACATTACATTTGGGTGGAACACCCCTTTAAGATTAAATGTTTTTATCACTATCTGTGCCCCCGCAATACAGATTTTACTCACTTTCTGTTTCAGCGAGTACACAGGTAGAGATGGAAAATCCCAATGGGTACAAAAACAGTAAATAAAAGCCTAAAAGTCATTCTAAACCGTTCCCTCTATGTCCAAAACATAAAATAAAGTGGCTGGAGTTGTGCCTAAAATGTGATATTTATGGTTTTGTTTTATTAATTGCAGATTTGTGATGGTGCAGAGGAGTGTGTCCTTGTTACATGCAAGATACCTCAAGCTACACATTCACCTCCAGCATGCTGCAAGCCGTGGTGAGAATGTTGTGAGAGAAAAACAGGAAGAGTGAGGCTTCTAATGACTCTGTCGCACGCCTTCTTCCAATCACTCTTACTCAATTACCGTAAATCAAACCAGCAGCTGACCCCCTACCCCCCCCCCCCCCCCACACACACACAGTTGTGCTCATAAGTTTACATACCCTGGCAAAACTTATGATTTCTTGGCCATTTTTCAGAGAGTATAAATGATAACACAAAAACTTTCTTTTCCACTCATGGTTAGTGTTTGGTTGGCTGAAGCCATTTATTATCAATCAACTGTGTTGAGTCTTTTTAAATCATAATCACAACAGAAACTACCCAAATGACCCTGATCAAAAGTTTACATACCCCAGTTCTTAACCACTTGACAACCAGCCCATTGCCAAAGTACGTCCTCTTTTTAAAGATGGATATCTCGGTAACGGCAGCAGCTGCTGCCACAACCGAGATATCCATCTCTTCATGGGCCAGTTGTGTTAACGATAATGGCGGTCTCCGCGGCGGATTCGCCGCGAGATCGCCGTTATCGGTGGCGGGAGAGGGTAACCCCCCTCCCGCCGCTCTCCCGCAGCCTCCGATGCTTACCGTTGCCGTTGGTAGCGGCGGAGGCGATCGGGTCTGTTTGGCTCCTCTGCGGGGATACGAGTGAGGGAAAAATCGCCCCCACCCGTCCCCAGAGCTCTGCTGGGCGGAAGTGACGTCAAAACGTCAGTCCCGCCCAGCGTCTTAAAGAGACATTTTTTTTTTTAATGCCATTTGAAAAAATTACATTTTACATTTCTTATTTTTTTTTTGCATTTAAGCCTAAATATGAGATGTGACGTCTTTTTGACCCCAGATCTCATATTTAAGAGGACCTGTCATGCTTTTTTCTATTACAAGGGATGTTTACATTTCTTGTAATAGGAATACAAGTAATAATTTTTTTTTATTATTTATTTCAGTGTAAAAAACTATAAACTAAATTAAAATAAATAAGAAAACAACAATTTTTTTTTAAAACGCCCCGTCCCGACGAGCTCGCGCACAGAAGCGAACGCATACGCGAGTAGCGCCCGCATATAAAAAAGGGTGTTCAAACCACACAAGTGAGGTATCGCCGTGATCGTTAGAGCGAGAGCAATAATTCTAGACCTCCTCTGTATCTCAAAAAATGCAACCTGTAGAATTTTTTAACCGTCGCCTATCAAGATTTTTAAGGGTAAAAGTTTGACGCCATGCCACAAGCAGGCGCAATTTTTAAGCGTGACATGTTGGGTATCATTTTACTCGGCGTAACATTATCTTTCACAATATATAAAAAAATTGGGCCAAATTTATTGTTGTCTTATTTTTTAATTCAAAAAAGTGATTTTTTTTCCAAAAAAAGTGCGCTTGTAAGACCGCTGCGCAAATACGGTGTGACAAAAAGTATTGCAATGACTGCCATTTTATTCTCTAGGGTGTTAGAAAAATAAATATATATAATGTTTGGGGGTTTTAAGTAATTTTCTAGCAAATAAAACTGTTTTAGTCTCATAAACACCGAATCTGAAAAACAGGCTCGGTTATCAAGTGGTTAATACCGTGTATTTCCCCCTTTAACATCAATGACAGCTTGAAGTCTTCTTTTGTATTTGTGGATGAGGCTCTTGACAGGCGGAGGACTGATCCTGGCGACCTTTATGTAACCTTATCCCCAACCCAGAACCCACTTAACCCCACAACTACCAAAGATAACGTGGACTAAGAAAATTGGCCTTCAGGCCTACTTTATTTAACAAATAAATTTAATATACATTTTAATAATAAATAACATTATAAATAACTTTTTAAATAACCATATAAAACTATAACACTTGGTGGTCAAAAGACCCCGCCTCAAACCTGGACACTGGGACAAAATTCTTCCCTAGGCCTCAGTCGCGCAGCACCGACTCGGAGGCAGTATGACGGTCCACAGTGACCTACGAACTTTAACCCCTTCCTGGTTAACCTGCGTCAACCGGAAGGTACGTAATACTCCCATACCACGTATGGGTACAACCTTTCCTACCCAAACTTTACTCCTGTACTAGTCTTTCCGAGCCCGAAAAGAACCACCCGCCAGGGGACCTAACCCCAGGGAGCTTCTTCCTTGCGTAATGGAGGAGTGACAAATCGTCACTTCCCCCAGGCTAATCCAGCACCCGCCCAGGACCTGCCATGCCCTCCCCTTAAAGTTAACCGGCCAATAGCTGGGCCAGTCCCGCCCTGTCATGCCGCCCCTCCCCTATGCTGTGCTCTGTCCAGGGCTCTCTTTATCTTCTCAGATGGTAAAGCTGCCCATTCCTCTTGGCAAAAAGCCTCCAGTTCATGTAAATTCTTGGGCTGTCTCACATGAACGGCACGTTTGAGATCTCCTCAGAGTGGCTCAATGATATTGGAGAAAAGGAGAGGAGTTTACACATCCGGACAATCTGAGGGTGGCCACATCCCTGATAACTATAGAAAGGATACTCCCAAGGAAACGGGACTTTGAAGGCCAGGCTCAGAATAAAAAAGGTTTTATTATATGGACCTCAATGATATTGAGGTCAGGAGACCGAGATGGGCACTCCAGAACCTTCACTTTATTCTGCTGTAGCCAATGGCAGGTGGACTTGGCCTTGTGTTTTGGATCATTGTCATGTTGGAATGTCCAAGTACGTCCCATGCGCAGCTTCCTGGCTGATTAACGCAAATGTTCCTCCAGTATTTTTTGATAACATACTGCATTCATCTTGCCATACATTTTGACCAAATTTCCTGTGACTTTGTAGCTCACACATCCCCAAAACATCAGCGATCCACCTCCGTGTTTCACAGTAGGGATGGTGGACCTTTCATCATAGGCCTTGTTGACTCCTCTCCAAATGAAGTGTTTATGGTTGTGGCCAAAAAGCTAAATTTTGGTCTCATCCCTCCAAATGACTTTGTGGCAGAAGGTTTGAGTCTTGTCTCTGTGCTGTTTGGCGTATTGTAAGCGCAAGTGTGGAATTTGCGTAGTAATGTCTTTTGTTCTAGAGACTCGACCATGCAGCCCATCTTTCTTCAAGTGCCTCCTTGTTGTGCATTCTGAAACAGCCACACCACATGTTTTCAGAGAGTCCTGAAGTTATTTCTGTGTTTTTCTTTGCATCTCGAACAATTTTCCTGGCAGTTGTGGCTGAAATTTTAGTTGGTCTACCTGACCGTGGTTTGGTTTCACCAGAACTTCTCATTTTTCACTTCTTGGTTAGAGTTTGAACACTGCTGATTGGCATTCTCAGTTCCTTGGATATCTTTTTATAACCCTTTACAGTTCAACTACCTTTTCCCACAGATCCTTTGACAATTCTTTTGCTTTCCCTGCGACTCAGAATCCAGAAACGTCAGTGCAGCACTGGATGAAAGATGCAAGGGTCTGCCAGGAGTCCAGAAACTCATTGACCTTTTATACACACACACACTAATTACAAGCAAACAGATCATAGGTGAGCATGGTTACCTTTAATAGCCATTCAAACCCATTTGTATCAACTTGTGTGCATGTTATCAGGCCAAAATCACCAGGGTATGTAAACTTTCGATCAGGGTCATTTGGGTAGTTTCTGTCGTCATTATGATTTAAAAAGAGTAAACACGGTTGATTGATAATAAATGGCTTCACCCAAACACAAACCATGAGTGAAAGAAATGTTTTTGTGTTATTCATATTCTCTGAAAAAAAGCAAAGAAATCATAAATTCTGTAAACTTATGAGCACAACTGTATATATACATACACACACTGGGACTCGGCTACACCAAACCCTACAGAACTTCGGGCAAATAAAAAAGATCACCCCTCAGTATGGCAATATAGAATTAAAAAATCTATATAGAAGAACTTCAGTCAAAAGCAGCAAGATAAAAATAAATACTCCATTCAAAGGGTAAATGACATGAAAGTGCAACCGCGAGCGCAGCGCTTAGCACCCAGTTGCAGCACATTTCTTGCAATCGAACATTCCTTTTCAAAATATATATATATATAAAAACAGGTTTCAGGAGGTGGCGGTATCACTTCCTAAACGCCTGCAAACCTCCTTTCTCCGCCCTCTGAAAAGCAATCTAAAACGGATAACTTTTCAGGGGGGGTGGAAAAAAGACTACCACAAATGTGAAAGATGTCGCACTGTGATATTCCCCTTCTATCCCCAGATTCTACCCGCAGTACTTTAATTCTGCCGCTAGATGTCCTCAGTCAGATGGCAAGCATCATTCATCCCACCTGCTCTGAGCTCGACCTCATCCTTGACCTCCCCCTGCCAGTGTGTGGCTAATAAGAAAGACCCCTTTCACACTGGGGGCGTGGCCGCACTATGGCACCACTTGTTTTAGCGGCGCTGTTCGGCCGATAGCAGGGCACTTTTAACTCTAAAGAACAGATTAAGAACACCTGTGTTGTGGCGCTTTCGAATCGCTTTTCAGGCGCTTTGGAAGCACTGCCTATTAATTTCTATGGGCAGGGCATTTTGGGAGTGCTGTATACTTGCAGGACTTTTCCTAACTTCCTGCAACTGCATCGCCCCAGTGTGAAAAGACACACTGAAATGAATGTGAGGCAGTTTTCAGGCGCCAATTAGAGGCTATTTCTAGAGCTAAAACGCCTGAAAGCCGCCTCAGTGTGAAAGAAGTCTCAAATAAGGACAAAGTACAGTGATGAGCTTGTCTCTCTGTCACTCTGCTCAATACTGCTGTCCAGGGATGGACTGGCCATTGGGACTACAGGGAGTTTCCCGGTGGGCCGATGGCTCAGTGGGCCGGCTTCAGTGATATCGGACTGCCGCCCCCCTCCGCTCCTGTCTCTCCCTCCCCGCAGCACTCACCTGGGAAGAACAAAGAAGCAGGGAGAGGACCAGAGGAGCAGGGGGACGACAAAGGAGCACGGGTGAGGGGACAGACAGCTGACTCAACAGATATGGCCTGGGAGTTTCTCACTTCTGCCTAATCTTGTCCCATTAGGGGGGGCACCGGACTGATTATTTTCCCCCGGGTGAAATAATGTCTAGCTTCCCCACTGGTGCTGCCTATAAGAGTACCAGTACTAGCCGTTCTACTCTAATAAAGTAGAACGGCTAGTGAAGGGGGAGAGGGGGCTTGGGTGGCCAGGGGGGGGGGCGTTGTCTGGCCGCCATTGGAGAGACCTGTCAAAGTGGGCCAGTCTGAATGAAGTCCAGGGCCAAATTTCTGTCCCAGTCCAGCCCTGCTGCTGTCAGTATACTTTTTGTTAAAACATAACCTGATTGGCTCCTTGTACTGCCAGAGGCTAAACCAGGTACATTTTTTGTACTTTCACTGCTTGAGAGAGCTGCATTAGCTTTTGTCTTTTATATCAGCCTGAAGTTCAACTTTAACCACTTGCTTACTGGGCACATATACCCCCTTCCTGCCCAGGCGAAATTTCAGCTACCAGCACTGCGTCGCTTTAACTGACAATTGCGCGGTCGTGCGACGTGGCTCCCAAACAAAATTGATGTTCTTTTTTCCCCCCACAAATAGAGCTTTCTTTTGGTGGTATTTGATCACCTCTGTGGTTTTTTATTTGTTGCGCTATAAACAAAAATAGAGCGACAATTTTGCTTTAATAAATATCCCAATTTATTTATTTTTTTAAATATTTTTTTTCTCAGTTTAGGCCGATACGTATTCATCTACATATTTTTGCAAAAAAAAAAAAACGCAATAAGCGTATAGTGACTGGTTTGCGCAAAACAAAATAGGGGACATAATTATGTTTTTTTTTTTTTACTAGTAATGGCGATGATCTGCGATTTTTATTGGGACTGCGATATTATGACACATCAGACACTTTTGACACTTTTTTTTGGGACCATTCACATTTATACAGCGAACAATGCCATAAATATGCACTGATACTGTATAAATGTGACTGGCAGGGAAGGGGTTAACACTAGGGGCGAGGAAGGGGTTAAATGTGTTCCCTACTAGTGATTCTAACTGTGGGGGGAGAGGACTGACTGGGGGAGGTGACCGATCTGTGTCTCTATGTACAAGGGACACAGCATCGGTCTCCTCTCCCTGACAGGACGTGGATCTCTGTGTTTACACACAGAGATCCACGGTCCTGCTCAGTTACTGGACAATCGCGGGTGCCCGGCGGCCATCGCGGCCGACGGGCACGCGCATCGGGTTCCCAGTAACGCGGCGGCTCACGCGCCCCCTAGTGGCTCTGCACGACGAGGATGCATAGAATGCATTAAGGTGAAAAAGAATTCTACCTTTACAACCCCTTTAAGATACCAGCGCCTCCACCCGGAGCCGAGGGAAGGGACGGGCCCATCTTTGGATGAGGACATTGCGGGCACCCTAGACAGGTAAGTGTCCTTATTTTAAAAGTCAGCAGCTGCAGTATTTGTAGCTGCTGACTTAAACATTTTTTATTTTTTGTTGGCGGAACTCCACTTTAAGATTTGACAAAAAAGCAAACCTGGAAGCTGATTTTGCAATCTCCAGTTTTATTTTATTATTTTAAATCAACCTCATAAGTGGTTCAGAAGTGGCTGGGAGCAGTGTTGCTCTCCGTTCAGCACCATGGACAGGGGTAGCCCTGGCATTTCCCAAGGGTCGGAGTTTGGGAATTTGCTGTGATGGGGAGGCATTACAAACATTTCTGTGCACGAATGGCCCTCATAAAGTGTAAGTCAGCGTGCCGATAATCGCTGGCCCTAAACAGGCAGTCCGCCTGCAGGAATCCCCTTCCTTGCTCATGTGATTGGCTGTTTGTGGTTCTCAGAAGCCTGCACAGAGCTGGAAGCAAAATTTCAAGCATCTCTAGCACCATCCATAGGTGTACAACAGTGAGCCTTTTTCTAAGGTTTTGGATAGAGTGGGAAAGGGTTGGGCCTTCCTTCAAGTTTTTATTGCTGTCTGTGTCCCCTTTAGAGACATTTACCCCTTTATTTGTACTGGTGATCATTGTTCACAAGACAGAAAAAAGAGGGGGAATCCAAAATATTAGAGCTGTCCCCAGAAAATAAGTTAAAGCGGAGGTCACCGCTGAAAAAATTAACAACTAGCAGCTACACATACTGCAGCTGCTTAATAATAGGACACTTACCTGTCCTGGAGTCCAGCGATTTTGGCACCACAGTTGATGCTTTCATCAGCTGTCGGATGCTGCCGCCACCACTGCAGGTAAGTGAACCCGACAGATAAGCCTTATGGCTTCACGCTGGAAACCCTACTGCGCATGCGCTCCGATCCTCCATCCTGGCAACCCGGGGAAGAGGAGGAGGGAGCCGAGCCGTGACGTCAATATCCGCAGCTGTGGCTTTCAGAAGTGTGAACAGGATACCTGTCAGGTATCCTGTCCCTCCCTCCCCCCAAAAGGTGCCAATTGTGGCGTCGGAGGAGACAAATAAGTGGAAGTTCCACTTTTGGGTGGAACTCCGCTTTGAGAGCACATCTTCCAAAGGGAAACCTGTTTCAAGGGCAACCTTCTAATTCCTCTCAGGCCCCATACACACGGCTGAGGTTCTCGCCAGAAACCAGCGAGAACCTCGCTGGGAGCTGCATTCCAGCGAGAACCTCGGCCGTGTGTACGCTCTCTGCTCGCCCCGCCCGTCGGGAAACCCGTCAAGCAAATAGAGAACAGGTTCTCTATTTGCTCGACGGCCCGTCGGGATGAATGGCTGGTTGCCATTCCCGACGGGCGGGTCGCAGATTCTGACGGCCGGCAGAGAACCTCGACGGGCGGAACGATGTGTTCCGCCCGTCGAGGTTCCCTGTCGTGTGTACGGGGCTTCAGTTTAGGACATTTTATTTACCAACCTTTTATTGCTGTAGGTCTAAAAACAGTGAAGTGGTGGCACATATTTCTGCAGCAATGTTTATAAATGGCAGAAGCGGCAGAGAAAACCGTCAGGCAGCTGCCTCACTTGGTAATGACCGTGAACTGCACCATCCTCAGACACTGCTTACAGAGCGTATCCGAGTGTCATGGCTGGGATCAGCCCTTCCTTCTCTGAGCTGGCTGCTCAGCTGTCAGGTAATTGCCAGCTCCCATCTCTCCACGGTGGCTCACCTGTTGATGATCCTGCTCGTCAGTCCTGCCTACTTAAGTCGTCCAGCTCTGTAGTTCTCTGCCTTCGCCTTGGTCAACATCACAGAGACTTTCTCCTGCGTTCCTGTTGAAGACTTGCTTGGCTGACGTTCCTTTTAGCTCCAGATCCATCTTGCTGTTCCACTACATTTATCTCTGGCTCCCTGACGTTTGGCTTGGCTGACTATCCGATCCGATTCCTGAACTCTAGCTATGTTTTGACTACGCTTACTCTGTTTTTATTATTATGATTTTGATTTAACTGTACTTCTGTCTCGGTCTGATTCATGGTTTCTGACACCGAGTGGCTCTGTACTTTGAGATCACTGCGATGATCAATCAGTGCAGTGAAGCTGGCAGCATCCTTGCAACCAGTGAAGCCGTGATGCACAGGGGGGAAGAACAGAGCAGGCGCTAAGGATGAAGTTGCAAACAAACAAAAGATTTCCCAGCACACTTACCGGCCAGCCTGCAAAACACCCAAATTATCTTGTCTAACAGCTTGCGTTAAAAACAGAGGGTTTTGTTTGCACACATTTGCAAATACATGCATAAGCCGCAGTGCCCACATCAAGAGCCCTCTGTAAATACTGTGGTCTTAAAGGGGCTGTAAAGGTACAATTTTTGTTTCCCTAACTAGCTTCCTTTACCTTAGTGCAGTCCTCCTTCACTCATCCTTCCATTTTGCTTTTGTCCTTATTTCTTCTGAGAAATCCTCACTTCTTGTTCTAATGTCTAACTCCACACAGTAATGCAAGGCTTTCACCCTGGTGTGGAGTGTCGTGCTCGCCCCCTCCCTTGGACTACAGGAGAGTGAGGACGCCCACTAACACACAGCTCCTTTATCTATCTGCAATGTAGAGAGCGTCCTTACTCTCCTGTAGTCCAAGGGAGGGGGCGAGCACAACACTCCACACCAGGGAGAAAGCCTTGCATTACTGTGTGGAGTTAGACATTAGAACAAGAAGTGAGGATTTCTCAGAAGAAATAAGGACATTTAAAAGCAAAATGGAAGGATGAGGCAAGTGAAGGTGGACTGCACTAAGGTAAAGGAAGCTATTTAGGAAAAAAAAATTGTACCTTTACAACCCCTTTAACTCTAAAAGAAGGGGCTTCAAAAACAAGTGCATGTGTACCTAGAAGAATTTATGCTGTTATGAAGGCCAAGGGTGGTCACAGCAAATATTGGCTTGATTTGGATTTCTCTTCCCTTCATTTAGTTTCCATTTTGTTAATTTGAGAAAAATAAACAATAAGGCTTGGTTCACACTAGTGCAATGCGGGAAACCCTGCAAATCCACTGCGGGCTCCCACATTGCACCCGACTCGCACATCGGTATGCAAACTGCCGGGAGTGTCAATACATTGTTAATGGCACCCTCATTTCAGCTCGCATATCGCACTGCGAACTGACAGTTTGGACATGAATCACAGCGCATGGGTGTGAAGACCCATGCGATCCGATTCTGGTGCAGACCATAAAAAGGGTCCTGTGCTAGTTTTTGTCCGAATGCGATGCGATCTCAGCCATACTATCTGTATGGCTGAGATCGCATCGCACAGACATCGCATGTGATTTGCACTGCAGAGCGAGCTGGTGTGAACCGGCACTTAACACTTCTATTTCTGAAGGCATTCTCCATTTACAGCTTTTTTCACACCTGCCTAAAACTCTTGCACAGTACTGTATATACACTATATTATCAAAAGTATTGGGACGCCTGTCTCTACACACACATGAACTTTAATGGCATCCCAGTCTTAGTCCGTAGGGTTCAATATTGAGTTAACACCACCCTTTGCCGCTATAACAGCTTCACCTCTTCTGGGAAGGCTGTCCACAAGGTTAAGGAGGGTGTCTATGGGAATGTTTGACCATTCTTCCAGAAGCGCATTTGTGAGGTCGGGCACTGATGTTGGATAACAACGTCTGGCTCAGTCTCCACGCTAATTCATCCCAAAGGTGTTCTATCAGGTCTGTGCAGGTCAGTCAAGTTTCTCCACCCCAAATTTGCTCATCCATGTCTTTATGGACCTTGCTTTGTGCACTGGTGTGCAGTCATGTGGGAACAGGAAGGGGCCGCCCCCAAACTGTTCCCACAAAGTTGGGAGCATGAAATTGTCCAAGATGCCTTGGTATGCTGACGCCTTAAAGTGATTGTTATTTTTAGAGAAAAAAAAAGAGACCTGGAGTTATAAAGCACTTAGAAACATTGGACAAATTACTTCAGTTCTGTCTATAGGGGACAAAAATGTAAAACATTACAAAGATAGATTTTTGCGATCCACCAGCCGGCATGTCCGGGGCTGGCCAGAGCCCTGAACAAAGCTGAATTCGGCTTTGATCGGGTCTCCGATGTAAAAACCCGGAAGCGACATCACATCAACTCTGTCGATTTAAAAAAAATGACAGTATTCAGACCTCAGATCTCTCCATAAAGAGTACCTGTCACTGCCTATTACTGTCACAAGGGATACATGAAAAGAAAAAAAACTGCAGGACTTTAAAGGTGTCAAATGAGTAATTAACTAGATTTTGTAGAAAAATATAGCAATTTAATAAACATTTTATTTTATTAACATTCCTTGTTGTACTGTTAAATCAATTCATATGCAAATACAGACAGTACCACTCTACATGTTTCACTTCGAATGAGCTTCTTCAGGAGACCAATCGATGAGATTCGGTTCTGGAATAAGGAAAGGGAGGAGAGATTTATATTCTCTCACTCCTCGAAAACTGACAGACAACAGCGGCTGCAGCCGTGCTTTTATCCCCTCAACGTTGCGGAGGCGTCTGACGTCACCCCAGAACGCGGACGTATGTTTGGGTGCTAGCGCGCATGCGCAAAATCCAAAAGGTGTCCTTTGTTAGCAGACTCTCAACTTTTCCTTGATTCATTTTTGGTCCATCTATATACCAATTCCTTGGTAAGTTCATAAGGCTCCATGCACACTGAAGCTGATAAAAGCTATAAAAAAACGCCAGTAGCTTTTCAGGGAGCCAAGCAACGTTTTTGCAATAGCTTTAACCACTTCCCTACTGCTTTACGACTTTTTACGGCGGCACTTTAAAGCTGCTGCCACAACCGAGGTATTCATCTTTAGTGTGAGCGGTCCTGTAAAAGATAACAGCGGTCTTCGCGGGGGATTCGCCGCGAGATCGCCGTTATCGGCGGCGGGAGAGGGCCCCCCCTCCCGCGCCCTCCGCCGCTTACCGTAGCCGTCGCTAGCGGCAGAGGCGATCGGGTCCGCTCGTCTGCTCAGTGGGGATGTGAGTGAGGGAAAAATTTCCCTCGCCCGTCCCCATACCTCTGCTGGGCGTTAGTGATGTCAAAACATCAGTCCCGCCCAGCGTCTTAAAGAAACTTTTTTTTTTCTGTCATTTGAAAAAATTACTTTTTTTTCTTTTAAGTCTAAATGTGAGATCTGAAGTCTTTTTGACCCCAGATCTCAAATTCAAGAGGACCTGTCATGCTTTTTTCTATTACAAGGGATGTTTACATTCCTTGTAATAGGAATAAAAGTGATAATTTTTTTATTATTTCAGTGTAAAAAATTATAAACTAAATAAAAATAAATAAGAAAACAATTTTTTTTTTTTTAAAGTGCCCCGTCCCGACGAGCTCGCGCGCAGAAGCGAGCGCATACGTGAGTAGCGCCTGCATATGAAAACAGTGTCCAAACCACACTTGGCGTCCTTTTTTTTTTCTTTTAAGTCTAAATGTGAGATGTGAAGTCTTTTTGACCCCAGATCTCATATTCAAGAGGACCTGTCATTCTTTTTTTCTATTACAAGGGATGTTTACATTCCTTGTAATAGGAATAAAAGTGATAATTTTTTTATTTTTTTTTATTTCAGTGTAAAAAATTATAAACTAAATAAAAATAAATAAGAAAACAAAATTTTTTTTTTAAAGTGCCCCGTCCCGACGAGCTCGCGCGCAGAAGCGAGCGCATACGTGAGTAGCGCCTGCATATGAAAATGGTGTCCAAACCACACTTGATCGTTAGAGCAAGAGCAATAATTCTAGCCCTAGACCTCCTCTGTATCTCAAAAAATGCAACCTGTAGAATTTTTTAAACGTCGCCTATCGAGATTTTTAAAGGTAAAAGTTTGACGCCATGCCACGAGCGGGCGCAATTTGTAAGCGTGACATGTTGGGTATCATTTTACTCGGCGTAACTTTATCTTTCACATTAAATAAAAAAATTGGTGCCAAATTTATTGCTGTCTTATTTTTTAATTCAAAAAAGTGAATTTTTTCCAAAAAAAGTGCGCTTGTAGGACCGCTGCGCAAATATGGTGTGACAAAAATTATTGCAATGATCGCCATTTTATTCTCTAGGGTGTTAGAAAAAAAAATATATATAATGTTTGGGGGTTTTAAGTAATTTTCTAGCAAAAAAAAATGTTTTAGTCTCGTAAACACCAAATCTGAAAAACACCCATGGTAGAGAAGTGGTTAATCAGTGTTTTTCAGTGTAGCTTTTATCAGCTTTTTTATTTGTTTTACTTTTTTTTATCAGCGTCAGTGTGCATGGAGCCTAAAACAATGAAATGTGTACCTTTGAAACACCTATGATTATTACAAATATATTTATTTATGTTTCAAAACTTTATATAACTATTCCCTGTTCTTTTGTTGTATTCTCTCAGCATTCACTCTCTACAGCACTTTAATGTCTCCTGAAGAAGCTCATTCGAAGTGAAACATGTAGAGTGGTATTGTCTGTATTTGCATATGAATTGATTTAACAGTACAGCAAGGAATTTTTATGACTTTTAATGTTAATAAAATTGTTATATTTTTCTACAAAATCTAGTTATTTACTTATTTGACACCTTTAAGGTCCTGTAGTTTTCCTTCTTTCATGTACTCTTCATAAAATTGGGACGTGGTGTCCATTCTGATCTCATTACCCTTCTCTCTTTTACCACCTAACCCCCAGACCATATTGCTGCCCAATGACCAGAGCACTTTTTGTGATTCGGCACTGCGTCCCTTTAACTGACAATTGCGCGGTCGTGCGACGTGGCTCCCAAACAAAATTGGCGTCCTTTTTTCCCACAAATAGAGCTTTCTTTTGGTGGTATTTGATCTCTGCGGTTTTAATTTTTTGCACTATCAACAAAAATAGAGCGACTATTTTGAAAAAGATGCAATATTTTTTACATTTTGCTATAATAAATATCCCCAAAAAATATATAAAAAAATGTTTTTCCTCAGTTTAGGCCGATACGTATTCTTCTACATATTTTTCGTAAAAATAAAATCGCAATTTGCGTTTGATTGGTTTGTGCAAAATGTATAACGTTTACAAAATAGGGGGTAGTTTTATGGCATTTTTATTAATATTTATTTTTTTACTGGTAATGGCGGCGATCAACGTTTTTTTTCAGTACTGCGACATTATGGCGGACACTTCTGACAAATTTTTGGGACCATTGGCATTTTTGTAGCGATCAGTGCTATAAAAATGCATTGCATTACTACAAAAATGCCATTGGCAGTGAAGGGGTTAACACTAGGGGGCGGGGAAGGGGTTAAGTGTGTTCCTGGGTGTGTTCTAACTGTATGGGGGGGTGACCTCACTAGGGGAAATCACTGATCTTCCGTTCATACATTGTATGAACAGAAGATCAGCATTTCTCTCCCTGACAGACCCGGGAGCTGTGTGTTTACATGGTCCTCTGGCCACTGGGGGGGCACGTGCGTCACTGAGATGCCAGGTACCCGCGATCGGCAGTGACAGAGCAGTGACGTGGATCTCTGTGTGTAAAAAAAGTAAAAAAAAAGTATAGGATACACATTGTGTCTAGGCAATTCAAGGCGGTACATAATAGAGATGTCACAAAATGTACCCATTTTGGGATTGATAGGCAAACCAGACACAGGCAAGTTCTAAATTGAAAAACCAGACCAAGTGGATCCATCTCTTCACCATTGTACACTACATTACAACCGAGATAGAACAGAATTGTTATATAGCAAAGTCATAATTATTATAAAATGTTTAACTTTAGATGTAACAATTTTAAGAGAATTTTGGTCTTTATACTATTTTCTATCTTTTACTTGATCCTTTTATAGTAATTCTCAGTCTGTTTTCATATTAGCAGTGTTTAGCATCTAGTGACATCTAGTGTTCAGAGTAGGGTACTACATGTCAGGTAGGAATGTACTGATGAGATGAGGGAGGCGGAATTTTAAAGTAGAACTGAAGGCAAAACATTTTTTCATCTTCCGGTAATCGTGGCTTCAGCGCTGTGAGTGGGAGACTTCTTTCCGGCAAGGTCTGGCGCCTGCCGGGCCTTAAGCCGAAAATCCCCTGCGCGCACGCGCCGCTGCATTCAGCAGCTTATTGCGTGGGGAATATCTTCTAAACCGTAAATGTTTAGGAGATATTTTCTTTTACCTACAGGTAAGTCTTATTATAGGCTTACCTGTAGATAAAAGTAAAAAAAAAATTACTTTACAACCACTTGAAGAGACACCCATCACATATTTTTCGTTTGCACAATTAAGATTGGAACATCACATTTCACCTTAATTATCATTCCAGATTCCAGGGACTTTTTTTTTTAACCAGGTCACTTTATGCATCTATAATGAGCACGGTATTAAATTTTGTGTTTTGCATTGGATGTTTCTTTTTACAATTGCACTTTGGACGTTATGTGTTTGATGTTAGAGCTACACTGCCACCTTGTGTATAGTTTCATTATTACTATCACCATATGCCGCATTAGTTTTGCAACAGCGCAGCACCATTCACATACATCAGGGGGGCCCAACCAGTGGCCCGTGGGCCACATGTGGCTCGCGGAGCCCTCTGATGTGGCCCGCGACCTCCTGCTCTGGGATGGAATAAAATAGAATACTCTTATTAACCACTCAACCCCCGGACCATATTGCTGCCCAATGATCAGAGCACTTTTTGTGATTCGGCACTGCGTCGCTTTGTCTGACAATTGCGCAGTCGTGCGACGTGGCTCCCAAACAAAATTGGCATCTTTTTTTTCCCACAAATAGAGCTTTCTTTTGGTGGTATTTGATCATCTCTGCGGTTTTTATTTTTTGCGCTATAAACAAAAATAGAGCGACAATTTTGAAAAAAATTAAATATTTTTTACATTTTGCTATAATAAATATATCCCCAAAAAATATATAAAAAAAAAAAATTTTTCCTCAGTTTAGGCCGATACGTATTCTTCTACATATTTTTCGTTAAAAAAAAAAAAAAAATCGCAATTAGCGTTTATTGATTGGTTTGCGCAAAAGTTACAGCGTTTACAAAATAGGGGGTAGTTTTATGGCATTTTTATTAATATTTTTTTTTTACTAGTAATGGCGGCGATCAGCGTTTTTTATCAGTACTGCGACATTATGGCGAACACTTGACACATTTTTGGGACCATTGTCATTTGTATAGCGATCAGTGCCCCCTAGTGGCCGCAAAGTAGCCGACGTAGAGCTACGGGCTCTCGCCCAGGAGAGCCGACCTGCCGCAGTAATATGACGGCGGCTGGTCGGCAAGTAGTTAAAGGTAAGTTTATTACTGAAATCACAGTGTGTATCTGGGTATATCTGTTCTGCAGTGGTTACTGGGCTGTTTTCAAACTGATCCAGAGGTCCAGAGAAGTGCACCTGCGGGTTTTCCTGCACTGAGCCATAGACTTCTGTTATTACCTGCGAGTTTGATGTGCTGAGAGTAGAGTGGGCTCTATAGAGCTGAGTGGGCTACCATCCACCCGCTCCACTCATTGTGGCCTGCGACCGGTTGCCAAGTCACTTAAGTGGCCCTTGCTCTTCAAAAGGTTGGGCACCCCTGACACACATCAACCGTATGCACGCCCCTCCTCATCTGCTTGGCAGGATCATAATGGAAGGCATTCCATTGACACTCATCACACCAACCTGGCCCAGGCCGATACTTGGACCTCATCAGTTCCCTGGTGAGCTCTCCCATATCTTTTTTTTTTGTGGGTTTTGCTGAAAGAAATATCAAATGTGGCACAAATATTTTTTTCACCCCCTTCCTGCCCAGGCCAATTTTCAGCTGTCAGTGCTGTAACATTTCGAATGACAATTGCGCGGTCATGTAACACTGTACCCAAATGAACTTTTGATAATCATTTTCCCCATAAATAGAGCTTTGTTTTGGTAGTATTTGATCACCTCTGCGGTTTTCATTTTTTTTTTGGCTATAAACAAAAAAAAAAGCCTACATTTTGAAAAAAACAATCTTTTTTCTATAATAAATATCCAAACTGTTCCTCAGTTTAGGTCAATATGTATTCTTCTACATATTTTTGGTAAAAAATAAAATAAAAATTGCAATGAGCAAATATTGATTGGTGCATAACTTTGGGCCCCACAACAATGACAAGGCCCAGGGCAGCTTCCCCCTTTTGCCCTGCCTTAAAGACGGCCCTGGAAAGAACGTAAGAGAACAAACAGAGATAAAAGTCTAACAGAAGTTGTAACTCTTCCCCCTCAATTCAACCTGAAAAATACTCATTGAGGCAACGTGGTAAAGCTTCTGACAGTCTCCAGTTAGGGCGCTCAGGGTGACAGGTCACAGTCTAATGAGCCAGCCAATCAGTGTGGAAGCAGAGCAGACAGGTAGAGATCAGTCTATATACAAAGACTCATGATATGTGTAGAAAGAATACACAGTCCTGGGAACACTGCTCAGCTGGAACTCGCCTCCTATAGATATTTACACAGAGGTTACTCCAGCCATGTAAACTTTCTGCCCTAGTGCCGTCTCTCCAGGATATATCGTGTGGCTTATTCACAGCCAGACTGCAAATATTTTCTTTGTGAATTCTTAAAAGGGAACTCCAGATTTACAGAAAACATTCACTAAAAAATGTGGAAAGTGAAGAGATTTTTTACACGAGTCGTCTGTCTAAATCTCTGAGTGGCTGTCTTTTTACAGCCTTCGCTCCTCCAGGCCACTGGAGGGCGCGCGAGCACCGCCGGTGGCGCACGCATGCCCGCCGCATCACTGACATGCCGATGCGCGTGCCTGGTGGTCGCGATGTCTCCCAGGCACTCGCGATCGGCGGTTACAGAGACAAGGATGGGGATCTGTGTGTGTAAACACAGAGATCCATGTCCTGTCAGGGAGAGAGGAGACTGATCTGTGTCCCTTGTACATAGGGTCATAGATCGGTCACCTCCCCTCCCCCCACAGTTAGAACACAATGCAGGGTACACATTTAACCCCTTCCTCACCCCCTAGTGTTAACCCCTTCAATGCCAGCCACATTTATACAGTAATTAGTGCATATTTATAGCACTGATTGCAGTATAATATGTGAATGGCACCAAAAAGGTGTCAAAAGTGTCCACCATATTGTCGCAGTCCCAATAAATATCGCAGATCGCCGCCATTACTAGTAAAAAAAAAATATATAATAATAATTCTGTCCCCTATTTTGTAAGCGCTATAACTTTTGCGCAAACCAGTCGCTTATTGTGATTTTTTTTAACAAAAATATGTAGAAGAATGCATATCGGCCTAAACTGAGAAAAAAAAGTTTGTTTTTTAAAAAAAAAAAAAATTGGGCTATTTATTATAGCAACAAGTAAAAAATATTGATTTTTTTTTCAAAATTTTTAATTTTTTTTTGTTTATAGCGCAAAAAATAAAAACCGCAGAGGTGATCAAATACCACTAAAAGAAAACTATTTGTGGGGAAAAAAAGGAACGTCAATTTTGTTTGGGAGCCACGTCGCACGACCGCGCAATTGTCAGTTTAAGCGACACAGTGCCGGAAGCTGAAATTTCACCTGGGGGGGGTTTATGTGCCCAGTAAGATTATCCCAATCAACACCCCGGTGTTCATGGCTCTCCAGAGCACAGTAGTTATCAAACACAATAAATCCACACTCCGCTACTGCAAGACTTCTCCACAGCCGCTCAATCATGGCTGCTGGCTTAGACACTATATTGGGACACGTGAAAATAGTGGATAGGATATTACCGCGCTACCAAATAGAAGGGAGGGGGGGGGATAAGAAAGGGAGTACTGCTGCAACACTGAAGGTGTATCAAACCCAAAAATGTTCTAATAAATAAATAGTGCTGCACTATTTATTATAATATTGGGACACCTGCCTTTACACACACATGAACTTTAACCACTTCAATACCAGGCACTTACACCCCCTTCCTGCCCAGGCCAATTTTTAGCTTTGGTGGTATTTGATGACTGCTGGGGTTTTTATTTTTTGCGCAACTGATAAAAAAAGACCGAAAATTTAGAAAGAATATTTTTTCTTTGTTTCCGTTTGTAAATAAGTACGTTTTCTCCTTCAATGACGGGCACCAAGGTGCCACTGATGAGATGGCACTACTGGGCATCACTGATCAAGTAGACATCCATGATGCTGCCAGTCAGTGCCCATTTGTGGGCACTGATTGGCATATATTGAGCATGTTGTGGCAGTCCTTGTGGCCAAGGGGGAGGTACCTGGCCATCCACATGATGGGGACTTTTTGGACTTCCCAAAAACGTGTTTGATGTGTTCGCCATAATGTCGCAGTTAGGGTTGTCCCGATACCTCTTTTTTAGGACCGAGTACAAGTACCGATACTTTTTTTCAAGTAGTCGCCGATACCGATACTTTTTTTAAATGTGTCCCCAAATGCAGCCATGTCCCCCCACATATATTGCAGCCATGTATGTCCCCCACATATTGCAGCCATTTTTTTCCCCACATATGCAGCCATGTATGTCCCCCACATATTGCAGCCATGTATGTCCCCCACATATTGCAGCCATGTATGTCCCCCACATATTGCAGCCATGTATGTCCCCCACATATTGCAGCCATGTATGTCCCCCACATATGCAGCCATGTATGTCCCCCACAAATTGCAGCCATGTATGTCCCCCACAAATTGCAGCCATGTCATGTCCCCCACATATGCAGCCATGTCATGTCCCCCATATTGCAGCCATGTCATGTCCCCCATATTGCAGCCATGTCATGTCCCCCATATTGCAGCCATGTCATGTCCCCCATATTGCAGCCATGTATGTCCCCCATATTGCAGCCATGTCCTGTCCCTGTAGTTATGATGCCGCCGCATACCGCCGTTAATCCCCCTGCATTATAGCGTAGCGCGCATTACAAGCTTTCGTTTTGAATACTTGTAATGACCGCGCCGCCATGTATAGACAATCCCCTTCTCAGGATTGGAGGGATCTGTCCAATCCCGAGCAAGGGGGAGTGTCTATACGCGGATTCGTGCAATCCTGAGAAGGGGAGTGTCAATACATGGCGGCGCGGGCATTACAAGTATTCAAAACGAAAGCTTGTAATGCGCACTACGCTATAATGCAGGGGGATTAACGGCGGTATGCGGCGGCATTATAACTACAGGTATGAGGGACAGGACATGGCTGCAATATGCGGGGGGAAGTATTCTATTTTGGTATCGGGGGTATTTGCGGGAGTACAAGTACTCCCGCAAATACTCTGCATCGGTCCCGATACCGGTATCGGGACAACCCTAGTCGCAGTCACGAAAAAAACACAGATCACCGCAATTAATAGTAAAAAAAAAAAAAAAACTTAATAAAAATGTCAAAACTATCCCCTAATTTGTAAACGCTATAACTTTTGCGCAGACCAATCAATAAATGCTTATTGTGTCTTTTTACACTAAACATACATAGAAGAATACGTATTGGCCTAAACTGAGGAAAAAACATGTTTTTTTATATATTTTTTGGGGGATATTTATGATAGCAAAAAATATTAAATGTTTTTCAAAATTGTCGCTTTATTTTCAGTGAAAGCGAAGCAGTGCCGAATCGCAAAAAGGGGCCTGGTCTTTGACCACCCAAATGGTCTGGGGCTGAAGTGGTTAAAAGTGGGATATGCCTGTATAGTGATTGCAGGGTACGGTGTTTAGTAACATTTTAAACATATTGTTCAATCACCGTACAAAGTCAATTTATTACTCATTTAATAAAAATAAAAAACACGTAAATTTTTCTTTTAACTGAAATAAACTTTTTAATAAAAAAACTTTTTATAAACTTTACAATCTTTGATAAAACTCTTTTGGACTATACAAAAATAATTAATTTTCAAACAAGTACAAAAAAAGGGCAAACATTTTATTTCCCATTCACACGATGCGCACGGACGCAAACGCAGGCATATGGCAATAAAGCATAAAATACGTCTATTTACAGCGCCCAGGAGCCTCAGTCGCGGCATATTTCTGTCCATATTACAAACTATACTGTGCGTTTGTAATCTCACGCAAACGCTGGTGCTCGCAATTTACAGGCATACGCACATGGACATGTTTTCTTCTGAACGCGCACGTGTTGTGTTCAGGAAAACACATCCATGTGCAGCACCCGTAATCATGAGCCCCCCCTGATATTTAGATTACAGACGCACAACGGATTTTGTAATACAGGAATATGGATAGAATTTCACTGCAGTTGGAGCTTCCAGGTGATGTAAACACGGGCGTATTTTATGCTGTACGGCAGGGGTAGGCAACCTCGGCCCTCCAGCTGTTTTGAAACTTCAAGTCCCATGAGATATTGCAAGACCCTGACCATGAACAGGCATGACTCCAAGAGGCAGAGGCATGATGGGATTTGTAGTTTCACAACAGCCGGAGGGCCAAGGCTGCCTACCCCTAATGTATGGCCTGTATTTGCGCCCCCATGTGCATGTGACCTAAAACATTCAGTGACTCTTTGGCGCCAACGTGTGACCCTTCCCATAATTAATAAGGGATTCCTCAGAAAACAGTCACACTTAATGGCGGGCGACAACAATTCATTCAACCTTAATTTAGTTAAAACTTTGGACTGTATATTATGAAATTATCAGGCTATAAAACAAAATTATAGGAAATGTATGGGATACACGCAAAAAAAAAATCAAAGGGGTTAATCAATGGAAGGTAAAACCAGAACGTCAGCAATTGGTGAACTACAATTCCCAGCATGGCATATTATAACTTGTAGCTTCCCAGTAAGTAAAACCTACCACACCATTCATGTATAAGGAATGCAAAATAACCACAACTGATTTTTTTTTTTAGTTTACAGCCATACCTGTGAGAACAAAAGAGAAATGGATTTTGAACGTGTGTATATATAAAGTGGAACCTTGGATTACCAGTAACAAGCATTTTGAAAGACGAACAACTTAATCCTGACTTGGTTTGCGAAGTGATGTCTCGCAAAACGAGCAGAATTCAAGCTAATGGGGTGTGCAGTACCGCATTCGGCCAGAGGTGCGGGGGCGCCAGTGACCAATCGGAATCACTCCGTTCCCGAACTGTCCCTGAGCATTTCCAAGGCTCTCCTGCGCCCCCCACACCTCTGGCCACATGAGGTATTGCATGCCATAGAAGTCAATGCGGAACAAATTATCTCTGTTTCTATTGACTTCTATGGGGAAACTCACTTTGATATGCAAGTGCTTTGGATTACAAGCATTCTCCTGGAATGGATTATGCTCATCATCCAAGGTTCCACAGCCTTTTTAAGAGACCCTGCCTCTGATTACTCAGGGCAAATTGATATGGTTTGCTTATAGACCGTTGTTTCTGGGTATAATGGGGGGGGGGGGGGGGGGGGGGCGGATGAGTAACCTCCTGCCAGGAAGCAGTACTCAGGCCTAGCAGGAACCTGTCACATGATGAGGGCATGACATCACTATTACCTCTACACCAGGGATATGCAATTAGCGGACCTCAGCTGTTTCAAAACTACAAGTCCCATCATGCCTCTGGGTGTCATGCTTGTAGCTGTCAGTCTTGCTATGCCTCATGGGAATTGTAGTTCTGCAACAGCTGGAGGTCCTCTAATTGCAAATCCCAAGCATTTTGAGGTGGTAACTTTATGAAAAAGGAGCAATGGGAAAGTGCCGAGAAGGCAAGTACAAGATGTTTAGGGAATGGGCTTTAAACAGACTCTTCCTCCTTACCGGGGGTGGACTGACCCATCGGGCACCGCCCGAGGCCATTAGGGGCCCGGACCCATGAGAGAAGCCACTTGAAGCGGTAATAACATCAATAAATTACCCTGAGTGAGCAAGGGGGCAGGGTCTCTTTAAATAAAATAAAAACCTATGGATCGCTCTCCTTCTGTTCAGAACTATGTACTACAATTGCTCAGCCTGTGAAAAAGAAAGATGACCACAAAAATGTACTTTATGACCCGTAAAAAAACAAACAAATCATTCGCCCACACAATGTAGATATTAGAACGGTAGGAACTTTTCAACGGTCAAAAGAAGGAAAAACCAAAAAACAAAAAGCAATGATGCCCCAAATGGCAGTTAAATTGTGATGTTGTACAATGAACTTTAACCATAGCCTGGCATAAAGCCCAACTCCAGGAAAACGTTTTAAAGTTCAGCTTTAGAAAGTTCACCTGGGCGCAGAAGAATAAATTGATTATTTTTTATTTATTTTGGGTGGGGTGATCTTTAATAGTGATAAGAGCTCAATATAGATGCCTGACAACAAGGCATTACCCAATGCAAACCGAAAGGTTTGGCCGTTTGCCAGATAACATTTCGTAGAGGCAGCGAGGAATGTCTGGTGGCTGTGCCCATGTGGATCTTCAAGGCCAGTGCTTGATTGTCAACATTGTATTGCGTCAGTCCTCGGGCAGCAAAGGGTGGGAGGCAGGAGGTACCCAACTGGCAAAGGCAGAACTTTTTAGAACAAGGTTGGTACCCGCTGGGAGTGGTAAAGAAACATCTGAGACTTGATAGGGTAGGAGGTTGGATTCTGGTGAAATTGTGGTAATAATTAATCTGCTCAGATCTGGAATAAATGGTGAAGCAGCAGACTGGCACAGTCATTGTAGTCCGGATGCACAAAGGCAAGTGAAGATGGCATGTCCAGCCATCAGAGGAAACACCATAGCTTATAGAGCTAGAAATGACAATGAGTGGTCACAAAGACATGGGCTGATGAAGTTGGAGGTGGCACAAAGGAGATGACAATGAATTGACGCTTTAGGGGAGGTGGATGGATGGCACAGCGCTGTATTGTGTCAATCAGGATATTAAAAGGGTGGGGGTGGATGGCAGGTGGTACCCAGCTGGCAGAGGCAGAACTTTTCACAACACAATGAGGTCTCAGGGTATTAGTAGCACTTGCTGGAAGCTGTCAGGAGACATCTGAGGCTTAGTAGGGCAGTGAAGATTGGATTGTGGTGCAGCCAGAACCGTTAATTGGATCAATAAAAATCTATTGTTAAAAAAAAAAAATGTTTATTGTAGTTATCGCAGGAATTAATTTGCCCAGACCTCGAATAACTGAGGGACTGGCACAGACATTGCAGCAAGACAGGCGATGATGTCCAACTATCAGAGGACGTGCCATAGCTTATAAAGCCTGGGGTGACGATGGCAAGGATTTGGCACACGGAAGAGATCAGTTGAAGTTGGCACAGAGTTGCTGATGCCAATAAGTTGGCACAGTGTGGAAATCAGAAAATGAAGATGGCACAGAATGGAGATCGGTGGATAAAGCTGGGACAGATTGGGGATCGTGGATTAAGATGGCACAGATGGGAGATCGGTGGATGAAGCTGGCACAGAGTGGAGATTGGTGGAAGTTGGAACAGAGCGGAGATCGGTGGATGAAGTTGGCATAGAGACGATTCTTGGATGAAGATGAGAGAGTGAAGATCAGTGGATGAAGTTGGCAGACGGGATCAGCAGATGAAGATGGTACAGGGATGATGAAGTTGGTAGAGACTGGGGATCGGTTTATGAAAATGGCAGGAAAGATGAGGGTGGCACAGGGAGGAGATCTCTGGATGAAGTTGGCACAGCAGATGAAGATGGCACAGAGATGATGAAATTGGCACAGACTGGGGATCAGCAGATGAAGATGGCACAGAGATGAAGTTGGCACCGACTGGGGATCAGTGGATGAAGTTGGCACAAAGTGAAGATCAGCGGATGAAGTTGGCACAGTGTTCATTCAGCCAGCAGGGCTCTGTAGCTGTAGCCTGGCATTTGAGGACAGACTTCCACCATGGCTGGCACCATGCCCCTGTAGTGCATCTCTTGCTCCCAGTAGGGAAATGGCGGCATCTCCCCTTGGTACCCCCCGGGGATCGGATAGGGGCTATTGGAGGGCCCCGGGAAGAAGATCGGGGCCCCGGGCCCCCAGTTGTAGTACCCAGGTTGCAGACAGCACGGTGGCGGCTCCTGGTGGTATCGGAAGGCGGTCAGGGGGTCTCCGCTCTGGGGTTGCCGGGGACGTCTCAGCCGCCTCCTCCTCCGGTAGTTGCCCCGCTCGAACATGTCGTGGAAGGCGGGGTCCAGCGCCCACAGGCTGCCCTTGTGGCCGGGCTGTCTGGGCAGGCGGACGAAGCACTGGTTAAGGCTGAGGTTGTGGCGGATGCTGTTCTGCCAGCCCTTCCTCTCCAGCCGGGCATAATACGGGAACCGGCGCTCAATGGCTTCATAGATCCCGCTCAGCGACAGCCTCTTCTCCGGGCTTTCCTCCAGCACCATGCTGATCAGAGCCACAAAGGAGTACGGCGGCTTCTCCGGGGATGCGGCGGCGGCCTCCTGCGGGATCTCCTCCACCTGCTCAGCCATCGTCCTGTCCGGTGATAACGGCGCTCAATGCACATGGTCCACAGCAACGCCCATTGGCACCTGTCACCGCCCTCATTGGCGCCAGCCACGCCTATTACTGTATCGCTCCTCTAGCACAGGACACGCCCAGTCACCGCCCACCGCCTTTCAGCTCCATCAAGACACGCGCCCAATGGCTCCCTAAACTCCGCCCCCTGGCTGTCAGTTACTCTGTAAATGTAAACAAAAAGCATGCTGGGGACCCGCGGCTCCGCCCACTTGGTGTCAGGCAGAGGTCAGCTATACTTTTATCCACTGGCCTGCCTCTGACCCTGCAACAATGTAACCGAGCAGACTGACCGCGAAAACAAGAGGAAAGCATTGCTGAGGATAATATAGAACCACAGATAATGCGGTATAAACCCAAAAGCGAACATTTATTATAGTGCAGCTTACCAATTCTTGGATGTGATGGCTGCATTCGTTTTCTTTTCACCTGGTGATCCCTCCAGTAAGGTGGTGTTTTTTTTTTTTTTTTCAACAGAACAAGCTGTCCTGCAGAGGTAGCAGTTAGAGGGATGAGACAAACCATTTAGGTTACTTTAACCACTTCAGCCCCGAGCCTGTTTTTCAAATTCGGTGCTTACGAGACTAAAACAGTTTTTTTTGCTAGAAAATTATTTATAACCCCCAAACATTATATATATTTTTTTTCTAACACCCTAGAGAATAAAATGGCGGTCATTGCAATACTTTTTCTCACACCGTATTTGCGCAGCGGTCTTACAAGCACACTTTTTTTGGAAAAAATTCACTTTCTTGAATTTAAAAATAATTCAACAATAAATTTGACCCAATTTGTTTATATATTGTGAAAGATAATGTTACGCCGAGTAAAATGATACCCAACATGTCACGCTTAAAAATTGCGCCCGCTCGTGGCATGGCGTCAAACTTTTACCCTTAAAAATCTCGATAGGCGACGTTTAAAAAATTCTACAGGTTGCATTTTTTTACATGCAGATGAGGTCTAGGGCTAGAATTATTGCTCTCGCTCTAACGATCGCGGCGATACCTCACTTGTGTGGTTTGAACACCGTTTTCATATGCGGGCGCTACTCGCATATGCGTTTGCTTCTGCGCGCGAGCTCGTCGAGACGGGGCACTTTAAAAAAAAAATTTTTATTTTTATTTATTTCATCATTTTTAACACGGAAAAAAAAAAAAAAAATTATCACTTTTATTCCTATTACAAGTTATGTAAACATCCCTTGTAATAGAAAAAAGCATGACAGGTCCTCTTAAATATGAGATCTGGGGTCAAAAAGACTTCACATCTCATATTCAGGCTTAAATGCAAAAAAAAAAAAGAAAAAAAAGAAAAAAAAAAAAGTCAAAATGTAAACAAATTAAATGTCTCTTTAAGACGCTGGGCGGAAATGACGTTTTGACGTCACTTCCGCCCAGCAGAGGTATGGGGACGGCTGAGGGACATTTTTTCCCTCAGTCGCATCCCCGGACACGGTAAGCGGCGGAGGGCGCGGGAGAGCGGCGGGAGTACCCTCTCCCACCGCCGGTAACGGCGATCTCGCGGCGCTCCGCCGCGATGACCGCCGTTATCGTTAACAGGTTCGCCCCACGAAGAGATGGATATCTCGGTTGTGGCAGCAGCTGCTGCCGTTACCGAGATATCCATCTTCAAAAAAATGACGTCTTTGGACGTGGGGCCGGTCAGAAGTGGTTAAGGCTGCATTCACACCTGAGCGTCAGTCGTTCGGTCGTTTTTCCGGCGTTTTGTCGCGCGTATTCATGCTTGTTTGCATACAGCGTCGTCTGACGTTTTTGCACTTTGACGTTTTATTTCAGCCAATAGGAAAAATTATCTTTTCATCACTTGTTGCTATGTTGGTAGAATTTTTTTTATCTTCTGCCTGGGTGAAAAGTTCTATTGATTAAAGCGACGAAACGCCTGTAGCAAGCGCTAGTCGCTTGAATCGAGCGTTTCCATTACTTTCTATGGGACATGGAGACGCTCAAACCGCCCGATACGCGCGACAAAAAGGGGTCCGGAACTTTTTTTAGCTACAGGCAATCGGCGTCAGGCGCATCAGCGTTCAGATGTGAACCATCTCCATAGGCTTTCATGTATTTTTCTCCCTCTGGCGTTTGTGAGCGTCGCGCTACAGGCGACAAAACGCCTAGGTGTGAATGGAGCCTAAGCCTGCATTCACACCTGAGCGTCGGGCGTTTTGTCGCGTATTCAAGCTTATTTGCGCGTTTGCATACAGCGTCGTCCGACGTTTTTTATTTTAGCCAATAGGAAAAATTATCATCTTTTCATCACTTGTTGGTAGATTTTTTTATTCTTCTGCCTGGGTGAAAAGTTCTATTTATTAGAGCGACAAAACGCCCGTAGCAAACGCTCGTTGTCGCGTAAGTCACTTGAATCGAGCGTTTCCATTACTTTCTATGGGAAATGGAAACGCTTAAATACGCCCAAACCGCCCGATACGCGCGACAAAAAAGGTCCGGGACTTGTTTGAGCTTCACGTGACCGGCGTTAAGATGTGAACAGTCACCATAGACAATAATGTTATTTCATCCCTCCGGCGTATTGTAGCGTCGCGCTTCAGGCGTTAAAACGCCTAGGTGTAAATTCAGCCTTACACTAAACCACAGCAAAACCCGCATATGCAATTTTACCGCATTTTTTTTTTTTTTCAAAGGCTATGCAACTCAAAAGCTGCATCAAAAACACATCACGTGGGCAATTTTGACACGTTCTCCATTTTTCACTGGGAAGGTATATTTTTTTTCCCCCACTCCCCAAACATGCTCCATGCAGGATTTTTCTTTTTGATTACCACAATGGAAGCGCATCACCCCAGTGTGTACACATTCATTGATTTTTAAGCAAAGTATTTTTCATAAGATTTTTAGGCACTTTAATTTTATTCTTTTTAACCACTTCCATACCGGGCCTATCCTGGCACTTCTCTCCTACATGTAAAAATCATTTTTTTGCTAGAAAATTACTCAGAATCCCCAAACATGATGTGCTGCCTTTTTAGCAGATACCCTAGGGCAGTGTTTCCCAACTCCAGTCCTCAAGGCACACCAACAGGTCATGTTTTCAGGATTTCCATTATTTTGCACAGGTGATTCGATCAGTTTCACTGCCTTAGTAATCACCACAGCCGTTTCAATTGAGGGAAATCCTGAAAACATGACCTGTTGGTGTGCCTTGAGGACTGGAGTTGGGAAACACTGCCCTAGGGAATAAAATGGCGGTTATTGCAACTTTTTATTTTGCACGGTATTTGCGCAATCATTTTCAAACGTTTTTTGTGTGGAAAAAACTGTTTCAACAATAAAATAAAAAAAGGAAATTTAGCCAATTTCTTTTTGTACAATGTGAAAGATGATGTAAAGCCGAGTAAATAGATACCCAACATGTCACGCTTTAAAATTGCGCACACTCATGGAATGACGGCACACTTCGGCGATGCATTGTTTATTTTTTTTATTTTTTTACAGGTTACCAAAATAGTGTTACAGAGGAGTTCTAGTGCTAAAATTGTTGCACACGGTGATACCTCACATGTGTGGTTTGAACGGCGTTTATACATGTGAGCTGGACGTGCGTATATGCGTTCGCTTCTGTGCACGAGCTACCGGGAACCAGGGTGTTGTAATCTATTTTCTTTTACTTAATTTTTTTTAACATTTTTTGATCACTTTTATTTCTATTACAAAAGGAATGTAAACATCCCTTGTATTGGAATCTATCATGACAGGTCCTCTTTATGGAGAGATGCGGGGTCAAATAAGACCTAATCTCTCCTCCAGGCTGTAAAGCATGAGTCTGTCTGACTGAGAGAAAAAAAAATCCAATTTCATGCTGACAGCCGCGATCGTGGCTTTGTTTACATCCGGGTCCCAGGCGTGACATCATAATGTCGCACACGAGCTTCAGACGTACATATGTGGTCACCAGAAATCTCTGTCATCATCCGGTGCCGGCCAATTCTTTCTCCGGGACCCCAAAGGCATGGGAGAGCCCAGAGAAGCACAGGTCTCTCTCTATAACACCAGAAAGGAAAACTTCCGCTTTAAGCACTTCAGCCCCGGAGGATTTGGCTACCCAATGACCAGGCCACTTTTTGCAATTTGCCACTGCGTCGCTTTAACTGACAATTGCGCGGTCGTGCAACGTGGCTCTCAAACAAAATTAACGTCCTTTTTTCCCCACAAATAGAGCTTTCTTTTGGTGGTATTTAATCACCTCTGCGGTTTTTATGTTTTGCGCTATAAACAAAAATAGAGCGACAATTTTGAAAAAAAAAAGAATAAATATTTCTTACTTTTTGCTATGAATATCCCATATATAAAAATGTTATCCTCAGTTTAGGCCGATACGTATTCTTCTACATATTTTTAGATAAAATAAAAAAATATGTATATTTATAAAACAAATAATAATAATGGCAACGTTCAGCGATTGATATTGTGACTGCGACATTATGGCGAACACATCGGACACTTTTTGTGCCATTTTGCAACCATTTATACAGCGATCAGTGCTAGAAGAATGCACCAATTACTGTGTAAATGACACTGGCATGGAAGGGGTTAACCACTAAGGGGCTAGAAAGGAGTTAAAGCGGAAATCCAGCGTTTTAAAAAAACAAACAGGGTGGACCTCTGCTTTAAGTGTGTCCTAGGGAGTGATTCTAAGTGTGTGGGGGTGTGGCTTACTGTGACAACACTGATTGCTGCTCCAACGAGAGGGAGCACACGATCAGTGTCACTAGGCAGAACGGGGAAATGCTTGTTTACACAGGCATCCCCCATTCTGCAGCTCCGTGACACGATCACAGGACACCGGCAGACAGAGTGGTCTGTTCCCATCCAATTGCCCCATAGAGGAGAGCAGGCTGTGTCCGTGTTCACTCTGCATAGGGAAGCGGACATTGACATGTCATCCACTTACTCAGCAGGGATCAGCAAAAATATCCCCCACTCAACAAGCAGATCCAGCTCAAAAGTTATTTATTTAGCGAGGTGCGATTTTTCACAAATACCATTTACAGGAGCAGGTTGTACTGTTACACAGGAGCTGCTGGAACTCTGGCATTACCTCCCTGGTGGTTAACCACTTAAGCCCCGGACCAAAATGCAGCTAAAGGACCAGGCCCTTTTTGCAAATTGGCACTGCGTCGCTTTAACTGACAATTACGCGGTCGTGCAACGTGGCTCCAAAACAAAATTGGCGTCCTTTTTTCCCCACAAATAGAGCTTTCTTTTGGTGGTATTTGATCACCTCTGCGGTTTTTATTTTTTGCGCTATAAACAAAAATAGAGCGACAATATTTTTTAGTTTCTGCTGTAATAAATATCCCCCAAAAATATATAAAAAACATATTTTTTCCTCAATTTAGGCCGATACGTATTCTTCTACATATTTTTGGTAAAAAAATAAATCGCAATAAGCGTTTATCGGTTGGTTTGCACAAAATCTATAGCGTTTGCAAAATAGGGGATAGTTATATTGCATTTTTTTTTACTACTAATGGCAGCGATTTTTTTCGTGACTGCAACATTATGGCGGACATTCGGACAATTTTGACACAATTTTGGGACCATTGTCATTTTCACAGCAAAAAATGCTTTTAAAATGCATTGTTTATTGTGAAAATGACAATTGCAGTTTGGGAGTAAACCACAAGGGGGCGCTGAAGGGCTTATGTGTGACCTAATGTGCGTTTACAACTGTAGGGGTGTGTGGCTGTAGGTGTGACGTCATCGATTGTGTATCCCTATAAAAGGGATGACGCGATCGATGCTGCCGCCACAGTGAAGAACGGGGAAGCCGTGTTTACACATGGCTCTCCCCGTTCTTCAGCTCCGGGGACCGATCGCCGAACTCCAGCGGCGATTGGGTCCGCGAGTCCCACGGTCCTGGAGCTTCGGACCGGGTCTCGAGAGCGCGTCACAGAAGCGCACCGCAAGCGCGCGCCTGTGACCCACAGCTGTACAGGACGTACCTGTACGTGGATCTGCCCAGCCGTGCCATTCCGCCGACGTATATGTGCAGGAGGCGGTCCTTAAGTGGTTAAAGGGGTTGTAAAGATACAATTTTTTTTTTCCTAAAAAGCATCCTCTACCTTCGTGCAGTCCTCCTTCACTTACCTCATCCTTCCATTTTGCTTTTAAATGTCCTTATTTCTTCTGAGAAATCCTCACTTCCCGTTCTTCTGTCTAACTCCACACAGTAATGCAAGGATTTCTCCCTGGTGTGGAGTGTCATGCTCAGCCCTTCCCTCGGACTACAGGAGAGTCAGGATGCCCACTAACACACAGCTCCTATCTTTATCGGCAACGTACAGAGCGTCCTGACTCACCCGTAGTCCAAGGGAGGGGGCGAGCATGACACTCCACACCAGGGAGAAAGCCTCGCATTACGGTGTGTAGTTACAGACAGAAGAACAGGAAGTGAGGATTTCTCAGTAGAAATAAGGACATTTAAAAGCAAAATGGAAGGATGAGGTAAGTGAAGGACGACTGCAATAAGGTAAAGGAAGCTATTTAGGGGGAAAAAATTGTACCTTTACAACCCCTTTAAACGTCTATGAAAAAAAAGGGAAAAGAGTCAAACACTGTCCAAAACCAGGTGCAGGAATTAAAATAATTTTCCCTTTTTTGTACTATTGTATATTCTTTGGTGTCTACTTACCCAAAGGGTCTATTGACCCCCCAAACGTTCATTAAGGTGCTCTGTGTCTTCTTTCTTTCTAGGGGTAAGCAGTAGTTACCGGTTTTCCCGATGACCTGTATGGAACCATGAAAATGGCACAAGTATCCTCCTGCTTTTTGAACACCGCAAATGACAAAAGGAAAAAAAAAACCTCCAAAAAAGTAGTAGAGGAGAAAGAAGAAGAAAAGCAGAACTTCTCTTTTTAGGCAAATTTATACCAGCCTTTTTCAATCAGAATGCTGTGGCACCCTGGGATGCCTTGGCAAAATGGCAAAACATAAAAAAAAAAAAAAAAAAAAAAACTGTCAGTAACCTGGAATGTGAATTAGTGGCGCTTCCTTTGTTACACAAAGCCACATGTTTCTTTTATTGTGCAGCAACCTGGGGGGTACAGTGTGGGCCACCGGCATGAAACCACAGATGCCATGCTCCTGCACAGTATTCTTGTTTGCCCCTCCCCATCAGCACTGGGGTCACATTAGCTAAATGGGGGAGAGAAACCGAGAAAAGAAAACGCAGGAATACTAGTCAGTATCAGCGAGATGTATTTGCTTCTTAAGAATAAAATCGCCTCCAACGTTGGGTGTCCTACGTGTCAATGTTGCTGCGATATGCAAATCTATTTGTTTTCGATTTTTACATGGGGTGCCTCGAGATTGTGTAGAATATTAACCACTTCACCCCCAGGGGATTTGGCTGCCCAATGACCGGGCCATTTTTTTTTTGCGATTCGGCACTGCGACGCTTTGACAATTGCGCGGTCGTGCCACGTTGCACCCAAATAAAGACGTAATTTTTCCCACAAATAGAGCTTTCTTTTGGTGGTATTTGATCACCGCTGCCGTTTTTATTTTTTTGTGCTATAAACAGTGAACATTTTGAAAAAAATATATTTTTTTTTACTTTGTTATAATAAATATCCCCCCAAAAAAATATATATAAAAATAAATAAATAAAAGTTTTCCTCAGTTTAGGCCGATATGTATTCTTCTACATATTTTTGGTAAAAAAAAAATCAAATATATTGATTGGTTTTTGAAAAAATTATAGCATCTACAAAATAGGGGATAGTTTTACAGCATTTTTATTATTATTAGTAGTATTGGCGGCGATCAGTGATTTTTATTGTGACGGCGACATTATGGCAGACACTTGACACTATTTTGGGGCAATTGTCATTTATACAGCAATCAGTGCTATAAAAATGCACCGATTACTGTGTAAATGACACTGGCAGGGAAGGGGTTAAACACTAGGGGCGATGAAGGGGTTAAAGCAGAAGTAAACCCATCGATTTAACAGTTTCAAAAAGCAGTTACATTTCCGGCATGCCAGGATTGCCAACTGTCACATTGGTTGTGCTCTCAACCAAACTGTCAAACCATCCAATGGCTGGTGTCATAACTGATCACATGTGCAGCACCACGGCAGTTGAAGATTAAACATAGGCCAAGATGGCAGCTTCCTTGCCTGAAAATGATAGAAGGGTTTACTTCCACTTTAAGTGTATCCTAGGGAGTGATTCTAACTGTGTGGGGGGATGGGCTACAAATGACCCGACAGTGATCACTGCTCCCAGTGACAGGGAGCAGTAGATCTCTGTCCCGTCGCTAGGCAGAACAGGGAAATGCCTTGGTTACATGCCTCTCCATGACACGATCGTGGGAAACCGGCAGACATCAAGTCAGCAGGTCCCGTGGGCATAGTCACAGAGTATGCGGCAGGTGCACGCCCACAATGCAGCAATTCAAAGGGGGCGTACCTGTACGCCCATTTGCGCAGCCGTGCCATTTTGCCAACGTACATCATCATGCGCTGGACGGCAAGTGGTTAAAGTGTACCTCGACTGAATAAAGGTTGAGAAACGCTGGTCTCGATAACAAAGTTTATGTATTTTTATAAACTTAGACAGTCCTGTATACGTCACGTTCATAAAGGTATCATCCTTTTTAACCATTAGCCTACCTGACATTTTCACCCCCTTTCTGTCCAGGCCATTTCTCAGGGCTGTAGAACATTAAATATGACAAATTGCGCAGTCATGCAACACTGTACCCATATGACATTTTTATAATTTTTGTAAGACTATTTGGAGACAAAATAGTTTTCTTTTGGTGGTATTTAATCATCACAAAAAATAAAAATGTTTTTCTTAGTTGCAGTTATAACATTTTGTAAACAAGTAATTTCTCCTTCACAGATGTGCACTGATGGGCAACACAGACTGGCAGCACTGATGCTGCTTGTACTCTCATATGTGCCTCACTGTCTGGCCAGTGCGGCTCTTTTAGTTTGCGAGAGGGATCTGCTCCACTTACACTCAGATTGCCTAGGCAAACGGAGCGGAAGTTCAGCCCCCTCCCCTACCTGCCTGCAACCTCTCCTGAGATCCACTGAGAAAGCGAATGAGCAGCGGGGTAGCTGGCTGTGAAGCACCAGTAATTTCCCATATCCAAGATGGTGGCGCTGTGGACGGGAAGCCTGGTAAACTGGGCCGGGTGAGGACAGCGCAGGATCCCTGGACTGGCAAGTGAAAATTAAAGCAGAGTTCCACCCAAAAATGGAACTTTCGCTTATCCCACTCCTCACCCACCCCCTTACATGCCACATTTGGCATGTAATTTTTTTTGGGGGGGGGGGAGTGGGGGCTTCAGGAGGAGTGGGACTTCTTGTCCCACTCCCTCCTTCCGCCGAGGGGCTGGTTAGGCGATTAAGCTTAATTGCCTACAGCAGCCCCTCCCTGTAGGCTATCGCCTAGGACACGTGACAGGTCCTAGGCGATAGCCTGTCCAATCGAATAGCACAGCGCCGAGCCGCTCGCGCAGTGGGTGCCCGGCCGTGAAGCCGAAAGCTGTCACAGCCGGGTGCCCACAGTTAGAATGAAGACGCCAGCCAGGGAGGGGGGGGGAGAGGACCCCCGGCCAGCGCGTCACTGGAACGCTGGAGCAGGTAAGTATGTTTATTAAAAGCCAGCAGCTACCCTTATGTAGCTGCTGACTTTTAATAAACAACATTTTGGCTGGAACACCCCTTTAATCGAAAGTCAGTAGCAACAGTATTTGTCTCCCCCCATCCCCCACAGAGTGAAGATTCTCTTTAATAACTATTGACGCACACCGGCCACTTCAAATATATGCTTTCCACTGCAAATATGACCAAACGAGTGAAGAAGGTAATCTTATCACTTACAGCTGCGATTATTTTGGAGTTCATTAGAAGTTGTTGGTAGCAGATCGCCTTTATCCAATTATATTTTGCGAAGGTCACAAAACGATGTGTCCCAATACTCCAGGATTGGGTGTACGGGTCTGTAGGCACTTTAACATTCTAAACCGAAAACATGATAACAAAAAAGGAATGACGCCACAAAACACCAAAATGTAGAGCTTGTTTCTTGGATTTTTTTCGCTATTTAATACACAGTCTTCAGCTGGATGTGTAAATCGCCACAGTTCACAATACAGAACAAAGTCCTATAATACAGAAATGGTCGGGAGCAGGCGCAGGAGCCCGCGCAGCAGCCAGGGGGCAGCACCGGTGATGGTCAGGCAGTGTCAGGATATTCAGGAGCACCAAGTGACACATTGCTCAGAGGAAGGGTAGAGGGGGGGCTATTTACACGGGGTCAGTAAAGTAGACAGTTCTGTACAGGTACATGGAGGCGAAAAGTATGTTCCCAGCCAGACTTAACACCAAAAGCCAGCGGAGCGTCGTCCCTCCCCAACCTGCAGGGGGAAATTGAAGCGGGTCAGAGAACATTTAAACCTATGAAACTTTTTTTTACATTGCCAAGTACATAGGGTTTAATCTGACCTTTCCCACTGCCTGGGATCCCTGTGTTCAGACCTCCCCACATCTCCAATCACATCATGACAGATAAAGATCTGGTGAACTTTTTTTTTTACATATAGCCAGAGCCAATTCCCTATTTAATCTAATGGAAATCCCAATACTGGGACGGCAGCGACAACATATTGGTGGTACCATATTGCACGTTTCACCTTCCCTAGTGGATTCTCCAACAGGAAATACATAAAATATTCTTTGAAGATAAAAATTGGGAATTTCAGTTCAGAGCAGAGCCACCTCTGATGTGATAGAGAATTGGGAGATGTTCCAACTGTGGGCAAAGAAAACACTAAAGGCCTGGAAAAAAAAAAAGTTACACCCACACTCCACCCAAAACTGTAAAATAACAAAAAAATAAAATATATATATAAAAAAAAAAAATGGAAGACCCTCTTTTTTTTACAGTTTTGGGCGCAAAACTGCAAAAAAAAAAAAAAGAGGAGGGTCTTCCTTTTTTGTTGTGTGTTTTTTTTATAATTTTTTTTGTTATGTTACAGTTTTGGACGGAGTGTGGGTGCGATTTCTTTCCAGGCCTCTAGTGTTTTCTTTGATTGGTGTTGCGAAATCAAAGCGGAAAAACATGAATACAATTCTCTACAGCTTTATTGACACAACCTACTTGCAATGAAGTATTGCCCACATTTTACATGCAGCTGGATCCTGTACAATCGGTGCAGGGTGTCCGGTCCTCTTCTTGCGGTTGAAATGCCAGCACTGGGGGAGTTATTAGCACCAGGTGTCCTGCATATCTGGGTTCACACTATTGAGAATTCCCCACATCAATTTTGCAATAGCAGGAGACTTTGATCGGGACTCTATGGAGCCGGTTCACTTATCTCCGCTGCAAATTTGCACAGGAGCGTTTTTTGGTCCGTTTCCGGTCAAAATTCAGCCAAAATTTTGGGCTGAAATCGCTGCTGTGGGAGGCACGCGGGTACAGTGTGAACTCAACCTGAAGCTCCTGATGGCGACCCCCCCTCCAAGAAAACTGGTTTCATAGTGTACCCTCATAACACGATTTGTGACTGCAGGAGAATCTGAAGAATCATAGGACTCTCTTCCCCCCATGCACAGATTATATTCCATGCAGTGTATACTACGAAACAGGTTTTCTTAAAGCGGAGGTTCACCCAAATAACATGTATATACGATCATATTCTTTAGGCTTCCAACATGTACAGTATGCAGGTTTTTTTTTTGGCTGTACATACAATATAATGGCTATTTTCCACCCGGCTTCCGGGTACTCACTCCTGCGGGAGTAGGCGTTCCTATGCAGAGGCGCAGTGTCATCTGAGACTTTCGCCCAGTTGATTGACGTCCTTGAGAAAAACATCAATCATCTGGGCTTCTGCATAGGAACGCCTACTCCCGCGGGAGCGAGTACCCGGAAGCCGGGTGGAAAATAGACAAACAAAAATAAAAAAGTATACTGTACATGTTGGAAGTCTAAAGAATATCTTGTATACATATTTGAACCTCCGCTTTAGGAGGAGGGGGGAGGGGGTTTGGGGGAGGGGGGCCGGATCCCATCGGTAACTTGTTCACTGAGGCTTCACAGAAAGCCAATAAATCCCTCAGTACTGGAAGATCAGCAGCAGGAAGAGGACAGGGCACCCTGCACAGAAGATTTCTACAGAATCAAGCTGCCTGCACAACCTAGGACATACTGCTTTACAGGTACATCAGGTCACTAAAACTTAACTCTGTTCTAAACCAGGGATAAGAAAGATTGGCACTTTAACTACCCAACGTGTATACTACCCTCTCCACTACATCATGTTGAATAAGACCGAGTTCAAGTAGAAGTCCACACCAACACTAAAATCTCAACATCAACAGGCATCCAAGATCTAACACTTACCTATCTAGCCTTGTAAAGAAGAAATCGCTATACAAACCGTTTTTGAAGCCGCTCTGGTCCGTTCAGCAGCGGAAGGTCTGCAGAGGACACAGCCGACAACGGCTGGGAAATGAATAGGAAGTGACGTCACCCATAGACTTACTATGGGGTCTTCTGTTGTCGGCTGCCTCCTCTGCACCCATCTCCACAGCTCAGCGTGGGACTGGCCCAGCTTCAGAAAAGGTATAATTAGCGATTTCTTCTTTACAGGGGGTTCTGTGTGTTCTTCACTGCTACTATATGTGTGGTATTGAAATGTATCTTCAACAAGTGCTAGATAGGCTAGTCTTAGATGGTGGATGACTAAAGATTTTGAGATTTTAGTGTTAGTAAAAAGCCAGTAAAAAGAAAAAATACCAGTGCAATATGGTAGTTGAGTTTTATTCCCCCCACAAGTTTAAAATTGCTTAGGATCTTGCTTGGCACCCAATAATTTAAATTAAAGCGGATGGCCCATTAAAAACAATATATTAAAAGCCAGCAGCTACAAATACTGCAGCTGCTGACTTTTAATATTAGGACACTTACCCGTCCTGGAGTCCAGCGGCGTCCGTAGCAGAGGACGAGCGATCGCTCGTCACCCTGCTGCTCCCCCCTCCATCCACGGTGAGGGAACCAGGAAGTGAAACGCTCCGGCTCCACTGCCCGGTTCCCTACGGCGCATGCGCGAGTCGCGCTGCGCCCGCCGATTGGCTCCCGCTGTGTGCTGGGAGCCGAGAGTTCCCAGCACACAACGGGGGGGGGGGGGGGGGCGACGGGATGTCGCCAAAAAACCCGACTTTTGCCCGAGACTGCGGGCCGGAAGTGGTTGCAGATACCTGTCTTTAGACAGGTATTTGCACCCCCCTCCCCCCTGAAAGGTGTCAATTGTGACACCGAAGGGGGGGAGGGTTCCGATCAGCGGATCTTCACTTTAGGGTGGAGATCCGCTTTAAGGCTTCATTTCCATGGACGTTTTTACAGCCACTTTTCTAAGCGTTTTTTGCAGCTTAAAAAACAGCTCTCCATCTTAGTCTATGGCCTCATTCCCACAATGACGTTTTTGAGCTGTAGATGGCTGAGACGTTTTTAAGCTGCAAAAAAAACCGCGGGACCAGTGCGTTCTGAAGCTCCAGCAATAGAGCTGTAAAAACGCCAGACATTAAGAAACGTTCAAAAACGCTGCCGCAGCGTTTTTGAGCTCCAGCTCAAAAAAAAAAAAATGTCCATGGAAATAAAGCCTTAGGCCGCGTACACACGACTAAATAAATCTGATCAAATCGGTCTGACAGACCGATCTGATCAAATCGGTCTGACAGACCGATTTGATCGGATTTGTCTGCTGGGCTATTTTGGTTTGATGGTGTACACACGATCAAACCCAAATCCCCGCCGGCAGACAGCGCGGTGATGTGGCGGTGACGTTGAACCCGCCACGTCACCCCACCAGGAAGTAAAAAACTTCCATGTATGCGTCGAATCCGTTCGACACATGCGCGGGCAGATATGTCCGCTGGTTAGTGTACTAACCAGCAGACATGTCGGACGGACGGGTTCCCAGCAGACAGATTTTAAAGCATGCTTTAAAATTTGTCTGTGGAAAAAACTGTCTGTCCGCCCGTACACACGATCGAATTTCAGCAGATAAATTCGATCGTGTGTACGCGGCCTAAGACGTGATAAAAAGTCAGCACTAAAAATAAATCAAAACTAAAAAAAAAAAAAAAAAAAACCTGCATGCAATAAGTATAAATGCTGCGCTCAGAAACATTATGCGAATCAGACGTTAAGCTGGTAAAGAGCGAGCAAACACAGAAACAAAAGTAAAAAAATGTAAAAGTATTTTGTGCCTAGCACCTGAAATCATAGGGATGCCTGTAGAAGTTGAACTCACTTTTCCAGCTAGACGGAGAGTCTAGGAAAGACGTGGTCGTGTCCACCTGGCAGGCTGAAGAATGGGAAGAGCTGTCCCCTTTTTTGGGTGTTGTGTTACTGCAATCACTCCTGGTTTCAGATATCATCTTTGTATGATCTGCAGGAAAACATCAAACATTTGTACACAACTTCGGGTCTTCAGGTGCCCCCACTAGAAATTATAAACATGATGCATTTACAGAGTCTTCATATCCTTCATGTTATTAACTCTGTTAGTGTGTATTGTGAGCAAGATCAAGAATTACTAGTTACAATAATGAGAACCCACTGAAAATATACTCCGGTATATTAATAAAATGTACTTAAAGGAGGTCCAGCCTGGGTGAAAAAAATTAAAAGGTCAGCAGCTACAAATACTGCAGCTGCTGTTAAAAATAGAGCACTAACCTGCCCAGGTAGCCTGCGATGTCGGCACCCCAGCCGATCTCCAGATCAACTCTAGGGTGCTGCAGCAGCCATTCTTGATAAGTGAACCCGGTAGAGAAACCTTTCGGGCTCACAGCAGGTTCCCTACTGCACATGTGCGAAGCGTGCTGCGCTTTCTAATTGGCCTGGTGGTGGGGGGGAAGGAGGGCGAACTTCTGGGAGATTGGGTCGTGGCCCTTGTCCGAAAGTCGGGAAGGGGACCTGTCAGGAACAGGTCTTAGTGTAAAAGTGAAAGGTTTCACTTTTGGGTGGAACCGTTGGGCTTTTTTGTACCGCTGCACTCCCATCTTCACCACAGGTCTCCCTTCCGGGTTTGGGGACACCCGCTGTGACTGGCCAGGGTAACAATGACGTCACTCCTGCTCATGTGCTCGTTTATGGCACAGGGCCGAGAAGGAGTGGCCATTCCTTAGGAGCGCATGCACCGGTGAAGCCAGCAGCTGCATTTACAATAAATATCTCCTAAACGGTGCATGTTGAGGATATATTTACAGTACCTATAGTAAAGGATTTTTTTTTCCCTAAATAGCTTCCTTTACCTTAGTGCAGTCCTCCTTCACTTACCTCATCCTTCCATTTTGCTTTTAAAATGTCCTTATTTCTTCTGAGAAATCCTCACTTCCTGTTCTTCTGTCTAACTACACACCAGCTTTCTCGCTGGTGTGGAGAAAGCCTCTTGAGGGGGAGGGGGCAAGCAGGCAAGTCAGGACACTCTCTACTTTGCAGATAAAGGAGCTGTGTATTAGTGGGCTTCCTGACACTCCTGCTCGCTGCCTCCTCCTCAAGAGGCTTTCTCCACACCAGGAAGAAAGCCTTGCATTATGGTGGTGAGTTACAGACAGAAGAACAGGAAGTGAGGATTTCTCAGAATAAGGACATTTAAAAGCAAAATGGAAGGATGAGGCAAGTGAAGGAGGACTGCACTAATGTAAAGGAAGCTATTTAGGGGATTTTTTTTTTTCCTTTACAACCCCTTTAAGCCTCATTATAGGCTTACCGAAAGGTAAAAGTCAGAGATGGGAGTTTATACGCCCACTTTAAGGGACACGGGATTGTAAAACAAACAGTCTATGACAAATGGGTTATGCTGCTGCCTTCAAGAACTTTGGACACTGGCAGTTCTCAGCACACAGCCTAAGGCCACGTTTGCCTCATCATTTGTGCGGTGACTGGGCACTAAAGCCCACTTTTCTTGCCATGCATGCATTATGCATTCAGCAACAGGTTCATACGTAAGGCTACAAACATACCATGATGTTCTTGTGTCCACTGTTAACCCAATAAAGAACAGCATGCAAAATCATGAAAGTCACTTAAAAAAAATAAAGCTACAATATAAAAGAAATGATGTCCTTAGAGAATAAATTGAAACGTCCCTTTAAAAATAAAAAAATTAAAATGCTGCATAGTCAGATCAAAGTAATGGATGCCTGCAGTAAACAATACTGTGTACTTTACACAACGTAAAACATTAATTCACATGCACTGGAAGCATCTAGTAACTCACTTAGACTCTTTGCCATGAAGTTGTTGAACTCCAATGGACTTAGGCTGCTGTCTGGGTAGGGGATGTCTTCAAAGTTGTGACGCGTTTTGTCAAACTGGGCAGGAGTGAAGCTCATCCTCTGTCCCTTTAAGTTGAGGCGGGCCGGGCTAATCAGGGGACGTCTGTGAAACATTGACCCACAGCTAGATGTGGCTGAGCCGGCCACTGATGGGGTAGGTGATGGAAGAGGCGACGAGGCATAACTTCCCGACAGCAGGGAATAATAATCTGAAAAATAGATAAAACATTTTGGATTATACCATCATATAATAATTTAAGAAAACCAAAAAAAAAGCAGTGCATCTGTTCATTATTTTGGTATCTGTTCAGTGCATTACCATCAGTGTCCACTGGATGTCATTAACGGGTTCAGTTATGGGGTGGGTGCGGGTAATTATACCCTAAGGCGGCATTCACATCTAGGCGTTTTTACGCCGGACGCCGCATACGCTGGAGGGGAAATTTAACATTCCCCTCTATGGAGATGGTTCACATCTCCACGCCGAACGCCTGAAGCCCAAAACAAGCCCCGGACCCTTTTTTCAGGCGTCTTCGGCATAGGAGATGATGGATCTCTCCAAAAAGGGGGGTTAAAAACGGGGCGTATTGTCGCCGCAAATCGCGGTACAAAACGCCTCACATTTGTCGCCGCAATTTGCGGGTCATGACGCGCGATTAGGTGTGAATGCAGCCTTAGACCCCTTTCACACTGAAGCGTTTTTACAGCGTTTTAGCGTTAATAGCGCTCTTAAAACGCTCTCCATGCACCCTTTCACACCGAGTCCTGCAAGCAGCATCTTTGAAGCAGCTTTTGAGCGCTGGAAAAAAAAAACGCTCCAAAAAGGCCCTCTCCATTGAAAGCGCTGTAAAAACGCCTTACCCTTTCACACCGAGGCGTTGAACTGGCGGGGCGTTGAGAAAAGTCCTGCAAGCAGCATCTTTGGAGCGCTGAAAAAAAACCCTCCAAAAATGCCCCTCTCCATTGAAATGAATTGAAAAGCGCTGTAAAAACGAATTACCCTTTCACATCGAGGCACTGCAAAAACGCCCTAAAACTTTAGCGTCTTATCGGTGCTTTACCAACACATTGGGATTGCAGAGAAGGCTTTGCTCGAATAACGTAATAACGCTCAAAAAACGGCCCAGTGTAAAAAGGGCCTAAATGCACTTTTTTTCTTAAATGTGATAGCATGTGGATACCCCGCCCGCTGTCAGGGGGAGGATCAAGTGGAGAGGGGGCAGAAGCTGGAACATGTTACACGCTCCTGGCCTTTAAAGATCAATGAACTTTATGGATCATAAATTTATTTTACAAGTGAACATCATAAAGGAAAAGTTAAAACCATTGCTAATAATTAACACAACACATCTTACCTGACCCTGGAGACTCCATGTATGTAGACGCCCGAGACGCTGGACGGCTGCCACTGAACAGGTACCCCGAATCTAAAACACGCGAGAAGTTCACGGTAAGTTATAAAATCGCACTTCTGGGCGATAGCATATGCTCTGAACAACAACAAAAAAATTACAAAGGAAGAAAAACGTTTTACAGCATACCATTTATGTATTACTCTACTGACTTTACCAGGAAATCTTTGTAAAAGACTATTAGGAGCAAATATTGTTACCGCTGAAGAGACTGTGGGTTTGGCTTTCTTGCTGATCCCTCTTGCCTCACTGACCTGGAGCTTGGTCTAGGCCAGCGATGGCGAACCTTGGCACCCCAGATGTTTTGGAACTACATTTCCCATGATGCTCATGCACTCCGCAGTGTAGTTGAGAATCATGGCAATTGTAGTTCTAAAACATCTGGGGTGCCAAGGTTCGCCATCGCTGGGCTAGACTAATGCCTCAGATAGAAGTGGAAAAAATAAATCAGCAGGCAAGAACAGCAACTAGAGATGCACGGCAACTTCGGGGGCCGAAACATATCGGGTAGAGCTGCACCATTCTGGCCAAAATAAGAATCACATTTTTTTTTTGCTTGGAATAAAGATCACGATTCTTGCCGTGCAACATCAGCTTTCATATTACCCAAAAAAATTGGGCTAACTTTACCGTTTAGTTTTTTAAATTGTTAGTGTATTTTTTTTACAGTGTGACATGAAATATTGCAATAACCATTTTATTCTCTCGAGTGTACTAAAAATTATATATATATATATATATATATATATATATATATATAAGAGATAGAGATAGATATATATATATATATATATATATATATATATATATATATATATATATATATATATATAGATATAGATAGATATAGATAGATAGATATATATATGATAGATATATGATAGCCCCTAAAATGAATTATATATATATTTTTTTAATGTGCAATTTTATATGTGAATTTCCATCTGTATTGCATGCTATGTAGCAGCAGATTTAGGTTCCATGCACACTGAAGCTGATAAACTGCCATTTTGAACAGCAGATTTCTGGCAGAAAAAGCTGCTTTAAAAACTAGCTGTTATCAGCGTCAGCGTTAATGAGCGTTTTTATTGTATAAACACTAGGGACACTCCAAAAATCCCACAAAGCATTCCCAAACTCCCAGAATGCATTTTTTTTTTAAAGCTCATAAACGGCCACTAATTAGCATATAGCGGTTTTTGGCGTTTTTTCACGCCAAAAAACGGCACTTTGAATGCAAATTTGGGGCGTTCAGAAAAAAGCCAATAAACTCCAAAGCTCATTTAAAACTAAAAAACGCCCAGGTGTGCATGGACACATAGGCCAACGTAGAGTTCAGTTTATGGGCTTTTTAAAAAAACGCCAAAACGCCAATAAACTGCAGTTTATCAGCTTCAGTGTGCATGGGGCCTTAATGTCATGTGACTACCTATTTGATATAATGTAACAAATTATGTACTGTAATATTTTATGTTTTTGTTTATACTTGACATGGCGGTTGCCTCATTTAAAGTCCCACAGCTCTCCTTTTCTACAAATCAATTTAGGGATGGAGGTCGCTATGTGTGCCAGGTCACATCCAATTCACTGTTTTGGAGGATAGATAAGATAGGATAGATAAGATAGGATAGATAAGATAGGATAGATAAGATAGGATAGATAAGATAGGATAGATAAGATAGGATAGATAAGATAGGATAGATAAGATAGGATAGATAAGATAGGATAGATAAGATAGGATAGATAAGATAGGATAGATAAGATAGGATAGATAAGATAGGATAGATAAGATAGGGAAGATAGATCTCTATGTATGTTTAGGGGTCCCGAGTCATTTTCAAAAAAAATAAAAATAGATTTTTTAACCAAATGTCAGAAAAAGGTTTAGTCTTTAAGCGGTTAAACTTCCCTCATTTACAGACCTAAGTTCATTAAATTTTAAGAACAAAACGTTACAATGTTTAGACCCCTTTCACACTGAAGCCGCTTTAGCGCAGTTTAAACTGCGCTTCTTGGCCGCTAGCGTAAGCGCTTTTAACCTCAAAGGAGTCCATGTTGAGGAGCTTTGGAACACTGTCTATTAATTTCAATAGGCAGGGTGTTTTGAAAGAGCTAAATACAGCGCTCCCAAACCGCCCTAAAGATGCTGCTTACAGGACTTTTCCCAACGTCCCGCAAGAGCACCTCCCCAGTGCGAATAGACACAGTAATATGAAGGTGCTATTTTAGAGGCCATTTCTGGCGCCAAAACGCCTGAAAACCGTCAGTGTGAAAGGGTTCTTATAGTTAGCTCTGCAGCGGAGTATTATTGTGAAACTTGGCAGACTGCCTGGATTTTTATTTTATTTAGGCAGGCGAGTAGAGAACTCTTTGCATAGAATCGGGAAAATGCTTTAAGATTGCGAAAAAAAAAAAAAAGAAAAATCGTAATCTTGATTCTTAACGATTAATCGTGCAGCTCTAATATTGCGTTTTTGGCACTTTGCCGATAATGAAATAGGTGCTGATAACGGCCGACAAATTCACATCCATTTAAATACCTGATAAAAATAAATAAAAAAAAGTCATTTTTTTTTTTATTAAATATAAAAAAATTGTATTCTATTATTTTTAAACTGTAATTTTCGGCAAAGTGCATCCTTGAATTTTCAGGATCGACACCAAAATTTCCATTCGGCGCACCACTAACAGCAACCAACATTTTCAAAATGAGAGGAGTGCCATGTACCTACAAGTCGCTCACTTGACAGGTTTAACAGAATTCGGTTGGATCAAAGGAAAGAAAGTCATACGGGTGAAAAAAAATCTCTACCCCCTCAATATTTTCAGAACTGAAAAGCAAGTTTCTTTTTTTTTAACACTTTATTCTACACTTTCACAATGTTTCTACTGGTTCTGGGATTAAATGGGATGTGACAGGGCAAGCAAAATGATAGAAGTTCCACCAATCAAAAGATCATAAAGACCTATGATCATGAAAGTGTCTGTAAACCCTTTACAACAACTTTAATCTACAGGTAAGCCTAGATTAAAAGGGGTTGTAAAGTTTTATTTTTTTATTTTCTAAATAGGTTTCCTTTAACCACTTGCCTACGTGCACCTACACCCCCTTCCTGCCCAGACAAAATTTAAGCTTCCGGCAGTGCGTCGCTTTAACTGACAATTGCGCGGTCGTGCGACGTGGCTCCTGAACAAAATTGGCGTCCTTTTTTCCCCACAAATAGAGCTTTCTTTTGGTGGTATTTGATCAGCTCTGCGGTTTTTATTTTTTGCGCTATAAACAAAAATAGAGCGTCAATTTTGAAAAAAAATCAATATTTTTTACATTTTGCTATAATAAATAACCCAAAAAATATATAAAAAAATTTTTTTTTCCCTCAGTTTAGGCCGATACGTATTCTTCTACATATTTTTGGTAAAAAAAAAAATGCAATAATCGTTTATCGATTGGTTTGCGCAACATTTATAGTGTTTACAAAATAGGGGATAGTTTATGGCATTTATTTTATTTTTTTACTATTAATGGCGGCGATCTGCGATTTTTTTTTATTGGGACTGCGACGTTATGGCGGACACTTCGGACACTTTTCTGACATTTTTGGGACCATTTACATTTATACAGTGAACAATGCTATAAATATGCATTGATTACTGTATAAATGTGACTGGCAGTGAAGGGGTTAACCACTAGGGGGCGGGGAAGGGGTTAAATGTGTGTCCTATGAGTGTTCTAACTGTAGGGGGAGGGGGGGGGGGTGACTGGGGGAGGTGACCGATTGTGTCCCTATGTACAAGGGACACAGCATCGGTCTCCTCTCCCTGACAGGACGTGGAGCTCTGTGTTTACACGGGCACTCGCACCAGGATCCCAGCAGAGCGGCGGGTGCGCGCGCGCCCGCCCGCGGCTTTAAAAAGACATCACGTCATATGACGTGATGTCAGGATAATGGAGTCATCCGCCCGCCGTCATTTGACGGTGGGAGGTGGACAAGTGGTTAAGCTACTGCATTGTTGGTTCACTTACTTTTTCCTTCCATTTCCATTCTAATTTTTTTTTGTCTGAATTTCTCACTTCCTGTTTCTCCTCAGTAAGCTTGCCCCCATCATCCGAGCCGTTCTGGGTGGGGGTGAGTCAGCCAGAACAGCTTACTGAGGAGGAACAGGATGTGAGAAATTCAGACAAAGAAAAACAAACATTTAGAAGGGAAATGGAAGGAAAAGGTACGTGAACCAACAATGCACAAGCTTAAAAGGAACCTATTAAGAAAATAAAAAACAAACCTTAACAGGCTTACCTGTAGGTGCTCCAAATATCTCCTAAACCTCCATGGTTTAGGACAGGGGTCTCCAAACTTTCTAAACAAAGGGCCGGTTTACTGTCCTTCAGACTTCAGGAGGGCCAGATTGTGGCCAGCGGGAGTGGACATTTTTCTGGCATCAGTAGGAGCAGGGCCATCTTTTCCATTGGGCACACTGGGCTGTTGCCCGGGGGCCCCACTTGCCTGGGGGGCCCCACATGCCCAGTGATCCCAGTAAAAAATTGTGGAGAGCGGCGGGTCAGAACTTCATGTCAATGAAGAAATATGTTGTTTTACTTTTGTTTAATTTAAACACATTGCTAATAGCACTAGCTATATGTTTATAGTTTAAATACTGACATTTGCACTGTTTGGCATTGAAAATTGAAATTTTAAGTACTTTTTTGCAGTGCCAGTAAAAAATGTGGTTCTGACAGTAAATGTCATGGTTTTTGTTAGTAAAAAATTCTCCTGTGTGATTGTGTAGACAGGGGCCCAGTGCACAGTATTGCCCGGGGGCCTATAATACTCTTAAGATGCCACTGAGTAGGAGTAAACATCAGCACATTTGGTATTAGGTTAGAGGAATAGTGCCCTATCAGTGTCAGTGGGAGAAATGGTGCTCCATTGTTGGTGTTTGATGGCAGAATCGTGCCTTATATCAGTGGGAGGATTAGTGCCCCAAAGGCCGGATTAAAGCAAGCAAAGGGCCGCCCCCGGGCCACAGTTTGGAGACCCCATGGTTAAGGAGTTAAATACAAAAGATAAGCGTGCCCATGTCTACGGGGCGCATGCTCCGTAGACAACGGCGCATGCACACTTTAGAAACGGCGACAGTGCCGTTTCTAAAGGAAAGTGTGCCGTGACTGACGGGAGTGACATTATCGCGGCTCCAGCCAATCACAGCACCTGAGCCGCGATACCCGGAAGGAATATAGACGCTTCGTGGAACAGCGGTGACATCACAGGCTTCGGTTTCAGGTAAGTGACAAATAATGGGCTACTACGCCATGCATAGTAGCCCATTATGCTTTACCTTTGCAGGCAAACAAAACCCATTGGTGTTTACTTCCTCTTGAAGTAAATGTTATAAGATACATGCAAGTTCTGGCAAAATGAACGCAGCGCTGTACATTCACATCAGTTGCATTTCTCACAAGCTAAAAAGCATTTGGCCTCCATTCACATTAGTGCGTTTCCAAAGGCGCACGACTTCCAGTGCGAAGTTTGATCCTTTACATTGTATGGATTGAAGACGCATCAAACTCGTGCAGGCAGCTTTTCAAAGTCACACCAACAGGTGTGGATTGTGAGAGCCGGCCGGCTTACTATTTATATGCTTCCAAAGGATTCGTTACTTGTAAGTGCAATCGAATTTCTTTTATTAAACTTTTTAAAGCGTTACTACTCTATGTTGGCATCCCTTTTCTTTTCTTGGCTACACTTAGGGAGTGATTGATTTTTGGGACCTAGCCGCATTTGAGACCAAGTTTGGAGATTCACACAGGATTCCACGTTGATACTCGTTAAGGCAATCCAGCCTGCTGTGCTGTTAATGCTCGCGATTATTATCCATCTGGTAAGCAGATTTGCATTAAGAGGTGGAGGTGGAGGCTTTCTCTTCTGTCCTGCAGAATCTCAATCTCCTATTTGGGATATTTCTCTGTACTCACTGAACTTTGAATTTTCCTGGAGCTGACTACCAACACTTTATGAACTTTGTCAACACTGTTTGCTTTTTTATGTGATTTTGTTACACATCGGAACACTTGGTGTTGGTTTTCTATATATATAATTTTTTTTGTACTCAATGCACATTTTGTTATCACATTCAGTATTGATGTATTAATTTTAGCAGCGCAGCACACCCTACCTATTGTTTACATTTTGTTTATCTGACATTTGTGCTGCAGCAGCATTCACGTTTATTCTTATTTAAGATTGTTTGGTCTTGCCACCAATCCAATTTTTGTTTTATATTAGACCTGCGCAGTATTTTCCACTGTTTTTCACTTATTTTTAGATACCCACTTACAGCAGCGGTCTTATCTCCTTGCAATAGGAGTCTAATATTCACTTATTTCTTTATTAATACTTGTATTCAGTACACATTATGGATGTATTTGATTATAGAGCGTCCAAGGTTGTCAACACTGATGGAGTTTTTCAGATGTACAAAGAAGGCGATCTCAGTGGCCTTTTTGTGAGACTGAAAAATTTAACCATTGCAGAGATCCATACCCAATGGGATGTAGCCTTTTTGGAGACATACATTAAATTAAATATGGTTCCCAGAAGCCTTAGGTGGCAAGTGAGCCCACAAAAGGGAGACCTTGAGCTACAGGAATGGTTCCGATACTTCAATGAGGCTGGAATCAATTTCCTTATCTTTTTGGTCTCTAGAAAAAACAGCAAATTGACTAAACTAGACACTGAGATCAAAGCCCTCAAGGAAACTATGTCACCCCATAGAGAGAGCGATGAGTATAAGGATAGATCAAGTAACCTTTTACGCATTTTAGACAAAGAGGAAAAAGAACAGAAAATAAAGAAGAGAAAAAAATACAATAGGGACTTTGGGGATTATCAAGCCAGCCTAGTGTTTGAGTGGCAGAAAAAACTTGCGGCTGATGAACAAACCGAAGCAATTTCTCGGATGGAGGCTATAGTACAGGGAGATGAAGTTCCTGTTGAAACTGAACCCCCCCCCACAAAGTTCCTGGGTAAGAAATGATCAGGGTAAAACCCCTAAGAAAAATAAATCAGGAAAGAAGACCAAGAAGGTGCCTTACCGATCACCGATTAGAGCCTCAGGCTCTTCTTATAACAATCAACAACAGGGAAAAAATGTTAATTGGACTAAACCCACACAGGGCAGAAATGACCGTGCTAGTGGCTTTCAAAATCCAGGCCAATATCAACACTATAGAGATTCACCTAGAAGAGAGATAGAAGTTCTGGGAGAATGGATAATAAAATTAAACACTATGGTCCCCCACAGGAACAAAATTTGTATACTCGACACTATTCAGATCGAGAAAGGGAAAGAGATGAATATGATCTTGATAGCGACACAGAAGCAAGGAATCGCTTTTACCCTTTGAGAGATAGAGATGGGCCTAGCAACTATGCCATTGCAGACTATGAATCAGCTAGTCAGGCACAGCGAACATATAGACAAGGTCCATCAAGGGATTTTCCTCCAAGCCAATATGAGAACACTTCAGGTGAACATTGGGGTTTTCCCAGGTCAAATCAGGGCGTAAAGGCAATATCCTAGAAGAACAAACGACTTAGACTAAAAACACTGACCGGAGAGGAGACATTAAAGGGAAGAAAAAAGGGAAAAGAAAAGACATTAAGAAAAATTCCGGTTATATAAAATCTTCCTTCATTGCTCCCCTTCTTCCCCCCCTCCAATATTGACTTCAACAGGAGGACCCTGTTCCTCCATCCTGAGTTATACCTCAGTAGAAAAGGGAGGAGGGGCAATAGGGGGAATGAAAAGGAGGAAAGAGAACTATTTAGAGGGTTTTTTTTTTTTTTTTTTTTGGGGGGGGGGGGGGGGGGGGGGGGGGGGGGGGGGGGTGGGGGTTGTTGACCGATAGGCATCCATGGAAAATGTAATCTTGGATTGTATGTTATTTTTTTTATTCTTTCTACAAGATAAATGAAATGTAATGATGTACTTAACAAAAGATGAGAATGTTTAATCTTGTATGACTTATATTGAGCAAAATAATAAAAAGGAAAAATTTTGATTATAAAAAAAAAAAAAAAATCAGGGCGTAAAAAGACAGGTAGAAAACAAAGAGGGTGCAGAGGGGGGAGGAGAACAAAGCCTCAAGAAACAAAGGATGTGAGTGATGCAGGTATTTTCAATCTTAGCTCGCACACTCTGACCCAATCAGAACTAATCTTATTGAACAAAGGACTAAAATTCGCCCCACCCAAAAAACTAAATAAATTCCAAACGTATATGGATATCCACCAATATATACGTAGGATAAACATAGGTATTTTGCAGGTTTGCCCTCTACTGAACGACCATTGCCCAACAAACTTTCAAACATTCAGGATTGGCTAATGCTTCTACATGGAATCCCCCTGGAGCATTGGCCCCTGCAATTAAAGTATTTAGAGATGTATTAAGGGATTTGGAGGCTGTCAAAGTCTCAAATATCTCAATGGACCAGGAACTAACTATGGGACTTGACTCTCTATGTAATAATAAAGAGCTTGTCATGTCCATCGGATAGGCATAGTAGTTATGGATAGGTCTAATACATTACTGAAACAAAACACTACTAAACAAATCAGAAATAGATTAAAATATGATAAAATTGAAAAAAGAGAAATTTTAATATAAAAAAAAATTAGATTAAATTAGAAAGTGATCAGAGAATATTTTAGATAAACGAGTATAACAATGCAGTATTTATAATTTAGTGTGCATATGCTTCATACTAATATTCATATTGATGTATTACTTGATTAAATTCATATTACAACATGAATAATTTTAGGTTAATTGTCTACTAGAAGGTGGAAAACTTAATATTTAGTAGTTAAAATTTATGAGTATTGCTCAATCCATAAAGGACCTAACTATTACAATAGGTATTTAAGTATGGATCGTCTATGTAATAATAGAATAGTGTATAGCATGTAGATTATTGAGATAGTAATATTAATTATGATCATTAACTTGGGAAGATAAGGGTGGAGAGATAGTTATGGGGGTCATTACATTGAAAAGAACAATTGTGGATGACAAGCGACCTATACACTACTATTGAAGATCCATTTATTTCATACAAAAGCTCTTTGAGATCTTGATTAAAAAAGGTGCAGATCAGGGAATTCTTAATGAAAAGAACAGACTTTTTTAGTCCCTCGAGCACCAAGACTTCCGGTGTTATACTGTCTCCCAAAAATCCACAAAAAAGCTTACTTGCCCCTGGACGTCCATTATTATGGGGATTCGATTCTATCACGTCCAGGGTGGGTAAGTATATCTAAATCATTTTCTACAACCCCTCGTACAGCAAATGCCCTCTTGCCTAAAAGACACTAAACATGTCATCAACTTACTGTCTCAATTTCAATCAGACGAGAATATTGGTTAGTGACAGCCGATGTTAGTTCAACTGTACACCATCATCCCACATCATCTAGGGATATCTGCTGTGAAACACTATCTAGACGCACTTTCCGATCTGTCTGAGATACAAAAGGACTATTTGATTGAGCTCCTTGAGTATGCGGCCAGTCACAATTATTTCTGGTTCGATCACAATTTCTATCGACAAACAAGAGGCGTCGCTATGGGTGCCAAATATGCACCCAGTTTGGCCAATTTGTTTATGGCCAAATGGGAGGAGGATGTCGTCTATAATGACCTGAGCCCGCATATCAAACTATGGGCCAGGTACATCGACGACATCCTCCTCCTATGGACTGGAACTAGATCTCAATTAGACAAATTCATTTCCCTCCTGAATAACAACAACAGAGGTATTGTGCTAACATACGAAGCCAATCAAGACGCTATCAACTTTCTAGATCTCACCATCGCTAAAGAAGAAGGAACATTTAAAACATAAACTTTCTTTAAAAAGACAGACAGAAACTCCTACATACCAATAGGAAGTTGCCATCATAACAACTGGCTAAAATCTGTTCCCAGAAGTCAATTCATCAGGATGAGAAGGAATTGCACTACCCTGGATGACTATAAGACTCAAGCAGATATTCTTGCCAATAGGCTGTCTGAAAAAGGATACGATCAAAGAATGCTTGAAACCACTCTAAGAGAAGTGGGGGAAATAGACCGTTCTCAGCTTTTGAATTGTAGTGTTCAGAACAACCAAGCTGGACCTACAGTCCCGCTTATCACTACATATTCCAGCCAACATTATAAGATCAAGAATATTATAAAAAAACACTGGCATATACTTGAAAACGATAGAGTCCTAAATACCTTCCTACCCCCAAACCCACAAGTCATCTTTAGGGGTGTACCTTCTCTGAGGGACAAAATAGCCCCCAATGTGGTGGACCCTCCGGCGAAAAAGGTCTCCTTCTTTCAAAGAGGCATTGTAGGTTACCATCAATGCCGGAGGTGCCAGGTTTGCACGTTAAACAAACTAAAAACGAAAAAAAACAACATCATTTTTTTCAACTAGGTACCAGGGACATAAGATTGAACCCTTTATAACCTGTAGTTCTACTGGCATTGTTTACCTGCTGCAATGCCCTTGCGGGAAACAATATATTGGTAGGACCAAACGTACAATGCAAGTACGACTGGGTGAACACATTACTAATATTCGATCAGGGTTCTCCCAACATTCAGTGTCAGCACTACGACCTATATTTAGTCGAAACCCTGAAGGCACGATATTTCTGGGGATCGACAAATTTGATCCCCACTGGAGGGGTAGTTCCCTAGTTAGAGGACTCTCCAGACTTGAAATGTCTTGGATTTATCGAGTCCGGACTTACCTACCTTATGGGTTGAATGTGGACACGGATGTCAATGCCTTTATAGATAACAGCTGATCTCCTTTTTTTACCATTACTGTAGTGTGTACCTGCTCTGATGTCTGGGTAGATCTGAGAATCATTAAGTTCGAATTAGTCTCACCTTCCCCTTGCCCTTCTGGCTCAGTAACAATTTCACACTGTTACATTGTTTAGCCTAGATGATTCTCACCATCAATTTTAAATGAATTCCTGTCCTTTTACATTTATTTTTGATTTTTCTAACATGGCTAATATATGCTGCAAGTTGGATTTCTGCTTCTACAGTTATTGCCAACACAGATGGTCTCCCCTGTTTGGCTATATTCACTTTTCATAAAGGGCATAATATATATTCACTTTTTTTTTTTTTTTTCAATATACTATCTGGTAGTGGTATACCATATTGTTATACACTATCAGTATACAAAGGAATCGTTTAGTTTGTATACTCCATTAATCCCCTTTTTTTGAGTGCACTTCAGTGTAGACGGAATGATTGTTCCTATTTTGCTCCTTTTTTCAATATATATTATATATTTTTTTAATATATAATTTTAATATACATTTATATATATATATAGAACAAATCTGCATATATATTTTTTTACATGTAGAATTAATTTTTTATAATTAATTTCTTTTCCTCCATTAGTGGGTTAATGTGTGGCAGATTTGGAGGTGGTCATACCAGCTATATTTGCCATACAACTCTCATACTCCATATTGAGGCTCTTTTATACATTTTTTCTATTTATAGGTTGACTCTTATTTTTAGTTATCAATTCCTGCTAACATAATACTGGCAAGCGATCCCTTTTCCAAAATGGTCGATTGCTGCCTGAGATCCCCGCATGTCTGTTTAGGGCGACCTTACCGCAAAGGGTGATTCCAATGTTTAAGGCAAGCGATTCCTTTTTCAAAAAAGGTTGATTGCAGCCTGAGTTTCCCGCATGTCTGTTTAAGATGACCTTATCACAAAGGGTGATCCCAAATAAATTTTCAAAGTTCAAGGCACTGATAGTGCTTACACTATTGGCAAGCGATCCCTCTTTAAAGATGGCCGATCGCCATTCATGATCCCCAGACGTCAGAGAAGGGCGGTCTTAGAATGTTACAAACGAATTAAAAGGTGGCGAGTCAGCACGCCGCTCGTGCCCCTGGATGAAGTCTGCTATTGGACGAAACGGCGTAGGGAGGAACGGCGTGCTGACGACACCATTGTTTTTATCCTCACGACCATCCGGAAGGACGGGCGGATTGTGAGAGCCGGCCGGCTTACTATTTATATGCTTCCAAAGGATTCGTTACTTGTAAGTGCAATCGAATTTCTTTTATTAAACTTTTTAAAGCGTTACTACTCTATGTTGGAATCCCTTTTCTTTTCTTGGCTACACTTTGGGAGTGATTGATTTTTGGGACCTAGCCGCATTTGAGACCAAGTTTGGAGATTCACACAGGATTCCACGTTGATACTCGTTAAGGCAATCCAGCCTGCTGTGCTGTTAATGCTCGCGATTATTATCCATCTGGTAAGCAGATTTGCATTAAGAGGTGGAGGTGGAGGCTTCTCTTCTGTCCTGCAGAATCTCAATCTCCTATTTGGGATATTTCTCTGTACTCACTGAACTTTGAATTTTCCCTGGAGCTGACTACCAACACTTTATGAACTTTGTCAACACTGTTTGCTTTTTTATGTGATTTTGTTACACATCGGAACACTTGGTGTTGGTTTTCTATATATATATAATTTTTTTTGTACTCAATGCACATTTTGTTATCACATTCAGTATTGATGTATTAATTTTAGCAGCGCAGCACACCCTACCTATTGTTTACATTTTGTTTATCTGACATTTGTGCTGCAGCAGCATTCACGTTTATTCTTATTTAAGATTGTTTGGTCTTGCCACCAATCCAATTTTTGTTTTATATTAGACCTGCGCAGTATTTTCCACTGTTTTACACCAACAGGTGCCAAGAAAACTGTGCAACTTTTCACACATCTGATGTTCAAAATCACACAGGTGTGAATGGAGTCTTAAATTTGAATTTCAAAAGGAAAAAGGTTCCCTTGCAATGGGCCTGCTAGTTTATCTCTAGAGAAAGCCTTTCCTAACCAGAATTCCTCGAGAGGTTGCTGGGGGTTCTTTGAGCGAGGAGCAGTTTCTGCCTCTGATAAGTTGCCACCAAAATCAAATGATCTTTTTAGCTCTCTAAGAGGGAATTCTTCCCTCGGACCCCAAAATGTAAAGGACCGTCTTCCCCTAGACAATCACACCAGTGTACAGTGAGCTGAAGATGGCTCCTGAACCTGGAACATTTCAAGGGTTCCCCCATATTGAAAAGGTTGAGAAAACCTGATTTAGGGGAACAAGAAAAATCTATTTTACTTATCAGATTCTCTGCTCCCACAAGGTATAAGGCCAGTTCCCACAGTCTCATCCCCTTTAAATCCCAGCAGTTGCAGGTCCACAGCCCTGCAGCGGACATGAGGATACAGAGGAACAGCCCACTGCTGAAGGGTAGGGGAGCAGAGAATTGGGTAAGAAAAAATGCTTTTCCGGTCTAAATGAGCATTTAACCCTTGCAATACAGGCGCATAGAGGGATTTTTGATTTTCCCTCGAGTTGGCTGTAGGAAGTGAACACTGCCTTTGTGTCACCTAGGGGCCAACATGGGAACGTCAAATTCCAGGGGAAGGGGGATACGGCAATTCCCAGGATATAGACAAGTGGAGGGAAAGAAGAAAAAGGAAAATATTTGGTGAATATTTCTAAAAACCATTTTGCATTGAGCCACTGCCAAGTCATGTTTAGTGGTAAGTACCAACTTCTGCACATGGCCCTCCATTATATCAGCACCATATAGTATAAAGAGCTGTGTCAGCGCCTGTTATAAGGCTGCAGACAGGAAACACAATCAGGAATGTAGGCAGTTATCAGCCTGCCTTATAGAAGTCTATTCATTTCCTGCATGAGGGGGGATCAGAGCACATAGACTGCATTCCACAGGAGTCAGCTGCATACCAGCCCTGGGAAAAGGCCTAATAATGGAATTCACTAGTGAAACCAAAAATAAAATCCATCCTGGAAGAAGCGGAGCAACCAAAGTGGTAACCCTATCTGGGGCACGCTAAATAAAAAAAAAGTATTTGTTCTTAAAGGGGTAGTTCCCCCAAAAACCTTTTTTTTAACATTGATTGAGGCTCGTTTTGTCAAGGGGAATCGGGTGTTTTTTTTTTTAGAAACTAAGCAGTACTTACCGTTTTAATGATGCATCGTCTCCGACGCTTCCGGGTATGGTCATCGGGGAAGGGCGTTCCTATTTGATTGACAGGCTTCCGACGTTCGGATACATCGCGTCACGATTTTCCGAAAGTAGCCGAACGACGGTGCGCAGGCGCAGTATAGAGCCGCACCGGCGCTCGGCTTCTTTCGGCTACTCGTGACGCGATGTATGCGACCGTCGGAAGCCTGTCAATCAAATAGGCACGCCCAGACCAGACGATCATACCCGGAAGCGACGGAGACGATGCATCTCTAAAACGGTAAGTACTGCTTCGTTTCTAAAAAAAAACACCCGATTCCCCTTGACATAACGAGCCTCAATCAATGTTAAAAAAAGGTTTTTGGGGGAATTACCCCTTTAAGGTTCTTTTTAATGGTAAAAACTAATGGAAAAGCAGGACACAGTGCTTTGTACACTGGTGCGCAGTCATGTTGGAATAGGAAGGGACCATCTCCAAACTGTTCCCACAAAGTTGGGAGCATGAAATTGTCCAAAATGTCTTGGTATGCCGACGCCTTAAGAATTCCCTTCAAGCCCAAACCCACACCATAATCCCCCCTTCACACGATTTGGACCAGTGCACAAAGCAAGGTCCATAAAGATACGGATAAATACGTTTGGGGTGGAGGAACTTGACTGGTACCGACAACCCAATAGAACACCTTTTGGGTGAATTACAGACTGCGAGACAGGCCTGCTCATCCAACTTTAGTGCCTGACCTCACAAATGCGTTCCTGAAAGAATGGGTAAACATTCCCATAGACCAGGCATGTCCAAAGTCTGGCCAATTATGGACCACGTTCCAGTTTAATATGGCCCCCCTGGTGATTTGGATATATATCTTTTGTGGGCCATAAAAGTTATGTATCATGTTTATTGGCTCTGCCTCAGAGGGGGGGGGGGGGGGTGGCAAGTGCCGCCAGATTACATACAGGAGAATCTCCCGTTTACTCGGCGACATCTGTAATAGAAGGTCCCGTCTCCTGGGCTGCCATTGGTCGACCATTCTGTCTATCATAGGAGGCCGCTGAGTAAACAGAAGATTCTCGTGTATGTAATCTGTCGGTGCTTGTCCTGTCCCTTCCGATACGGTAGATGGGAATCGATCAGGCTGCACTGATGGCAATGATGGGGCTGCAGATGGGCTCTGACCCTTATATTGCTTTAAGGTTCTATATTCAAAATTTACGCCCCCCCCCCCCCGAAACTCCCCTTTTAAAGTGAAGGTGTGTGTTTTTATGCCAATAAATACGGTAAATCCAAACAACACGCCCAAGCTCATCCTTAGTCCTGAGTGGCGCTCTGGGATTAGTTCGGGACCACAAAAGAGAATATATATCCAAATAATACACCCAAGCTCATCTTTTCACCACACAGCTTCAAAGGCAAGAGAATTCCTGTTGGGCAGTGTATTGGTGCTCGGTCGAACACACTTAGACCGAATTTTAATGGGGCAAAACGGTCAGGCAAAACGGTCAGGCAAAACTAATGACTGGAACACATATTGCGTTGTATACAGCAGCTGATACAAGTGTTTTCACCAGGCATGGGCGTTAAAAGGTTTCGTTCAAAGCGGAGTTCCACCCAAAAGTGGAACGTCTCCATCAGATTCCGCTTGACAGGTATCCTTTCCCACTTCCGGGAGTCCAGGCCGTGGCCCGTGACGTCAGCGAGGGGCTCCCTCCTCCTTTCCTGACCGCCGGGCTAGTAGGAAAAGGAGCGGGGCCTCGCACATGCACAGTAGGGTTCCCGGCAGGAAGCCAAAAAGGCTACACTGCCAGGTACCCTTTACCTGTAATGGCGGCGGCAGCAGCACCCGACAGCTGATGGAAACATCAGCTGCGGGTACAGACATTGCTAGACTCCAGGACAGGTAAGTGTCCATTTACTAAAAGCCAGCAGCTGCAGTATGTGTAGCTGCTGTTTTTTTATTTATTTTTATTCTTTTGGGGGGGAGAAACACCGCTTTAATATCACAAAAATGTGTAGCAGGTTTGTTTCATCAGTAAAACCAGGCTAATGAATCATTTTTTGTCCCATTACACTATTTATTCCGCAGAACACCAAGACTTACTATTTATAAAAAACATTTGTTGCACGAATGTCCAAAGCATTCGTGCAAGTTGAACGATATCTAGATATATCTCATCTATATCTAGATCTATATCTAGATCTATCTATATCTAGATCTATCTATATCTAGATCTATCTATATCTAGATCTATCTATATCTAGATCTATCTATATCTAGATCTATCTATATCTAGATCTATCTATATCTAGATCTATCTATATCTAGATCTATCTATATCTAGATCTATCTATATCTAGATCTATCTATATCTAGATCTATCTATATCTAGATCTATCTATATCTATCTATATCTATCTATCTATCTCTATCTATCTATCTATCTATCTATATCTATCTCTATCTATATCTATCTCTATCTATATCTATCTATCTATCTATATCTATCTATATCTATCTATCTATCTATCTATCTATCTA